>QLOH01000570.1:0-692111 GCA_026901365.1 Sesbania bispinosa
GGCGAAATGCTCATTGTATGATCCCCACCCCTTTAATTCCCTTTCTATATGAGTATGTTGATTTGGAATTGTGATGTTTGTATTGGAATGGAATAATTGATGTTAGGATTTTCTCGCAAAGTTTGATTATTGCTTGTGGGCGTATACGTCGTGTTCAGTTGTGGGAGAATGTTTTGCTTTCAGTTGTGGGAGTATGCTCTGATTTCAGTTGTGGGAGTATGCTCTGATTTCAGTTGAGGGTGTATGCACCGGTTTCAGTTGAGGGCGTAAGCGCCACAGCCCATCGGTTGGGTTATGCCGATTATGTGTCTTTATGTTTAAGTTTTCTATCTTGTCAAGTTACTAAGTGTTAAGTAGGATATTATGATTCAAATGATTAGAATAGTTAGGTATGCTTATGAATTGTATTATGTGTTGCATTGCATATGATCGTTTCTTCTCACTGCATGTTGCATGCTTTACTCGCTGAGATTGTAGTCTCACCCCACGTTTCGGGGATATACTCTAGTTTGTGCAGGGAAATCCCAAGTTGAGTTGAAGGAAAGGATGGAACTTTGGAGAGGAACTTTACTATTAACAAGGAGAAATGCTTAGTAGGAATAGTTTCTTAGGATTATGATAGTTAATTAATTTTCATTGTATTCAAATTATGTTTAGCCACGGAGGCTTTGTTCTAGATATTATTTGTATTGGAAATATTCATGTATGTAATTATTACCAGCAAATCGTTGGATAGCATAAGCGATTGTTTGACGATATTGAAATCGAAGCGAATTAATTTCAGAGATTCAGGAATAGTGTCTCCAACGGGTATTATTTCTGAGTCCAGAAATTAGGACGTTACAAATTGAACCGAAAAATAATTATTATATATAATATTTTTTATATTAAGCTTGATTTCTTTTATTTTATTTTGGTCTTCTCATTTCATAAGGTAAATCAAATTAAAGAAGTATTTATTGTGTTTCTTTTCACAAAGCTCATAAGTTCACTTATCAACAAGTCATAAAATATTTTATTTCAATTGTACTTTTTTTTAAAGAACTTAGTGGATTTAAAATAAGTTTCTCTTACAATTCTTATACACTTGTGGCAATCTTCACTTCCTTTTGGATTTTTTGCTTTATATATATGGAATCACTATATCAATATATTATATATGATTTATAGTTTTTAGTATATTATATATGTTGTGTAATTTTTTTTTTTTAATTTCTCACTTTTAAATTGTGATTTTGTATAGATATCTTTATGGTTCTACATATTAACTTTAATTTTTTATTTACCTTAATAAATAAATTTTAAGCTACTGTAATTAATATAGTTTCTTCACTCCTACGTATTAAAAATGAATATTTTAATAAAATGAATGGAATCAATCACACATTCAAAACATGTAAACATATTTAATATGTATATATAGAGAAGGGATCCGTTGACACCAGGTGTAAGTCTTTAGACTTACACCAAATCTCATCCCTTCATTTGAATAGATCTGATGGCTTATATTAAATCATTAAAAACATAAAAGAGATCATAAAAACAAGTCACGTGATCAATTTTTTTTCTGTCATTTTTGTAAGTTTTTCTGGTTGCCAATATGCATAACCAGTGATGAACACCACCGCCCCCAATGGCGCCGATCTGTCCAGCACGGTGGTGTCTCCTGCTATCCAATCCTCAGTTCCCTTGCTTGCGCGATCACCACCGCCCCCAACAGCCCCGATCTGCGGAGACAGTGACGACGATCACCACCGCCCCCAACGGCGCCAATTAATCTGCGAAACCAGCAACGATCCTCGCCATCTCCTCCCTGCCGCTGCCGTCCCCATCTCTGTACCTCTCTGCTCTCACATGGTACGCCTCCATCCTGCAGCAGTTAGCCCGAAAAAGGAGGGATGTCGCGAGGATCGAACAGTTTTTGCATTTCCTTTCCCTACTCTCTCTCCCCGCCTCTCTCCTAATCCCTTGCTTTCTCTTTGTTCCTCACCTCGCCGGAAAACCACCTTCACCGGCTTGAAAATTGCTTCCATCTTCGACGACCTCATTTCGTACCTGCAGAGAAAGCTTCTGGTTGCGGACTAATTCGTGAGATCTGGTATTTACTCATCATTCGTGAGATCTGGTATTTACTCATCATTCGTGAATCTCTTTTGAATCTCTTCTGGTTGCGTATCTATGTATTTAGTTTTCTCTTTTCCTCATTGCTGATGAGCATGCTGCAAAGGATGGTACAAGTCTATTGAAGATTATGTCAATGTAGCTTATCAATCATTATATCTTATATGCAAATTTCCTTAGTTGGAAATTAAGTTTGGAGTTAAAATTTGTGTGTTTTGCTAAATAGCTAGCCACTCAAAATCACAGATCTGAGTCCCTGCGTACCAAT
This sequence comes from Sesbania bispinosa, assembly GCA_026901365.1. Taxonomy (NCBI): domain Eukaryota; kingdom Viridiplantae; phylum Streptophyta; class Magnoliopsida; order Fabales; family Fabaceae; genus Sesbania; species Sesbania bispinosa. The sequence continues at coordinate 2,390 of QLOH01000570.1, forward strand.
CTTTTCTATCTAGTTTTTAGGAACATGCAAGCTATTTGGATAAGAATAATGAACAAGAGGTTGAGAAAAATATCATTAAATTCTAAAATTTGGGGCATAGATGTCAAATGGTGTTGCCTGTGTTGTGGATCTAGGAAGAAGAATAGGAAAGTGAAGTCAAGTCCAAAAAAGAAGATAAAGAATAAGGATGCTACAAAGCAAATACATGCACTAGAAAATATTGAAGAGGGAATTGAAGGTAAGGGATTCCTCAAGTTGGCAATGCCTTTCATTTGGAAACTAACTAGTCCTTGGATGTGCAGTGCAGCTAGTTAATTTCATTTTGTGCTACTATTATGATAGATGTGTATATGTTGCATACTTTAATTTTCTTTGCATGTTGATGGGAGTTGTTTGTGTTCCTCTTGAAATCCTAATCACAGGAATTGACAATGAGAAGTCATCACTAATGTCACAGCTAAAATTTGAGAAAAATTTTGGGCAGTCATCTGTTTTCATAGCTTCAGCACTTATGGAAGATGGGGGCATTCTAAAGAGAGCAAGTTCTGCATCACTCTTAAAAGAAGCCATTCATGTCATCAGTTATGGATATGAAGATAAGACAGAATGGGGGAAAGAGGTATGTATGGCACATATCTAGACTCTCTAAAAACTTTTTCTTTTTATGTACGTAGACTTATATACCTATCTTGTACTAAATTCCAATTGTGTCTTTCAGGTTGGATGGATATATGGGTCTGTTACAGAGGATATTCTAACAGGTTTCAAGATGCACTGTTATGGTTGGAGATCTGTGTATTGCATGCCTAAAAGGCATGCTTTTAAAGGTTCAGCTCCTATAAATCTCTCATATCGTTTGCATCAAGTTCTTCGTTGGGCACTTGGATCTGTTGAGATCTTGTTGAGTAGGCATTGTCCTATATGGTATGGATATGGTTGTGGCTTGAAATGGCTGGAACGTTTTTCTTACATAAACTCAGTGGTTTATCCTTTGACATCAATTCCCTTAATTGCCTACTGCACCTTGCCAGCTGTCTGTCTTCTCACTGGGAAGTTCATAGTGCCTGAGGTAGGATCAAATCAAATATCAAATGTATTTGTATTCTAGAAATCCTTAGACATAGAATGTTGTAATGCATTGTGTAGAGCTTTTAGCTAATGCTTCATTTTTCTTGTTACCAGATTAGCAACTATGCTAGTATCATTTTCATGGCACTCTTCATCTCTATAGCTGCAACTAGCATCCTAGAAATGCAATGGGGAGGTGTTGGCATACATGACTAGTGGAGGAATGAGCAATTCTGGGTCATTGGCGGTGCCTCCTCACACCTCTTTGCTCTCTTTCAAGGTTTGCTTAAGGTTCTTGCAGGAGTTAACACAAACTTCACTGTCACATCTAAAGTAGCAGATGATGGAGAATTTGCTGAACTCTACATCTCCAAGGAAGTTATGGTTAGGACACACTGTAATGGATTTTCCCTTACACAAGATCAGACAAAGTTTTGGATTCAGTTTCCAATATTGCTGGTTACTGGTGCTTCTGCTGTTTATCTGTTTGGATTCTTTATTTTACCTGTCCCTGTTTTTGGCAAACATACATGTACCTGGTTGATACTTTCATGAATGCCTATATCACATGTTACATAAAATCCTTATCAGCAATCTTTGCTCTTTCATGAATGCCTATATCACGTTTTTTTCTCTTTGAAAAAACGGATTGAGTTGTCATTATGTAAACCTCGGATATCAATCTGTCTCGATTATTTCAAATATAATTTGCACTTTAGTCCGTATAAGTATTGATGCTTTGCAAAGGAACTACAATAATGAAATACTTCAACCGAAAACGAAAAGAAAATAATGAACTTAAGATGCTTTCTTTAATAAGAAAACAATACAATGTGGATTCAACACTTGGTTTATCATTAATCCTCATTTGGTCACATACTAAAGACAACAAATCGAAAATAAAGGCAAAGAAATGGCAACTTTGACAACACTTGCTTTAACAGAGTTGCTTTTATTATTAAAAAGATAAAAAGTAGCTAAAACACTAATGTCTAAACAACAAGCTCCCATGCATCATAATCTGCAGCTAATCAATCTACAGCAGCGGAATTTCCACAAAGCACACCTGTAACCAAAATTTCAGATTTAGTAAATATAAAAAACATGTTAAAAATCATTATAAAAAATATAATATAATTTGAAACATCAGAATAATTTATAACTTGTACCTCCAATTCAAGTAGGTTGATCAATAGATTCATCATTTATCTTTTGCTTACAACTTCGTCGATTGTGACCATGTTGTCCACATACTTGACATGATCTTCTTTTTACTAGAGATCGATTTATTGACAACTCTAGACTGCTTTTGATCCTTCCCTGTTGAGTCATTTTCAATGCATCTTTTTTTCTTCCTTTAGTTTGTGACATGAGTGGATCTCTAATATTTGATTCAGGAGAAGCACTTACCTGTTCACATAACAGATTTTGACAACTGGCCTCTTGGGGAAAAACCTCATTTTCAAGGCACATTTCAGATTCCATTGCTATAGCTCTTTTGTATGTTTGCTCCATTTCAGATGATATGAACATGTATAAATTCTCAGATTTTGCAGCAAGATCAGATAATAAACTAGCTTGACTATGCACATGTATACTTCGCAGAGTTACTGAATTATTAGCATCACATGAAGAAGTTGCTCCATTTTCATTAAATCCAATGACCCTGTTAGCGTCTTTTGTCCAACGCTCTAAAATATAATTACTTGGAATTTCAATGATATTTTTTGCTTGAAAAATAACCAAGATATGTCTACATAAAATCCCCGAAAATTCATATAGTTGGCAACTGCAATTAGCAACCTTTGTATCAAGATCCACACAAACCGTAACTGTGTCCCGAGACTCAAAACAGTTCGATACCCTGTATGTATACTGAGACCCATTCTTTTCAATCTTCTCCTTTGTGAATTGATTAATCTTGGCCAGTTCATCATGAAACTTCCCAAAAATGGCTCTTGTATAAATTGATGCAGCATGCTCCCCAATCTTTGATTTAATATCTAAGAGACGTGATCGATGCCTGGACTCAAAATCTTCTCTTCTTTCTTTTTCATAGCGACTATCCATTGCCTTGTCAAACTTCACTACAAAATCTCGTAGTGTTGTTGAAGAATTAACAAAGGCATCAAAAAAAGCATTTATACTCTCACTCCTCTGTGTAGTGTTCATCCCACCAAAAAAAGTTCCTCTATTATAAACAGGCACCCATGAATCTCTTATATTGTATAAGCCTTGAAGCCATTCATTCTTCTTCAAATCATAAGCAATCATTATACGCTCCCAGTCTTCTTCAAAATCCTTTATAGATGGTGAATCACGAATGCATGATTTCAATTCACGCTTGAAAGATGATTTTTTATGGTATATATGTGAAAGCTTCTCAGGAAATTTTTTCCTAATGTGCCACAAGCATAATCTATGACGAGTATATGGAAGTACCTTGGCTATAGCAGCTTTCATTGCCAAATCTTGATCTGTTATTATTGACACGGGACTTTTTCCACCCATTGCCTCGAGCCAAGTGTGAAATAGCCATTCGAAAGTCTTCTCAGTCTCATCTTGTAATAAAGCACAACCAAATAATATGGATTGGCAATGATGATTCAACCCAGTAAAAGGAGCAAAAGGCATGTTGTACTTGTTGGTCCTATATGTTGTATCAAATGTAATGACATCTCCAAAATTCTTATATGCCATTCTTGATCTTGCGTCTACCCAAAAAAAATTTATCATTCTATCTTCATCATCACATTGTATTGCATAGAAGAAATATGGATTTTCAGCTTGCTTTTCTTTACAAAAGTTCAAAATAGCTTGGGCATCTCCAATATCAAGATTTCTTCTTCTAACATTTCTAAGATGATTCCAGCAATCCCTATCAGAGAAAGATATATCTCCACCATTAAACATAGCGGCAACCTTTCCTGTAGGCACCCCTTCTTCATCAAACTTCTCAACAAGGTTTTTAGCCGCTTTGCTCATTTTCTTATGACATCGAAGATAACTCACACTCTTAGGGCTGATCATGGCATGATTATGAGCATTATCAAAGCTTTTGATAATCCATTTGCTTCTCTTCCATGCTTTTGAAACAACAAGTGATGCCTTACAATCTGTTCTTGACGTTGAGCACTTTTTCTTTGTTTTTCCCATGCAAACAGTACATTCCTCTTCCCCACCATTCTTGACTATATGCTTGCCTTCATTAGAACATACAAGTATACAAAAATTCTCTTTAGTTGAACGAGTACGAATACCAAAACCCGTTTTCTTAGCAAATGATGTGTATAACTCTTTAACATCCTCAAGGGAATCAAATTCCATTCCAATGCTAGGACAAAGATTAGGTTGCTCATCAATAGTAGCCTCATCAGACACATGATCAATTCTCTCATGATCTTCTGTCCCCTTAGCAATAGAACTTTCTGTGTTTTCCACATCCATCTGTCAACAGAAAAATATCAATCTAAAAATAAATATTCCTAAAAGGTATAAAGATACAAAAATAAACTTAAATAAATAAATTAATAAAAAGACACGCATCAATAACAAAGAATTAGAATTAGAATTATAAAAAAACATTTTCATAAATATATTGAAAGCAGAAAAGCAATATAGCATAAAAACGTTTTATGTTTCTTGATTCCAAAAGGAAATTATATCATAATGCATCAAAAGAGGGAAAAAAAGTCCTACTGTTACATATTTCTTGTTTTGACCCCTTAACGGTGTGTTTGTGAGTTTAGAGAGGAGGGAAAAGAAAGAATTGGAGGGAGAAGAGAGGGGGACAAGAAGAGGGAAAAACTTTGTAAAATACTTAAATTCACAAGTGGAAAATAGGGCTTCCAATAAACCCTTCCTTTTTCTCCCTACCCCTCCAAAATTTAACTCACAAACATACCCTAAGAGTATTATATTATAATGCATCAAAAGAAAAAATAAAACAAAATAAAGAAATTGTTTCATGATTTCATTCCGTAAAAGACAAGATTATTACCTCTTGTCACGCTTCCCAATAAAAATTAAAAGGCAAGGTTATTGTTTTCAATCAAAAAGTAACCTTTTGTGGATAATAGAACACAAAGACAGACGTTGGGGCTTCAAATTGGTGGAACAAAGCTTCTGTACCAAAGTCGTTGAAAGCGCCGATTGATATTATTCTATCACTTTATTGGGGAACAGCGTCTACAACTGAAACAAATTACAATATTAAGGAATTTGATCTTTATTCGATCACGTGACTGACATATTTGTTTTTTTTAATATTTTAATTAATTTGTTTTTAGCCATCAGATCTATTCAAATGAAGGGATGAGATTTGGTGTAAGTCTAAAGACTTACACCTGGTGTCAACGGATCCCTTCTCGTATATATAATATATAATATCCTATTGATAAATATTAAATGCTTGGTAAAAAAATAAAGTAATTAATGTAATATTTGTTATTTTTATAACATATTTTTTCACAGACAAATCTCTTAAAATCCCGTTATCTTTACTAGTATAGTTTTTCAAATTTATCTCCTCATTTTCACTCATATAATCAATCAAATTTGTCTTCTCAATCTTTTTTATTCATATAATCTTTTAAATTTGTCCTCCTTTGTAGGAATGTTACAATGTTCAAATTAATGGGTTGCACTATGGTACGCTAGTTGTTGAGAGTAGTGGGGTTATGAAGAAAAGTAGAATTTAAAAATGAAAGAAAAGGAAATGTTTGTAATTAATTGAGAAATTACTCCAACCGGGTCCATAATCGATCCGAGTTTAATAATAGTGCATTAGATATTCAGATATGAGTGTTATTTCCACTAGTACATATTGCACATCATTAGTATCCATCGAAGACCCATGAAACATGGACGAGTTAGGTTAACTATCAATTTAGCCATTTAAATTGATCTAATTCTAACTTAGTGCCAGTTTGGATTGTAGTTAGAATAATAGAAATCATTTCCACTTGTATGCTAAGATAGTTTCAATGGATGTGCTTCTTTTTTTTTTTCAAGATTTCGTAGAATCTATTTTGACAGTTTATAACTCTAATGCAAACAGATGTTTAAGAGTGCATGAGACCCTCCTTTATTTTAACTCATTCTAATTATTATATGTAGATTGAACCGAAAAATAATTATTATATATAATATTTTTTATATTAAGCTTGATTCCTTTTATTTTATTTTGGTATTCTCATTTCATAAGGTAAATCAAATTAAAGAAGTATTTATTGTGTTTCTTTTCACAAAGCTCATAAGTTCACTTATCAACAAGTCATAAAATATTTTATTTCAATTGTACTTTTTTTAAAGAACTTAGTGGATATAAAATAAGTTTCTCTTATAATTCTTATACACTTGTGGCAATCTTTACTTCCTTTTGGATTTTTTGCTTTATATATATGGAATCACTATATCAATATATTATATATGATTTATAGTTTTTAGTATATTATTTATGTTGTGCAATTTTTTTTAATTTCTCACTTTTAAATTGTGCTTTTGTATTGATATCTTTATGGTTCTACATATTAACTTTAATTTTTTATTTATCGTAATAAATAAATTTTAAGCTACTGTAATTAATATAGTTTCTTCACTCCTACGTATTAAAAATGAATATTTTAATAAAATGAATGAAATAAATCACACATTCATAACATGCAAACATATTTAATATGTATATATAATATATAATATCCTATTGATAAATATTAAATGCTTGGTAAAAAAATAAAGTAATTAATGTAATATTTGTCATTTTTATAACATATTTTTTCACAGACAAATCTCTTAAAATCCCGTTATCTTTACTAGTATAGTTTTTCAAATTTATCTCCTCATTTTCATTCATATAATTAATCAAATTTCTCTCCTCGGTCTTTTTTATTCATATAATCTTTTAAATTTGTCCTCCTTTGTAGGAATGTTACAATGTTCAAATTAATGGGTACCACTATGGTATGCTAGTTGTTGAGAGTGGTGGGGTTATGAAGAAAAGTAGAATTTAAAAATGAAAGAAAAGGAAATGTTTGTAATTAATTGAGAAATTACTCCAACCGGGTCCATAATCGATCCGAGTTTAATAATAGTGCTTCAGATATTCAGATATGAGTGTTATTTCCACTAGAACATTGCACATCATTAGTATCCATTGAAGACCCATGAAACATGGACGAGTTAGGTTGTGGTGATTGAAACATTGAAAATGGATATGAAAATATCCATATAAGAAAAAAACTTTTTTGGTGTTTGGAGTATTTTGAGAATTTCGGGTGAAAGATCACACGTATCCTCCACTGGAAGCAATCTTGTTCTAGCTGGATAGTGTAACACCCTAATTTCTAAACTCAGAAATAATGTCCGTTGGAGACACTATCCCTGAAGTTCTTGAAATCATTATGTTAAATTTTCGATATCATCACACATTAGCTTAAACTTTCTAACGATTAGCTTAAGCAATTTCAATACAACATCAATTTCATAAATAATAGTAAATCTTACTTAAACTTAGAGAAGAATCCACACTTGAAGAAGTGTGGTTCAATGAACTCATACCGGAAATCCGGCAGAGTCTCCCCTAAAAACCAGACTAATACCAGAATTCAACTTAACCTGAAAGTCAGCAAAACCAGTACATTTCAATATTTAAACCTATCATAACATTAAAACTAGGCCTCAGTGGCCAAATAAGGAATAATTACATTTATACAATATACAACGATAGACCTGAATGAATAACCAAATAACAGCTACAAATACATTAGGAAATAATCCTATTAATGAATCTTCCAACCGAAGTAAGATTCAGCTCTATCCTCACCATAACTGCCTCAACGTCCCTAAAGGTACCTGCACAACTAAAGTAAATCCCCGAAACGTGGGGTGAGATAATAATCTCAGCGAGTATAACTAAACATGAATAAAGTGTGGGGAAAGATCAACTTAACTAACTAATATGAAGCCAAATATCATACTCATATTCATATCAAATAAAGATAATTAACATAACATATTCATAAACTTGATACTCAAATCATTATAATGCAATAATAATGCAACTCACTGCTGTGCCCAGCAGGCATGAACTTATTACTGAAACTAGAGTTAGACCTGAGCTCAGACTACGAGAAACGTCTTTCCCGGGGACGTATCCCACCCATTACTGGACCAAAGTCATGTTTTACTTAGTTTACTTAACTTTTTACTCACAGCGCGAAGGCCGACTTATATTACTCACGGTCGAAACCGGTAAACATGAATTGATAACCCAAAACTAGAATTTCAAGCAATTCGAGTGTTTCGAAACTTTCGTAAGTTTCGTAAGTTTCGTAACTTCGAAATTCGAGGGATTTATAATCAATTCCTAACATAAATTACTCAATTCTAGTATAAACTTCATAAATCCAATCAAATTAACTAAATAGAAAGGGGAATCGAAGGGTAGGGTTCATGCATTGAACATTTCGTCAATTTCGTAATCTCGCTACTTTCGTAAATCTCGCTACCCTAAGGTTTTTCAATAAAAATACTAACTAACTACTCAATTTCATGCATACATTACTAAACTAACCACAAATATCATATAGAAGAGGAATTAAAGAGTAGGGTTCATACATTGGGGAGAAATCAAACTCAAAGAGGTAAAGTGGGTGTGTGAGTTATACTCACCAATCCTTGAGAATCAAAGGTAGAATGGAAGATTGAAGTGTTTCACTTGATGATTCTAGCTCCAATTCCCTTTTTAAGCTCCCAAATCAGCTTTCTCTCTCTAAGACCACACACTCTCTCTCTAAAACGCGTGAAGGAAGAATAGGAGAATGAATAATATCAGATTTTGCATGTCCAAGTATTTATATTGGACAACTAGTAATCGATTACAGTAATGCTGTAATCGATTACCATAGGTGAAAATTACACTAGAAAACGTTTCTGGGAATCCGGTAATCAATTACAACCCTTGGTAATCGATTACCAAAAACTCAGTCCTCAGGTAATTGATTACGTAATCGATTACATAAAATTCATCTCTCGGGTAATCGATTACAGACCTGCTGTAATCGATTATCAAAAACCCAGCTCTCAGGTAATCGATTACAACCTGTGAGTAATCGATTACCTAAAAACTAGCTCTCGAGTAATCGATTACAACTCCTCTGTAATCGATTACCAGAACCCTCATTCCCTAAGTTCACTTAAGTTAAAACTTAAAACTTGGTTTTGATACTTGAGTTTAATCCATATCTCCTCAAATTACCTTAATTCCTCAACTTATATTCCCTTAATTACTAATACATAACCCTCTTATTTTCAACCTAATAAGTTATTAAAGTTCCTAATTTGCGGGATGTTACAGATAGGACCTCTATGGGCGGCAAAGTTCTCCCTATGAGTATTTAACACAGTTGCATACCAGGAACTCGAGATCATTAGTTAAGTTGGAACAACCATTTACCAACTGATTCACGTGCTCGGTGGTTAAAATGAAATGAAGGATTTTGAGAATTTGGTTAAAATGAAGGATTTTGAGAATTTGGATTGGCGGAAGTAGATATATTAATATGGGTTCACCTCGGTGAGCCAACCTGGCTCACCCGTGAGTTGAGTTGATAAAAATTAGGGTTATATTTTTACTAGTCAAAGTGGGTCAATCTGGCTAAGCTCACTTTTAGTTTAATCTATTGTGAGTCAACCCAAACTTTGACACCTCTAGGGAGAAGATTGATAAATATACTTTTAAAACAAAATGAAGGATAATGAATAAAGTCATTGTCAAATTTCAAAACAAAATTAAGGGCTATTTTAGGTTTTAGTGTGGTGTTTAATGCAAAAAATAAAATAAGCAAACTCATTGAAGTTGATTTGAGTAGAAATAATAATAATAATAATAATAATAATAATAATAATAATAATAATAATAATAAATACATAAATAAATAAATAAATAAATAAATAAATAAAATAGAATAGTGTATGCTTGCCTCGCGACCTGTTTGGTTTGAGGAAACGTTTTCTGTTTTCATTCTGTTTCCTGTTTTCTGAAATTTTACAAAGGAAAAACTGGAAATGCTGAAAATAGCAAATTTTTGTTTCCAGCATTTCTAGTCTTTACTTTATAAAATTTCAGAAAACAGGAAACAAAAAATAGAAACAGGAAATGAAAATGCAAACCAAACATACATACATACTTATAATGTTTTCCTTTACTGTAATTATAAAATCATTTAAAATGAGTAAATAAATAAAATGGGGAGTAAGATAAACAAAAAGGAAGAGGTGGTGGGAATTTACTTCGATCTACTCATAGACACCAACTTGTTGCTCGGATGCTCTCAACCTCAACCTCAAGTTCCTCAACCTCAACTCAAGGGTACCCTCCTTGCATTTATTAGAAATCATATAACGATATAACACACAAATACATACATACATACATACTTATAATGTTTTCTCCCTCTACACCAAAACCAGAAAAAAGAAAGAAAAAGAAAACAAGTATTACTAGCTAGCTCCTTCTCTCACCTAACTAACCTTGTGCTGAGCGCTCCTTCTTCTCCTTATTATTTGGAGTTGGGTAAAGTTATTATCTTTTCCCTAAATTGATTTCTGGGTATTTCTTATTTTTGGCATTGCACTTCCCCATCAAGCCTCGTTTGTGTTGCTAATACCTCAAGCATAAATTGGTGGCAGTGCTGATTTATCAATTATCATAATCAAGCTATGAACTTCCCAACTCCAACTCATGCTTCCTCATCACCATCTTCTTCTTCTTCCTCCTATCAGCTTCGTCATCCCCCATGCCTCACTCATGCTTCTCGTAACTTCAAGTGTCCTCTGTAAGTGTTCCATTTACCATAATTCTGATTTTTTTGTGCGTTTGTATTTTGGACCAGAATCTTGCATTTCTCAGTAACCCTTTTATTAAATTAAGGATTTTTATTTTTATCTTTTTGGAATCCAACAACATTTTCCATTTCTTCCCTAGAATTGATACTTAACATGACTTAAAATGGGGTCAATTAATCAGAAACACTGTACAGGATGTCCTGTTCTAATTATAAGATACACATATAATGGGATAAAATGGGGTAGAAAATCACATTCTGGGGTCCCGGAGATACAGGTCTACAAGATACTCCATTGCTTGCATGGTAATATTTATAACTTAAGCTTAATTTTAGAATGTAGTTTACCTATAACTTACATGGTATGCTGGCCATAGGAAAAATCCTTAGAGTCAGGTACTCTTTGTTGCCTCTCAAGTTTACCTGTATTGTCCATGACCATAAAATTTGCATGTTGAGTGGTCATGAACATGATTGAAAGTCATGTTGCATTTTTGTTTCTTTCTTCTTGAAGCTGCGAAGTGCTAGACTTTCATCTAAACACTTATGTTTATAATTTCTTTGCAGTTTTGCATCCTAGCTCAATTTTACTTTGCCTTCTAAACTTGTGCCTTTCTTATGTCAAATATTTTATTACTAAATGCCAAGATTAGTAGAACTTTCCAAAGCATATACCTTTTTCCTTTCACTTTCACAGGCTGTTCCAACAGGCAATATGGACCTCTCAAAAGATGTACTCCTGCTCTGGAGCCAGTGTGGAGGCTTCTCTTAACACTAATCCCTTGAAAATTAGCATTGCAGCCAGATGTTCTTCACGGTGGTCAGAAGCACAACCCTTGGCTTCTAACCAATCACTCAACAAACGCTTGTTCTCAGTGGGAGCTTTAGTAACTCCAACAGCTCAAGATGTTTCTGCTACAGCTCTTATTGGTGATGATAAGATTGGAGTGTTATTGCTAAACCTTGGAGGTCCGGAGACTCTAGAAGATGTGCAGCCTTTTTTGTTTAACCTTTTTGCTGACCCGGTAATACTCTAGCTTTAACACTTCACATTTGAGCTATCTTTTTTATTCCTCTATTCCTTTAGGTTGAGATTAATGTAAAACTATCAGTTTCTTATTTTTTATATTAGTTATAGTTTATTTACAATCACGCAGGATATTATACGATTGCCAAGGATATTTAGTTTTCTCCAAAAGCCATTGGCCCAATTTGTATCTGTTCTAAGGACCCCAAAGAGCAGAGAAGGCTATGCTTCAATTGGTGGTGGCTCTCCTCTTAGACGTATAACTGATGCACAGGCATGACACTTCCTGTTAACTTCTTTTCCTTGTTATTATGACGTATATTTTACACTCAAATTTGTACATAGGCACTGGATACTTCAAATTTCAATCTTCAGAAATTGAACTAATTATGTTTTAGGAGTGGTTCTAGGCTTTGTTACTCTGAATATGTACCTGGTGTATGGAATTTGTCTCTTGCCAATTTTCTCAGCTTTAGATTTTGCGAAGTGAAAGAATAGCATATATAAGTTTTTTTTATAAGCGAATAGCATATATAAGTTGGTGTCATGTATATTCTAATTTATCTAACAATAGTAGTTAGAACTACTTTTATGTGGTTACTTTTAAATGTTAAGGCACAAATATTGTCTGTAGGAAACTTAAATTTACCATCTTGTACAATTTTATATCGTCACCTCATTCTTAATCTTTTTCAACCATTTCAATACAACCTTTTGAAATTTTCACTAATCCATTGAGATTATATGATTGACTTATGTTATATTTTTGGCTGATGTTTTTAGAAACTTTATAATGCTATGGGATACATGACATATTTTTCACTATTATTGTCCTAGCTCTTCTAATGAACTACTGTATATAGGCTGAAGAGTTGAGGAAATCTCTTTGGGAAAAGAATGTCCCCGCTAAAGTGTATGTTGGCATGCGTTACTGGCATCCATTCACTGAAGAAGCTATTGAACAGGTTTTTGATCATCTCATTCTTAGTTCAGAATGTAAACTTGAATAGGATTTGATTAACATTATGCCATTGGTGGATTCTCTTCCCTGTTATTGTCTTATGATTTGAGTTAAAAAATATTACTGCATGCATCATATTCTAAAAGAAAGCTTGCAAAAATTTCAAGACAGGGGTTGCTAAAAACAATTGTCTTTAATCTGCATTATTGCATGGCTTGATGCAGCCACTTCCTTTATCCTTATGAAGATATTTCTTGGATGATACCTTATATCTGAGTTCTAAATTTTTAATCAGACTGATACATGTTAGCTTGAAATATTTTGTAGTCTCTTTGTACTGTACTCTAGAAGTCACACACTCACACGTGTTCATGTGAAAAAAGTATTGACCTCTGATTATTAGAAACTGTTGACATTCTTAAGGTATAAAATGTGTCTTTGTTGGGACTTTAGTAGATTGGTATGTTAGAAATTCAAAGTTATGCAGTATTAGAGGTTATCCTCTTGAGTATGCTTCTTCCTTTGAACCAATTCGTACCTTAAAATAATCTATCAAAGTTATTTGAGAAAAGAACTTCTATTTGGTTTAAATTAGCAATGCAAGTAAGAAAACATGTTAATAGTATTTTCTTTAGAAAACATCTCTTGAGAAAAGAAGAAATTCTTAAGATGATAGAAGAAATCATCAAAACCAAAAATCAGATCTTGTAACTAATAATTGGTACAATTTTATTTATAAAAACTTATCTGTTTCTGACTTTTTCCAAACCTGATTATGATTTAGTTTTACTTTAAAATATTTTGTGTAGATTAAAAGGGATGGAATTACAAAGCTTGTTGTCCTTCCACTTTATCCACAATTTTCCATATCAACCAGTGGTTCAAGCCTACGTCTACTGGAGAGTATATTCCGGTGATTACTATAGAAATATTGTTATCACATTTATTATACTTCAAAAACATAAACAATCTAACATTATGTTATGTTATGTTATAAATTATTAATTGGTTCTTTAGAGAGGATGAGTATCTAGTCAACATGCAGCACACAGTAATACCCTCATGGTATCAACGTGAAGGATACATAAAAGCTATGGCAAATTTAATTGAAAAGGAGCTGAAGAATTTTGACTGTCCTGAGGAGGTAGAGTATTTCTTTTTTCTTTAGTTTTAATGACTTAGAAAAGAAAAAGTGTGGTTCCTTGAAATTTATCAGTTATCATTGTCATTCTTATAAATGAAATGTTAATATCATAGTTTACATAGTCAACATTTCAGTTATTTCTGGCTTGGATAACAGAGTGATAACCATAAGAGTAACTTCACATTACTTGGTTTGATTAACCTTCAAGGTATCTTGGAGATTGTGAAATGTCACTATGCCAAAAAAAAAAAAATGTTGTTTTATTGTGATTGCTCTGTCAACATTTCTGGCTATTCCTTTTTTGTTGTTTGGCATTACTGAGAAGTAATTCCTGAAATTGAGTACTCTTGATTCATATTTGGTGTTTATGCTGCTAAGTCCAAGCAATTCATGCTCATTGCAGGTCACAATCTTCTTTAGTGCACATGGAGTTCCTCTTGCTTATGTGGAAGAAGCCGGAGATCCATACAAAGCAGAGATGGAGGAATGTGTGGATTTGATCATGGAAGAACTTGAGACAAGAAAGATAACTAATGCCTTCACCCTTGCTTACCAGGTAACTACTTTTTGTCATGTTCTAAAGATTGGTTCTCCTGGTATTCTGTTTCTACAACTTTTTCTTCAGATTTTGTATTAATCTGCTAGTATACTGTCCTTAGGGAAGTCATAATTGGACACTCTCTCAATTGAGTAATCCACTAGGCAATAATATTCTAAACAAATTAGTCCATCTGCAAGGACATACAACCCCCCCCCCCCCCCAAAAGTCATTCTTTAAAAAAAAATTTATACATCCTTTAGCCTTCAGGCCCATTAGTTTGACTTTTATGCAACTTTTATTTCAAAGAAATTATGCATGTCTAAGCCTTCACACAACCCCTCCCCACATAGATGTTTTCTAGATAAGTCCTTATCCATCTATTTTTGAACCTACCGTCTCTTCATATCCCCAAAACTGGAGACACTGCTTTTAAATACATCTTTTTTCTGTATTTCTAACAATTGACGATAATTCTTGCTACAGAGTAGAGTTGGACCAGTGGAATGGTTAAAACCCTATACAGACGAGACAATAGTTGAACTTGGAAAAAGGGGAGTGAAAAGTCTGCTGGCTGTTCCAATTAGGTAAAATATTAGCTCACTCCTATTCAATCGTATCTGCCTTCTTTCTTTATCTCTCTTTCCCCTTTGACCTGCACACAGAGTAAGTGACTAGTATCACTTGTGCTTAATTCACAGCTTTGTCAGTGAGCATATTGAAACACTAGAAGAAATTGATGTTGAATACAAAGAATTGGCTCTACAATCTGGTATAGAAAACTGGGGAAGAGTTCCTGCTCTAGGATGTGAAGCCACATTCATTTCTGACTTGGCAGATGCTGTTATTGAAAGTCTCCCATATGTTGGTGCCATGGCAGTTTCAAACCTTGAAGCTCGACAGGTACACTTTTCAACTCCCTTATAGATTTATATTTTCATATTCTAGCAATAAATATTCTACTCACTTGTATTCACTGTCATTGAAACAGACAGAAATTATCCTTTTCAGACACGTTCATATAGATTTATATGATAGTCTATTTTGTAAATACATACTTGCATCTTGTGATCTAATTGAAAGTTTGGGCTCTCTGGCAGTCTTTGGTTCCCCTGGGCAGTGTAGAAGAGTTATTGGCAGCGTATGACTCGCAACGGCGAGAGTTGCCACCACCAGTTATAGTGTGGCAATGGGGTTGGACAAAAAGTGCTGAAACTTGGAATGGAAGAACAGCTATGCTTGCTGTGCTGCTTCTTTTAATTTTAGAAGTCACTTCAGGTGATGGTTTTCTGCACCAGTGGGGATTATTGCCCTTGCTTAGGTGAATGAATCTCCCCATGCCCTTAAGGACATTGGAAATTAGTCCGAGTTCAAATTTGATAGTGTATAGGTTTTTTACACTATGATCAAGCCATGTCCTTTTACACATATTTTAATGTGTCAATGCTTGATTACATCATAGTGTGAAAAACTTAAGTGGATCAAAATGAAACCCATTCAATTTTGTTTGTATATGCATAACGCACTCAGGAGTTCTCAAATCTAATTTAGCCACCACATTTGTGATGGAAAAGAGAGAATGTAGTTATTTGTTTGTATGCTACGCAGAATGTTTTTGTATGTACTTAAACGTGAGCATTTAAAGCAGTTGATGCAATAACAACTTCTTTGTGACAATTTTACTATTGCTGGCCAAAAACTGGATCCGGATTTGCCAATTAACTGCACTACAATCAGTAAATCCAGACCAAAATCTTCATGGGACGGCTTTGATGCCAATGCCATAATAGTATATTCGGATTTAAAAAACATCTCAGTATCAGAGTCGTCCAATCTTTATCGGATGATCCGGATTTGCTGGCTGTAGTGTAGTTAACTGCAACAAATCTAGATCCTCGAAAACTACATAGGAGAGATTTTGTAATTGTAAAGGTGCAGAAATTCTTGTTCTATCTGTTTGCGCCTGGACCTGTTAATCACAGGAGTATTGATTTTCACTAAACCCTAAACCTCAAGTAATATGATTTTATACGACAGATTTTCACCACTATATTTGTTATTTTGGTAATATCTACTATTTTTGTTTTTTTTTTTTGGTCGAAGGAGAGATTAGGGTTCTTGGAGAACATCAAGAGAACTCAGTATGTGAAGGAGTGTGGTTGCAGAAACCCTAATCTACTATTTTTGTTATTTTGGTAATATATGTTTTGATTTAGGGTACGAGGTGGATTATAATGAGGTGGATCATAATGGGGCGAAATAAAGTGGAATGGAACGAAATAAATATACTTGTTTGTTTGGATATTTTATAATGGAATGGTGAAAGTTGAGGGATAAATTAGTAAAAAATAAAAAAAATTAAACTGATCCATCATATTCCTCCCGATTTGGGGGTAAGAAATTTGGGTGTAAGCACTGGGATGGAATGGTAAGACCACCATCTCTTACCATTATATTTCATCCCTCATTAATCAATTCAAACAATGGATCATTGACACCACTCCATTACATCCAACTCCATTTCATCCCCTTCCCTCTATCCAAACATAAAAAGGAGTCTTGCCTCAATTCTAGGTTTGGACATCACAAACTTCAACGTTGGCTTGTATCACCACTTACAGATTAATTTTATTTAAAAAAATTGCAGAATAATGCTATCTCTGCATCAGTTCAACTGAAAAATAAAGAAAAGAATGAAAAAAAAAAAGAGTTTATAGTTAAGCTGCATTGCTACTTCTTTTGAAGAGTAAGCTTGGATAATAAGTGGTAACCAGGGGATGAAAGGAGAAAAGGGAAATGAAAATAATTGCCATAAAATTTGAGGGGATATTGGGAGAAATAGATTCTAAATTCAAAATTATTTAGCTTAATATTTCTGGAAAATTAGATTAAATGAAAACTGATTTCATAGTAATAATACAAAGAGATCATACAAGATATATACAGGAGACCTATGCTATTTTAGGAAATATAATAACTCTATTCTATTCTAGGATCCCTTGATTTATGGGATTGTTCCTAATTATTCAAATCTGTACAGATTACAAGGAAATATACAAATTTCCTAATTTATTCTTTCCTAAAATACTATTTGATTTTCCACACTCCCCCTCAAGCTGGTGAATAGGTGTTTTCCATTCTCAGCTTGGATACAATCTTCTCAAAATTGTGGCTGCCCAGTCCCTTGGTAAGAATATCTGCAATTTGGTCTTGAGAGGACACATATGGAGTGCATATCAAGCCACTATCAAGCTTTTCTTTGATGAAGTGTCTGTCTACTTCAATATGTTTTGTTCTATCATGCTGCACTGGGTTGTGGGCTATGCTGATTGCTGACTTATTATCACAATAGAGCTTCATAGGTTCTTCCCATTTTATCCTCAAGTCTTCTAAGATGATTTTAAGCCATAACAACTCACATATACCTTGTGCCATGGCTCGGAATTCCGCTTCAGCACTGGACCGAGCCACTACACCCTGCTTTTTGCTTCTCCAAGTCACAAGATTTCCTCCAAGAAAGGTGCAATATCCTGTAGTTGACCTCCTATCCACAATTGACCCTGCATAATCAGCATCGGTATAGGCTTCAAGCTTCACATTACCATTCATTTTGAATAAAATCCCTCTTCCTGGAGTTCCTTTAAGGTACTGTAAAATTCTGTGAGAAGCTTGTAAATGGGTCTCCTTTGGGCTATGCATAAATTGGCTAATTAAACTCACTGCATAAGCAATATCTGGCCTGGTATGAGACAAATATATAAGTCTGCCCACTAATCGCTGGTACATCTCTTTTTCAACAGCAACATCTTCTTTTGCATTTCCAAGCTTTAGGTTTGGTTCTAATGGGGTATTAGCAGGTTTGCAAGCTGCCTTGCCAGTTTCCTTGAGCAAATCAGTGATATATTTCTGCTGGGATATAAATATCCCTTTCTTGGAGTGGGCAACTTCAATTCCCAAAAAATATTTTAGTTTTCCCAAGGTCTTGATCTCAAACTCCTTGCCCAAGCATTGGCTCAACAATTGCTGCTCTTCTTTATCATCTCCAGTTAATATTATGTCATCCACATACGCCAATAATATTGTTACTCCCCCTGACTTGGAATGTTTAAAGAACAAAGTATGGTCCCCTTGGCTTTGTTTGTAACCCAGACCTGTCATAACTTTAGTAAACTTGCCAAACCATGCACGGGGGGACTGTTTTAGCCCATATAATGCCTTTTTCAACTTGCAAACAGTGTTGGCAGCAACATCTCTACCATATCCTGGAGGTATCTCCATATAAATTTCTTCTTCAAGGTCTCCATGTAGGAAAGCATTCTTAACATCAAATTGTTCCAAGTTCCAACCATAATTGGCAGCAAGAGACAATATCACCCTAACTATGTTCATTTTGGCAACCGGAGCAAAGGTCTCCAAATAATCAACTCCATAGGTTTGGGTGAACCCTTTGGCAACTAGTCTTGCCTTATATCTCTCAATTGATCCATCAGCCTTGTATTTCACTGTATAGACCCACTTACATCCAACTGGCCTCTTTCCTATTGGTAAGGTGACTAACTCCCAAGTGTTGTTCTTCTCCAATGCCTTCATCTCTACATCCATGGCTTGCCTCCATTTTCTGTCAGACAATGCCTCAGATAGGGTATTAGGTAGAAGTGTAGTGTTTAGGTTTACTAGGAAGGTTTTATGGGTAGGAGAGAAATTTTCAAAGGATAGGTAATTTGAGAGAGGGTAGAGTGGCTGTTTGGTGCATTTTCTTGTCCCTTTTCTAATGGCAATTGGGAGGTCAAGATCATTTTGGGTTTCAATTTCAACCTGCACAGCTGGAGAAAAAATTGTTACCTTTTTTTGTGGAGTTGAGTTGGATTCTTGAACATGACTTGATCCTGGAATGGCCTTAGTCTTCCTTGAGTACACCAGCTTCTTACCAAATTTTCCAGCTTCAACATCTCCTTGATCAGCTTCACAATTAATTTCACTTTCTTGACCAGCTTCCTTTTCTTGACCAATTCCTTGACCAGCTTCACTTCCTTGACTTGTTTCACTTGTTACAGCTTCAATTTGATCTAGTTTAGGTTCAAATATCAAGTCTGTCAAGTCTGGAAGAATGGGAAAACCAGAATTACTACTTTCCTTATCTTCCCTGAAACTCTCCCCCTGAAGATAAGGTTGATGGAAATAGCCCTCTTGTTCATTGAAGGTAACATCCCTAGACACAAAGAATTTTTTGGATGGGGGGTGGTAGCATTTATACCCTTTCTGAGTGGATGAGTAACCAACAAAGACACACTTTAAGGCTCTAGGATCAAGTTTCCCCCTGTCTGTACTATGAATATGGACATATGAGATGCACCCAAAAACTCTTGGTTTAAGATTATTTGTAGTGGACAGGTTTGGATAGAAATACGACAAAGCTTCCATAGGGCTTTTTGATCCTAAGACTCTAGAGAATAGTCTATTGATAAGGTGTGTTGCTGTAAGAACAGCTTCCCCCCAGAAATTTTTTGGGACACTATTTTGGAACAACAATGCCCGAGTTTGATTTAATAGATGCCCATTTTTCCTCTCTGCGACCCCATTTTGCTGTGGTGTTTTGACACAAGACTCATGAATTATACCTTCTTTTGACAAAAAGAATTAAGGACATGATTGAAGTAATCTTTGGCATTATCTGACCTAAGCCTCTTAATATTAACACCAAACTGATTTTTTATCAAGGAGTGGAAGTTTAGGAAGACAAAACTGACTTCTGATTTTTGTTTAAGTAGGAAAACCCAAGTGACCCTTGTACAATCATCTATAAAGGTGACAAACCATCGAGCACCAGACACATTTGGAACATTAGAAGGCCCCCATACATCAGTATGAACAAGATAAAAGGGGAAATTGCTAATTTTATTACTTATTGGAAAAGATACACGCTTGTGCTTAGCAAGTTCACACACCTCACAATGAAGACTCTCAACATCTAACTTGGTAAACAGAGAGGGAAACATAATTTTGATCACTCCAAAAAAGGGATGTCCCAACCGACAATGATAAAACATGATTTTTTCTCTGTTGGTCATCAAAGATTCAGATATGAAGGAGTGAGAGATTCTATTCTTGCTGGACAGACTTGGATCTTCAAGATAATAAAGGCCATTCCATTCTCTAGCATGTCCAATCGTCCTCCCCGAATCCTTGTCCTGAAATACACAATGATCGTTGTAAAAAACAACTTTACATGACAAATCCTTTATAAGTTTTTGTATAGAGACTAGGTTGGTGGACAGCTTTGGGACATGGAGAACATATTTTAAGGTTATTAAAGGATTGATTTGGATATTTCCTTGACCAGTTGCAGTTATAAGGGTTCCATCTGCTGTGGCAATTTTCTTGTTGCTGGGACATGGGGAATATGTGGAGAAGTGCTTGGCTAATGGTGTCATGTGGTCTGTGGCTCCAGAGTCCAATATCCAATAATGGTTAAAGGGTGTATCTGAGACATTTAATCCAAAAGAAAGTGGAAACTTACCTGAGTATGCCAAAGAACACACACCTGTAGGTTTTTCCAGCTTACTAAGAAAGGTTCTCACCCTTTCTATCTCCTCTTGGTTAAGATGGGCAGCAGCTTCTGGCTTATTTTCTTCATTTGTTCCAGCAGCAACATAAACTTGTCCTCCTTTCCTTGAGGAGCCTCCTCTGTGTCCCCCTTCTCGATCTCGATTTAAAGGCTTCCCATACAACTTCCAGCACTTCTCTCGGGTATGACGAGGCTTATTGCAGTAGGTACACCAGAGACCATCACCTTTCTTCTCCACACTTGTCGATCCTCCTTTCTTCTGTTCGGCTACCATGGCCAAAGCCTGATCTCCTTTATGGTCAGCCACCATTGCTGAGTTCTCTACTGCTGGACTCTCTAACATGAGACCCCTTCTACTTTCTTCACTTCTCACAATAGCCACCACTTCATTGAAGCATGGTACCTTTTGCTTCCCCAATATTTGAATCCTAACTTGATCAAATTCAGGATTCAAACTAACAAGGAAATCATAAACTCTGTCTTGTTCGATATACTCCTTGAGAAGTGCTGAATCTTCAGTACATTTGGCTTTTATGACTCTATAATGGTCTAGCTCCATCCATAATGATTTCAGCTGATTGGCATATTATGTAACAGTCTTGTTCCCTTGTTTTGCTGCCAAAGTTTTCACCTTTGCTTCATATACTTGAGCAGCATCTTTGGCTTTAGAGTAGGTTTGTTCTACAGCATCCCAAATCTCTTTTGCCGAATTAAGGAACATGCAGGTGTCGCTGATTTCTGGAATCATTGAATTCCACAGCCATGCCATGATCATTGAATCTTCCTCATCCCATGTAGTAAGCTTGGGATCCTCCTGTTTAGGTCCAGACTCCGTCAGGTGACTCAACTTCCCCTTTCCCTTCAACACTGTACGAACAAGTTGGGCCCACTTCAAATAATTTCTTCCATTTAATCTATATGCGGAATGAATATTCTGCAGTTCTCCAGGTTACTGGGATTGGGTATTCCCTGTTTCTGGGGTTGGGTTCACAACTTCCTCTTCCCTTGACATTATAGTAAGATGGTTGAGTGGTGAAGAATAAAAGGAAAGGCTGTGCAATTAAGGCACAGAGAAAACAGCAGCAACAAAAGGTTGTGCGACAGAGAAGGTTGCGATAGCAGGGAAAAATGCAATGAATGTAGGAAAAGATGCAACAGCGATGCAGGCTGCCGTTTTAGGGTTAAGAAAAATGCAGCAGCAATGTAGGTTGTCGTCTTAGGGTTTACAGTGCGCAGACAGAGCTTCCTAGATCGGAAGCTCTGATACCATCTGGAAAATTAGATTAAATGAAAACTGATTTCATAGTAATAATACAAAGAGATCATACAAGATATATACAGGAGACCTATGCTATTTTAGGAAATATAATAACTCTATTCTATTCTAGGATCTCTTGATTTATGGGATTGTTCCTAATTATTCAAATCTGTACAGATTACAAGGAAATATACAAATTTCCTAATTTATTCTTTCCTAAAATACTATTTGATTTCCCACAATATTTTATACTTCGATACCATTAACTATATTAAATTTATTTTATAATAATTTCAGGTATTTTTAGCTTTTTCTTTAATCATCTAACCAAAAGACTAACCATTTTCCATTTTATTGCATATTTTATTTCTATAATTTCATGTTAATCAAAGTTACGACAACCACAGCTGCTCAAGTATCTGCACAAATTTAAAGATATCGATAAAATTAGTAACACTTCAAAGCAAATGACAAATATGCAATGGAAGCAAGTGACCAGCTATGAAAGTAGAATGATTTCGCTTTATTAAAGGGGGAAAAGAACACACAAAAGTAAAACTGGTCTTTGAAAGTGTTATATGGTTAAGTAGAGTAAGAAGAAAATATGTAGTTCCTATTAGGGAAAATAAATTATCAGTTATCAAACTTTGCACCTGAAACTTAAAAAACCTCAGGTCATGACATATAATCTCAGAAAACTTAATTACAAGTAATATATGAACTGAAGATGATGTGTTTTCTCTTTTTCCCCCTCTCCAAACTCTATAGACTAAATCAGAAATCAAGAACTTCTCACAACTCAAATACCAATTCCAAATTTAGACAAAAATGAAAAGAAAAGCTAAGAGGCTTTGCTGTTAAAGATCAGTCACTAAAATCATAGCTTCCACTGCGAGAGCTGCTGCCATTACGACTATGTAAGGAGAGGCCTCTCATGTGGCCAGACAAATTAGAACCATCCTTGTTTTCCTTAAAAAATCTCTCCCTCTCAATGTGCTTTGAAGGTGGTGGTGGAATTCCCACATGAGGAAGCTCTCCATTCTGTTTTGGAGGAGGTGGTGGGATTACAGCAGGTGGAGAACGCGTATCAGCTTCGCGAGATGGCTTTACAGCAGGTGGAGAACGCGTATCAGCTTCTCGAGATGGCTCTAAGGAGAGTGGTCGAATTAGAGGACGGTTGAGTCTCTCTCCAAGCAAACCCAAGCGCGACACGTTGGTTTCAGTCTCTTCATCATCTTCAGGCCTTGCACAAGCCTTTCCTTTGCGTAATCTGCAAGGCATTAGTCATACAGTGATGAATGCATATTCAAATTACAGTGTTAGGAACAAATAGAATTTTCCATGAACAGGTAAGGCACCTTCGGACTAACTGTTCAGGCTCCTCTTCCTCCTCTGCTTCTGCATGATCAAAATTAGTAGCAGTTGTTGTAGCTCTGCCAGAAAGAAGGTCATCATGTCTTGCAAGAACTTTCTGAAGCTGCTCATTTAATTCAATTGCTTGTGAAACTATCCTCTCATCCCTACAAATGACCAATGCAAAATCCAGTTGAAGGTACAAATTAACCATGAGAAAAATACATGCTTGTGCAAATACAGAAATACTAGGGAAAATTACATGAAAGAAATTCTCTAGTAATTCCAGTTTGGGAACAATTAACTACTCAACTCGTTGAATATGTACAACGACTGATTAATGAGTAGCCATGAATTAACTTACCTGTTTCAAAAACTAGAAATATTTTATCATGAATACCTATTTTGTAGTTTTCCCATATAAAGTGTGTACATACTATTCATGTAAGATTCTGCCTTCAACTTTAAAAATAAGATGCAACATGAAAAAGAAAAGTTTATGCTTTACTTGGGATCAACACTAAAACTCTATTGAATGTGTATTACTAAACTAAGCCTACATAGGATTTTTCTTCTTTTTTTCCTTTTCTTTTTGGTTCGCTAATATGGATAGGATTAGTATCAAAACAAATTCTTAGAGCTACCAATAGGCTAGAAGCAAAGATGCCATCCATCCTTTGAACTATCTCAAGTCCACAAAGGTGAAAGCCAGAACTTGTATGGGTGAAAAGCAGAAAAGAGAAATTTAAAATAGGCTTACCGAGAAGCCATCACAAGATGCATTACCCTTTGCTTCTGAAATGAACATTGTTCTACCAGGTCAAGGGTGAATTCATCCCTTGCTCCCTAGAAAAGAAATAACATATTTTCAGAAAAATCTATGAAGTATTTATTTACAGATTCTATAACTAAAATTCTCAAGACTCACCTGAGGATGTTGAGGATCAACAGCATCAAGCACATCTTTTAGAACTTCTAATGCATTACTAGCCTTTTGAATAATGCTGCAAAAGACAATTGCAAAATACAAGTAGATGAGCAAGAAGATACGGACAAATACTTTTAGAATTAAAAACATGTAAATATGCCCAAAAATATATTGTGAAACTTCTCTCTTATCATTAATTTCTTCATTTCACCAAAAATTATTGTATTTGGTTAAACAATTAAATCTATCTATCACAGTTTCCATCCATTAACTAAGCAAATAAGTCTTCTTACCATAATAATCATTTTCAATATGGTCAACTAGAAAATGGTTTTTAAAGGATCCTGTCAATCACAAGTACACTAAAACTGAAAAACATAAGTCACCTAGATTCAGGGACAGTCTGGGACTCTGCTTGCTTAGCAGCCCCTTCATGTCTAGGCAAGGCCTGCTCCCTGTTTGGTTCATTACCAGTCCTACTAGGTTGTGAACTAGCATGATTTGATTGGACCACTTGAGACCTTTGACGAAACTGCACTCCAGCACTCTGTAAACAAGTATAAACCCAAATGTATTAACTTTGGTTAAGTATTGGCATTCAAAGGACATATAATGACTTGTGTGTGTGTGTTCTTGTGCAACTACCATTTTTTTCTTTTTTCCTTATTTCCTTCTTTGTAACAACTGCTTTTATTATGTACAAAGGGAGTAGGAAAGTGATAGATGTCCATGATTTCAGGTAACAAATATGTTAGATATAGCAACATGAGGGACTTTAAACGTCCAATACCCATCATATTTGCAGACAATCCATGGGCTTGAGCTCTAATATAATAATACCACCATCATTCTTATCACTTTGCACAACGTTCCCATTTAATCATCACAAGTGTACTTAAAACCTATATCAGCAACTGCCATATGACTTGACCATCATTACCCTAAGTTAGCACCAGATAATATCCTTTTCAAATATGAACACAAAAATACTCCTTCCAGTAAGCAATTAAATGTGCTGACTAATTAAATAATGTCTGCTATATCAGCCTCCTCTTCTAATTTCAAAGTCAAATAGTTTAAATAGACTCCCACCACCTATTAATCAAATGAATCCAGATCGAATTATAAGAACATCCCAGGAGTTTGTCACATAGTTGTACCTACCACCAAATCATAATATGCATTATAATACTGCGGAAACTTTCCAGAAGCACCACCAAGGGATGTTTGTGTAGCATCTAGTAGAAGAAATATCCTCTCCCTCACAGGCAAATCAGACTGCAACCGAAGACAGAAAATAAAATCAAGGTTACGGAAAAACTAACCTTGCTAAATAACAAGCTTTGGGGAGAAAACTCACCTTTTTCTTCACAATTTTCACAAGAATAGGAATAATTCCAGTATCAACCACCTGCTCATGAATATGCTCTCCAATATTGTTCATCAACATTTCCAGCAACTAGAAAATCAGCAGATCAAAGACGATTCAGTTGAACATCATAGAACAGGAAAGAAAGCCGTGTAAATATTCAAGACAAGAAAGTCAAACAACCAAGCTTCTCTGTATGCGATACAGCAAAAATTATCTTGTGTCAAACTGTGTCTTGGCACAAGGTTTTCAGTGTAGGTAAAACTAATTAGAAATTCACCTGAAGAATTATGAATAAGTATTTTTTTAATAAAGTCATTATTATACTCACCATGACAGCGTAAAGTTGAGTATCAGGGTGTTTGCTACCCAGTCTTTTTTTTATAGCTTTAACAACGTCTCTAGCTTGCCTGCATATTCGAAAGATATGATAGTTAAAATCAGTAACACCACTTGGATTATCCTCACACATTTATAAGTTCATCTCTGTTCATAATTAAGTAAAGAAAACACAGCCAGGGATAGTGCCATAGTGGTGAGCAAGAATCATAAAGAATGTAATTTGAACTGAAATTTGAGCTTGTTTGGATTTGATTATTTTTTAAGATGACATCGCTTTTTTTATTTTTCAAAAGCTCTCCCTGTAAGACTTTGATTACAAGTTGTGTTGACTGTTGAACACAAAATAAGCTGATCCAGCCACACACTAAGTATGTCAAGCACCAGCTATCAGTCATTTACCAACTAACTAAAGACTCTAACATAGGTTTTCCTTCTGAGAAATAAAATAAATTGCCAAATACAAAAGTACAGCTAAAATGGAAAAAAAAAAAAAAAAAATCTTCCTCGGAAACTGGTAATCTGTTTTTGAAAGACAAAGAAAAACAATTATTCACGAGGATCATCTTCCGATGATAAATAAACTCATGATTAGCCACTTGGGCATAGCTTAAGGCCCCGTTTGGAAAAACAACTTAATTAAGTGCTTATAACATAAGGTCTTATTTGATAAGCACTTAATGAATAAGCTATTAAGTGGATGAAAAATGAAAAGGGTACAGTTTACTTAAATTCTCCGTAAGCTATTCTCAGGAGCTTATTGAAATAAGTTGAAAACAACTTATAAGCATGTTATAAACTCTTTTCATAAGCCTATCCAAACAGTTACATAAATATTTATGTCATAAGATAAGCTCAAATAAGCTCTTCCAAACACCCCTAAGTCACATGGGTAGAGATCATCAGTTCAATTCCTATTCAAATAATAATAAGAAGAAATGCACATTTAGTATTAAAAATCTAAAGTTTGCTGGTTTTATTTCCCATAATCAAAATCTAAAAGATAAGAATTATATATTAAAAAAATTAAATGAGTTTAGTTTTATGTGATACAATTGGCATCAAGTATTCATTTCCCAATGTTTTAGGACATTGCTCAATCAAAAAGAAGCAACATCAAATAAGGACACGAAAGTTTGATGAGTACCTTCTGTCATGTGCAACTAACTCACAGATTTCAATATTTTTTGCCCAATCGGTTTCAGCTAGCTTCTCGCTCGTTGCAGCATTGACTAGCTCAGCTGCCATCTTTTTCTAGATAAAAATCTAAAAATTAAATAGTACATAAAAAGTTAAAGATAGTTCACAAGAGGAAGCTAACACAGAAGAGTTAATATCAACTAAAATTAAATGCTGTGGTTTATCAACTTTTGCTGAAGAAAAACAAACAAAGCCTTGGGAAAGTTTGTCCGAAAAAGGCTACACGAAAATAAATGTTTGGAACAAACAATTACAAAATGAAAGATTACAACTTCAAATAATAAATAATGAAAATTGAAGACCAAACTGAGAAAAATAAAACATTTCCCTTTCAATGAATGGCATAATAGAATGTAGACAATCTCTTCAGATTTTTGGGAAGCCAGAATCACACATAGTTCTAGTTAACTGCTAAGAGCTTGTCTTTATGCAAAGTATGAAGCGAAAAATTGGGTTTCATAATTCATAGTATCACATTAGGCTGCTAACTATTGTATATCATATCTGCAGGGAAGTTAGAAGTGACCTTCCAGTAAATTGACCTCAGTTCCAGGTGAAAAATGGCATCATATTATAGTAGCAATTGAAGTCTAAGAAGTGTCATGAATGATTCATGAATTACCCTGCAACAGAGAAAAACATCAAAGGCCAGAAATTCAGCATTTGAAACAATTCCAGTGCCATTGCAAAGAAATTGAATTGAAGAAAAATAAGCCAAAATCACAATCCGTATTTCCAGAAGCAAATGGGCACATAATAAAAAATAAAAGCCAGAGCATGTTTTGCTGAGACCATGAACTGTGAAGTTAAAATTACTGCACATTGCTCCGCACTTTCTTTGCTCGTAAGCAAGGATCAACATAATGGGTATCATAACAAAGCTCACAAAAAATTGAATTGCTTCAACATCTAAACTAAATCATGCTTTCAATTGCTCTCAGATCTAAATTAAGAGTTAAGACACGCCAACAAAACCCACAACTACAAGAGACATAACCCAAATTCAAGAAAAGTAAAAACCTTAAAAAAACAAAATTTTGGTGAGTTTGATCTTGGGAGAGTGAGAATTACCAGTAAACACGGACACGATGACAGAGATGACGAGGAAGAAGCCAAAGACACACTGATAGACCCTAAAGAGTTTCAGCATTTCATCTCAGGGAAGATCAAAATGCCATTTTTTTTTTTTTTTTGCTTTTTCTCAACTTTAATCTTTTGGGGCATACGATGATGATGAAATTCTCAAGTGGGCAAGTGAGGTTTGTGGACAAGTTGTTTTCTTGGTAGAGAGGGGAATGAAATGAAGAGGCTGTGGACAAGTTGTTTGCTTGCTGAGGAAAAAGATAATTAAATGAAAAAGAAAACAAAATAAAATAAAGATTTTTAAAGTAATTGAAAATGGTTAGAAGAAAAAAGAAAAAGAATCTAAGGTTGGCTGTTACGGTTTACTTATTAGAAGAGACGGCACCGCCATGAGGGGCTGTCTGTCCCAAAAAGCTAAAGCTTCTTTTTCCAATGAATGCCAGCATTTGCTATTATCAACCTAGGCTCGTTCTTTGCTTCGTGCTTCTTCTTCCTGCTTTGACACGTGTCCTAGAGGTATTGGAATTTAGAAGTGTGTGCCACTGCCATCTTCCTCAACCCTCTTACTCCATCTCAAATCGTGTTTAATTTAACCTTAAAACGTAATAAATTCATATTTCTAACCGTAGAAATAATTATATTAAAAAAAATCTAAATTTGATAAACTTTAATGTTAAACACACATTCACATTATTTATCTTTTGCCTTATCATTTTTTCATTTTGAAATCGATGTTGATAATTTAGTAAATAAAATATTTAAGATATGAATTCAATTAAAATTTTTTCAAAAAAAATAATAATTGAAAATTTAAGCTAATTATTTAAATATGTTAATATTGACATCATTAACTAAAAGCATTTCTCATTCAAGGATGAAGTTGGAATTTTGGCTTAGGGAATTAAGACCATACATTACAACTTATAAAGTAATTAAAATCAATTGTCGGAAATTTAATATATGACTAATATATAATTCTTTATAAGTAAAAGAAATATATAATTATTTTGAGTACAAATGATACTCAAATCCTATACATTGTAAGTTTGTAGTATGTCAAAAATAAATATTATGTTTGAACAATTCAATGAGTATAAATCAACCAAAGATAACCCCAAAAATAGTAATCAAGTCAACAATTATAGAAAAATGATGTCAATAAAAAAACACTTCAAAGTAGAGAACAACAACATCTTATCTCTTCCAAACCAAAAAAAATATAGAATCGTCAACAATATATAACATTTCAACAATGTCAATGGAAACTCAATGGGTTGGTATGAGAAAACAAAAAAAAAAAGCACCATAAAAACAAACCACTCCAATCAGGTAGTATAAGCTTCAATGGTCAGTATTTACAAATAATTTTAATTATAGTAATATTAAATATTTGCATTACATAACATCGGTTCAATGGGTTGGTTGAGTGGAGGGACTCATATTGACAAGTCACAAGTTCGAGCTCTCATCTATCTCCTTAAGATAAGGTAAATGTAAGCTCTCTGTAAGTGTTCTTTAAGCTCTAGGTTTTCCCTGCCTTGAACTGAGGTATCATCCCTCCATCCTATAATTTCATATATATATATATATATATATATATATATATATACATTATCTCAATGAAAAACACTCTCATCATGTATTAACTACAATAGGTAGTGTCATAACATAATCAAACCCATTTAGCCTTTTTTTCTTTAAAGGATGTATAAAAGCACACTCTTAAATAAAATGTTTTTTGATGATCAAATTGAAAACACCATAAGCTCATGGGACATTTCCAATAAAATAAAATCAATCACAAAAAATTCAAAGAGTACTGCTTTGAATGACGATATAACCTTAACCAAACCTAATGAACAAAATTTTTAGAACGGTATAGAAGTAGAAGATGTGGCGAGGGAAAAGCAGAAGCAAAGAGCAAAGCAGTGGTACAATGTAGAAACAATAAGCAATTGGCAAAGGCAAAGACTTAAGGACCATTTGAGTTGAGAAGGAACCTATAACCATTGTCACTTGAGAAAAAAAGTTTTAACTTTCAATTCAAATAATTTAATTAAAAAGTAAAGACATAAAGCAAAATGAAAATATGGGGATGCGAGAA
Source organism: Sesbania bispinosa (assembly GCA_026901365.1). Classification (NCBI taxonomy): domain Eukaryota; kingdom Viridiplantae; phylum Streptophyta; class Magnoliopsida; order Fabales; family Fabaceae; genus Sesbania; species Sesbania bispinosa. Next base: position 33,172 of record QLOH01000570.1, read on the forward strand.
ATAACTTTTATATAGGCGACATTTAACATGGCCCCGTAAAAAGGTGGATCATCCATGGTTCCTCATTTCATACCATTAGATTATGTTTAAAAATTACTAACAACTGAGATTGATAACTATATCAAAAATGGAAATTTGCAAATATGGTCATAACAGGTTACCATATATATCTTTAACATCTCTTCCTCCGTCTCTCTATTCCTCTTCCTGTCTCTCCTCCATGGCAGCCAACGCCACTCCCCCACCATCACCACCACTTTTATGTAGTAAGAACTTCATCTCACCATTCAAAAATGAAATGACTCTCAATCATGGGGAAGAGAGACACTACTTATCCTTTATTGCAAATGGCTCTGGTTTCGACTATGGTGGTTCGGGGCAAGGTTGAACGAGGATACGTGGATTTATAGTCTAGGGAGGAGAATGATGGAGAATGTGCGCGTGCTTGAATATAGAGAACGAGGAGAATGATTTGGCGCTACTGATTTACGATAGAGATCTAGGAACAATACTACCAACACAGCGACGATGGCTCACCTTGGGAGCTTTTACTGGCAACACGATGGGGGCAACTGCAAGCAACAAGGAAGCGCACGACTGTGTAAAGTGTTGTTGGGCATTCAAGCGGCGTTTACGGCGATCATCACGACACTACAACGACTCATCAATGGCTCCTATGGCGATGCGAGGACCTGTTGCGGGTTCATTCCAACCTTGAATTTTGTCAAGCATGAGCAGTGATGAGCACAAAAGGGTTTAATGAAGAAAAACAAAAGTTTGGATTTGGTTTCATTGCACATTGGTTGATTAAGAGATGTAATAATGGTTGCACGATGGAGAGGAAATAAAGATGAACAAACTCACCTCTTCAAGCTTGGACGACAGCCTTGTGATGGTGGATTTCCCAAGACTTTCCTACTCTAGAATGATTTTATTTAGATCGAGGGTATCACAACAAATAATTTTTAAGGACCATGGATGGTACCTTTTTAGAAGGCACCATGGTAAAAGCGCCCCACCCTTTTATATGTAGTATAAAAGAACTTCACAAATTTTAGGGGTGGGTAAGACATCTTATTACCCCTTGCCCTGGCCATTGTACTCACTTTTTACTTTTTACCACTGTCAAACGAGTCTTATCATGATACAGCACATTTTTTACCGTTTGTAATTTAACTAACTCTTATATCTAATAGTGTGTGAGTAACTCTAAAAAATTCATTAAGGGGACCCCATAAATTTCCTCACATCTCTATATATCATTACAAATTGCCCCACAAATTATTAAATAGGTCCACATGGAATATAAGCTACAATTGTTTATACAAGTAATTGGTGCTTGTTAAACAACTCACTTCAATAGTGTTTTTTTAAAAAAAACCTATTACTTAATAAGAAAAGTATGCTAAGCAACTACTATTGGAGATACTCTAAATAATGAGGTTTCTTTTAAATATGAAACAAAATTTCATGTCATGATTTGTATTTTTTTTTATGAATATCATGTTTGGATAATACTAAATCCACATTATAAACGTGGATTTAGTTCAATACTATACCCAATTCAATGTTATCGGTAGCGTTTTCGTCAAAAAAAAATTGTTATCTGTAGCGTTGGATTGAATTAACATTTGTAACGTGATTTTAGCGTTATTTAAATATACTAAAAATAAAAGAAAGAATGATTAAGTTAAATTATTAGAATATTTTATGGTGTGTCCTAACACTTAACAGCGATATATAGTAGATGTAAAATTTACCAAAGTAGAAGACAGGTTTGAGTGATAGATTAAACAAAAAAATAAAGTAGCATGGAATGGGAAGGTTGTCCTTTGGGGCACGTTATCACAGCAGGGAAAAGGAATAGAAAAGCAAAACAAAATAGGAAGGAGTGATTCATATGAAAATGAAAGGGAGGGTTGCTGATGGGGGAAGAGTCCAGCAGCACAACATCATTGTGCTTCGCTGGACACAGATTCTGGTCTTTGTTGGTCCACATGTGACTGCTCTCTCTGCCATCTGCATCACACTCATTCTTTTCCTTCTTATCCCATATCCACTAACATCCCGCCACGTAGCAACATAACAAAATCCAAGTCAGCTATTCGTCTTTGTCCACCGTACAAGATGAACATGGTGCTGAGGAGAGTTATATTATATATAAGGTCTGGAATTTAATATATTCTGTCTGGTCAACCATACACATGGAATGGAAATAAATATATGCCTAACTTATAAATTTAATATAGCATGGCTTGTACTTGGAGTGCCAATTTAAACTATTTGATGTTCTTACTGCTTTCTATTGTTGCTTTTCTTTCATCTGTATTCGACTGTTCTACCAATTTTTATATAGGTTGTTAGTGTTTTTTTTTTTGGCCTTCTAGAAGGCCCTTTATTTACCAAAAAAATTAAAGCAATTATAATCATGCATAAATATATCTGTTAATTTACGTACAATGATAGATTGATTTTAACTTTATATTTAAGAATACACTTATGCAAAAAACATGATAAATGATGTGGGATACAATGCTTTCTTACAAGTTGGTTCGGGTTTTTATTTATACCAAGTACAATTTATAGCCTTTGCATGTATTCTAGATGAGAAAGAAAATAAAAATAAAAAAATAAAAAATTCCATTTATTTGTTTGGATGAAAATAAAAATAAAAAAAAATGACATTTGTGAAATTAACATTTCTGCCGTTGATTTATGTGCCTTCTTTATCCTGTTTATATCATTAATTTTTATCACCTAATTTTATTTTATTAAAAAAATTCAAACCAAGTAATAAATATTTATTTATTATTATCATTTAATCTTATTTTTTAAAAAAAAAAATAAATTTTAAGAAATCTGTTACTTTTATTTTTTGTACTTTTTTTATCTGTATATTTATATTTTTATTTACAACTAAATTTAAAAATACACCACTTAAAGAATTAGCCCAAACCAATTAAAACACACACACACAAATTTATTCTCTCAATTTCTTATTAGCAACCCTTGACCACTCCCCCTAAAAAAGATTTCCTAACAAGACATGGAATAAAAGTAGGTGGGAAATGGGAAATCCTAGCTGAAAAATAGTAAAGACACCCACGCAACACCGCCTTCCCTTGTGTATCCTATCCACTTTAGGGGGTTACTCCCTCTTCTCAGTGAGAGATTTTCCTTCTCTTTTCCTCTACTTCCTTAATCCCCACCACCACTTACCTCACCTCATTTCCCAGTTTTTACATAGCTAAAAGTTTGAAACTACCTCCCTATGAGTTCCAATGTCAAAAGAGTCAGCTAGGCCAGAAAAAAGAAGTGAAGGAAAAAATCGGAAAAAATATTTTCACTTAGTTGTCAACGGTTTGGTTCTGTAGACAAAGGCTAGCCATAGTGGAGATTAAGGATTTGGTAAATAAGGGGAGTAACAAAAAAAAAATGGAGGAAATAGAGACCGGAATTGACAATATGGCATGAACAAAGGAGTATAAGAAAGGGTTATCAAATTGATTTCTTTGACTCTAATTCTAAGTGTAGCAGATTGTTAGCTTGTGACAACAGTGGAGTTTTATGATTGCAAGAGGAACACATGGTGGTGTGGAGGCATCTTTTGTCCCATTTTCTTCACAAAGATGTGAAGGAAAAAAAATCAGCCATAGCCCTACAAAATTGTTTTCTCGTTTCCTCTTACTTTGTTATACCATATTAAAAAAAGGAAAAATGAGTGGGGTATGAAAGGTGTAGGGAGGAGAGAAATATAAATAAATAAAAAAGGAAAGAAAATGTGAAAGATATTATAAAATGATGTAGCGTAGGGGTGGCAAAACGGGCTGGACCGTCCCAGCCGGTCCTAGCCCCCGCGATAAGCCCACCAGAAAATGGGACGGAACAGGCTGACCCTAAATGAAAAATGGACAAAAAATGTCAGCCCAATCGATATTTGAACGGGCCAACGGGCCATATAGAGTGAAATTTAAAAAGGGACGGGTTGTGATGGGTTAAACGGGTTGACCCACACAAAAAATTAAAAAATTATAAAAAATAGAAAACATTATATTAGCAAATATCCACAAGGGTTTTCCACAATTACCATATTAACGGAAATCATAGCTAAAATCCATAAGATAAGTAAATTCACAGTTCTAATGTTAGCAAATTATTTTCAACACTTTCTAATTAAGGCAAATCACAAGAGTCCTTTAAATATTCTTCAGGAAAAAACAAGATCTGGGTGTTGAAAGCAATAATATTTAGATGAAAGAAATGATAGATAAAAAATCTTATTGCTATAGAGAGATGCAGTAGAAGCAAACTTCTCCACCTTTGACCATGCAGTAGAATCTTAATGGCCTAATTCCTAATGTTTCAACTTTTAATTCCAAATTTCTAATATAAGAAAAAAAATTTACCTCTCCATACCACCAATTTTTATATTTTAATAAATTTATCTTTTTTTTACTAGTCCGACGGGTTATCCCAACCCTAATACTCCTCCACCCATTTTTTAACGAGCCAAACGGGACGGGTTAGACAGGCCAAGGGAAAGTCCCCAACCCAACCCTATAAAATTGACGGGTTGGGACGGGCTGGCCCATCGGGCCAAGCCCGTTTTACCATCCCTAATGTAATGTGAAGGGAAAAGAGAGAAAGAAAAAAAGGTGTAAATGGACACGTAAGAATGTAAACCAATAGAGTGTGAAAAAAATCATAACTATTAAAGAAATTCTTCTTTTTTTTCTCTTTATTTGCTTTCAAACTCTTTCCTACCAATTGATGCATAAGTCATGTTAGATACAAAAGTTAGATAATGTTTTTATGGCGTGTGAAAGTTAGGTTAGGTAAAAATACAAGTTCTTATTATTAGGTGTTATTGAAGTACTAGTTAATGAATTAAAAAATTAAAAATATTTATTAAAAAGTAGTATTTAATATAATGATATTTGAAGAAAAAAAGTGCACTCTTAATAAATACTTTATTTAATTTTTTCTTTGACTAATATCCTAAAAATATTCTTTATATTTTTCAAAAACATAATCTTGCCCTTCCTTTTTACCAAGTTTGAAAAAGTGTCAAAATAAGGATCAATTCATTTTTTGAACTCAATCAAATTGGATCTAGCTAATATGTGGTTGGGAGGGGAGGGTTGCATGTTATTATTATTGATCAATACTTTTAAATAAACTTTTTTTTATTTCTTTCATCAATATCCTAAAAATACTCTTTTTATGTGTGTTAAGGATATCCCATCTGAGAACTGCAGACTAATCATTTTCTTCTTTTTTTTGGTAGAAATAGACTAATACTTTTTAAAATATAGAGATAATCACAACAAAGACTTTTCTATATACACAAGGAATGATTCCCTAAAAATACTCTTTAATATTTACCAAAAAAAAACATAAACCTACCCCTTTGTTGGCAACTAGTGTCAAAACAAGTCACGTCAAGACCAATTTATTTTTTGAACTCAAATTAAATTAGGTGTAGTATGTTGTAGGCTTAGATTACTATTATTATTGATCTATTCAATGCAGGCTCCATGTTGGGCGGGCTAACGCATTGGCCCGTTATTTTTAAAGATTATAATAAAATCAAATTTTAAATATTTTAAATTAATGGGTGACAAAAAAATATTTTAAATTAATGAAGAGCAAATTAAATTTTAATAGTCAAAGAAATTAAGGACTTAGTCAGTTAGTCCATTTACTAATTTTTTTTTTTTTTACTCATAGTCCATTTACTAATTGAAGTTTAATTGTTCAAATCCAAATTGTGTATGCTCTATTCATCTTAGGCACAACATGTATCATTAAAAACACGTATTAAATTTCAGGCTAAGTTAAGTAAAAGATTTTCATTCATTTATTTGTACTACAGCTAAGATTCTGTATTTAAAATTAGGGTAAAATATGTTTTTCGTCCCTGTAGTTTGGGTCAACTTGGGTCTTCGTCCCTATACCTTTTTTCCATGGTTTTTTGTCCCCGAACTTTGTAAACCCCCCACTGTTAGTCCCTGCCGTTAGTGAACTGTGTTAAATGGTGACGTGGCAGACGGAATTTTACAGATCAGCTTCTCTTGTGGGCCCCAAAGCAACTTAACACTATTGTTTAATTACATAACTACTAATTACCCAACTAATCCTTATTAGAAGTTTAGGGTTTTTACTCGTATGTTATTTGCAAAAAAAACCCTAAGTTGCTGAAGGTGCTCACGGTTCTCTGTAATTCCTCTCCTGTGCAACCCGTGAACGCTGTGGTCCCCTGCGCTACCTGGAAGAAGCTTTGTAGGACGCGTGTTCTAGTGGTCCCTTGGAACGACGCAATCTCCCAGTTGATAGAACACATTGAACGGTTCGAACGTGGTTTTTGCAGGTACGTGTGTTCTTTCACTGTTTTTGTGTACCCCATGTGTCGTTGCTTCATTATTGTAGTGGAAAACATGTTTGTCTATTTATTCGTTGTAGGTTGCATCTTTGGGGGATAGTGGGTTTATTTTTTTGTCTAATGTAAATTGTTTATTGTCATTTAGGGATGGGATTTTCTGTAGCATTTCATCATATGGGAAAGTTTGTGCATAAGCCCTCATTGACATACAAGGGGGGTGAAATACATGTATTTCATGGGCTGGACCCAGATAGATGGTCTTATTTTGAGGCATTGGGATTAGCTAAGGATCTGGGTTATGCATCTAAGGTGAAGATGTGGTGGAAGCAGAAAGGAGTTGGTTTTAAAAGAGGTCTTAAAGAATTAGGCAATGATGAAGATGCTTTTGAGCTAGTGAATATTGCTGAGAGTAAAAGGTGTGAGATGGAAATTTACTTAGAGCATGGTATTAGCAGTCCCAAGAAGGGTACAGGGCAAGTTAGTGTTCCTTTATTAGCTGACAGAAGTGAGACAGAGAATGTGCAAGTGAAAGGTACTGTGAATGATGTTGGGCTTGATGAAATACAGGGGTTGGGAGTATTTGGTCCTGAGACTGTACATGTTGGTGGGAGTGGGGGTTTGGGAGGTTTTAGGCCTGAGACTATGCAAGATGGGGTGAGTGAGGTAGTGGAAGGTGTTGGGCCTGAGACTATGCATGTTGGGGAGAATATGCATGTTGGGTCTGAGACTATGCATGTTGGGGAGAATATGAATCTTGGGTTGAATGATGGGTTGAATGAGGTTCAGACAGATGTGGTGCCTGAGACTATGCAAGATGGGGGGAGTCGTGGTCAGAGGGATGTGGGGCCTGACAATGTGGCTGTTGGTGGCAGTAAGGGACTGACAGATGCTGGGCCTAATACTGTGGCTGGTGCTAGCAATGAGCGAGTGACAAATGCTGGGCCTAATACTCCCCGGGATGTTGGGGCTCATAATCTGCCAAACACAGAAGAAACATATGCTGGTAATGATAGTAGTGATGACTCATTGAGAGGTGTTCATTTTGAAGACAGTGAAGAGGAAAGAGCACTTGGTGCTGATGATGGCTTCATGCATCCTGAGGTGGGTCAGGCTGAGGCAGAGTTGAATGATAAGGTGAGGATGATGAAAGAAAAAAAGGGTGGTAATATAGGCTCACCAGACAGAGAAACAGTAGGTGAAACCAGTGGTAGAGGTGGTAGAGGTAGGAGAGGTGGGAGAGTTGGTGTTGAGCATAGAGGGCAGAATGATGGTGGCAATGTGGAAACTTTTGCCCCACCGGATATGGAAAACATGCATATCATGGAGGAAGACTATGAAACTGAAGAGCTACACAGTGATGCTGAATCTAGTGATAGAGATGGTGGCCCAAAACCTAGGTATCCTAGGTTTCACAAGGAGGACATGTGCAAACAATTTAAGTGGAAAGTTGGCATGGAGTTTGAATCCTTGCTGGAATTTAAAGATGCAATGCTTGAGCATAGCTTATTAAATGGGAAAGAAATTAAATTTGTGAAAAATGATCTGGTGAGGGCAAGGGCAGTATGTACTAGGAAATGCCCTTTTACTGTTCTTTGCAGTAAGGTTGGAGGGAGTGAAACATTTAGGATAAAGACTTTGGTTGGCAGGCATAGGTGTGGGAGAGTGTTCAATAATAAAAATGCTAACTCCAAGTGGATTTCCAGAGTAGTTGTTGATAAATTTAGGACATCTTCTACTGTGACATTGAAGGATATAATTGATGATGTGAGAAAAAATTATAGTGCTGGAATAAGTGAGTGGAAAGCATGGAAAGCTAGGAGATTTGCTAGGAATGTTGTTGATGGTGATGCATCCCAACAGTATACTAAGTTGTGGGATTACAGTGAAGAACTAAGAAGGGTTTGCTTGGGAAATACATGCAAGATTCAACTTGAAAGAGTTTCTCCTGATCTTCCACCAAGGTTTGGAAGTTATTACGTGTTTAGATGGCTGCAAAAAAGGGTTTGTGCAAGGTTGCAGGCCTTTCTTGGGTGTAGATGGTTGTCATCTGAAGACTCAATATGGAGGGCAACTTTTGATTGCAGTGGGAAGAGATCCAAATGATCAGTACTTCCCACTTGCATTTGCAGCAGTTGAGTCTGAAACCAAGGAGTCTTGGAGATGGTTTCTGCAGCTTTTACTTGAAGATATTGGTGATGTCAGATCCAATAGATGGGTCTTTATATCAGACCAGCAAAAGGTAAAGTTTTCTATCCCAATGTCTTCTGTCTTTAAATTCATACTTCTAATCTAACTATATTATGTTTGGTGCTTCAGGGGTTGATGCCTGTGTTTGAAGAACTGCTGGAGGGAGTTGAGCATAGGTTTTGTCTAAGACACCTATATGCTAACTTCAAGAAGAAGTTTGGAGGAGGGACCATGTTAAGAGACTTGATGATGGGAGTTGCCAAGGCAACATACATTCAGCTGTGGGAGGAGAAAATGAATCAGATCAAGGCTTTGGACAAGAATTCACATGACTGGCTTGCAGCCATTCCAACAAGATCATGGTGTAAGCATGCATTTAGTTATTATCCTAGGTGCGATGTACTTATGAACAATTTAAGTGAATCATTTAATAGTACAATTTTACTGGCTAGAGACAAGCCTATTATCACCATGTTTGAATGGATAAGAACATATGTAATGGGGAGGTTTGATGCTTTAAAAGAAAAATTAGATAAGTACCAAGGTGAAGTCATGCCTAAACCTAGGAGGAGACTTGATAGGGAAGTTGAGTACAATAGGAGTTGGTTGGCTACTTGGGCAGGAGCTCAAAAGTTTGAGGTTAATCATATAGTTGGGAGGGATAGGTTCATAGTTGATCTTGAGAGGCATGTATGCACTTGTAACTTCTGGGATCTAGTAGGGATCCCTTGTAGGCATGCTGTTGCAGCAATCACTTACAAGGGGGGACCCAGAATCCTATGTACATAGGTGGTATAAGAGAACAGCTTATGAACTTACTTGTGGACAAGTGATAGCACCAATCAATGGTGAACAGTTATGGCCAAAGACTGGTGGAGAGCCGATTTTACCACCAGCATACAAACCATCAGCTGGGAGACCCAAGAAGCTTCGTAGGAGGGAGCCTGATGAATCACAGAATCCTACAAGATTAAGGAGGGGTGGAAACACTACCAGATGTGGGAGATGTCAAAATTTAGGGCACAACAGTCGCAGCTGTACAACACCCCCCGTCAACCCAGCTCCTGAACCACAGAACCCAAATGAAGATGTTGTTAATGGTGCTGCAACAGAAACTGGGACTCAACAGACCCCACAGGTGCCTAAATTTACTTGCTATTCAATTCTTCTTGTAAAGTCATGGTTTACTAATTGTCAACTACATGCTCACAGGCTACAACAAATGAGGATGGTGCTCAAGGTGCTGGCAGCCAAGTTGGAACACAACAATCTCACCAGGTGAGACACATAAATTTCTGTAAATTCTGCCAAAAGGCATTTACTAACTTTACTTGTGTAATTGATTATGCAGGCTACAGGAAAAAGACATAAAGCTCACCCTTCTCAGCATGATAAGGGCAAATCAAAGATAACATATGCATCCCAACAATCTCAAACTTCTCAGGGCACAACTAGGGTCACAAGAAATTCACAAAAGTCACAACAAACACAACTTCCCAATGACACAGGTGTTGGTTCTTCAAAAGCAAAGAACAAGGTAATGTTATGGCACTCCCTAATCATTTTGGTATCAAACAACCAGTATGTGCACCTATTTCACATGGGGTTTTGACTTTATTGCAGAGGAAGGCTGACTCTCAACCAAAGAAGGGTGCACATACACATAAAAGGGTATGCCATTCTTCTGTTATATTCAGTACTTCACTATTTAATTATCTTTTTAATCATGATTTTTATGAACTACGGGGAAAGAAAAAATCACTTACACCGGGCCCAGTAATCCCAGAATTTGCAAGAAACATGTCTGTTGGTCAACTACTTACACAGCTTACAAGGGTTTGGGTAAGAAAAAAATTTCTCATATTCCTTAGTTCTTACACAATATCATGAAAATCAACTTTACCAATACTGTCTCTTTGCAACAGGAAACACATGTAGGAAATGTTAAGGCAGCTGCCTCAACCCAAGCAGCAGACCCCCCATCACAAGGACCACTTGCTGCACCAACAGAGGCTGAACCAGCAACAACCAGGGAACCAACAATAACCAGGGAAGAAAATCATGAAGAGACACATGATGCAGTAGGAGGTCAAGTCACTGGAGAAGCGACAAATGAAGAAAATGGCAACAAAGACTGAAAAGATTCTGTACTTAGCACATGGTCTTATATTATAATGTATAGGAAATGTAGTCAGACCATGTGGGTTTTTTGGAAGGATGTGTCTAGACAATTGACAGTGTTCACTTTTGGTTTTAAATAGTTTTTTAGGGCTTGTTTGCCATTAAGGGAATAAAGTCTGTGTCATTTTGATGGTCTCTGTCATTTTTATGAGTACACTATGCACATGTGACTCAACTTGCTTGGAGCCACATGTTTTGTTTTATGCTTTTGTGGGAACTGGTGCTGCTGTGCACTTTTTGAATCTAAATTAATGAATGAAACAAGACTATTATGTTTCCATATAAATTTGTTGTCTTGTGCTTTGCAAAATTGGTGCTTATGTGGACTTTTTGAATGTTATATATACTAGACAATTGACTAAGCAAGATTGGCAAATAACATACTTTTATCCAACTTCAAATACAAAGGTCAGAATTAATCCAAAAATCCAATACAAAATTCCATTCCAAATCACAACCCCTCCATTTAGTCAAATTCCTAACTTTAAAAAAACCACCCTCAATTCAGATTACAATTGCATTTAAGTGCACAAAATGCCAATACTACAAAGCTGAAAAACCAAGCTAACACAACTAAATATGTCTTCATTTTCCCAGATTTTCTTTCAGCCAAAAGCTTCAACTTCAACTTTGCATTTTTTGCTTTCAAGTCATCAACTGCATAATCTGCTCGCACGGTTAAATCCTCTGAAACTTCCTCATCTGCCCACTGGAAGTACTTGCAGGAGTTTTCTGTCTGCAAATCAAACAAATTCAAACGAAGTCATGGCTACTAGGGACAACAGAAATTGACAACAAAAATTGAGGAAGAAGGAAACCAAGGCCATCAAATAAATAACTCACATCCCAAAAGGGGCACCTCCAGAAATTTCTGCCCGGATTCTTCGAGGTGTTCAAAGTGAGGAGGATCAACTTCTCCCCACACCTACATCTCCTAATTCGCGGAACTGAAGAAGAAGTGGATGAGTTGCATTGATAACTTTTCTTCTCCGTCGAGCTGCCCCCTCCTTTCATGGCCTCCTTTGGTCGAAATTGCAGAATCTTTCCTTCGACGAAAAACGAACCCTAACTTGTGTCTTCAATCGAACCCAGAACGTAAAACATTTGCGGAGTCAATGAATAATCTTTATAATAGTTTTCAATAGGGATTAGTTTGGGTAATTAGTAGTTATGTAATTAAACAATAGTGTTAAGTTGCTTTGGGGCCCACAAGAGAAGCTGATCTGTAAAATTCCGTCTGCCACGTCACCATTTAACAGAGTTCACTAACGGCAGGGACTAACAGTGGGGGGTTTACAAAGTTCGGGGACAAAAAACCATGGAAAAAAAGTATAGGGACGAAGACCCAAGTTGACCCAAACTACAGGGACGAAAATACATATTTTACCCTTAAAACTACAATCAAGTTGTACAAACCAAATTCACTATATTTTCGTTAAAAAAATAACAAATTCACTATATACACGGAATATGTAACTCTTGATTTTTTTCCTAAATCACTTATATTTGATTATTTTTCCTAAATCACTTATATCCTCTATGGAAGATAATTTTATTCGAGTTGAGAAAATTAATATTGTGGTGTGATTAACTCTTCCAATAGAATTTTTTTCATACACAAAACTAAAAAAAAATATTACTTTAGACGAATCAAGTATGCACCATTTAAGTCAATCACTCATTGATAATTTAGTGTTTTGTGTTAATGACAATAATTTTCAACCCAGAAATGAATTTAACCGAAGCGTTAAAATTTAAAATCATTTACATTGGAGGTCAATGAAACTGTGTTCTTATTTAAATTATCAAAGACATATTTATTTATCTTTCTATGTAAATATGTGTTTTTTTCCTCACAATAATATTTTCTTTGAATTTAATGTCTCGGTTTTTAATATTTTCTTACAATCAAGTCGTTTTATCTGAATTCCTCTACCTTAAACTCTTAAATTTCTACTTTTAATTTGAATGTAAATTTCTATGAACTAAGCTTATTAATTTCTTTTAACCCTTACTTAACATCCAATCAAAACATCACATCTCACCTAAAATTAAAAATTTCAAAGTTCTCCCCTTTTCAAAGCCATATCATCACATTTTACAAAATCTTTCAATTTTTCATATTTTGAACCTTTTAAAATATTTCTTATTTTAGTCTGGACTGAAATATAAGAAAAAACATTAGCTCACACTAATTAAAAATGTGAGTTAACCTCATTTAAATTTATTGAGGTTTCCTATATTACCCTTTATCGAAGACTTTAATTTTGTTGGAATTGCTTCAAATGAATTTTCTCTCTCCATTTTGAAAGGCATATATGGTCCATTAGATAAGATTATTGAAAAATAAAATATGAATTGAATAAAAGATATTTTGGGATGATAGTATTAAACATCGTGAAATTAGTTAATATTTACTTAAATTTTGGACCTGAGATTTTTTTGCCTATATTTCCATCTAGAGAGAGCAAGCTTTGATCTCTTAACTATTTGTGTAGGAAATGAATATTTATGTGTTTTAGATAGAAAAGGTTGACAAGAGGAATTTGTTGTAATAATAAAAAATAAAGGACTAAATTCACACAGAAAATTAACTGAGCAAAAATACATATTAGACATATTGTTTGTGTGACACCCTTCTACCCCAATCTCTAACACAATCAATAAATCGAAATAAAAGGAAAAGTTGTAACCCACATCGGGTAAAAATGTTCACATTTCTCTCTTTTAAAAACGTCATTTAAATCAAAGTCAACTTCATATAATAAAAGATAAGGTCAATGGTTTCAAAACAACTAAAACATCAAATATTAAATGTCAACTTCAAAATATTCATCATGGCCATGCAAGGCACTTAAAATAGTTTTCATCTATCTCTACTCAATAACACAATAAAGTAAACCCTATTACTAATGCCCTGATGTCACACGTATCAGAGCGGAACCCCTTCAATTCAATACTCGGCACCTTGAGTGCCATCTTCGTCACCTATAAAATAACCACAGAGAGTACGGTGAGAAAAAGAACACCAACTCATACATGCACGTAAAAGCTACCATATCCTCACCCAACACATAGTCATATTCATTAATTTCATCACATAATCATCATCAATCATTTCATCTCACACTCTTATTATTTAACATATTAACTCATCACAATTATATAAGTCACACTTCCCAAATCATCAAGGACACACTCTCCACACTCAACACATAACACTCATAACATAGATTCACATTTCAACACCATCATAAAATGCAATGTATGTTCACTCTATGATCATGCACACCAAAACTCATCCTAAGGATCATGACTCGGAACTCCACACAATGGGCGCACCTCATCAATCCTCTTAGTTGTTACCAATGATGGCCCTACCGTTAACGCCCTCTCTTGGCCGATAGGTTGCACAACACCCCTCTCTTGGGCTCGTGCAGAGACATCTGCCCCGCAATGATGGCCCTACCGTTAAATGCCCTCTCTTGGCCGATAGGTTGCACAACACCCCTCTCTTGGGCTCGTGCATAGAATGTCCCCATCATGGTTACTGCACCCCCTCTATGGGCCCGTGCATCTCATGTATCACACCTCATAAGATTACGCTCAGTGCAATTATCATCATACATCATATCTCTCACATAATCTCTATGCACAATGCATAATCATCAATTCACATATATCTCATACAATCTCTATACTCAAGACATCATCACCAATTCACATATATCTCATATATTCTCTATACTCAACACATCATCATCACATCACATAAAATTACTATAAATATATGATTTCACATAAAATATCCACATCACAGTAATCATACCAAAATTAACACACTCTAAACATCCAATTTAATCTCTCAAATCCACAAACACTTTATATAAATAACATCAACAGATTAAGGGATCACAATCATCACGTAAACAACACTCTCACACACATTTTGACCTGGTAATCGATTACCACACAGCTGTAGTCGATTACCAGAACCTCTGGGACACAAAATACACTCTGGTAATCGATTACAAGCCTCTTGTAATCGATTACCAGCCAATCACCTCTCTGGTAATCGATTACCACACAGTTGTAATTGATTACCATCATGCCAACTCTCTGGTAATCGCCTGTAATCGATTACCAGCGAGCCAAACTCACTCAACGCTGCCCAGAAAACCCTGTAATCGATTACAGTCTGCTGTAATCGATTACCAGTGACGCGAGACGACAGTTCTTGCGATTTTTACCTTTTTTAGACCCTTTTCTTCAACCCCTAATCAATCCTCATTGTTAGTACTTCAATCCTACAGGTTTTTACCAAACAAATTCAATGAAAACATCAATCTTTACTACAAATTACCACATTTAATCCATTATTAATCCTCATCGCTAAACCCTTATTTATCCCTCTTTCGCTATTCTCGCTACCATTATTTAATTCATCAAGATTCATCAAGATTATCACGTTTAAATATCAAAGCAAACAGATTTTCATCATACAACACATGATGCACATAACAAATTCGAATTTAAAAGTCTTAGAGGGTCTTATGGTTGCCCTCACTACCCAAGCACCCCAACATACACGCATAAGTAGCACCCTTTCCCCCCCATACCTTGAAGGTGAAGATCGAACATCAAACGGTTGGCTTCCTCTTTGATGATCACTCTGCAGCACCTTCCCCTTACGAAGTCGTTTCTCCCCTCCTTAAGGTTTCTCTCTCTGACGATTTGAAAATTAAGGATTAGGGTGAACTGAGAACCCCTCCTTAAATAAATACTTAATTGGGTTGGGCCTACCCCCAACTCACTCATTCCTCTTTATTAAAATAACATTATTCATAAAAATATTAATAATACTATTATTTATTCCTCTTATCTTATTTTATTTTATTTTATTTTATTTATCCTACAAATTTTAGGATGTTACAGTTTGTCTGATTTACAGTTGAATAAAATTGATTCTATAATCAATGGTTATAAAACGAGTGATGCACACTTTATGAAACACGTTGGACATAAGTGATTTAAAATCAATTCTGTGGAATTGATTCTCCACCGTGCCTAATTTGGAAACAAACGACACTATAGACCAAAATTACATTTCTATATGTTCATTCCTTAAGATTTAAGGGTCAAAATGTGATATCAAGCTAACTATTATAGTTTGACATTTAGTTTATTATTATAGATATCCTAACTTTTAGCCTCTTATTAACTCTCAAAAATTGGTATAAGTGCTAACGATTCAATTGTCGATTATTTACAAATAAAGGATAATGCGGATTTTGGTCCTCATCAATTTATGTTATGGAATCAAACAAGCCCTGACTTTTGATAACCTCATTAGTACTTAATAGACTTTTATTTGAGGAGGAGCACATTATTGACATAAAGCACCATTTTATAAGAGATCATGTCCAGAAGAATGATATTGAACTTAAATTCATTGAAACCAAACTACAGATTGCTGATATATTTACAAAACCTCTTGTAGAAGATAGGTTTGTATTTCTAAGAAATAAAATTCATTTGATTAAGCTGGATAATTAACTGCTTTCTGCAAATTCTATCTGTTAGTATGATTATATGCTTCTTCTGAAAGAACAGGAGGAATGTTAAAATGTACAGTAAAAGTTTCAGAATTCTGTTTGCAGAAGAAACACCTTCTTCTGAAACCATTCTGTATGAAATTGATTATTTTGGTAATTGGCTGACAAGGCTCTAATGTCTTGACCCAATACCGTACCTTGGCCGATTAGAATACCATGAAATGTCACAATCTGACACAAAAAGGGACCAAATAAAGTCATTTTAGTCAAATGATTTTATAATGAAAGGTCAATGTTGCAAAGCTGTATCATTCGCTGCGCCTAGAATGCAAAATGGATGATGAAAAGTGGACTTTTGTCCTAAATGAAAGAGCTAAGCAGTTTTTTCACCAAAACTGCATTAACTTCACTGCTTCATATCTGAATTAGTTCCACTCTGATAAAGCTTTTCATTTCACCTACTTCGTTCGAACTATCGTGCTCCGTTTTTCATTCCCTTCTGTAAAAATCATTTCCCTTCAACATGAGGATTAAGCAACATGCTAACAGAGAAAAAACTACATCCTCTAAAAACTCTGAGAGCATACCAAAAGCTACATTGCAAGCTGAAATGCAAATCATTCCATTTGAAGAAGCACTCAAAGTACAGCCTCTGTCAACCAAACCACCCTCTCCAATCCAACCTACACCCTCTTCACCATCCAAAACCCACTCCTCAGCTAAACATTCTGCCTCTGTAGGTCCCTCTGCTTCTAAAGGAAAGGAGCCAATGGAAGAAACCCCTGTGAAAGTAAGGAGGTCAGGTAGACTTAGAGCAGGTGTTGGCTTTGTTCTTCATACCAAAGAAAATGATGTTGATAAGCCTATTAGGATTGACTCACCCTCTTCCTCATGAAAACATTCTAGCCATCAGAAGGAAATGGAGCAAGAGTCAAATGAAGACAATAGCATTGACTCTGATCCTTCTGAAGAAGAAGAAGAACCTAACAGAGATCTATTTGCAAGTGAGGAACTACTGAAAGTTTTCTATGAGAAATGGGAATGGAAAACTATCATCCCAGGGAAGATATTCTTGCTGCAAGAGGTAAGAAAAAAAGGTTGGGATGCAAACCATTTTGTGAACTTACAAGGTTGGGGAGATTTTCTTCTCATCAAAGAAGATGTCTATCCAAGGCTAGTCAAGGCCTTTTATGCTGCTGCCAGTGAGTATAGCAGTGATGGGAACTCACTGGTTGTGGATATTAAAGGATCCACTATCATCCTCACAGCTGAGTCTATAGAAGAAGCCTTGGGACTTCCACATTGCCCCAATCAACTATATGAAGAGATCTGGTATGCATTTGCTGGAACTACAAGGGAAGAAGTGATTCAGAAGGTATCGAGTGACCCTTACACAAAGCTTGTTTCCAGCAAACTGACTCCAATCTGCAGAATCTTTCACAAGCTTTGCTACTACTCAATTATTCCTAGGGCTGGAACCTTGGAAAGGGTCACTGATCAGGATCTTCTCATTCTGTATCATCTTTTGAAGGGAAAACCAGTTTCTCTTGCTTACATTATTTTGAGAACAATGATATCTGCTGCAAACCCCCAGAGGTCATATGCCTGTCTGTCTTATGGGATGCTACTCACCATAATTTTCAAACATCATCAAGTTTCACTTGAAGAAGAAGAAAGGTACGAGGAATTCACCTTCTTTGATAAAACCAATATTAGAAAGATGCATATCAAAATTCCAGATATTTCTCACTACATGAAGGATGATTCTGAAGAATAAGAATAAAGTGATTCTAGCCCTCACAGATCCAAGAAACCAAGAAATTTTAGCCAAACCTTCAGCAGGAAGAGAAAGAGAATTGCAGAAGAAACCTCAGCACCTGCAGAAGATAGTGCAAACCCTGTAGGAACTGATCCTAATCCTGCTAACTCTCCTAGCCTAGAACCCCCTGCATCTTTCATCTATGAGGAAGATGATTCCTGTATTAACAGAAGTGATGAAGCTCAAGAAGGAGAAGACTTCTTAGTAGAAGAAACTCCAGAAGATGGAGAACCTGTTCAGGCAGAACGAGCTTCTCCAATTTCTGTTGCCTTCTCTAAAGATCAAGTTGATATGGTAGATGAAGATGGACTTGCTGCAAATGTACTTTCCATGCTCAAAGGACTTTCTGAAACTCCTCTTCAAAATCCTCAACCAACCGAGCAAGCACCTTCTGCTGCAGTTGAAGAATAAGCAATTAGAGACAAATCTCCAATCATATCTGTTGAGGTACACATTCCTGTAGAAGAAGAAGATGCTAAGGAAGAAGCACAATCTGTTCCATCTATTGGAACTCTTGGAACTGAAATGGTAAACCAATTCTTAGCTTCTCCTATCATTGATTCAGCTATTCCTTCTTCTATTCCTCTTAGAGATAACATCCATGTGTTGTCTGCTCATCTCTCTTCAATGAAAACATTCCTTCAGCAGCTGAGCTCAGAAAGACCCCATATCCCTTCTCCTGCACCTGCTCAGAAGGAATCTGACACTGCTAAGGAACCTGTTGTACAATCTGCACCTTCTCCATCTCATTCCATTGAAAGACATGTGAAGAAAATGAAGGCAGACATCAAGAAATTATTCTCCAATGTTAATGCCCTTCAGAACTCTGTCAATGACATGATCCAAAGATTCACTAAGCATCAGTTCTGGTTCAACTCATTTGTGCTGCCAATCATTGCCCCTCAAGCACCACCAATGCCATTTGTGCAATTCCAGCCACCACAGAATATACTCCAACCCTCTACTTCATCATCTTCTGATCACTCCTCTCCTTCCAAGTAGAAGATGATGATTCTGCTTCTCCTTAGACATAGGGCTTATATTGTGTTTTGATTGATGACAAAGGGGGAGAAGTAGTAAATTTAGGGGGAGTTGTTGAGCTAATGTTCTGTTGGTCCTATATCTAGATGGCTTGGTTAGCTATTATTATGTATTTTGAGAGATTCTGTATTTTGATGAAAGCTTGATAAAGATATATTAGCTTATTTTGATGAATCAATGAACATGACTATTGTGATGCATTCTTGCTGTTTGTAATTCATCTTTTGTGCTGCAAATATGGCTTCCAATTTTAATCAGCTATTTGGCATAAAAAATTCAGGGGGAGCCTTATGTTTGATAAATCAAAATCAGAATAACACAAGCTAAATTTTGAAAGGTTGTCATCATCAAAAAGGGGGAGATTGTAAGATCCAAAAATCCTCTTAAGTGGTTTTAAAGATGACAAACAATCAAAATTCACTTGATGTAATTCTGATTTAATTAAGACTAATCATTTCACTTTGAGTGTATAAGGAATTACAAAAAAAAAGGTCCAGAAGATAGAAGTTCTCCTTGATCCATCAAGACTTGATGACATCACAAATAGACTGAAAATGCTAAAACAACAAGTGAAAGCTAGAAAGCCACAAAAATTAAGAGTAATGCATCTTTTGTTGTATCAATCAAGAAGAAGCAATGATACTGAGTATTGGCCATTGAATGTTCAGAAGAAGCAGTTGTCTAATAAATGGTGTTCATATGATCTGTTAGAAGGAAGATTCATTCAAAAGTTAAGATCATTAGCTAAGCAGAATAAAGACATTTAGTACTTTCAAGATAAAAAAGATAAGTCTGCAAAGGATATATGATCACAAAAGGAATCTACAGAAGAAACAAGCACTTATGCACTGTGATAAGTTTTGCAGAAGAAGCAAATCAGAATTCTGGAAGCTTTGACAGAAGAAAAATAGTTGAAATGACAAAAAATTATTCTATCCAGAATTTATACAGAAAATACTGGTCTCAGAAATGCAAGAACCATTTTCAGCTGTCAAGATTCTATGATAGAAAGTCTGCAGAAGGAACAAATTGATAAAACATTATCTTTATCATCCCTTGATAATACAAATGCACAGGAATCCCTTAAAACAAAGTGTTCTATGGAGAAGATTAATTTCAGCAAGTCTCCAGAAGAAATAGCTGCAAATGAGTAAGAGAACAGCTCTGCAGAAGAAAGGACAGAGAAGGGTCAAAACACAGCTGCATCCATCTGTCAATTCTGCAAATTGAAAGGGACACTTCAAGGAGCCTTAACTGGACACTTCCAACGGTTATTTCCTGAATTTTCCTATAAAAAGGGAAGCTCCCTTGAAGGAAAAAACACACCTGTCTAGAAGAAGCTTCAGTTCTGAAAAAATTCATTACATATCTTCTGGAAATCTCTCTCTCTCTCTTCTAAACTCTGAGAATCTGCTTCAAACAAGCTTCTGAGAGAGAATTGGCTCTGTTGCACTTGCTTAAATTATTCTGTGAGCCTTGTAATTTCTTTTTCACTACTTATTTGTTTGTATGATTGTAAAAAAGGCTTGAAAATTGAAATTGCCTCTTGTGTGAGTGTGCTGAAATTGTATTGGTGTAATACAACAAAGTTGTGGTGAAAAAGGACCTGCAGTAGGTGTCTGCAGTGTCTATTTGTAACTGTATCTTCTACAGAAGAAGCTGCAGTAAGAATACAATCCTTAAAAGGTCAGAAAATTGTTGTGAGTGAGCCTGAAGAGGCTGCAGAAGAATACTAGGTGTAAGGTGTACCCAAAGCTTTGTAACACGATCAGGTTGAGTAAGAAAATCCTACTTGGTGTAGGGACTAGGACGTAGCCTCAGGTTGGAAGAGGTGAACCAGTATAAAAATTCTGTGTGTGATCTTCTCTTCCATATTCCTTCATTTAAAGTTTCAGTTGCTTTAAATTTATTAAGTAAACATCTGCATAATTAACTTAAGAAAATTAATTCTTAAAATTGCATTCATTGAACATTGCTAAATTACTAACCTTTGTGAAAGAATTTTTAATACTAAGCCAAGATCATCTCGAGCAAGCAAAGTATTAAAAACCAAATTGCAAAAAATTTTAAACGAGCACAATTCAACCCCCCTTCTTCCGATTGGAATTTCAACTTCATTTTCTTGTCTTTGCCTTGTTCTGGTCAGTGTGTTTGCAAACCTTTCTTTTGTGAGATCTGGGACGGTTAACATTTGCACCATGCCTTTCTTGATCCTCCTTTGGAAGGATGTCTGGATATGGCAAGGTCTTTGATCTTGGTACCACTTCCCTTCCTTTCTCGGGCTTTGACTCACTATCTCTCCGTTCACTCTTTTTCTCATTTTCTTGATCTTTTTCATCATGTACACTCTCATATGTTTTGTTTTCTTCCTCCCCTTCATAGTCATTCTCTTCTTTAAGCACATTTTGAAGTTGAGGGTTCAATCACAAGAAGGGGGGTTGAATTGTGATTGATTAAAAGTTTCTGCAAATTCCTCTTAATACTTAATCTGCTCAAGTCTTACTTGGCTTAGTATTAAATAGGTTAACTACCAAAAGATAGAAGTTAGGTACAATGCAATATGCAGAAGATAGGATTCCTTCTTTGGAATCTTGATAGGTAACACTTACTTAGGTATTATATAGTTCTCAAAATAGTTTTATGCACATGTAATAATAAAGGAGAGAAGGGTAAAGAAGATGGCACACAGAAATTTTATACTGGTTCACCTCTTCCAACCTGAGGCTACGTCCAGTCCCTACACCTGTAGGATTTTCTCACTCTTTTCAACGATTACAATCTTCTTGGGTAACCTTACCACTAGTATTCTTTACCTGCCTCTTCAGGCTAACAACAACCTAACCAACTCAGTTTTCCAACTGAATACCAACTGCAGAACCTTCTGCAGAAGATTCACTACCCATAATACTGCAAGTACCTTCTGCAGATTTTGTTTTACAGTTGAGATCACCAAATCTCAACAGACCTCACTCAAAAAATCTAATTACAACTTTCTTGGGTAACCTTACCACTAGTATTCTTTACCTACCTCTTCAGGCTGTCAATGACCTATCAAACACAGATTTCACACTGAATACTTATTGCAGAACCTTCTGCAGAAGATCCAGTCCCAGAATACTACAAGTACCTTCTGCAGATTCTGTAAACCCACTGAGATCACCAAATCTCAGTAAACCTCACTGAAAACTCTTTCCCTTGCTTCTCAGAAGAAGGAAATGCACCTGCACACCTCTTTTGAGACTTTTACAAACAATATGAGAAAGAATACAAACAAACAAGGCTCAAACTATTACAATACTTTCACAGCCGAAGCAAATTGATGAGCCAATACTCTCTCCAAAGCTTTTCAGATCAGAGAACACTCTTATGAAGGAGAGAGAAATTTTCCAGAAGATTGAGAAGTGTAGAAGCAGAAACTGATGTATCTTCTGGAGTGAGGTGCACTCCAATTGTGGAGAAAACCTCCTTTTATAGAGAGCTGAGAAGAATATAGCCGTTGGGCAGCCAGCTGGGTTCAAGGAGATGTCCCTTTCACTGCTGCAGCAAGTAGAACTTTACAGCTGTCAAGTTTGACCAGCTCTTCCTTCTGCAGGGTTCCTTCTGCAGGCTGTTTTTGGGCTATTTCTCAAGGCTTTTCTTCTGTAGACATGATGAACCTTTCCAGTATAGTATTTTCTCTTATTTTAGGGTCAGCTGGCCCACTGGAACTATGAGAAGATGAGAAGAAGATGATTAATTTGAGTTTTGCCTTATTTGTACCTTCTGCAGCAATTCTTTCCTTCTGCAGGATATCTGGAATGACATTTTGCTTGCAGATCCTTTTAACATTTATCATTTGCTTGATGGAGAATATTTTTGAGTCAATTTTGCAGCTGTGACCTCAGAAAGTGAAAAACTCACTTTGTCTTGTATGTTCTCTATCTTCTGCAGACTATGAAACTTGTGGATTCTATAGCCAGTTCTTCTGTAAGCACATTGTGGGCTCCAAATAATTTGACATAAATTATTTGAACTATGTTTAACTTATATGCAGTCTCAGAAATGAGAAAAATAGATTTGGATCAATTCTGCTTCTTCTGCAGCTTTCCTGACAGCATGGTTCTTCTGCAGCTTTGTTGTAACTGCTTCTTCTGCAGTGTGCAGGAATTCTGTTTCTTCTTCTAGAGCAAACTATTTCTTATGGAAGTTTCTTTGAGTGTTCTTCAACTTGACATATTCAAGGATAATAGCTTGAGGAGTGTGGGAACTTGTTCAATGCTTCTAAAGATACTTTGAACTTTGAATATGAATTTGATGCTTCTGCAGAAGCTGTAAGTTCTGCTTCTAAAGACAAAACCATGTTTCTGATGATATTGATCTTCTCCAATTGCTTTGTTTGCATCAACAACACTTGGAATGGATATGCTTGAATTGCTTAAGTGATCTTTCATATTCAGAAAGTGTCCGGTTTCATGAAAGGCTCCTTCTCATGCTTCTAGAGGTCTTGAATGATCCTTCCAAAGCTTCAACTTTGCTTCTGAAGCTTGATACAACTTAGTTTAATACTCATGGGATCTTAGATGAACTGTCTTGACCTTCTTGAAGCTAAGAAGCTACTTCTTGAACATGTTTCATCACTTTGGACATTAAAGCTCTATATGACATGCTTCTAGACACATATTCTGATGTTAAATGATGTTTATGATCTTTGTACCTTCCTTCTGTAACTTTTCCTGTATTCTTTCTCAAGTGAAGACATTAGTACCAAAGTATTCAGAACACTTAGAATATTGTTGTGAAAGTTTGTTGTCATTACAACCTTTGCTCAAAGGGTCTTGGACCTTACAATCTCCCCCTTTTTGATGATGACAAACTTTCATGAACAAATTCTAAGTTTTCTGAATGAGGGAAATAATAATCAAATGATTTAACAATAAAGAATTAAATCTCTCCCTTAGTTTGTGCCATTTATAACATTCAGATAACAAAAATGAGATTTAACAATAAAGAATTATTTCTCCCCCTGAATTTGTGCTATTCAGATAGAAATTTGTTATGACTGAATCTTTATATTCTTCTCCCCCTTTTGTCATCCATCAAAATGGGCATGAAAATGATAGGAAGGAATAACTTCTCATCATTGCCTAGCCTAGGCTACTTAGAATGTGAGGAATGATCTAGATAAGATCAAATGGCATCCATCTTTATGTCTTAAGTTTGTTGGAAGTGAGCTAAAGGCATTGGTTGAACATGAGAGGCACTTGCTAGTTAACACAAATGTGTTAAACCAGAATTGATACTACACAATCCTTACTTCCTTCTCTTGCATATTACACAATCTTAAGCTAACTTTTCTCATTAGTAAGATGTTGAAGAAAAGATCCCTTTATCCAAACTAAGTTGAATAATCAAGAATAGGGGCTTGGACTTTATCATAAGATAATGGGATATAAGAATAGAAGAGGTATGGAACTGATTTACCATATTCGTTCCAAAGTTTGCCTATGGAGGCTCTATCTTTTTCCAATGTAACCTCTTTCTTTTTCTTCTTTATCACCCCTCAAAAAGCACTTGCTACAGATTCTTCCATGCAAAGAAGAAATGGTCTTATTCCTTTTCTACATCATCAAGAGGATATTTTGTGAAACCTAAAAGACTTGGTAAGAAACATGTCATATGAAAGACATGTACATATTCATGAATATACCCATGGGTGAGTAACATTGAGTATCCCTTGATATCCTTCATAAGATATTGATCATCACTCCTAAACTTAGAAGTTGCAGCAAAAATGCTTTCACTAGTCTTGGATACATAGGCTCCTATATTTTAAAGAATTTGAGCCATCCTAGTCTTTCTAAGAAGACATATACACCCCAATCTTCTCTTATGAGTGGTTTAGGAGTTCTAGTGGAAGAGATTTTGTTACCGGAATAGTTGTAACAAGGATAACTCTAATTGGTAAACTTTTATGGAAATGAGTAGCTAAAAAATTTTATGCCATTCCTTCCTATAGCTTTGATCCTCGTGAAAATAATAGGAATGACACAAGGAATTGGCAAAAACAAGTAATGTTGTGAAAGAGAAATGAATATATGAAGGAAACAACCTATCTTTCACTTTGGGTTATAGCTACTATTTATAGTGAGTAAAAATGAAGGCAACAATTCCCTCTTAGGTATTGAGGAATGTGAGAATATCATCAATAGAAAGAATTCCATCTCTCTTTACTCTCTCTTCAAAAGCATGATTTTTGCTTCTAGATGGGAAATTTATCTTCTAAGTGTTCTAGATTAGGTAAAGAAGGCTCATGTTGAACTTAGAACACAACAATTATGCATTTGATCTTTAATGAAGCTTTATCTTTCTTCTAGAAGATGTTTAGAAAAAAATATCAGCAAGTTTAAGACTTCGTCTCAACATATTTCAGTTCAATGTCATGCTTATGACCATGATCTCTAATAATACTTGATGTCAATATGTTTTGATCTAAAGTGATGCATGGGATTGATAAATAGGTTCATAGAACTTTCATCATCACATAAGATTGGGATTTCAGTGTACCTCAAAGAGTAGTCCTCCATTTAATGCTTAAACCCAACCTTTGTGCATATCTTACTGTTGATGTATATTTTGATTCTACAATGGATAGGGCAATAGTATTTTGCTTGCCATGATAAGAGAAATTAACCAAGAATTTGGCATTGACCGTTTGTGCCTTTTCTGTCAATCCTAACTCCAGCAAAATCAACATCATAGAATCCTACAAGATCCAAGCTTGTTCCTTTCTTGTACCAATGGCCAAGATTAGTAGCTCAAACAAGGAATCTAAATATTCATTTTATAGATATGACATGAAATTCTTTTAGGAGAAGATAGAAACCTTTCACATAATTCAATTGAAAATGCAATTGCTTGCCTACTTGTTTTTTAAGGATAATAAGGAAGCAATCATACCTTTGTATTCCTTTTTAGAAACAAACTCACCACATTTGTCTTTATCAAGCAAGGTGGATGGATGCATTAGAGTTGTCATTGGCTTGGCTCCATCCATTTTGAATCTTATAAGAAGATCCTTTGTAGACTTTTCTTGAAGAGTGGAGATTTCATCAATTTTCCTTATTCATCCATCTTGTTTCTGAACATTCATTTTGTCCCAATGATGGAATGATCTTCTGGAGAAGGAACAAGTGTCAATACTTTATTTTTCTCAAATTGTTCCAGCTCTTCTTTCATTGCTTCTACTCATGAATCATCTTCTAGAGCTTCATTCACATTCTTGGGTTCAATTTAAGATAAGAAGGCTGCACTATTTTCATTTCCTCTTAGTTGAGATCTGGTTTTTACTCATTTTGTAGTATTCCCAAGGATTTGTTCATGGGGATGAGCTGTAATTAGTTTCCATCTCTTTGGAAGATCCTCTCATTGTGTACAGACATCTTCTGCAGAATCTTTTGTGAAATTTTTCTGTTCTGCTGTATCTTTTGGAGAATTTTTATTCTCAGAAGGTATCTTATGGAGCTTATCAGATTCATCATCTGATTTACTATTGTATTTTCCTTGAGAAGAAATGTTAGAATCATTGAAAATAACATGCATGCTTTCTTCTATGGTTTGATTAATATGGTATATACCCTATAGGCTTTTGAAGTGGAAGAATATGCAAGATAGCCTTATTTGAATCAAACTTACCATTCACATCCAAATGTATACAAGAATAAAATGTTTAGTTTTCTTCATTTCCACAATTTATAAATGCTTCTAATAGTGACTATATTCAAAGTATAGCATGAGATGCTTACAACTTTAGCCCAGAAAGATTTTGAACACTAGAGTCATTTAAAATGGTTCTAGTCATTTCTTTAAAATCCAATCTCTAAAGAACTTTTGAACAAGGATATAATCACAATAAAAATAATCATACAATCATTCTAAGGCCACAAGAATCATCTCATTTGGATTTGTACATCCAAAGATATTCTAATTCCAAGTTAGTGCATTAGATCAGAAAAGTATCATTGACTTGTATACTTCAAACTGCATCTGTGAATCATTTTCAATTCAAACAAAAATGATATTTCACCATAATATACTAGATATCTCAATATTTCTAACAAGACAAAGATCATGCAATTTGGATTTTCCTATCCCAAGATATGATTCATTTAAGTTGACTGATTTATCACAAAGAGCAGAATAGGACAATTCTGTTTTTTTATGCATTGATACAAATCCATGCAACCAAAAAATTGGATACTTAATGGGATTAAACTATTATGTATTATCTTTCAAATACAACTGGTTTCACTTGAAAAAGATTTTCCTAGCACCAGCTATGAACATCCAAAGATAGTAGGATCAAATATGATCATATAACAGAACAACCTACTTTAGTGACTTACTGGGAATTATTTAGATGTTATAAAATTCTAAAACTTTCCAGTATGAAAATAATATAAATCAGTTTTCCAATGAAATTGGTTTCATTCAAATATCACTTTTGTAGCCCAAGTTATGATCTGATGAAGTGGACTGCTTTATATCAGAATTTATAACAGAACAACTATATTCACGAATTTACTGGGACTCTTGTAGTTCTGATAAAATTCTCAAACTTTCCAGTTTAATACTAACATGAATAAGCTTTCAAATAAAATTGGTTTCATTGAAAAAGCATTCCTGTAGCTCAAGTTATGATCTGTTGAAGTGTACTAGTTTATATCAGAACTTAGGACAGAACAGCTATATTCAAAATTTTACTGGGGCTTTTGTGATTAAGATAAATTTTTCAAACTTTCCTGTTTAATAATACCATAAATAAGATTTCAAGCAAAATTGGTTTCACTCAATAATCATTTCTATAGCTCAAGATATGATAAATTGAAGTTGACTAGTTTATATCAGAACCTATTACAGAACAGCTGTATTCAAACTTTTACTGGGACTTTTGTGATTAAGGTAAAATTCTCATATTTTCCAGTTTGATATTACCATCAATAATCTTTCAAACAAAATTGGTTTCACCTAAAACAGACTTCTGTAAGTCAAGTTATGCTCATTTAAAGGTAGCTATATCAGAATTTTAAACTAGCAGCACTATAGCACATTACTTTTGATCTTCTAATCATTTTCTTTTTATGTTCAAGACTAATTAGAATAGAATGCCCATATAAATGTCAATCAATGATGATCATTCAATCATCAAGCACACAAGACCTTAGCATGAACCTATGGGGAATGTGCTTCAAATTCATTGACTCTATGAAAAGAATATGCATTGGGGATAGAAATCTTTGATACCTTATTCTTGGTCAATTGAACAATACTTTTTCTTACCCATTGCTTCATTCTGCAAGTCATGAACCTTGGAGATTTCAAACTAATCATTGGAGAAGCATTGGCTAGAGACATGTTCCTTCTTTGGAGGGAACATTTTCATTTAAGCATTGGAAATATTTCCTTTAGCCAATGGTCCTATCTTCTTGAGATTTCTCTACATAACAAAATTGCTAAGGAGGCATTTTGGTACCCATTTCATATTGGGTCCTTGAGTGTTAGTAGTTGAATTCTTAAAAGATTTAACAACTCATACCATTGCATCTCTCATATAAATAGTTCTTCTAAGCATATGCTATATAAATTTTTGCTTCTAATCCTAGAGAACAAGACCTTCTTAGTAGATGCTTTTCTAATTTCACAAAATGTTGGTTAGAACATAACTTCATAGCCTCTGTCACAGAGTTGACTTATGCTAAGAAGATTATGTTTTAACCCTTTCACATAATGCACATTATTAATTTGGGTAGAGTTGTTCATACCTTTCTTCTAAAGCTCCCTTTTCTTTTGTAACAGTTATGAGTAATGTGTCCAAATCTGTTACACCAAGAGCACTTAGAAGGTTGCCTTTTGGCAGGGATAAAAACAGTTTTGTGCATTTTTGTAAATGAATCTTGACTGAATCCTAATCCACTTTTATCATAATATTCTCTGCTATTTCCAATTAATTTATTTAGGTTATGTGTACTATTAACAAACTTACTTAAATCAATTTGCAGTTCACCAATTTTCTTCTGCAGAAGATGGTTCTCCTTCTGCAGTGATGCAGACTTTGCATCTTCTGCAGAACTGTCTTTGATTAGTTTTACTTGTTCTGGTAGTTTAAAATGAGATTGTTGAAGACATTGATTTGTTTTAATTAACCTATCATTATCTTCTTTAAGTTTTTCATTTTCTTCTTTAGTCTTAATGAGTTGTTCTTTAAGAAGTGCACATTTTTGAGTTAGTATGTGAGAATCAGATAATAGGTTTTCAAATGCATCTTCTAGTTCTCTATATGCAGTGGGATTGTATGTGATTACCTCATCATCACTTCCAGCCATGAGACACAAGTTTGTTGTTTCTTCTCCAGATTCTTTAACTTGATCAGTTCCTTCATGGGCTATTTTAAGTGTATCCCATATCTCCTTTGCTGTTGAACATCCAGCAACCTTGTCATACTCTCCCCTGCTTAGTGCACAGAGAAGAAAGAATTTGGCTTTGGAGTTCAGAAGATGCTTCTGCTTATCTTCTGAGGTCCATTCTTCTCTTGCTTTAGGTTGAGGAGCTTCTTCCTGTACTTCTGATTCTCCTTCTTTTGGCTGAGTAAGAATTCTTGTTCTTCTTGTTACTGGAATGAAATTTCCTTTTTCTACAATATCCCAAAGATCAATGTCTTGGGATTCTAGAAACAATTTCATTCTATCCATCCAATGGTAGTAATCCTTTCCATCAAATGCTGGTGGTCTATTTGTGGATGAACCTTCTGGTATGAACATTGCAGCTCCATGATTTGCCATTTCCCTTGATCTTTTCCTCTCTTACTGTTTAGTAAGTTCAACCCTAGAGGCAAGCTCTGGTACCAATTGAAGTTGAGGGTTCAATCACAAGAAGGGGGGTTGAATTGTGATTGATTAAAATTTTCTGCAAATTCCTCTTAATACTTAATCTGCTCAAGTCTTACTTGGCTTAGTATTAAATAGGTTAACTACCAGAAGATAGAAGTTAGGTACAATGCAATATGCAGAAGATAGGATTCCTTCTTTGGAATCTTGATAGGTAACACTTACTTAGATATTATATAGTTCTCAAAATAGTTTTATGCACATGTAATAATAAAGGAGAGAAGGATAAAGAAGATGGCACACAGAAATTTTATACTGGTTCACCTCTTCCAACCTGAGGCTACGTCCAGTCCTTACACCTGTAGGATTTTCTCACTCTTTTCAACGATTACAATCTTCTTGGGTAACCTTACCACTAGTATTCTTTACCTGCCTCTTCAGGCTAACAACAACCTAACCAACTCAGTTTTCCAACTGAATACCAACTGCAGAACCTTCTGCAGAAGATTCACTACCCAGAATACTGCAAGTACCTTCTGCAGATTCTGTTTTACAGTTGAGATCACCAAATCTCAACAGACCTCACTCAAAAAATCTAATTACAACTTTCTTGGGTAACCTTACCACTAGTATTCTTTACCTGCCTCTTCAGGCTGTCAATGACCTATCAAACACAGATTTCACACTGAATACTTATTGCAGAACCTTCTGCAGAAGATCCAGTCCCAGAATACTACAAGTACCTTCTGCAGATTCTGTAAACCCACTGAGATCACCAAATCTCAGTAAACCTCACTGAAAACTCTTTCCCTTGCTTCTCAGAAGAAGGAAATGCACCTGCACACCTCTTTTGAGACTTTTACAAACAATATGAGAAAGAATACAAACAAACAAGGCTCAAACTATTACAATACTTGCACAACAGAAGCAAATTGATGAGCCAATACTCTCTCCAAAGCTTTTCAGATCAGAGAACACTCTTATGAAGGAGAGAGAAATTTTCCAGAAGATTGAGAAGTGTAGAAGCAGAAACTGATGTATCTTCTGGAGTGAGGTGCACTCCAATTGTGGAGAAAACCTCCTTTTATAGAGAGCTGAGAAGAATATAGCCGTTGGGCAGCCAGCTGGGTTCAAGGAGATGTCCCTTTCACTGCTGCAGCAAGTACAACTTTACAGCTGTCAAGTTTGACCAGCTCCTCCTTCTGCAGGGTTCCTTCTGCAGGTTGTTTTTGGGCTATTTCTCAAGGCTTTTCTTCTGTAGACATGATGAACCTTTCCAGTATAGTATTTTCTCTTATTTTAGGGTCAGCTGGCCCACTGGAACTATGAGAAGATGAGAAGAAAATGATTAATTTGAGTTTTGCCTTATTTGTACCTTCTGCAGCAATTCTTTCCTTCTGCAGGATATCTGGAATGACATTTTTCTTGCAGATCCTTTTAACATTTATCATTTGCTTGTTGGAGAATATTTTTGAGTCAATTTTGCAGCTGTGACCTCAGAAAGTGAAAAACTCACTCTGTCTTGTATGTTCTCTATCTTCTGCAGACTATGAAACTTGTGGATTCTATAGCCAGTTCTTCTGTAAGCACATTGTGGGCTCCAAATAATTTGACATAAATTATTTGAACTATGTTTAACTTAGATGCAGTCTCAGAAATGAGAAAAATAGATTTGGATCAATTCTGCTTCTTCTACAGCTTTCCTGACAACATGTTTCTTCTGCAGCTTTGCTGTAAGTGCTTCTTCTGCAGTGTGCAGGAATTCTGTTTCTTCTTCTAGAGCAAACTATTTCTTATGGAAGTTTATTTGAGTGTTCTTCAACTTGACATATTCAAGGATAATAGCTTGAGGAGTGTGGGAACTTGTTCAATGCTTCTAAAGATACTTTGAACTTTGAATATGAATTTGATGCTTCTGCAGAAGCTGTAAGTTCTGCTTCTAAAGACAAAACCATGTTTCTGATGATATTGATCTTCTCCAATTGCTTTGTTTGCATCAACAACACTTGGAATGGATATGCTTGAATTGCTTAAGTGATCTTTCATATTCAGAAAGTGTCCGGTTTCATGAAAGGCTCCTTCTCATGCTTCTAGAGGTCTTGAATGATCCTTCCAAAGCTTCAACTTTGCTTCTGAAGCTTGATACAACTTAGTTTAATACTCATGGGATCTTAGATGAACTGTCTTGACCTTCTTGAAGCTAAGAAGCTACTTCTTGAACATGTTTCGTCACTTTGGACATGAAAGCTCTATATGACATGCTTCTAGACACATATTCTGATGTTAAATGATGTTTATGATCTTTGTACCTTCCTTCTGTAACTTTTCCTGTATTCTTTCTCAAGTGAAGACATTAGTACCAAAGTATTCAGAACACTTAGAATATTGTTGTGAAAGTTTGTTGTCATTAAAACCTTTGCTCAAAGGGTCTTGGACCTTAAACATTTTTCTCTGTTTCATTCTCTCCTTTCTATTTTTTTTACTTTTGCTCCACCTTATTCCTTTTCCTTTTCTTCTTCAGCTTCTTCTAATTCCCTTTCTACAGCTTCTCTTTCTTGTGTTTCTTCAGTTTTCTCTTCTTTAGGTTCCTCTTCTTTTTCTTCGTCGTCTTCTTCTTCTTCTTCTTCTTCTTCTTCTTCTCTTGCACCTTCTTCTTCTTCTTCTTTTTCTTTTGCTACTTCTGGTTCCTCTTCTTCATCTTTCTCTTCTTCATCAGCCAGATTGTCATTGATTTCTTCTCTTATCCGTTGAACAATGTTGTCACACAGTTCTTCGAGGTTAGGTTGAGCCTTTGTTGAGATCCGCTCTGACTGATATTTAACAAAATTTTCTACTATCTCTGCCATTATGGGATCAAGAGTTATTCCCGCTTCCTTGCTATCTTTCTGCAATTTTAGAAAGTATTGTACTTTTTCTTCAAGAAGAGTATCAAATCTTGATTCTTCATGTTGAGCTGAAGAGTAACTTTGCTGCTGTTGGAAAGAAGGTTGCCTGTGGAATGAAATATCATCTTGGTGCCACCCAAAGTCCTTCTTCTGGCTATTTCTCCATCCTTGTGAGTTATTTGCAAAGTTGTTGCTGTTGGAGAAGTTGCCTGGTCTTCCTTGATTGCTCATGTAGTTAACTTGCTCTTCTTGAATATCTGGATAAGAGAAGTAACCAATGAGATGGTTACCTCCGCAAAAATCACAAATTAATTGTGGTGACTTGCCAGAATAAGAGTGAACTGGCTGCGATGGCTGAGAAAGTTTAGCTATCTCTTTTTTGAGTGCTTCTATTTGCTGCATTATAATCTTACGATCTGCCCTGAGTTCATCTTCAAGAGTTTGCTTATGGGACGAAACAGCATCTTGTTGCCACCAAAAAAATTTATTCTGGTAACTTCTCCAATCCTGTGAAAAACAGTTAGAATAATTAATATAATTAGAGAAGTTACCTTGAATAGGTGCATGGGAGAAATATTTTGGTTCTTGTTGCCTAACATAATCTCTAAGGGTTCTTCTTGGTGGATTTTGATAATCTCCAAGCGTTCTTCTTGGTGGATTTTGCCATTCAGAAGCCATTCAACATTTACTTCGCTTGGGGTGGTTGAACCGAGAGTGTTGAGATTGTCTCCTTAAGCTTATCCTTGCCCCTTTTTCTGTTTCTACTTTTGTTCCTTCTAGATGTCCCTTTTTGATCAAATATCAATTGATATTGAGACACCTGTCTTCACAAGAGCAATAATAAAAAAACTCAAACAAATGTTAGCTCGGAAGAGAGGAACAAAACAACAAAAAATAACTTCTTCTCTTCTTTTTTTTATAATATTATTTTTTATATCCTATTTTTTTAAAAAAAAAATTAAAAATTAAAATTCCTAATGATAAAATATTTTTGTTTTCTTCTCGACTTCTCCTTCGTCTTCTTCCCTTGTTTTTGCTCTTGTTCTTCCTTGATGTCATTTCTATTTCTGGATCAAATTGTTAACTGATTTGGGGACACCTGGCCTCTAAAAAGCATAAACAAGAAAACTTGAAAAGGGTAAGTGTGGAAGAGAATTTTAATAAAAAGAATAAAAATAAAAAGATTTTTTTTTTAAAATTCCTAAAAATAAAAATCTAATCCTAAGATAGAGTATATACAACTTGATAGTTAGACCTTCCAAGTCTATACGAATTGATACACCGTTCCCCGGCAACGGCGCCAAAAATACTTGATGGGATTTAGGCAAGCGTGTCAAAATTCCAGCAGTATAATAGTAAGTAAAGAGTATCGTATCCATAGGGAGCGGTTCACTTCGTATTTATTAGTGATCATACTATCAAGTAAGAAACTATTTTTATAATTGTTGTGTAGAAAGTAAATTGCATAAAATAAATGAGATAGTAGAGATAGAGTAAGATAGTGTTACTTGGATCAAGATTGAATTTCGTATCATCGCACCACTTTTGTATGTGAACCTCAATATTAATTATAAATATATTTCTATGATACCTTAGCCAAACTATATTGTTTTACCCCGAGTTACCCGCAGTAAAACACTCAAAGATAATCCATGCGGGTTCTCTCAGGCGACAAATTACCCCGACTTGATTGTTCTAATTTTTTGTTCGTTAACACTATCAATTCACCGTATATTCCTATAAGGACTACTATGAAAAGGTTGTCACATTCCAATTCTTCAATCATCGATTCCCCTTATATTCCTATAGCGATTACTATGAGTACTTTTACCAATCAGAATTTAAGTTTCCTATGTCTAGGCTCCCCCAAACTCGCTATTAATCTTATAGAACCATATGTCACACATGCATCCTATAAAACTAACCTATAACTCCGACACAAAGGTGGAAGATACGCATTAAGTAAAGTATAAAAGTATCGATATCATAAAATAGGGATTTATAATTAATAACGAGAATTTACATACTTTTGGGGATTGAATCAACTACTTTCAATCCTATTGGAGAGTTTAGCTACGCATGGTAGCCATTACAGACCAATGAAGAAACTGACACACTTTTCTTCAATCCTAGCGTTGCTATCTCGGCAACCCTTCAGGGTCTCCTCTGAACTTTGGGCCCTAAACTCTTACTCTGCTAAGCCCCCTCTGATCTTTACAAAAGGTCCTATTTATAGACCAAGGAAAGCTATCTTAAATCTGGAAGGAATCTATTTTGAAAACAGATCTAAAAACAAATCTATGTTCCTGCGCTTCACCTGCGCTCAGCGCATCTGAAGCGCAGGATCCATAGAGGAATCCTGATGGTTACGATTCACCTGCGCTCAGCGCAGGTGGAGCGTATTTCTCGTTCCAGCTTCTCTTGATTCTCTCTATTTTTAACTTGATCTCTTCCTGATCTTATCCTTGTTTGCTTGGCTTTCCTTATTTCCCTCTTTTTGATCTGATTCTGTGTTTATCTTGATTTTGAATTTAAATTGGGAAGTTATCCGCAGAATCCTTGTTTAAATGGTTGTTGCTCTTATCTTTATTTGCTCTTATTTAAACTTCAAATCTGCAGATCCTATGATTCCTATTCTCAAATAATGTTATATTCTCTTCTCATTTAAATCTCCTCATAAATATGCAAAATCAACAGATTTTATATTGAAATAGCATCAAATTCAAATTCAAGTTAAATAAACACAATTATTACAATTATTAATAAAAAATGATTATTTTGGGACATAAATTACTATTTTGGCACTTATCAAAGGGTAAAATATATTTTTAATTCTTATAAAAGGACTGAGTATTGCTTTTAGACCTCGTAAATGTTTTTTTTTTTCTTTTACGTCCTCACGAATGCGATTTTTTTAAATTGATCCTTACTGTTAAACCTTAAGTTAACTTTAAGGGTTCTTCTTCTCCCCCTCCTTCTTTTTCTTCTCCTCCTCCTCCTCCTTATTCTTTCGTTGCTCCTTACCTCCTCCTCCCTTTCATTCTTCTTCTCCTTTTTCTTTAGCTTCTCCTCTCCTCCTCCTTATTCTTTCGTTGCTCCTTACCTCCTCCTCCCTTTCATTCTTCTTCTCCTTTTTCTTTAGCTTCTCCTCTCCTGCTCCTCCCCATTCTTTTATGTCATGCTTTTTTTAAATAATAAATTTTATTCTTAAACAAGAGTTTTTTATATAGACAAAATTTAAAAAATGAGCTCAAATTAAATCGCACCTGAAATAGGAAAATGAGAAAGGGGAGTAAAAGGAGGAGTAGGAGATTAAGTGAAAAAAAGGATGAGCAGAAAGAGAAGGAGCAACACTTATAATGGCAGGGAAGTATTTAAAAATAATTAATTTATAAGAATGTAAAAGAAAGAAGAAATTCATTTACAGGGACTAAAAACAAAACCTAAATTTAATTATTAACAAAGTTTTAATGGGAGAGATGTATTTAAAAAAAGTTTACATTTGTAAGGACACAAAAAAAAATATTTACGAGAATTAAAAGCAGAACTTGAACCATTTACAGGGATTAAAAATTATATTTTACTTTTTATAAAATGTCTCTCTTTAATTAGGAGCCTTTTTACGGCCGAGATTATTACCAAGACCGACAAAAAAAACTTTTCCGATGAGAGATTAAGAGATAAGGTTTTGGGCAATGTAGTCGAAAAAGGAAAAGGTAAGCCAAATGGCCATAATTGTGAAGCTTATTGGTCTTGTGAATACTTGGTACATTGTGGTTTCATAGAGTGATTTGAGAAGGACAAAACCCCAACAACAAGTGAAGGAAACTATTTTTTGAAGAAGAACCGAAAACATTGCCCGATTGGTTTATAGTTGAGTAAAATTATTTGATTCTGGAATCGAATAATTGAAAATAGGGCATGCATATTTTATGATGCGTATTATATGAAAGTAATTTAAAATTAATTATGAGTGTGTTTAGTAAGTCATTTCAGCTAGCTGAAAGCTTAAATTAGTATCTGAAACTATTTCAGCTATGTTTGGTAAGGTATGTTTTTTTGGGCAGTTACAAGTTTTTTTTGAAAATGTACTTGATGTAGCTTTTATAAAAAAAACTCCAATTTTCAGTCACTAGCTGAAAATTAATTATAAGTTTATCCCTCAACCACCCCCACTTAACATTATTTAATAATTAATGATGTCCTTATATATTATTTTATCATTTTTCACATGGTTTTACCAAATACATTCAATCAAATCTAACCTAACTTTAAGATTTCAACTAACTTTTCAATTTTCAGTCAATTTTTCAGTTAATTTTACCAAACACACGATATATAACTTTGCAATTTTCAGCCAATTTTTTAGTTAATTTTACCAAACACACTATATATATAACTTTTCAATTTTCTATTATAAATGATAACCAAACGGGCTAATAAGCATTAAATTGAAGGGTGGTATTTGTACTTGATCCAGTTAGTGAATTCAGCTTGTGCGGAACAATTGAATTTTTCTTTATTATTGTACTTGATCCTATATATACTAGTAGGGTATCTGTGCGTTTGCACAATCGTTGATATGTTGGTTATATATAATAGAAATTTTTTTAGAATAAAATTATATTTCATAACAAATATATAATAATTGAATAATATCAACACATATGTTCATAAATTAATTATGATTTATAAATAGAATATAACATTAAATAAGATTATTTAAGATTTAAAATAAGATTCAAAAGATTCATCGTTATTTTTATTGATTCAACTGGAATTCAAATTCAGATCAAGTCAGGAGAGAGATGAAAAAACGAACAAAACTAAGATGAAGTCAAGAGGTTGATTCATACGTAAGCAATTTATTTATTTTAAAGCAGAATCCTTATCATATTGAATTAAGGTGGTAGTTTGGTTTAAATTTCTCTGACAGGTATGCAAAATTTTCTTTGGCAGTCTAGAATTAGTTATGGCATTTTTTTTGTCAATGTTAAGGCGCTTTTTTTGGTTGAAAATGGTATGGCGCTTTGAAATGGTACAAGTGTATCTGTCACTATCAGGCTCCAACTACGCGGCTTATTGACCGTACAGGGGCGAAAAAAAAACATTAATTACCAAAATAATGTAAGCTGAAAACAAAATGCTCTGTTTGGGATGAAAGTGACAGCTTTAGGCCAAGGCGCTTAGCCCTGTTGCGCCTCTGGTAGAGATTTTTTCCTAAAGCGCATCACGATTTGAATTGAAAAAAATAAATAAAAGGGATGTA
The DNA here is from genome assembly GCA_026901365.1 of Sesbania bispinosa. NCBI lineage: Eukaryota > Viridiplantae > Streptophyta > Magnoliopsida > Fabales > Fabaceae > Sesbania > Sesbania bispinosa. Next base: position 71,350 of record QLOH01000570.1, read on the forward strand.
GGAGTGCAGGTGAGGCGGAATCTGGGTGCATGTTGGGGTTGTAGGGTGCAGTTGGTTTCAGGTTGGGGTAGTAGGGCGCAGGGGTAGGCAGAATCTGTGCATGGTAGGAGGAGGATAGGGGTGCAAGGGAGGAGGAGGATAGGGGTGTAGGGGTAGGGGGATCCCGACAGAGGCGTGCGTTGACCAACGTAGGGGAGGGCGACACGTTGAAGGGAGGCGCATTAGCCTTAGGCGCCACATGTGCATGGTGTAAGGCGCTGAAGGGTCAAGCTCCTTTGGTGTCCTCCACGCGCTGACAAGACCAATCAATAACAGTGTTGTCTCGCGTGAGATTCGGGAATCTCTCCTTTGGGAAGGCGCACGAAGCAGAAACGCGTGAGATTCTTGGGAATCTCTGTAAGGCACTTTTTGACCGAAAATGTGAGAAAAATTAAATCCCCTGCATGTATATATAGGTACGTATGTGTAGTGTAGTGTAGTAATGTAAGTTAGTTGAGTTTTGAGAGATTGAGTGAGTATTCTCAAGCATTTTTTATTTTGAATCCTTTTGTATTGCAATGACTTGTGAAAGAGTTATTCATCCTGGTCCAAAAGATAAATCACTATTGCGTCTGCAAGATGTCCATGTTTCTAAGTGCATTTGGAACGGTGAAAAAGATAGAATATTACATGTGAGGCGAGCGGGCGACCGACAAATGCGTGGTGAGCTCATTCCTCCTCAAATTATACCTCACGAAACTTGTTAAGGTTCCTTTCAAAATGATGAACACACGGTGTATACCCTACATTAACAAAGAATCCAGTTATACATGTAATACAAAAACAAAAACTCACCTAAAAATATGAAAGGCTCGTTTACCTAGTTTCAGTAAGTCTGCTTTCAATTTTGTATTTTTAAACTTGTGGTTGAAATTACTGGCAATATGGCGAATGCAATAAACATGATAAGCTCTTGGAGGTTTCCACGCAGGGGACCTTCCGACAACTGATTTAATGCTTGCATGTCGATCAGATATGAGGCATATACCCTCCTTTTGGGTGACATGTTCACGTATATTACCCAGAAACCATGGCCAAGCCTCTAGTGTCTCCCATTCAACAATAGCAAATGCAATGGGCAAAACACAAGTATTTTCATCTTGAGTTGTAGCTATTAATAGCGTACCTCGATATTTCCCGTACAAGAATGTCCCATCAATCTGTATAACAGGCTTGCAGTGATTGAATGCATCGCAACATTGTTTCAATGTCCAGAATTCTCGATGAAAAGTACGGAACCGAGGGTCCACTTGATTGTCAAAGAAAAATTCCTTTGTCTCAATTTTATAACTTGATCCAAGGGAATACAACACCATCTTCTCCAACCATTGAGGCAATGCTGCATATGACTGGTCCCAGTCTCCATACACCCTCACTATAGCTTTTTGTTTAGCTTTCCAAGCCTTTCTATAAGAGATGGAATAACCAAATTGCCCATTAATCCTTTCTTGTATCATTGCAATGGGGACTGATGGATCAATGCCGACCATTCCTACATTAGGCCATATATTCAAAATTAGTATAAAAAAATTGACTATCCAAATAAATTGTATCAAATGAAAACATCATACTGTAGATGTAGGAGGCCACAAAGTCAGAATCCAGTTTTCTGTGATCTTGAGATAGCATTGCATTCATACATGTATGTCGACCACCCCATTTAGAGATGACCCATTTATTGTAGTTCTTACCTATCATTGCTCTCATCCGTCATGGACAACCTTGTGCATAGTTTGGACACTTCAAGGTCAAATAAGTTGGCTTAGACTCCACCACAAAAATGGTCTGGTGTATCTTCATTGAGTAGTGCTTCACAGCCATTTGGACAGCCTGTTTGCTATAAAATTGTAATCCAACATACAATTCATCTCCTAATCGCCAAGATCCAGGAAGTTCCAACCCATGAAACTGTATCTCTTCATCGGGGTGCTCCCAATTTACAAACTTATAATGAGGGGTTAAATTCCAATAAGGATCTTCTGTTGCACCTATACATATAAAAAACTGCATTCAGTACTAATGGCAAAAGAACTACGAAAATTATCATATTAGTAACTATTTACCTTCTTGACGTTCATTGTGTTCACGATAAGACACTGAATCTGGTGAATTCGCCATAAATGTCGGGGGCATGACATGATCAGTATTTGCATCAAAGTCTCCCTCAACATCTGTATCAGATGAATCCCCCTCAGGGACTTCGGCTTCGTCATTCAAATCGTCACTATCCTCGCACCCCATGTTCATATCCATGTTAAAAAAATCTTCATTTTGTTCACCTTGAGGTTCCGTATTGTTGACATCCTCCTCGACCGTTACACCTCCAGATAGATATATGCATTGATCTTCAATCCCCAATGACAGTTGAGTATCCAAATGAAGATGTTGTACATGTAATGATGAACTGTCAACATTGTCAATGTCTGCATATAATTCAAGCACTGTCATCAACGACTACTGCTCAAAAGCGTGGACCATACATTCCACATCTTCATCATCACATATTTGAAGACCTGTATATTTGGTTGGATTTTGTGATACTAAAAATCTACACATCAAACTAGAAACAATTTGATTAGATGAAAGATTTAATTTTTTAAAAATCTTCCTTTTCAATAAATCAAAACTGATTCCACGTTTTATCTGAATAGATCTCTTTTCACCTTTAAACATTATACCCTGAACACCTTCATATTTTCTACCATTCCAATAAACAAAAGTAATAATTTGACTCATTTTTTAGAAATCAAAATACAAACTCAAGTTAAAACAACTTATCAAAATAAACCAACACAAACGACTAAGAATTGTAATATGGGCACCGAGAGAGTAATGCTGCTAGCTAAGGAATTCTGATATATGGCACCTGGTATTTATACACTCTTCAATCATTATTAATTTATTGACTCGAGGTGGCAACAAATATATTCTCAGCGAATATATTCGCTGAATTCACTTCAGCGAATATATTCGTGGCTGGGAGTGATGGAGTGATTGAAAAGGTGGAAGCGCTTGGCATAAAGGCGCTATGTAAGGCGCTACCACCTTCAGCGCTATATTCTCCTACATAGTAGGCACTACTCTCTCCAGCGCCATGTGCCAGATCATATTTGATGGCGCTGCACCTTGAAGCGTCTTGTTCTGCCACAATATTCATTGGAGGCGCCTAAGGGTCAGGCGCCTCATATGGCGCTTTTTACTTTAGCGCCTCGTCCCGACAACCGTGTCAGAATCACACCATGGAGGTAAATAGTTTTTTCAGCGCATTATTTAGGTAAATAATTTTTTTTGACCCTACTCAGGTCAAAAAGCCCCAACTACGCTCAACCCCAACGGATCTTGTACTTGTAGGTTTGTAGGATTTGCCAGACGCCAGCTCTGTTCGTACTTTTTCCCACACCTTGTCGCGCTTTCGTTGGCCCAAAGAAATAATTGAACGTAAGAACCAAAATGGTCAAGAAGGACCAAAACATTTTTTAAAATATAATTTTAGTCTATAAAATTTTTTTCGAATTTGATTTTAGTCGGTACACTTTAAAATTATTGAATTGAGTCACGTAATTTTTGTCCTTCATATTTTGTAATCACGTAACTTTAATCTTTCCCTTTAATACCGTTAATTTTAACGCTGATGTACATGTGACAAACGAATTTTAATGTCAATTTGTCCAGCCGGTTACAATGATTATGTTGTGACAATTAAATTACACTTCAACTTATCCAGTTAGATTTTATTCAGGGTTTTATTAAATTTAACTTCACGTTTTATATGAATAGGGAAAGCCACAAAACCGTATGAATGAGCTAAGTTGTAATTTAATTGCTACATAATAGTCATTGAAAGTGACTGGACAAACTGACACAGAAATTCGTTTGTCACGTTAGTGTCAAAGTTAACGGTGATAAGAAAAGGGACTAAAATTACGTGATTTCAAAACATGAGGGACTCAAAGCAACGGTTTTAAAGTTTATAAATTTAAACCAAATTCGGATCAAACTTCAGGGACTCAAACAAACATATAAACCATTTTTTATAAAAAAAAAAAGAAAGAAGGAAATGGTGTTGGGTCTGTTGAAGAAAAAAAGGGAAAGAGAGAAAAAAATATTTTTTATGATTTAAAATATTTCATAAAAATTAAAAACTATTATATGTTTAAAAGTAATATATGAATTTTGCATGTTTAAATAACTTATTCATGTTTTAAAGTATTTTTATCTTTTGTTCCCGGAAGATTAACTACTGATAATGCTTTGTTGGCTTTTGAAAATTTCCACTTTATGAAAAAAAAAAACAAAGGCAGGATGGGGTATGTTGGGCTTATGCTAGATATGGCTAAAGCATATGATAGAGTGGAATGGCCTTTTCTTAAGAGGGTTCTGGTGACAATGGGCTTTCCTATCTCTTTGGTTGAGCTCATTATGAGATGTGTCACCACTGTTTCCTGCTCAGTCCTGTTAAATGGAAATCCCTGTGAATCTTTTAATCCTGGAAGGGGACTTAGACAGGGGGACCCTTTATCCCCATATTTATTTATACTTTGTTCTGAAGTGTTCTCTGGTCTAATCTTGAAAGCCCAGCAGGACAGGTCTATACATGGGATTCACATTGCTAGAAGAGCCCCTGAAATTACTCACCTTCTTTTTGCTGATGATAGCATCTTGTTCTTTCGAAGTAGTGACAAGGAGATTTTTGTGGTCCTGAATATTTTGAGCAAGTATCAAAAAGTTTCTGGCCAGTTAATCAATCTTGACAAATCAGAGCTGTCCTTTAGCCGAAATGTTCGTGATGAGAGGAAAATCTTGATCCAAAGATGGATGGAAATTAAGGATGTTGATAACCACTCCAAATACCTGGGCTTCCCCACCTTCGTTGGTAGGTCAAAAAAGCAGGTTTTTGAATTTGTTCAAGAGAGAATATGGAAGAAGCTAAAAGGATGGAAAGAAAAATTCTTATCAAGAGCTGGCAGGGAGGTATTAGTGAAAGCAGTGGTCCACTTGTTACATTATGGGGTGTTTTCTTTTGCCCAAAGCTGTGTGTGATAAAATTGAAGCTATGATTAGTAGATTTTGGTGCGGGAGTAAAAATAGTGAAAGGAAAATTCATTGGACTAGATGGGATAATCTTTGTCTCAGTAAAAGTTCAGGTGGCATGGGGTTTAGAGATTTCCAAGCTTTCAATTTAGCTCTATTAGCAAAGCAAGGTTGGCGTATAATTTTTCAACCTTCATCTCTAGTGAGCTCGGTTCTGAAGTCTCGTTATTTTCCCAGGTCCCCTTTCTTACATGCTCCAGTGGCCACAATTCAAGTTACACATGGAGAAGTATTCAAAAATCCTCTTGGCTCCTGGAAAAGAATGGTTACTGGCGGGTAGGCAATGGTTGTAATGTGAGCATTTGGAAAGATAAATGGATCCCAACCCAATTGGACCACTTGTTATGGGGCCCACCCTCTTTCTCTCTAGCACATGCAAATGTTGATATGCTTGTAGACCAAGACTCGCGCTCCTGGAAGGTGGATTTCGTGCAGTCTTCTTTCATGATGCAAGAAGCCGACCAAATATTGCACATCCCTCTATCCATAAATTACCAGGAAGACATCTTTTGCTGGGCAGGTGTGACACCCTTCTACCCCATACTCTTATGTATTTCAGAAATCGAAGCTTAGAAAAGGGGAAAGCCCCACGATAGGTAAAAAGGTTCACAATCGTTCTTATAAAATCTCATAGTTCGAAAACGACTTTATTAAAAGAAATTAAACTCTCAGATATAAGTCAAACATAAAGCAGCGGAATCACCAATACATAAAACCATTAATAACCTACTGCCATACAAGGCATCCCAAAAGGTTCATAAACATACTCCTAGTCTAGAAACATGATAAACTCCCAAATACACCCTGATGTCACATCTATCAGAGCATACCCTTTTAATCATAATCGACACCAGTCGTGTCCTCATCAACTCCTGTAAAATATATCCACAGAATACGGTGAGGAAAAGGAATACTACATATACATACACATAGAGAATACCCGTCCTCACCCACAACATCATTACATCATGCCATCAATACATCAATCACCAATAATAACATTCATCTAAAACTCAACATATAATTGATCATCTATATCGACATGTAGATATGTCACACATTAGCCCAAACTCATCATCATAGCATCTTTTGTAGGAACACAGGGAAACACTAAAAGGGGGGGTTGAATAGTGTTTCTTTGTATTTTGAAAGCTTTTTGAAAACAACAAGTTATAAACAGTTTTAGACAGGTTTATCGAGGCTGTCTGAAGTATTTGAATGGTTCCTGAAAATATATTTTAAAAGGTTTCTTTGCTTTTAAAATATTCAGAATAGCTTTTCAACACCCTTGATGTTAATATAAACGAATTGACAAGAGATAAGGGATAGAAAAACTTAGCCAAGGATTTATCCTGGTTCACTCACCACCACTGTGAGCTACCTCCAGTCCCAATGCCAACAAGCACTTGGATTTTCTCTTAATCTTTCACAAAGATTACAAGTATTCTTTTCTATCAAGCCTATTCAGGCTCTACAACCAAGACAAGCCTCTCTAGGCTCAACACAAGTATTCTTTTCCAGACAAGCCTCTCCAGGCTCAACACAAGTATTCTTTTCCAGACAAGCCTCTCCAGGCTCAACACAAGTATTCTTTTCCAGACAAGCCTCTCCAGGCTCAACAACACAAGTATTCTTTTCCAGACAAGCCTTTCCAGGCTCAACAACACAGTTACAGTTAAAAGGAGTTTAAGCTTTTAAACTACACAAGTTTAAAGCTCAAACCTATTACGATGTACAGCTTAAAAACTGAGGTATACTCAGGATATGAAAATATAAAGTGTACAAAGAAGTTTATCAGAGTGATTTTCTTGAAGAAAATTTGCAGCGATGATTCTCTTTTTCTATATGCTCTTCTCTGTTCTTGTTTTCTAGCGCTATGATGGTCTTCATAAGGGGTATTTATACCCAGACTTTAATCCGTTGAAAAACCACCGTTTAGAGATAGCATTAAATGCTATTCAATCCGTTGTGAGACATACTTCTGAGCATTCTGACATCTCTGACGCAGTACAAGGTTGCATCTGCCAAAAGAGGCTGCTTCAGGAATTGCTGCGTTGCTGCGTTTACAGAGATTTCCTCAATTGTGTATGAAATTCAAATGCACCAGGAAAGGCCTCTGTGTTTGTTGCCATAAATGTGTTCCAAAACGTACGAGCAGCAGAGACTTAGAAAAGTCTTCACGCAAGGATTCAGCAAGGTTGCCACGTCATTATTAAAGCTTCAGACGGCTTCCGAACTTCAGACGGGTTCCAGTCTTTAGACGGGCTTGGCTCTTCAGACAGCTTCAACGCTTAAGACAGGTTGACCACTTCAGAAGGCCTGTTTCCCTCAGATGACTTGAAGCACTTCTTAAAGACTTATAAAGCGTATTGTGACTTGCTGAAATCACAGATAGATAATTAAACACTTAAGAGTATCTGCGAAAATAAATATTGTAAATTTGTTAATCATTAAAACTTGGAAACATTGCTGTCTTAAAACATCATAAAATCTCTTATGATATTTTTGAGACTCAACATTCTCCCCTTTTTTAATGATGACAAATTTATCTTAAAACTGTAAAATCTGAAAGGAGTATGTGAGAATAAAGTAGCTTTTAATAATAACTCCCCCTCAGATAATGAACTTAATAGTTCTTCTTTGCTCCCTCTGAGTCCTGTAGCATCCTGTAGCACTTCACATTTGAATCAGATTTTTGTTAGTTTTAGTACTCCCCCTTTTGTCATCAATCAAAAGGGAATCATAGAGTAATAATCAGTAATAGAGCAATAAAGCAAACAGGATTATGATCTACAGATAAAGTAAAGTGGTATCAGAGCAAGGTTATGGGTTCGAATCAGAGCAAGGATCATGATAAAATGATGCAGGGTTTAAACAGACAAACAACACTTGAAAAAAAAATATGAACATAAGACAATGGCAATAAATTAGTCTTTCTTCTTCAGCAGGGCTTCAGACAGAAAGGAGATCAGTTCTTCCTTGGCCTTGTCTATGGCAGCTTCAATAGAAGATTTCAACTCTTGTTGCCCACTTCTTATCAGCTGTTGTTCATGAAGAATTTCTTGCTGATTCTGAAAAACCTTTTGTGCTTTCTTTTCTGAGACTTCACATCTCCGCTCAGATTCTTCACACCTCTTTTCAAGAGCCTTGACCTTGGATTTCAGCTTCTTGTTCTCTTCAAACAGCTCAGGTTCAGACTCAACTAGGATGAGCTGAAGGTAGGGACAAACAAATCTCAAGACTCCAAAACCAGGCTGTAAGCCATATTCTGAAGGATTGTAGACTGGGCAGAAAAAGGTCCCAACATACTTCAGAAGCACCCAAGCTTGGTTTAATGAATCTGCCTGTAGGGGAAAGTGATCTCTTAGGAAATGGTACTGAACATTTGTGAAGTGTCCAACACCCATTGTAGATTCAGCATCAGGACCACTACACCCAGAAGAAGACCCAACAGCTTCTCTGATCTTCCAGTAAGATTCCCACATCCAGTTCTCAAACAGGTGATTCAAGCCTCCGCCTTCTGATATGATAAACTCAGGAAGACCTTCCCATTCGGAAACAGTCATGGCTTCAGACAGGGGTGCTGATACAGAATAGACCTTAGGACCCTTCAATTTTTCATCTTGATCTTCTTTGAGGGGATACCTAGGAACAATCCTATCAGGTTTCACCAAGATTTTAGTTGAAGGCCTGATTGAACTGGTTCTAGGAGGCCTGTAGCCTATCATGCCAACTCCTCTAGCCAAGTCTCTTTGAAACAACTCAGCTTCTGTGTTCAGCATTCTTACCATTAGCCATTCTTCATTGTTCAGCTTCTATGAGTCTTCAGAGAATGGATTGATAAGATCCCATGTATGATTAGGAGGGACAACACCCTTCCTTATCTTCTCCAAACCATCAGCATTGTTGGAGTACAAAGCCGTTACATCAGATACAGTCTTCTTAGTGAGACCCTGATGAAGTGAGACAGCAGGGGCTGTTCTAAAGTGATGCAGCTCTTCAGACAAATGCTGGAATTTTGGCAAAGGACAAGAGCCAAAGGAGGTTCTTGTCAGTCTCTTGCATAAGGCTGCAATCTCAGCTGAAAGGTTGAATTGATGAACAGATGAGGGTGGTGAAGGAGGTAAAGGTGTGTGAGGTGGAGATGATGATGGTGAGAACGGTGATGAAGGTGAAGATAATGAGCTATCAGATAGCTGTATGTACAGAGGTGAAGGGGGTTTTGATGGTGAAGATGAGGGTTCAAGAACTTGGTTTTCTTGAGGTGCAGGGGGTTCAGACAACAAGTTGTCTGATGGTATGATGGGTGTAGGTGATGAGGATTCAGATGGTATGAAAGGTTCAGAGGGTAATGTGATTAGCTGTAAGGTTGGTAGAGGTTGGGAGATAGGTGGAGAAGGTTGCCTTTCTGGTGATGAAGGAGGTGAGGGGGTTACATTATCAAATCTCACCTTGATCCTTTTGTAAGGTTTGAGAGCAAGAACATCTTGAGCTTTAGCAGCTCTTTCTTTTTCTTCCCTTTCCTTGGCTTCCTTATCCTCTCTTTCTCTTTCTTCATAGGAAAGAGCCCTTCGTCTCTTGAAGTATTGATTTGCCTTTACAAATTTTTGATACCTTCCAGCAATGTCTGCTTCTTCTAGGTGAGAAGCAGTACTTCTGGTAATCCTAACTTCAGACACTGTCTGAAGTAGTTTACCCTTCTTCTTTTTCCTCTGAGGTGCACTTGACCTCTTTCTTTTCTTTGGGGCTTCAGCAATGGTTGCTTGCTTGTCATCCTCAGCATAAGCCAGTTGTGAGGCTATTGCAAGAGCTCTATCAGTTCTCTCTTGCTCTTCTTTCAGCTCTAACTCTTCTTGTTCAATGGCAGTATCCAAAGCAGCAACCTGAATCAATTCAGGGTCAGAGGTGCATGCAGCAAGAGGTTGAGCAGCAACTGCATCAATATCCATAGCCTGTCCTTCCATTATAGAAGTAGGCTTTGAAGATTGTGCAGGTTCAGACACCTGACCCACAATTTTAGACAACCTTTGAGAAGGTTTCTGAACAGGTTCAGACGCTTGAATCTGCACAGTGGAACTTCTCCTCTGAGCTTTCTCCATCAGCAAACTTTCTTTCATGGTTGGGGAGGGAGGCCTTGGAGTCAGCTTAATCTTCATGCTCTTCAAATTTGATTCACCAAACATAGGAATTGAGTGGTGATCAAAGAGTTGGTGAACTGGAACTTTAAAATGCAACAACACCTTGGTGATGATGGTGTTATGAGGAAAACTTCCAGCAGAATCTCTCATCCTCTTCTGAAGGTGATACATGATGATATTTGGAAGATTTATCTTCTGCTTCTTCAGAAGGTGAATGAGGCAGAATCTCTCCAGTTTAGACACATGGTTTCTGCTGCCACTTTTAGGGATTACAGAGTTCCCCAAAATAGCATGCAGAACCCTAGCCTTATCTGACATATTCTTAGCATCCAGACTAGCAGGAGAGGGAGTTCCATACAAAAACTCAGTAAAATATTTCTGACCTCCATTTCTTGATTCCTAGCCAGGAGAGAAGACAGCACCTTCAGTCTTGACACCACATACAATGGCCAAGATGTCTTCATCAATAAAGATAGATGTACCCAACACATCAGCCTTGATGGTGGTGTAGATGCCTTGAGGGTTAGGGATTCCTCTGGCTGTGGCCCAGAAATCAAGTATACTCTGCTCATGCCAATGTGAACAGTTTTTATTGAAGTATTCAAGCCACCCAGCTGCTTGAAATTCTGCATGAAGATCCATTCCTAGTGCTTCAAGCTCTTCCAGAAAGACACCCTTGGTCTTCACAATCTTATCAGCTCCAGACTTCTTTGGTGCCATTGTTGAAGGATGGAAAGAACTTGAGAGAGAAAATGCTTTTTTGAAGACGAAGAATAGCAAAGGTTCTGAGAGGGTAGTGAGCTGTAACGGACCAAGGACTCGCTTCCTTACAGCACTTATAGACTTCTGAGGCAATGATGGCAGAGACTGGCCGCGCAGACATAGGGTAACGTGTAAAGAGGATTTAAACCGTCCCTTTATTGCCACGTCATTTGTTCATTTCAGACAAGTGCAAGATTTCAGACGACTAAATGAAATTTCAGAAACCCTAAAATTTCAGACATGTCACAATTTCAGACATACTGAAATTTCAAATATTCATTTCAGACAACATACAAAATCAGTTAGAAAATGCATGTATGTTCAAATTATCACGTATGAACTTAAATCTGTCTTCAGTCAGAGGTTTTGTGAATATATCTGCCCATTGAAGCTCTGTTTCAATGAACTTTATATCAAAAACACCTTTCTGAACATAGTCTCTAATGAAATGATGTTTGATTTCTATATGCTTAGCCCTAGAATGTTGAATGGGATTTTTAGACAGATTAATGGCACTTGTATTGTCACACAAAACAGGTATAACAGATATAGGAATATTAAAATCCTCAAGCTGATACTTCACCCAAAGAAGTTGTGAACAGCAACTTGCTGCTGAGATATATTCAGCTTCAGCTGTTGATAATGCAATGGTGCTTTGCCTTTTACTTGACCAGCTGATCATGTTGCCTCCAAAGAAGTGACAACCTCCACTGGTGCTCTTTCTTTCAATTTTGTCTCCAGCAAAGTCAGCATCACAGTATCCTATTAACCTGCGTTCTTTGTCTTTCTTATAGCAAAGACCAAGATTAGTAGTACCTTTAAGATATCTAAAAATCCTCTTAACAGCTTTATAATGAGTAATTCTTGGATCTGATTGAAATCTAGCACAAAGACACACACTAAACATAATGTCAGGTCTGCTTGTTGTTAGATACAATAAGGAACCAATCATTCCTCTATACAAAGTCTGATTCACCGGTTCTTCATTTTCATCTTTGCTTAAATATGTTGAAGGATGCATAGGAGTTGACATGGGCTTGCAATTGTTTAAATTAAACTTCTTAAGCATTTCTTTTGTATATTTCTCTTGATGAATCCATATACAATTAGAATCTTGCTTAATTTGAAGTCCTAAGAAAAATTTTAATTCACCCATTAGGCTCATTTCAAATTCAGATTGCATTAACTCAGAAAACTCCTTGCAAAGAGAAGAGTCAGTGGAACCAAATATAATGTCATCAACATATATCTGGACTAGCATGAGACCTTTGTTAGACTGTTTTCTAAAAAAGTTGTGTCAACTTTTCCTCTTTCAAAACCATTTTTGATAAGAAAATTGCTCAATCTGTCATACCAAGCTCTTAGGGCTTGTTTTAGACCATAGAGAGCCTTTTTCAATTTGAAAACGTAATCTGGAAAAGTGACATCCTCAAAACCAGGGGGTTGTCTAACAAAGACTTCTTCTTCAATGAAATCATTGAGAAAAGCACTTTTAACGTCCATTTGATATAGCTTGATGCCATTATTTATAGCATAAGACAATAAAATTCTAATTGCTTCTAACCTGGCCACTGGGGCAAAGGTTTCTGTGAAATCAATTCCTTCTTGCTGATTGTACCCTTGAGCCACAAGCCTTGCCTTGTTTCTGACTACTTTGCCTTCTTCAGACAGCTTGTTTCTGAACACCCATTTGGTTCCAATAATAGTTTTCCCATGGGGTTTAGGAACAAGGGTCCAGACATCACTCCTAGCAAATTGATTTAACTCTTCTTGCATGGCTAGGATCCACCCTTCATCATGCAGAGCTTCATCAATGCTCTTTGGCTCAATTTCAAACAGGAGAGCAAGAGAATTCAAATGTATGAATTTTGATCTTCTCTTAACTCCTTCTGAAGTGCTGCCAATGATTTACTCTTTAGGGTGATGTGACTTGTATCTCCAATCAGTTCTGTGAATGGGTACAGCATCTGTCTGAGACTCAACATCTATCTGAAGAGGTTTAGTAACAGTAGGCACTTCAGACAACTGCTCATCTTTCAAGTTGCTGTTGTCATTTAGCTCAATTCCTGCAAAATCATCCTCTAGATCTGATAGTTCCCTATCAGTCTCTTTCTTGTCATTGAATTTAACATGGATTGATTCTTCTACAACTAGAGTTCTAGAGTTATAAACTCTGTAAGCCTTAGATGTTTCAGAATAACCTATGAAAAATCCTTTGTCAGATTTTGCATCAAACTTTCCAAGATCATCCTTTGTGTTAAGTATAAAACACTCACAGCCAAAGGGATGAAAGTAAGATATGTTGGGTTTTCTTGCTTTCCACAATTCATAAGGAGTTCTTTTAAGAATTGGTCTTACCAATATTCTGTTTTGAAGGTAGCAAGCTGTGTTAACAACTTCTGCCCAGAAGGATCTTGGTAGATTGCATGAGTTGAGCATGGTTCTTCCCATCTCTTGCAGGCTTCTGTTCTTTCTCTCAACAACCCCATTTTGTTGAGGTGTTCTAGCCACAGAGAAATTGTGTGAGATCCCATTCTCATCACAGAACATTTCAAAGTTTGTATTTTCAAACTCTCCACCATGATCACTTCTGATGACAGATATACAGAATCCTTTTTCATTCTGTACCTTCTTACAGAATATTGTGAAATTCTTAAAAGTTTCATCCTTGCTTCTAAGGAATACAACCCATGTATATCTAGAATAGTCATCAACAATGACTAAACCATATTTCTTACCACTAATGCTTTCTGTTCTAATAGGACCAAACAAGTCAATATGCAATAGTTCTAGAGGTCTGCTAGTAGAAACAATATCTTTACTTTTAAATGAGTGTCTCGTTTGTTTCCCTTTCAGACAGCTTTCACATAAAATGTCAGATTTGTATGAGAGCTTGGGTAAGCCTTTAACCAGATTGTATTTTGCTAATCTTGAAATTAATCTCAAGCTGGCATGCCCAAGTCTTTGATGCCAAATCTGTTTTTCATCTTCAACAGAAATAAAACATTTAACATTTTGACTTGCTAGTTCCTCTAGATCAATTTTGTACACATTGTTGTGCCTTTTAGAAGTAAAAAGGATTTGATCAGAAGAGTCTTTGACTATACAACCTTCCTTAGTAAAAGAGACCACATATCCACTGTCACATAATTGACTTATGCTCAGTAGATTGTGTTGAAGTCCTTCCACTAGGAGAACATTTTTAATAAGGGATAAAGGTGACATACCTACTGTCCCTATTCCTGTGATCTTCCCTTGCTGGTTTCCACCAAAGGTGACCACGCCTCCATTTCTTGGTCTAAGGTTTTGGAACAAAGACCTTTCTCCTGTCATGTGTCGCGAGCATCCACTGTCCAGGTACCATTTGTGGTGTCTCTTTTGTCCTGTTAAGCACATCTGCAACAGGAATAATCAAGTTTTTAGGTACCCATATACTTTTGGGTCCTCTTTTGTTAGACCTGGGTGTTGGTCTCCTTTTGTGTTTACACTGAATCACATTGTGTCCAGCTTTTCCACATTGAGAACACCCAGTAACCTTTCCCTTGCCTTTTTCAACATTAAAAATATGAGGTTCAGGCATGTTATGATCCTAAAAGCCTAAGCCACTTTTGTCAATGAAATGTCTTTGATCACCAAGTAATCTGTTCAAATTATCAGTTCCTTTGACAAACTTAGCTAAGTCTTTTGTCAGTTGCTCAACTTGCTTCTGAAGTTTTATATTTTCTTCAGACACATGTTGAGAACTACTGATGTAGGACACAAGAATCTTTTCCTTGAGCATAATATTTTCTATTTCAAGGGCTTCATATTTGTTACACATTTCTGTGTGACCCTTGGATAGATTCTTATACTCATGGAATAGTTCTTTGGAGCTTTTCATCAGATCATCATACATTTCTTGAAGGGTTAAAGGAAATACCTCTTCTTCAGAGCTGTCTGATGATGGCAGACTGGCCATAAGACATAAGTTGGCCTCTTCTGAAGTATCTTCTTCTTCTTCAGAAGTAGATTCATCAAGATCTTCCCATGTTGCCATTAGTCCCTTCTTCTTTTTGAAGAACTTCTTCTTTTTGAATGTGTTTTTCTTCAACTTAGGACACTCAGCCTTCATGTGACCTGGTTGTTTGCATTCAAAACAAGTAATTTTGTCATTTTGAAAATCTTTACCTGTCTTACCTCCTTTAGAGGTTGAAGGTTGATTCCTTCTGAACTTTCCTCTGTTTTGGAGCATTCTTTTGATCTTCCTACTTAAAAGAGCAAGATTATCATCTTCTGAGCTATCTTCAGAATCCTCATCTATTTCTGAAGTTTCCTCAGCTTGCATAGCCTTCATCTTGCCATGCCTAGACTGATTGGTATTGGAGTTTAGAGCCAGAGATTTCTTCTTGTTGTCATCTTCTTCAAGCTCAAGCTCATGAACCTTGAGAGATCCCAGAAGTTCCTCCATTCTAAGAGAGTTTAAGTCTCTTGCCTCTTGAATGGCAGTAACTTTGGGTCTCCAGATCTTAGGCAAGATTCTTAGAATCTTTCTGTTATTATCTCCAGATTCATAAGTTCTGCCCAAGGACCTGAGTCCATTTGTAATGGTCTGAAACCTCCCAAACATCTGATCAATGGTTTCTGTTTCTTCCATTTTGAACATCTCATATTGGTGTATGAGCATACTAATCTTGGATTGCTTGACAGTTTCAGTCCCTTCATGGGCTGCTGCAAGAGTATCCCAGATTTCCTTGGCAGATGTACAACCGTGCACCTTCTCATATTCTGATTTGTTCAATGAGCATATCAGATAGAGTTTGGCTTTGGCATTCATCTGAACTCTTGCCTTCTGCTCCAAGGTCCAGTCAGCCTTAGGTATAGGCACATTGTTTAGCATGGGCACATAGTCTCCATCAGTAACTACATCCCAGACATCAATGTTGTTGCTTTCAATAAACAGCTTCATACGATCTCTCCAGTAGTGATAGTCTACTCCATTGAATGCTGGGGGTCTTGTGATGGATGCACCCTCAGAGATGTATTGCCTGTTGTTGTTTGCAGCTTCCATCTGGATCTTTTAGTCCTCAACACTTGTTAGGTGCTCAACCCTGAGTTAAGCTCTGGTACCAACTGTAGGAACACAGGGAAACACTAAAAGGGGGGGTTGAATAGTGTTTCTTTGTATTTTGAAAGCTTTTTGAAAACAACAAGTTATAAACAGTTTCAGACAGGTTTATCGAGGCTGTCTGAAGTATTTGAATGGTTCCTGAAAATATATTTTAAAAGGTTTCTTTGCTTTTAAAATATTCAGAATAGCTTTTCAACACCCTTGATGTTAATATAAACGAATTGACAAGAGATAAGGGATAGAAAAACTTAGCCAAGGATTTATCCTGGTTCACTCACCACCACTGTGAGCTACCTCCAGTCCCAATGCCAACAAGCACTTGGATTTTCTCTTAATCTTTCACAAAGATTACAAGTATTCTTTTCTATCAAGCCTCTTCAGGCTCTACAACCAAGACAAGCCTCTCTAGGCTCAACACAAGTATTCTTTTCCAGACAAGCCTCTCCAGGCTCAACACAAGTATTCTTTTCTAGACAAGCCTCTCCAGGCTCAACAACACAATTACAGTTAAAAGGAGTTTAAGCTTTTAAACTACACAAGTTTAAAGCTCAAACCTATTACGATGTACAGCTTAAAAACTGAGGTATACTCAGGATATGAAAATATAAAGTGTACAAAGAAGTTTATCAGAGTGATTTTCTTGAAGAAAATTTGCAGCGATGATTCTCTTTTTCTATATGCTTTTCTCTGTTCTTGTTTTCTAGCGCTATGATGGTCTTCATAAGGGGTATTTATACCCAGACTTTAATCCATTGAAAAACCACCGTTTAGAGATAGCATTAAATGCTATTCAATCCGTTGTGAGACATACTTCTGAGCATTCTGACATCTCTGACGCAGTACAAGGTTGCATCTGCCAAAAGAGGCTGCTTCAGGAATTGCTGTGTTGCTGCGTTTACAGAGATTTCCTCAGTGGTGTATGAAATTCAAATGCACCAGGAAAGGCCTCTGTGTTTGTTGCCATAAATGTGTTCCAAAACGTACGAGCAGCAGAGACTTAGAAAAGTCTTCACGCAAGGTTTCAGCAAGGTTGCCACGTCATTATTAAAGCTTCAGACGGCTTCCGAACTTCAGACGGGTTCCAGTCTTCAGACGGGCTTGGCTCTTCAGACAGCTTCAACGCTTAAGACAGGTTGACCACTTCAGAAGGCCTGTTTCCCTCAGATGACTTGAAGCACTTCTTAAAGACTTATAAAGCGTATTGTGGCTTGCTGAAATCACAGATAGATAATTAAACACTTAAGAGTATCTGCGAAAATAAATATTGTAAATTTGTTAATCATTAAAACCTGGAAACATTGTTGTCTTAAAACATCATAAAATCTCTTATGATATTTTTGACACTCAACATCTTTCATATATCATCATATTCCCTAACATTATAACATCATTTATATAACATCACACTCATTATCATCATGCATCATTCATCTATCACCATACTCATTCTCATCATTACGTCATGCATATAGCATCATACTCATTATCATCACACATCATGCATCTATCATCATATTCATTATCATCATTAATTCATTCATCTATCATCATATTCATTATCATCATTACATCATTCATCTATCATCATATTCATTATCATCATTACATCATTCATCTATCATCGTCTGCCCAAAGATCCTGACTTGGAACTCCACACGATGGGTGCACCTCGTCAGTCACTCTAGTTAGTACCAAGACAGTCTATCGGTGTTACCATACACTATCCGATAGGTTGTACCCCCTCTACGGGCCCGCACAACGACATTCGACCCTAGGTTGTACACCCTCTATGGGCCCGTACAATCACTCCTAGGTTGCACCCCCTCTATGGGCCCGTGCATCGAACGCCCCATCTTGATCCCCTGAGTTGTACCCCCTCTATGGCCCGCATAACTCAGTTCACCTCTCGAATTGTACCCCTCTATGGGCCCGTACAATTCAGGTCTCATCACATGTGCTCATGGCACCTCTCCCAAGTTGTACCCCCTCTATGGGCCCGCACAACTTAGGTAACATCGTCATAAAAAAGGTGATATACACCATCCTCAATATCATCGACATCATCGTCAAAAAGGTGATATACACCAACATCGTTATCAGCAACATCATCATACATCAATACACTCATCATTAAACATCATCATAATAAGGTGATATACACCGACATCATTATCATCATCATGTATCATCATGCTCATCATCAAACATCATTAAAGTAAAGTGATATGCACTTATCATCATTAACATCATCATCATGCTCACCATCAAACATCATTAAAGTAAAGTGATATACACTTATCATCATTAACATCATCATCATGCTCATCATCAAACATCATTAAAGTAAAGTGATATACACTTATCATCATTAACATCCTCATCATACTCATCATCAAACATCATTAAAGTAAAGTGATATACACTTATCATCATTAACATCACATCATGCATCGTCATCAAACATCATTAAACATCGCCAATCATCATCATCATAATCATCATCAACAATCATATAAACAACATTCTCATACGCAATATAACCTGGTAATCGATTACCACACAATTGTAATCGATTACCAGAGACCGTTACTCAATTTTGGAGTCTTCAAGCTTTAAGCTTAATGACATTGGTTCACTAATTTGGAAATATCTAGAGTTCTAGGTGTCCAATTAAAGTGATTCCACTTCTATTAGAAAGTTAAGATCCTGTGCTTCAGTTTGATTTATTATATGATAGTATTCCGAGTTCATTTGCACCCTTAACAGACGCATTCTTTCTCAGGCGAGAAAGCTGTCAAAACCTGGTAATCGATTACCACACAGATGTAATCGATTACCAGCAACTCAACTCTCTGGTAATCGATTACAGACCTCTTGTAATCGATTACCAGCAACCCAAACTCACTCAACGATGCCTAGAAAGCCCTGGTAATCGATTACCACACCTAGTAATCGATTACCCGCGACGCAGATCGCAGATTTCACGATTTCTAACCTTTCTAAACTCATCCAATCAATCTCTAATCAATCTTTTTCGTCTAAACATCATCCATACTCATTAATAACATCCAATACACAGTAAATCATCAATCGATTACAGATTTTACCATCAATTCATCAAAATCCCTAATTTCTCAATCCATAATCATCCCTCTTTCATTATTCTCAATAACATCATTAATCTCATCCAATACTCATCAATTTACATACAATCAATCATAAATCAACAGATTATATCATTCATTCCTATTTGCACATACATCCATATGAATTTAGAGTCTTTAGAGGTCTTATGGTTGCCCCCACTACCCAATATCCCTACATGCATATACAGGCAATACCCTCTCCCCCACCGTACCTTAAGCGAAGCTTTGATCACAGCGATGAAGTCCTTTCTTGGATCTTGACTTTCACTCCTCAGCAACTCTCTCTTGAGACTCAGGTTCTCCCCTCCTTAGCTTTTCGCTTACTGACGAATGATACGAATAAGGATTAGGGTGCTCTATTACCCCTCCTTACAGAATAACTAATTGGGCTTGGGCCCATTCTCACCCCCTTTATTTTATTTTCAGATAAAACCATCCTTACGAAATAAAACTAATAATAATAATAACCCTATTATATTTCCCATTAAATTAATTATTTAATTAATTAATCTATTTCATTTAATTAATATTTATCCTAATAAAATTAGGATGTTACAACAGGAGTAAGCAATGGTATATACACTGTGAGATCGGGCTATCATATTGCACTCAGAGAAGAAGCCCAGACCACTACTGATGATTTATTGCCACCGAATTTTAACTGGAAGAAATTGTGGGAGCTGCCTTGCCAATCCAACCAATTACACTTTTTGTGGAGACTTCTCCATGGTACTCCTGTGAGAAGCAACCTTATCAAAAGAGGAATCCAATGTGACACCACGTGTGCATGGTGTGGTAGTGGTGAAGAAACAGTAGACCACCTATTCAGGGACTGTCCTTGGGCTATTAATGTTTGGCCTCAATCCCCTTTGAAGTTGATTGTTAATACTCTCCCAGTTGGTCCCCTCAACATATGGATCAACAACCTCATAACAAATGGACCCGAAGAAAAGGCTTGCATATTCATCGCTGTCTGTTTTGGGATGTGGTTTACGAGGAACAAATTTTTTTTTGAAAATAAAGAAATTCCCTTGTAGAGCATTTTCACTAAAGCAAGTGAGTCAACCATTAATTTATGTCCAGGAACAACGAGTCAGACGCGGGCAACACCTTTAAATCCAGATCAAGAAAATAAATGGGTAGCACCTTCTCCGGGTTGGTTCAAAATAAATTGTGATGCAGCCAGGGCAGAGGCTGGAAATTGGGGAATTGGCATTATTGTTAGAGATTCAGATGGTTTTGTAATAGCTGCTGCAACCAAGAAAATTGAAACCTTAGAGGATGTGACTTAATTAGCGGAGGCACTGGGCTTAAGATTAGCAATGCAATTTGCCCTGGACCTATCATTACAGGATGTCATCTTTGAATCTGATTGTAAGGTAGTAGTGGGCCAGATAGCACAAAACAGCTTTCATAACTCCTATGCTGGATTAGTAATCCATGATTGTTATATTTTAGTTTCTAATTTTAGACTCGGTCGTTTCAGACACACACGTAGGAATAATAATTTGGCTGCTCATTGTTTAGCTAAATTTGCTTGCTCACATCTAGAGATATCTTGAATTGAAGAAACTCCTGAGTGTATTTCCTCAATTGTGGCCGTGGATTTTTGTCCCGGTTCCTTTTAATTTATCTATTCATCCTTTTAGTAAAAAAAGAAGTGCAAAATATGTGCAACATTCTTTTTTCTTTTATTTTTAAGTGTACTTTTCTTCTTGCCTCACATGAGTGTTGGCTTTTATATGCTCTCTACTGCACTGAGAAATATGATGGCTTATTTGAGAAAAAATGGATTAATAATTGAATGGTATATGTCATGCTTTTTATGGCTGGAAAAATAATTTTTAAATATTTGAAGTTATCGTAAAATTACTTATGTGTGTTTGATTGCATTATTTAAAAATAATGAGAAAAAGTTGTTTTTTTTATATATGATAAGAATTAAAACTTTGTGTGTTCCAGGTGGCTTATTTTGGCTTTTGTTTCTCCTTAAAAGGAGAAGAAGGTGGGCTAAGCAAGTTTTTTAAAAGCTCTAAAAAAAATTCAAAAGTAGATTTTTATATATAAAAAAGAGGTTATTAAAAAGTTGATTTTTGGGACTTATGTGGAGCTTATTTTAAAGAGGTCAACATTTTATTCTCACAATTTACACATATGTTAACAAGTTTTTTTTTTAAAAAAAGTTATCAATTTTTTTCTTTTCTGATCTCTCTAATTTGCACATAGTTTTTTTAATCAGGTTTTAATATTATATTTATATATAAATATTTATGCTATGTTGTTTAGGAAAATACTATCTAGTGGATGTTGAATGTCCAAACATGAAAGGGTATGTAGACTATACAAGGGTGAAAGATATCATATTCCTGACTTTAGAAGTGGTAATCAAACTTAAGGTTTACAAGAAGTATTGACCATGCACATTCTTCTCTAAGAAATGACATTGAAAGAACAATTGGGGTTTGGAAGAAAATGTGACATATCTTTTGTGATATGAGGCGATATCCAATAATCAAACAACATAAGATCATAGCTGCAACAACAACACTCCATAACTTTATTCGAACATGCGGTGTTCAAAATGAGGAACTTGACAAATGTGATCATGTTCCTAAATATATGTCTCAATGCGAAGAAGAAAGGAACACTGATAAAGAATTTGGTTTATATAATCCTAAAAAAGTATTTGATGGTGATTATATCAATAAGGTTCGAAATCAAATAGTAATTGTAATGACGAAGAATAGAAATAATCAATGATTTAAAAATTGGACCGGTAATTGAACCGGTGAAGGCATTGGTTCACGGTTCAATGGTTCAACCGTGGTCGAACCGGTTTTAATTAAATATATTTTTTTAATATTATATAATATTTTAATTAATAAAATAACACAAAATTATAAGAAATTAAGATATATTAAGTTGTAAATCAGTATAAATAACCTTATTATAAGGTTTATAAGACAAAAAATTAATAATAATTAGTAAAATAATAGATATCTTTGTGTAATTTTTAAATATATGTCTTTATTTATTTTAAAAATATTTTAGATAAAATAAAAAATTAAAAAAATTTAAAAAGTTGAATTTTTTTTAAAAGGACTGGTTCAATCGGTTTTCTGACACCGATTTTTTTACCGATTTTTGACCGGTTCGACCGGTTCTCACCGGTTCTAAGATCCTCCGATTTTTTGGGTTAAATTGACCGGTCACCAGGCCAGTTCTCGGTCGGACCGATCGAACCGGCCGGTCTGGTTTTTACATCATTGGAAATAATTGACATGTGAACTATTTATAAAACTTTATTAATTATTTATATTTTAATTTACTTATGAATTATTTATTAAACTTTATTAATATAACTTATGATATTATTGAATCTTATTTAAAAATTTATCTTTTTTCTTTTAAATACTCTTTATGTTAATTTAAAAAAAAGTATTTTATCAACCGATTTTTAACTTAAAAGTAGTTTTTAAATTAAAAAAATTGAAATGACAATTATTTTTACTTTATTTTTAAAAGGTTTATTTTTTTACATTAAAAAGACCATAAAAAATGAACCCTTTGATTTCGCTTGGAAATGAGTAGGATCCGGACCATCTCTTGCCACTCCAGCAAATTTTAATTACAAAATAACTATAGAATTATTAAATAATTAAAATTCGTAACTAATACTCTTTATAGTGCTAGAAAGGCAACACAGCTGGAAACAATTTACAAAGATGAGTATGTATTATTATTAATTATTATATATTGCATAAGATAATAATCTATAAAATTACTTCTGTACTTAAAATATGCCAGCTTCCAACCAATTAACTGGAGTCTGACCCAAGTTGCAACAAAAAAGTTTCTCTGGTTACTTCCACCAAGAGTTTACATCAATATACTGGTTTCTTCTCTGACTCCCATCCCATCATTGTCTTCTAATTTTTTTTGGTCGAAATCCCATCATTGTCTTGTGTACTCTTTGTTTTTTGGTTGGGCTTTGCCTACGTTATACTACATCAACATTTGGTTTATCTCAAAACTATGCATATCAATGTTAAAGTGTAAACCCGACAAACCTTATAACGATAAGTAATGACGTCTGCTATTGCACAACACTGCTTTGTTTGACGGTATTGGAGAAATAGAGAAGAGAGAAATGCAGAAAGAGAGAAATAGGGAAGAAATAAAGAGGATTTTTAGGTTGTTTGGTGTGAGAGAAATATGTGTGAAATGAAAGAGAAATACATTTTTAAGTTGTTTGGTGTGAGAAAAATGTGTGTAAAGTAAAAGAGAAATGGGTGAGATTTAAGAGAGTAATGCATTTCTTTCTCATCCCTCTATTTCTTTCTCATCCCTCTATAAATTTGAAGAGAAATAAAAAGTTGGTGGGACCCACAGCTTTTTGGCATTTCTCCCCTACTTCTCTCCTCCACCAAACAAAAGAAGTTGTCAACTTCTCTCCCCTCTCTATTTCTCCCTATTTCTTTACTACAAAACAAAGGCTACCACTTTGTTTGGTTGTAGGATAGAAATAGAGAAGAGAGAAGTAGGAAAGAGAGAAATAGAAAAGAGATAGAGATGATATATGAGTTGTTTGGTAGGAGAGAAATATGTGTGAAATAAAAGAGAAATGTGATTTCGAGGTGTTTGGTTTGATTGAAGAGGTAAGAGAGAAATAGTATTATTTATTAATTTATTAATTATTGCAGCCACTTAAATCAATTTAAATACCAATGAGAATCGATTTTCTACCTCTCAAAATCTAACCATCCAAGTGCATTTTAATCAATTTAAATAGCCACCAAACATTTTGAAAGAATAGGGGCCATTACACGTTACAATTTAATTTCCTTAATTTATTATTGAACGAAATCGAGTATTGTTATTTTTTTTTTTTGTGAGCGGGCTATCATAATCGATTATTATAATGGATAACGATTTTTTTTTTAAGTCAGCAACAATAAGCTTCACATACAGTACGGGAACCCAACACTGGCAAAAAAATGGATGAATCAACAAGGTAAGGGATGAAGCAACAGTGATTTGTTGGTTTTCGTATGCTTGCATCATTTCTCCACGAAATCTCGCTTAAGAAGAGGAGAAATGTATAAGGCATGGGTCCCACCATTTTGTGATAATTCTCTGCTACTTCTTCTCAATACTAAACTAGCGAAATGTTGCATTTCTCGCCTACTTCTATGCTGCAGCTCCATTTCTTCGACACTTCTCAGCAACCAAACGAAGCGTACATGTCTTCAGTTTATAAAAAAGAAATTCAACCAAAAAAAGTTTATAAAAAAAATGAAATTAATTGGAGTAGGCGTGAAATATTTCTAAAAAAAATTAAAGTTTCATCATTTTCATAATAGGCAATTGTATTATTTGCTGTATGAAATTAACGCAAAATAAAATTAAATATGACTTAACTAAATGATTGTATATATTTTCTATTTAATACTTGATAATTTTATAATATTTTATTGTGAGATTATTTACAATAATTGTGTTTTACGATGGTAATAATTTTTTGGGTTAAATATGTTTTGAGTTCTTGAAATATAGTCGAGATTTGATTTTTGTCCATATAATTTAAAATCGATGAATTTGGTCTTTAAAAAAGTGAAAA
Organism: Sesbania bispinosa; assembly: GCA_026901365.1. Classification (NCBI taxonomy): domain Eukaryota; kingdom Viridiplantae; phylum Streptophyta; class Magnoliopsida; order Fabales; family Fabaceae; genus Sesbania; species Sesbania bispinosa. Next base: position 96,253 of record QLOH01000570.1, read on the forward strand.
CACCCCATTTTAGTCTTTATCGATAAAAATTCATAGCTAATCCATAGCAAAATTTGTAGCAAAACTGTCAAAAGCCACCGTTTATGGCTAAAATTCGGATAAAGCCACGTGTGGCTATTATGTGGTTAATGTGATAAGAAGAATTCATGTAGTCAATAGAATACGAGAATTGAGCTCAACTTCATATATCACTTGAACCATGTGAATGAAAGATATCAACACATCGAGAGGTTGTTCACTTATAAATAGCGACTTCCTAAATCATTTTTTAACATCCGGTGTTAAACACCACCTTCACTACAAAGTGAAGCATTCCTAGAATGTCCACTGAGTGTTTCTCCAATCTTTTAAAGAGAGTTGTTTGTCCTATATTTGTTCTCTCTTTGAATTCAGAGATAGAGGTTGTAATTATCTTCCACTTAGTGAATAAATTTTTGGCCTTACCTGTTGTTTTTCTTTTATCAGTTGAGGGTTTCCCACGTAAAATATTGTGTGTCAGTTCCATTTTTTCTCATATCTATTTTAGCTATGTGATATTATTTTATTACACTGGTACCCCACAGTGGTATCAGAGTCACAAGTTGTCGATCATTATCCATAATGCATATACTGTTCACAGTTACTATTCACATGTGTGGTTGTATAATTTTGTAGTAATTGTTAACGTATACTAGATTTGTTCCAGAGTGGGGTAATATATACAATACTGCTCACTTATACTGTGTTATTTACTGTGAAATTGTGTAAACTAGTTCCGTGGAAAATATTTCGGTTCTAAGACCATGGCAGCGAAAATTGAGATTGAGAAGTTCAATAGGGGTAATTTCTCCTTATGGAAATTGAAGATAAAGGTAATCTTGAGGAAAGACAATTGCCTAACTGCAATTGAAGGTAGACCATCAGATATAGATGATGAAAAGTACAAAGAGATAGATGACAATATTATTGCCAACTTGCAATTAGCATTGGCAGACTCAGTTTGTCAAGTATTGCAAAAAAGAAAACTACAAATGAGATCTGGGATGCTCTCATCATATTGTATGAGGTCAAATCACTTCACACTAGAATATTTCTAAAAAGGAGACTCTATACTCTTTGAAAGAGTGAATCCACCATGGTGACAAATCACATCAACAATCTTAATACGTTGTTTACTCAACCTACAACATCAAAATTTCAAATAGTAGAAAATGAATGTGGAGAGCTTCTACTTTAAAGTTTACTAGATTCGTATGATCAACTCATCATCAACGTAACAAACAATACTATTTATCCTTTGATAATGTTGTTGGATCTATTCTTGAAGAAGAATCCAGACGCAAAAATAAGGAAGATAGGACGGAGAGCTCCAAGCAAATTGAGGCTTTAACGATGATGGGAGGTAGATAAGCGGAACACAACTCTAGTGGGATTCAAAATTGTGGTATACAAAATCTCAACGAAAAAACTTCAAATGCTATCATTGTGGCATAAGAGGACACTTAAAAAAATATTTTTGGCGCAATAAGAAGAATACAAAGAAGTCTCATGAAACAAAAACTTCTCAAGAATGTGTTGCAAGTACCTCAAATGATGGAGAAATCTTATATAACGAAGCAACAATTAGTTCTAAAGGCAAAAAACAACTCATAGATGTCTAGATAATGGATTTAGGCGCCACATGGCACATGGCCCCACATCGAGACTGGTTTACCACTTACGAACCTACCTCAAAATGATATGTGTTCATGGGAGATGATCACGCCTTAAAAAATTGCTGGAGTTGGTACTGTCAAATTAAAAATGTATGATGGTACTATTAAAATAATTCAAGAGGTACGACATGTGAATGGCTTTAAAAAGAATATGTTGTCCATTAGTCAACTAAATGACCTCGGTTTCAAGATCCATATAGAGGGTGGAATCTTAAAGGTGGTGAGAGGCACTCTTATAGTGATAAAGGCTGAAAACATCACAACAAATCTATACATGCTTAAGGGAGATACATTGCGAGGTGGAGATGCATCAATTGAAATAACAAATCAAAAAGAAATTACAATGACATGGCATCGAAGATTAGGCCATATGTCGGAACGAGGTTTGAAAGTTCTTGCAGATCGCAATCTCTTACCCAGACTCAAAACGATAAAGTTACCTTTTTGTGAGGACTGTGTGATTAGTAAGCATTACATATTGAAGTTTGAGAGGTCAACTGCAAGAAGCAAACACATACTAAACTTGATCCATTCTGATGTGTGGGAGTCACAGGAAATGTCCCTTAGAGGAGCAAAATATTTTGTTTCGTTCATTGATGATTACTCCAGGAGATTGTGAGTGTAACCAGTTAAGAAGAAGTCGGATGTGTTTTCAGTATTCAAATAGTTCAAAGCTCAAGTCGAGCTTGAAAATGGGAAAAGGATCAAGTGCTTGAGGACTGATAATGGAGGAGAATATGTAGCTAGTGATATCCTGGCGTTCTGCAATAAAAAAGGTATCAAGAGACAATTCACAGTTGCAAAACACCTCAGCAGAATGGTGTAGCAGAGCGGATGGACAGAACTCTCATGATAGAACAAGAGCTATGTTGTGAACAACCGGATTAGCCAAGTCTTTTTGGGCATAAGCAGTTGAATCCGCCTGTTACGTGATAAATTAGTCACCATCAACTACGATTGGTCTCAAGACACCAATGAAGATGTGGAAAGGAAAACCTGTAGACTATTCTTCTTTACGTGTTTGGATGTCACGTGTATGTATTGTATAACTCCCAAAAAAGAACAAAGTTGGATCCGAAATTCATGAAATGTATATTCTTAGGGTGTGTTGATAGTGTTAAGGGGTATCACCTATGGGATCCTACTGCCCATAATTTTACTGCTAGCAGAGATGTAATCTTTTTAGAAAATGAGCTACAAATTGAGCACAAAGATGATAACACTTACAGAGAAACTATTATAGTGCAGATAGAGGAAAAGTCTAAAGAAGATGATTTTTTGAATAAGAATTAGAGCCTGAAGAACAAGAATCATCAGTTGTCAATGATGTAGAACTTTGGTGAACAACACATCAAATAAGAAAACCATCGTGGCACTCAGGCTAGGTAATGGAAAGCAATGTTGCATACTATCTTTTATTAGAAGAAGGAGAACTATCAACCTTTCAGGAGGCGTTGAGAACTTCAAATGCTTCTCTATAGTTGAAAACAATGTAAGAAGAAATAGAAACTTGTTGGTTGATGCCCTAGAGGCCAATGGTATATTGACCCTTTTTAGCATGTAATATATGTCATGTTAATTATAAAAGACATTCTTTATTATATTAATTAATTAATGTGATAAAACCCTTGGAATGACTTGTTTGTGGCTGTAAAGATATCAAGTTTGACTTGATAGTTAGATTCTATAGACTACTTTTGAATGTCATTTTCAGATCATCCCAAGTCAAATATTATTGTGAATAAGGACAACAATGATACGTCAAGACTAATATGTGAGTAGATAGATGACTATCTCACTGGTCATGGATATGTGATATTAAATCTTTTATAAGGGTCCACATTAAAGGGCTTTATGGTGTACCAAACTGACCCATCATAAGAATGGTACATGAATTATTATGTATGTCATTAGCGATTCTCATAGTGACAATGGTATATGCGGTCCTTTGACCTGATGTCACTACTGTTCCCAACATGAGGAGTTGTATGCTTTGGTACCATCAAACATTATACCTAACCCGGGTGACTATAAAGGTGGTTACTGAGTATGCCAATAATTATGTGAAGGGATGGAAGTGACTAGATGAGACTTGTCCCTCCCACATAATGGGAGTTATATCTTGGGCCCTTTGATTGAGTGAGACTACAAAGTGCACGACCGTGCCCAAATAATATTAGTATAGGATATTAATATTATTTGTTATAAATCTACTCAGGAATTCAAGAATCCGAGATTGAACTATACAAGGATGACACGTTCCATGCCTTGTGTTCAATCTAGATATATGGACAAAGGGACTATACATACATGGTAACATTGGTCGCATATTGGTTATATGTCAAATCACATTGACATTCTTGTTATTTGGGTAGCATCAATGTTTTGCGGATATCATTTGCTACTTGTAATATAAAAATAAGATTTTAATGTTACCGGAAACATAATGGGAACCTACAGGGTCACACACTTAGAACATGATGACTTGGACACTAAAGCCATTAGATAGTTTTAATTGGCTTTTAATGAGATTAAAGGTCCATGTGATATGAAACTCATTTAGTAAGACAAAATGGGTCACCCATTAGTTTGGGCCTACACATGGGTAGATATTACTAAAGGCTGATGCTCACTATGAGGGTTAGCCACCACAATATAAATAATATATGGATGGTAGCTAATGAGAGATCATTCTAATAAATTTTGTTTGGTGTGATTAGGGAAATAGAGAGAAGAGAAATGGGAAGAAGAGAAGTGGGAAGGAGAGAAATAGAGAAGAGATAGAGATGATTTTAAGGTTGTTTGGTGTGAGTGTGATAAGTGAGAAATAAAAGAGAAATGTGAAAGTGGGTTGTTTGGTTTGATAGAAGAAATAGAAGATAAATAGAGTTGTTTTTATTCTTTTTGAGAATTGTTCCTGCTAATATAGATCAAAAAATCGATTTTCTTTGCATAATAAGATTATAACCTCCTTGTGTGTGCATAGCCACACCAAATAAATGTTCTAATTAAGAAAATGTTCTAATTTTCATGCTTTAGGTCGGTTTTGTTGAACTCCGCTGTCAATAATATTGCAGGGAGGGATGCAATTCCTAATTTATCATTGTTGGTTTTGATGTCATAGATGACATTAAAAATGCAATTGAAGAAAAATGTCCCAAAACTGTCCCAGTGCCTTTCTTTAATTTCACCCAACTCAAACAAAGCTTTGCTAGTAAAGGTCTCATCGGAAAAACGAGATCTGCCGATTGGTCGGTATCTTTGCTTAGATTTACCGTCACAGTGGAAGAAATGAGTCGGGATCCTCATTGCCCAGTCGCACCCTTCACCGTTATCGTCTTCCGTCAGTCACTCCAGCAGCAGCGGGAGAAAAGGCAGCTTCTATGGAGAGTTGGGAGAAATACAAAGATGAGACCAGTTGGGACATTTTTGACAGAAGAGGGCACTCTATTTCTCGCCTTTTCTCACCTATTTTGTGAAGAATTGTTTTCACACTGGGGCCCACATGTTTTATTCATTTATCACCTTTTTCATTCATTCACCAAACACAATAGCAAGTGCTAATCAACCCTATTTCACTCCTCCTATTTCATTTCTTTGTTATTTCACTATGACCAAGCAGATGCTAAAAGAGAAAAAAAGGTTTTCTCTAAATCATATCACCACCCCCTCATAGTAAAAAAAAGGTAATCATTCTTTCGTCGCCGCTAGCACTGTGAAAGAGGGAGTCCTAGTATCGCGTTCGTGTGGATATCGATGGAGGCATAGGTACCCTTGCATGCTCATGGTTTGGCAAAAATGGAAGCACTAAAATGTATACTCTATAACACGATTTATGGCTTTTTCATGGATCCTTGAAGGATTTTGGATATATTTAAATTTTAAAAGTTCAGTTCTTCCTTTGCGTTTGACCTTCCAAAACCCAACAAAACCTTACATAGAAATAAAACACGTGAACTTGTTGCACTTCCAAAAGGTCGGAAATCCATTGGAAACAAATAGGTCTAAAAGATCAAATGTGGTGGTAATGATCAAGTGGGACGATATCATGTGAGACTGATGGTCAAAGGCTAAGCTCAGAAGGAATGTATCGATTTCAGTGAGATATTATCTCTGATGGTTAGACTTACCACTGTCAGAGTAGTGCTAGCTATGTGTGTTGCATTTGATTTACATCTTGAATAGTTGGATGTAAAGACTGCTTTTCTTCATGGAGAGCTTGAAGATGAAATATATATGCTCCAACCAGAAGGCTTTAAAGAACAAGGAAAAGAAAACTCGGTTTGCAGGTTAACCAAATTTTTGTATGGTCTAAAGCAGGCACCGAGATGTTGGTACAGGAGATTTGATTCCTTCATTATTGGCCTCAAATACAACAGACCGAGTTCAGACCATTGTGTATACCACAAGAGGTTTGGAAATAATTATTTCATCATTTTTCTGCTGAATGTGGATGACATATTGGTAGTAGGCCCCAACAAAGATCGAATCCAAGAATTGAAGGCACAATTGGCCAGGGAGTTTGATATGAAGGATATTGGACCAACAAACAAGTTTTAGGGATGAAAATTCACCGAGATGGAAAAGATAGGAAGATTTGGATTTCTCAAAGGAATTATCTAGGAAGAGTCTTGCGACGTTTCAATATGCAAGATTGTAAGTCAATATCTGCCCAGCTTCCTATGAATTACTCCCTCCGGTTTTAATTATAAGAACCTTTTAACTACTTCACACGGATTAAGGAAGTTGGTTAATTTAGTTGGTTACAATAATTTTGTAATGAATGTGTACCATATTTCCTAAACTACCATTGCATTTATTGAGACTCATTATCTTTCTCTTTCTATTTAATTACTCCATTGTGTCATACTTTCTCTACCAATTAATTACTCAGCTACTTCCACTAATGGGTATTTTATTCACAAAGTAATTAATGCATGAGACAATCTGAAAACGGTTCTTATAAAAAGGACCAAGACACATCCTAAAAATGGTTATTAAAATTAGGAATGGATGGAGTATAAATTATCCTCAAGTATGTGCCCTAGCAATGGAGCAGAGATGATGTAGATGTCTCGAGTACCGTATGCATTAGCGGTGGGAAGCCTTATGTATGCCATGATCTGTACGAGACCAGATATTCCTCAAGTGGTCGAAACGATTAATCGATTTATGGAAGATCATGGTAAAGAGCATTGAAATGTTGTTAAGAGGATCCTAAGATACATTAAAGGAACCTCAATTGCTACATTATGTTTTGGAGAATCGGAGTTCGTTATTAGAGGATATGTTGATTCAGATTTTGCAGGTGATCTTGATAAAATTAAGAAAATCTACCACGGGCTATGTGTTCACACTTGCACGAGGGGCGGTAAGCTGGTTATCCAAATTATAGACTGTTGTAGCTCTATCTACTGTAGAAGTTGAATACATGGTAGCTATCCAAGCATGCAAGGAAGCTATTTGGATCAAAAGGTTATTGGAAGAACTCAAGCACAAACAACATAAGATCTCTGTGTATTTGTGACAGTCAGAGTGCCTTCCATATTGCAAGGAATCCAACCTTTCATTACAGAATGAAGCACATAGGAGCGTAATATCATTTTGTCAGAGAAGTAGTAGAAGAAGGAAGTGTGGATAAGCAAAAGATTTACACAAAAGATAACCTAGCAAATGTTATGACAAAGTTGTGCAAATCCTCTTATGGCCTATTAGAAACGTAGTAGCATGAAACTAGGCAAGGTAGAGAAATTTTGAAAGCTCACACAAGTGGCTTTAAGTGGGAGATTATCAGAAGCCACCGTTTGTGGCTGAAATTCGGATAAAGCTACTTGTGGCTATTATGTGGTTAAATGGATAAGAAGAATTCATGTAGCTAATAGAATGCAAGAATTGAGCTCATCTTCAGATATCACTTGGACTAAGTGAATGGAAGATACCAACACATCGAGAGATTGTTCGCTTATAAATAGCAACTTCCTGCATAATTTTTTATCATCCATTGTTAAACACAACACCTTCACTACGAAGTGAAGCATTTCTAGAGTGTCCAATGAGTGTTTCTCCTAATTTAAGATAGAGTATAATTGTTCTTTCCTTGAATTTAGAGGGAGATGTTTTAACCATCTTCCACTTATTAAAAATTTTTTTTGGCTTTACCCGTAGTTATCAGTTAAGGGTTTTCGACGTAAAATATAGTGCTATTTCCAATTTTTTTCTCATATCTATTTTAGTTGTGTGATATTATTTTATTACTCTGGTATCAGAGAAAAATTGTGCAATAAGGACTAAATTATTGTATTTTTTATTTTTAAAGAACCAAAATCACTTATTTTAAATTATAGGGACTAAAATTAACTCTTAACTATATTTCAAGTAGGGATGGAAATTGAGCTCAAGCCCTATGGGTACTCGCAAAAATTACCCGCAATGGGCAGGGTAAAAACCTGCAAAGCGGGTATGGGCGTGGGTACGAGCAATAACCCGCATTTTTTCATGGGGACAGGCGCGGGTACGGGAACTATGATGCCCAGCCCGCCCCATACCCGACATATATATATATAATTATTTAATAAATAATACCATATATAATTATATATAGGGATATATTAAAATTTATTAAAATATCTAATATATTTATATATATTTTTAAAATTGATATATGTACTATATTACAAATTAAAAATATATTTTTAAAATTATCTATTTGTGTTTTTTTTTACTTTATAGTATATGTCTATTTAGTGTTAAAAATCATTTTTTACAGATCTTGGAGAATTCTAACACATGATATCCAAGTTTATAAAATAGTGTGACGTGAAAATATATTTTAATACTTAATAAAAATTTTGAACATTAGATCATGTGTTGTGTTTTAGAACATTAACGTATTGTGTTTCAATTTAATTAAATTATTGTGTCACTGATATTTAAAATTTTTGTTTGGACGATTTTCGAGTAATTTTTCAATTGAGATACGGTTTTCTTAAATTAATATTTTTAGTGAGTTGTTAATTTTTTACTTAATAAAAATACGGGTAACTGGCTCGGGTACGGGAATATAGGTGTCCAACGGGTATGGGAACGGACACTTTAAACTTTATTTGGTGGGAGTAGAGAAATGGAGAGAAAAGAAATGAATAGAAGAGAAGTGGGAAGAAGAGAAATGGAGGTGAAATAGAGGAGAAATAATGGTTGTTTGGTGTGAGTGAAATGGGTGAGAAATAGAAGAGAAATGTGAAAGTATGTTGTTTGGTGTGAGTGAAATAGGTGAGAAATAGAAGAGAAATGTGAAAGGGGTTGGTATGGGACCCACCATAAAGTGCATTTCTCCTCATTTCTCCACAAATTTGGAGAGAAATACAAAAGGCGTGGGACCCACTGAAAAAGTGCATTTCTCCTCATTTCTACTGTGCCACCAAACAAGGGAAATAGGTCTATTTCCCTCCACTTTCACCCATCTCACTTCTCTTCTCCCTCATTTCTACTCAAACAAACAGGGGCTAAAGTTGCTGCCCATGCGAGTACGGGCTTTGTTTAAAAATGCGGGTACAGGGACGGGCACTATGGTACCCTGCCCATAGGGTACCCATTGCTATCCCTAATTTCAAGAACTTAAAATATATTTAACCCAAATTTTTTTAGGCTTACACATGTAATTGTTATTTTCTTTTATAGTGATGTCATTAGGTATGAAGACTAGTTTTACAAAAGGCTAGCTATTACATTAATGCGACATCACATTATCTTATTGGATTAATATATATTATTTTTAACCACAATAATCAACCATTTTTTTACTTCTATTTTTCATTTTTTTATATTTGGTAAAATCATAAATGATAAATCTAATACTATGCCAAATATTAGTTTCTACAGCATCGTATTAACATATGAATAGTTGAAAAAAAATCTTATTAGACTTTTGTAAACGGTTTCAATTATTTATAACCTGGTTTAGATAAATTTCTTTAGAAAAAATTACAAAAAGAAAAAATTAAATAAATTATACTAGAGACTTAGTCTCGCTAAGGCTCCTTATCGGTCACTATCCCTTTCTATAAATTTATTAGGATCAAGATCGTCTCACGCGTCTCTAGTCTTCAGTCTCTCCAGCAAACACCAGCTACGAAATAGCTACAGAAAAATTAGGCAATTAAAATCCGTAACTAATCTGTAGCTATTTGGTAGCTAATGTTTGCTGGAGAGGTTGGAAAGACAAGAGAGGATCTCTACACAATTTATTATAAGTAGGGATCAAAGTTGAGAGTTCTTCCCAAAACCTTGTATTGTTAATTCATCCACAGCGCTTGGTAAAAAAAAGTGCACCTCCTATCTCAACACATCATTAAGAATGAAAAGGTTATAAAAAGAGTAAACCCACAAATTGGTCCCTGACTTTTTTGGCATCGGGCAATTTAGTCCCTGACTTTTGAAAATGACCACATTAGTCCCTGACATTCTTCACCGTCCATCCGTTTAGTCCAACGTCACATTTTCCATTAACGGAGAGCTGAGTTGTCACGTTAAGTGACACATAGGATCCAAAAAACCTGCAAATTAGTCCCTAACTTTTTTAACATCAGACAGTTTAGTCCTTGACTTTTAAAAATGACTTTATTAGGGATTACATGTTGTAGAAACGCGTGTGACTCTCTTCAGAACTCTAAATCCTCTCAAAATACATTCATTTCCATTCAAAAAGTGACCAATTATTCTCTCAAGGATCAAATATGTTCATATTAGATCTCTTTCTTTTAACTTATGGTTACGTTCTTTTCTTCCTTGTTTTGATTTATGTTTTTATTTCAATTAACATATTTATTAAAGGAAATGGATACCACCGAGCACGTGGATCAGCTGGTAAGGGGCTGTTCCAGCTTAACCAGTGGTCTCGAGTTCGAGCACTGGGTATGCAGCTGTGTTAAATACTCGAAGGGAGAGCTTTGCCCATAGAGGCCCTACCCGGCTCGAACAGGATTGCCTCCCGTGGAGGATACCTATGGTATTGCACCAAAAAAAAAGGAAATGAACACTCTTAAGAATTAAATTCTATGATCAGATTTTAATTAGAATCTTATTTGCATTATAAATTCATTGAACAAAATTCCACTTGGTGAACTTTCCTCATAAGAGCGTACCCCAAATCTCTTTCATGAAAAGCTTATGAAGTAAACCTTGCACTTGTACTTCTCCATATGAAAATGATTAACACAAAGAAAAGGGAAGAAGAATATAAGAATAAGAAACTTAATCTTTAAGAGGGTTCTTTGTATTGATAGTGTCTAATTATTTATTGCCATGTGGGATTGCTCTCCTGGCTTTATTCACATGGATTTATAATGCAAATAAGATTTTAATGAACAATCTGATAATAGAATCTAATTCTTAAGAGAGTTCATTTCATTTAATAAATATGTTAATTGAAATACAAACATAAATAAAAAACAAGGAAGAAAAGAACGCAACTAGAAATTAAAAGAAAGATTTAACATGAATATATTTGATCCTTGAGAGAATAGTTGGTCACTTTTTGAATGGAAATGAATGTATTTTGAGAGGTTTTTTATAGTTCATAAGAGAGTCACACATTTCTACAACATTTAATCCCTAATAAAGTTATTTTTAAATGTCAAGGACTAAACTGCCTGATTTTGAAAGAAGTTAGGGACTAATTTACAGGTCTTTTGGATCCTATGTGTCACTTAATGTGACAACTCAGCTCTCCGTTAACGGAAAATGTGACGTTGAACTAAACTAATGGACGATGAACAATGTCAGGGACTAATGTGTTCATTTTTAAAAGTCGGGGACTAAACTGCCCGACATAGAAAAAATGGAAGACCAATTTGTGGGTTTCCTCGTTATAAAAATAAAAGACAACAGTAACGTCCATGCATGGCACAGGGTCATTATTAAATTAATAATATTACACCGTATAATTTTTTTATATTTTTGAAAATATGAAAATAAAAGAAAAGGTAATACTTAAAAGGTAAAATATTTAAAATTATAAATACTCCCTCCATTTTTCTAATTATTATTTTAGGATCTCAAATTTGTTTATAAATACCAATAAGTGTCATTCTCAGATACCAACACAATAATAAATATTACTTTTTTAATTTTACTCATGTCCAAATTTAATTTTTTTATTTTAAATATTTATTATAAAGCTACATTATAAATGTTTTAAACGTTGAAAATTTTAATAAATGTATTTTTTATATTTTCAATAAAAAAATTATTGTAAAAGGTATGAGTATAAACACATGATGTTTATGTATAATTATTGAGAAAAGAGAGATATTAAATATATTAATAAGAAAAAAACATAATAAAAAAAAGAAATTAAAAATACATATTTATTACATTTCTTAATCAATATTATACAAAAACCTTAAACAACTACTTATGATTTAGCTAACCAAGCAATTTTTGTTATTCCATACGAGGCAGGTGACAATTTCCATAATAATCATATTAACAAACTTAAGGATGTGTGCCCTGTAAATTAAGAGGGCTTATAACTACCCTAAAACAGTAGAGGTACGTGATTTTTCTATGATGATCTAAACATTAAAATACCATTCACCTCACCTCTTGGACCTCGAAGACTCTACTGGAGTTCAAAATGCGACCTGAAAAACACAAAGAACAAATATAATTGGATCGGATAACTTTTTCCCTTCAAAACCGATTGAATCGTATATGTGAACACCCTTAATTATAATCATGTATCAATGGTATTATGCAAGGCATAGCGCTGTAGTGTTAGATGCTTAACAATATTTTTACCTAGGCACAATTGACAATACTCATAAATATAATTCAAGTTCAAAATATATTAAAATATTAAAAAATATCTAAATTCATAGAATCATATTAAAAATATTTAATTTCACTTTAAGTTTTTAATTAATTTCAAATTATCACTATCACTATAGTAGGAATTATTTCCTCACACGTCATCGTTCTGTACACCACCAAATTAAATGAACTTCCTCCCCTGAAACTTGAGTCACCCACCCTACTTGCGTGAGGTTGGTAGTTCTAACGAGTGAATACCACAGTTCCACGTTGATCCCTCCCTGGCGCATTCATTCAATTTGTGGCTCCCATTAGTCCCTTTCATTTCATAATTATTTTTGGTCTTTGGTCCTCCCCTTTCTTAACAATATGACATAATTTCATTAAATTACTATAGTAAGAATTTAAAATAACATAATATATTCATTACAAAAAAAACAATTATGTATCAAAATCTTTTTCATCCAGGACCACTAAAATATAAAGCGCTCTCATAATTTTCTATATAAATACATAAACACACTCTCCCAACATGCATCCATAGAGAAAAGCATAGCTAGTGTGTGTGCTATAGTGATATAATTAAGTCCAGAAGAAGGTGCAAAATGGAGGTGGAGAGGGTTCAAAACATAGCCGCTCTATCACTCAACTCAAACACAATCCCTGTAGATTTCATTCGGCCAGAGACAGAGCAACCTGCAATAACCACATTCCATGGTAATGTCCCTGACATACCCACCATAGACCTAAGTGACCCTGACCAACACAACCTAGTCAAGTTAATTGCTGAGGCTAGCCAAGAATGGGGCATGTTCCAAGTTATAAACCATGGAATACCCAATGACCTGATAAGCAAATTGCAAAGTGTTGGCAAAGAGTTCTTCCAACTCCCTCAAGAAGAGAAGGAAAAGTATGCTAAGCCACCTGATTCACAGAGCTATGAAGGCTATGGAACAAAGCTTCAAAAAGATGCACAGGGGAAAAAAGCTTGGGTTGATCACCTTTTTCACAAGATTTGGCCTCCTTCTTCCATCAATTACAAATTTTGGCCCCAAAATCCACCTTCTTACAGGTCCTAATTCAATATTCCATATTTGTGTTTGGTTTATCCAAAAATCACATTTTAAACATAGATCCAGACTAATGTTACTGTGGACCCAAATTTGCTACAGCACTCAGCAAATCTGAGCCGTCCGAATTCGGACGACTTAGAGGCCAAGATGTGTTTCCGCTACTTTAGCTTACGCAGAATCCATATTCAAAACATGATTTTGATATGTTTTCATTATACAATATAATCTTTGTGTTGTGATTTGTTCTTCCTTAAATTAATAAATATATATTTGCATGGTTTGTGCAGGGAGACAAATGAAGAGTATGCAAAGCAGATGCGTGGGGTGGCTGATAAGCTGTTCACATTGTTGTCTTTGGGGTTAGGATTGGAAGGGAATGTGATGAAGGAGGCTGTGGGGGGAGAGGAAGTTGAGTACAGGCTGAAGATAAACTATTACCCTGCATGTCCTCGCCCTGATCTGGCTCTGGGAGTGACTCCTCATACTGATCTATCTGCACTTACCATTCTTGTGCCCAATGAGGTACCAGGACTTCAGGTTCTTAAGGATGACCATTGGATTGATGCTAAATATATCCCCAATGCTCTCATTGTTCACATAGGGGATCAGATTGAGGTTTAATTTCTTACCTTCTCAACTTTACCTTTCCATCTGTCATAACTTTAGTTTCCATATACAGCTTGAGTTCAAGAAACAAGTAATTGTTTTTGTCTCACTCAATTTATGATATAAGATTGCATACCATGTTCAACACAATCCTTATTGCATTGATTGTGGTTTGTGGATAGAATTGAATCTGATTTCTTACATTTCATTTTCTTCTTAGATCTCCCTCTCTATTCCCCATTTTTTATTACATTATTCATCACAACTCATTTTTTTTATAAAAAGAATTAATTTCCAATTGAATTTTCATATAAAACTATAATGAGGAGTGCTAGCAACACACTTTTTTGAACGCTCTCTCCAACACACTCCATGTGATTGGTTAAAATTCACATGGGTCCTACCAAATTCGTGGGTCCCACCCTCAAGTGGTGGGACCCATGTGAATTTTAACCAATTACATGAAATGTGTTTGGGAGAGTGTTCAAAATAGTGTATTGCTAGCATTATTCAACTATAATAGTTGATATGTTAATTAATCTATTGCTTTTAGAAAAACACAGTGGAGAAAAGAAATTGAAAAGGATGTGCCAAATTACAAATACAAATTTTCTTACATCCCCTTTTTTTCTATCACTTTTTAAATATTTTCTTTTTTATTACGTTAATTATCACATTTTCATATTATTTTTTATTAAAATTTAAAAATGATATGAAAAATAATGTGATAAAAAATGAGGAATGTATATATGGATACGGTTAACTACAAAATCGTTCGGTGGTTAAAAAAAATAAAAATTTGGAATTTTTTAAAAAAATATTTTTATGTTAATAATTTTAAAAATATTATGTCCATTTAGGATGATTAAAATATAATAGATGTAAAAAGAGTTTTGATTTTTCACACTTTTATATATATATATATATATATATATATATATATATATATATATATATATTCTTTACCTTTTTTTCTATTTCTTTCTACTATTTCCATCACATTATTTATTATATTTTATTTTGTTTTTTTTTGTTTTTTTTTTCTCATTTTTATTCCTTCCTTACTTAGAAAACATAGAACAAGTTTGATTTAACATTGAAACATGACAAACTCACATTTTTAACGCTAAAAATAATTGGAGAATCTAAATTTAAGTTTGGTCAATTTCAATCTGAAACCAGACATACACTTAGTGTCAAGATTTTATTATTATGCATGCAATGCAAGAATTGTTCACACAAAATTAGGTGTGACGTGGGTCGGTCACTGCTCTTTATTATTTCATAATATAAGATATTTATTATTTATTATGATGCATGCGTGGCAGATTCTGAGCAACGGGAGGTACAAGAGCGTGTTGCATAGAACGACGGTGGATAAGGAAAGAACGAGGATGTCGTGGCCTGTGTTCTTGGAGCCACCGGCAGAGTGGGTGATTGGGCCTCTGCCTCAGCTGGTCACTCAAGATAACCCTCCCAAATATAAGGCCAAGAAATTCAAGGACTTCACCTATTGTAAACTAAACAAACTTCCCCAGTGATCCATTCATGCACACCACCAACTGATTTAATTTAAGTTTGTTTCTTAAATATTTCAAATAATAATAATAATTTACCCACTCAGGCTCCCACTATTATTACCAGCATTATTTCATCTGTTTGTAATGATCTCAAGGTGCTATCAACATAAAGACCCATTATTCAAGTGTTTGTTAATCTGAAATTAATTTCACCTAATTGATTTTAAATTAATTTTAAATTAATTTCACCTAATTATTTACTAAACATATTTAGTTAATAATATACATAATTAATAATTAAAGATTAGTGAATATAAACTAGTTACTTAAATTTGTAGTCATGATATGCGAAACTACAATTGCAGGATATTCCTTATTAGAGTATATTCCTTTCACTGCTCTGATGTAATTCACTACTATCTCCTTTTAAAACTTTTTTTTTTTGGTAAAAAGGAGGGGATAACACCCCATTACACAACAAAAGATCTAGGAAAAGAAACACCAAAGCAATCAGCTAATAAACTACTGGAAATAGAAGATGGAGGATAAGAAAACTCATGGAGACCCCTGGTCAGGTGATGCCCAGACTTGGCAAGAGAGTCAGCCACACAATTCCCCTCCCGGTGAATATGAGAAATTTCGAAGCCCTGGAACTTGCAAAGGTTACTACGAATAACACTAACCAGACCAAAACAGGGGTGATCTTGATTAACACCATTCCTCAAAAAAGAGATGACATTTGTAGAGTCAGATTCAAAGCAAACAAACTGATGACCCTTAAGCAAAGAGGCCTGGGTGGCATCCTTCATAGCCCACAGCTCAGCACAGGAAACCGACGAAGAGCCTATGTTCCGGACAAGACCATACAGCCACCTACCCGAGCTGTCACGCAGCACACACCCAGAAGAAGCTTGTTGCTGTCTGCCAACAACGGAACCGTCTACATTCCACTTCACCCAGCCATCGCGAGGGGGAAGCCAGCGCACAGGGGTAGTGTACGGAGTCATCGAACGATTGGGAAGAATAACCCTCTGACAGCAAGACAAATTCACGAGCTAAATGCATGGAAGTGGAAACAATTTTATTAGGATCCCAAGTCTCATCTGAAAATACCACTGCATTCCGATATTTCCAAATGCACCAGCAAGTAACACCAAATAAAAGGTGCCAAGGGAGACCACCATTACTGATACCTTTAGAGGAGATATTAGAAAAAATCCAATCCACAATAGACTCACTCCTAGAAGGCCCAAACCGAGAAGGCTTAAGCAACAGGTTCCAAACTTCCTGAACCTTAGGACAATCCTGCATAATGTGCTGAGAAGATTCATCATGCGAACCACACAGGGGGCACAGGCTGGAATTAATCAATCCACGCTCCCAAAGAAAGCATTTAGTTTTTAGCCCACCTTTTATAGTTAGCCAAAGAAAATGTTTGGCACGAGTTGGCCCCCTCCAATGCCAAAGGTTCCTCCAGTTACTGCCAACGTTAATATTGGAGAAATCTCTGATGACACTATAAGCCGATTTAACAGAAAAAGAACCATCATGAGATGCATTCCAAATTAAACGATCATTCCCCAGCTCAGGACAAGCAGAATGGTATTCAGCAATTTCATTTACCACGGCATTGGGGAGACAGTCTGAGAAATTATCAAATTTAAAACTTTGAAGTATATATGATATGAATTTAATTTTAATCTTTAAAATTTAAAATTATTGATTTGAGTCATTTATGTTCTAAAATTACGTAAATTTAGTTTTTATTTCTAACACGGTTAAATTTAATTCTGACGTAAGAAATAGATTTTTATGTTTGCTTGTCTAATCATCTTTAATGACAATGATTTGACAATTGCTAAACATATACTGAGGCTTCTTTTTACAATTTCAACACAATAAATGATAATTATAATTTCTATTGAGTTGATGTATTATTTAATTGTCAAATTATTTTCATTATAGGTGACTGGATAAACTGATACGAAAATCTGTTTGTTATGTCAGCATCAAAGTAACAGTGTTAAGAAAAGAGACTAAACTTACTTGATCGACCCAAACCAATAGTTTTAAACTTTAAAGACAAAAATCAAATTTGATCATATTGCATGGACTAAAAATATATTTAATACTTCTATTATATGTTATTTAAAAAGTTAGGATACTATTAAATATTGATTTTATTAATCATGTTCTTATTTTTATTTAATTAATTAATTAGTGATAGATAAATATAATTTATTAAAAAGATCTGATTCACTTAGCTCCACCCTTTTTTTTGGTCAACGAGCTCCAACATTAGTCGTTACTCATTTTGATATTTGTTGGGTCGTTGGGCTCATTTGTGATACTATTTTTTTGCACAAAATCTCTATTGTTTACGGAGATATTAGTAGAGAAAATAAAAGGGAATTGATTTTTACACAAACATATATATATATTAAAAAACTAAAAAAAGAGATCTGTAGAATTAAAAACAATGTGTGTGAAAATCAATTTTCAAATAAATTTACATAATTAAAGCATGCAGCAACTCATATAACATTTTTTTCTCTTTATCTCTTTGCATAACATAATCCATCATTCAAAGCGGTTTTACATGTGTTTGAGTTGGTTTCTGGCTTAAAGGTTAACTTCCATAAAAGTAAACTCATGGGAGTCTGTGTTGATGTGTTATGGTTGGAGTATATGGCCCAGTTTCTGAATTGTCAAGGTGGGCCTTTCCTTGTTCCTACTTGGGTTTACCTCTTGGCGCAAATTAGGGGTGGGAATAGGCCAGACCAGGCCAGACTTTGGTTAAATAGGCCTAGCCTACTTTATAAAATCAAAGCCTAAGTCTGGCCTATTACCTGTGATAAGCTTTTTTTTAGGCCTAGCCTGGCCTCTTTAGAAGCCTGGCCTGTTAGCCTATTTAAAGGCCTTGATAGGAAAAAAAAGGTCAACATAATATTGGGCCAACATTGGGCCTATTAAGTTTTTTTTTATGC
Source organism: Sesbania bispinosa (assembly GCA_026901365.1). Classification (NCBI taxonomy): domain Eukaryota; kingdom Viridiplantae; phylum Streptophyta; class Magnoliopsida; order Fabales; family Fabaceae; genus Sesbania; species Sesbania bispinosa. The sequence goes on from QLOH01000570.1 coordinate 114,942, forward strand.
ATACACATTTGGGCAAAAAAACCACGGGAAGAATCTTAAAAAATATTACTAAATAAAAAATACAACTTACCACAAAAAAAAATAAAAATAGGAAAAATACAAAAACTAATAAAAATTAAAATATGAAAACACTTAAAAAGGGTATGGACAACAAAATAACCCTAAATGTCAAAGACATTAGATAGCTGCAATCCACAATAGTGATGGGGTGTCACGGTGGTTGTGGTGTGCATAAAGCGGTGGTTGAGGAAAGAGACGATGGGTCTTTGGGAATGACCAAAGCACACCGCCGCGACCAGGTGCAGAACGCGGTGGTTCAAGGAAGAGATGGTGTGCGGTGAGCGACGAGGGATAGACGGAGGCGGCGTGTGTGACGTCTGCAGTGTCATTTTCTTGTGGTGTGGTGAACAGCCTCAAGCTTTGCTCGTTGAGCGGCAAGTGGTAGGTGGCGGGGGATGAGCTGCACGCGACAAGCAGCAGACGCGAGCAGCGGAAGCGAGCGGCAGGCGGCGAGCAAGGAGAGCAGTAGACGGTCGATGAGCGGGGAGCTGGGAGCAGTAAGCGGTGACCAGAAAATCACACAGATGGGAAGATAAGTTGGGAGAGAGGAGTGGCTAGGTGAAACATAAAATGAAAAGAGAGAAAAGTGAAAGGAGGCAGTTTAGGTTTTCAAAATATGTTAACATATTTTTATCTTATAAAAATAATAATATAATTTTTAATTTGTTTTAATGTAAATAGGCCAGCCTAATAGGCTTGATCGGCTTTTCTATATATCTAAGCTTGGCCTCTTTAAATATATAGACTTACTAAAAAGCCTGAACCTGGTCTTTTTATTAAATAGGCCAGGCCAGGCCAGGTCGGGCTTTTAATAGGCCAGGCCATAGGCCCCTATCGGTGGCCTGGCCTATTCCCACCCCTAGCGCAAATCCTCATAGGCTAAAGATGTGGTTACCTGTTGTTCAGAAGGTGAAAAGAAGGTTATCTAGGTGGAAGGGTAAATTATTGTCCTTTGGCGGAAGACTTGTCCTCTTGAAGTTTGTTTTGAATGTCATCCCGATCTACTTTCTTTCTTCAATGCTCCCAAAGGTATCATTTCTCATCTCGAATCTTTATTTAAAAATTTTCTTTGTGGGGGAGGATGTGCATAAGAAATTAGTGTGGGTTGCGTGGGATGATATTTGTAAACCTAAACAGAATGGGGGTTGGGTTTACGGGATTTAAGTGCTTTTAATTTAGCTCTTTTAGGAAAGTGGAGATGACGTTTTTTAGTAGAGAGGGGTAGCTTTTGGAATAAGGTCCTAACTTCTATCTATGGTGTGTCTTTGCAAGAAAGGCGGGTGGGAGGGTTGTTGGTTCTAGGTGGTGGTCTGATTTGTGGAGTATTGATGTGGGTGAGAACATTTCTGCTTATTGGTTCTCTAACTCATGTGTTAGAGTAGTGGGGAATGGGAGGTGTATTTCTTTTTGGAGAGATCTCGTGTGTTCTTCTATCCCTTTTTATGAGTGGTATAAAAGGTTATTTTCTATTACTATGAATAAGGAGATCTCGCTTGCTGATATTTATCAGAGAAGAGATAGTGGTGTGTTGAGTGGAAATGGGATTAGAGAAGACAACTATTTCAATGGGAGTTGGCACAACTGTCGTTGCTTTTGTTAGACCTATCGGAAGTTCAGGTTCATGATAGGAATGAAGATTCTTGGTTGTGGAAAGCTGATTTAGAAGGCTCTTATTAAGTTAAATCAACTTACCAACTCATTGTCAATGCTAATATTTATGCAAAGATTCCGTTGCATAAGTTTATCTGGTGTTCGTTGGTTCCTACAAATGTCTCTTGTTTTGCTTGGAGGGTTCTGTTAGACAGGATTCCTACAAGAGATAATTTAGTAAAGAGGCATATTATCCAACTCTTTGGTGTTGGGTGCATGTGGTGTGGTAAAGGGGTGGAAACCTCTCGGCATATTTTCTTTGAGTGATCCTGTGCTTATAGGATGTGAATGCTCTGTTTGGAGTGGTGTTGGTTCAAATCTGTTCTCCATAATTCATTTATTCTACACTTTGAACAGTTTTTTGGGTCTACCCAGTTGTAGTTCTAAAGTGCGATATAGGTGGTCAGTCATTTGGCTATCTATTCTTTGGAGTTTATAGCTGGCTAAGAATGAGGCTGTTTTTTCAAATAATATTTTGCCTTCTTTAGACCTGTTATTGCTGAAGTTGGCTGAACGTCTCTAGAAGGGGGGTTGAATAGAGACCTTCAAAATTGTTCCTGCAATTTCACACTAAAATTGATAGTTGAGACTTGCTCTCAAGTTGATTAACTTGGAGTCTCTGTTAAGACAGGAAAGAGCTTATACAATTTTAGTGGTGAGCTTAGTCTGATCTCGTGATTAATACTTATATCAGTTTCAATTAAGTTATCCTTTTAATTATCAAGATGCCTTACTGATTTCAGTATAGTTAAATATATGAGTGAGGTAAGAGACAAGAGACAGAGATCTTATCCTGGTTCACCCACACCTTGGGCTACGTCCAGTCCCCACAACCTGTGAGATTTTCCACTATTGACAACCAGCCAATACAAGTATTCTTACAGCCTCTTCAAGACGATCCACTCACACTAAGCCTAGAACACTCCTATCTTAGCTGAGTTCCAAGTATTCTTACAGCCTCTTCAGGACGTACACCTTCACTTCTAAGACTAGGCACACTTCCTATCTTAGGTGAGACAAGATACAGATAAGTGTTTATGATTAGTCTAGCCTCAGCTCATACACAGTAAGGATACAGAGGTTAATGAGCTAGACTGAGTCTCAACTCTGATTCCAGTAATAGAATGATACACACAGAGATGAGATGAAAGAGACAAGTGAACAATCTCAAGATGAGTTGAGTCTGATCTTCAGACAGCTGTTGAATGTACTTGAGATGTCTGTTAAGAAGTGATAAGCTGCTTGATGATTTCACAGATGTATAGGCAGTCTCTCTCACACCTTCTCAGCTTCTAACAATGTCTCTTTTATACCAGGACTTGAGAAACTAGCTGTTTATGGCCGTTGAAGTTTGTTAGAGCTTGCAGCAACGGTCACAGTCCTTTCAGTAAGTTCTGAGCAGCTTTTCAGTCTAAAGTACTGTGTCAGTGTACTTGCATGCTTTTTAGTTGACTTGACTTGCTATCTCCTGATACTGAGAATGCCTTCTGTCTTAAGTTCAGATTCTGTTGCACTCTTGTTGCTTCTCTGATGAGATCCTATCTGACTACGTCTGTTCTTGAGATGACATCTCAAGCTGTTCTTGCATCTCAAGCTGTTCGTTCGTCTCAAGCTGTTCGTTCGTCTCAAGCTGTTCGTTCATCTCAAGCTGTTCGTTCATCTGTTCATTGCTTGCATCTCAAGTTGTTCTTGCATCTCAAACTGAACTATCATCTGTTCATTGCTTGCATCTCAAGCTGAACCTGAGTCTCTTTAAGCTTCATGCTGAGATCCCTTTCATTCTTTGGATGACATCTGAACAATAGACATATGCATCTCATGCTGCTTTCTTTTCTGAAATGTTTCTCTTAATCTTACATATGTATCTGATTGCTTCTGCATCTGTTCATTGATCCTGATTGTGCCTTATAAGCTTATGCTTCTGCATGGTTTCTGATCTTGTGTTGCTTTGCATGTAATTTAGTTCTTCCAAGTGAATTGCCAATCTTTTTAGTCTCAATGGTTTCCTAAAATAACTCAAGATGTACAAGATCTATGCCATACTTGAACACACAGTTAGTAATAAAAGATGCATCTCATCTTTAGTATTTACTTAGTTTGACATATTAAAAACTGCTTTAAGGTGAGCTTGTCTCAACAATCTCCCCCTTTTTTGATGATGTCAAACTATAAGTCATATCTGATGAGATGTGAAGAAGAAAAGCATGAAGATATGATTTTCATTTATCTTTTAAGATGTGCAATCTTATAATCAAACAGATGTGATAGTATGAATGAACTCCCCCTGAATCATAGCTTCCTTTTCTGTTTATTTATTTGGAGTTTTGATTAATGTAATAAAATTTTTGGACTGCATAATCAGAGAGTCAATATTTTTATTAATCACAAGGATAATAAGGATGATTACAAAACAGAAGATGCCACTACATCTTATCAAAATGCTGAAAAGATGCCAACTGCATCTCTAGCATCAATCAGATCAATCCTCACAAACATTTAAGTGAAATAAATCCTAACTAAGACTCTCATTAGATATCTAACCTACTCTCCCCCTTTTGACATTATCAAAACATGAAAAGCTAGCTAAGCTAGGATGAGTGGGAAGAAGATGAGTCAGAGTCAGGTCCAGATGACCTTTGCACAGTCTGTGGGATATCCGGCACAGGAGGCACATGTGTGAGATGACTGTTAATCTGCTTATGATACTCATTGGATGTGTGCATTGCCTGGAGAACAGTATCAAAGGCAGTAAACAGAGCCTCTTGTCTTTCCTTTTGGTGCTTCATCTTTTTGAGTATCTTCTTTTGATTTTCTTCTAATCTGTTGTTGAGGTTTTGATGGTATTGTTGTTGTTCTTCATGGAGTTGATTCAGAAAGGTGTTGATGGAAGTGGAGATATGTGTGGGAATGGAAGGTTCAAATGAGGGAGGATCAGCAGGCTTAGGTCTTGTAGCAGATGGTGCAGACTGATCATACTTAGGTAAAGGTGAGTGGAGGATGGTGTCAACGAAAAATTTTCCAGGAGTAGGGAAGGAGGTTTGATAGGAGTAAGATGGTTGAACCTTCTCAGGAGTAGTTTGTGGAGGGATCAAGTTGTCAGCAGTCTCTTGCTCCAATTGCTGTGGTTCATGAGCTGTCTCATGGCTCGAGACAGTGGTTTCTTTCTCCAAGCTTACAAGCGACTCTGCAACTATCCTGCTTGCAGGAGAAACCTTCTCTGTGATTGCTTCAGCAGGAGGAGAGGGTATTGGGGATTGATGGAGGAGAGAATCAGCAAAGGCATGTTCTTCATTCAGATTGATCTCCTTGTCAGGAATAGCTTCATTCTCTGCATTGACCAAAACATCTTCAGTTCTGACCACCTCATCTTCCCTTCTCAGCTCTTCCTCTTCTGCCACCTTGTCAAGCTGTGGCACAGCTGGTGTAGGAGTCTGTTTTGTCTGAATGAGGGGCTGAGATCTGGACTTCTTTTTCTTTTGCTTCTTTTTCTCAGTTTCTATGGAGGGGGATGGTTGTTCCTTTCTCTTCTTTTCTTTCACAGGAACCTCATATTTCTCTTGAGGTTCCACTGCAGCTTCTATTGAGGCCTTCTTCTTCTTTTTCTTCTTTGCCTCAGATAGATGAGATGATGGGGAAGCCTGTGTGGTGGTATGCATAGCAGGTGTAGAATCAGTCAAAGGAAAAGTAGGAGGAGGAATAGACTTACCATCTAGACTTAAAGACTTGAGATTCTTGCTTCCTATGTATCCAGGTCTTTCCTCAGACTTCTCACAGTTGCTCAAGTCAACTTTGAAGTGTCTCAAGATGATGGTGGCGAGCATTCCAAAAGGGAGAGAAGCATTGATTTTTGAATTGTGGAAGGCATGCTCCATATGCCTTAGTATGAGAAATGGTAGATTGAGGGGAATTCCATGCTTGAGATGGTACATGACCATCAGGTCTTGGTGATATACCTTGTTGAAAGTGCCAGCCCTTGGCATGATGCACTTGGCAACCAGATGAAACAGAAATTTACCAAAAGGATTGAGAGATGATGAGGCATCTGATATCTGTCCTCCTTTGAACAGAGATGTACCAACATTTCATGAGGAAATACCAACATTGTCCCACCAATGTTCTTCATGATATAACCTGTTTCCAGTCACAGGTGCTTTGACAATCGTTCCAAGAGTTTCTTCAGTCAGTTCAATATGAACTCCTTTGATATCAGAGATGATATGGGGCTGTTCTTGTGAGGATCCCTTGGCTTTGTAGCAAGCAGCATAAAAGGCTCTTGTCATCTTTGGAAAGACAACATCTGTCATTGTCAGGTAATCTTGCCAACCTTGCTTTTTCAGATATGGGGTCAGATCCCATCCTTCATCTTTCAATTCCTGAGTTGATATCACCCTTCCAACTATGATAGTCTTCTCAGAGAATCGTTTAGTAAACTTATCTTCTATTTCAACACTTGAGAATAGATCAGATTGAAAGGAGATCTTCTTTCCTTCAGCAGCTTTCTCTTTTCCTTTCTTTGGCTCTTGTTGTGTAAGGTCTATATGGACATGAGATTTGGGTGCAGAGGTTTGAGTAACTTGGGATGCTATTCTCTGAGATTTCATCCTAGGGGGTAAGGGTGTGCTATTTTTGGAAGAGGTGGATTTTGAGGAAGGAGAGGGTTGTGCAGGTGCAGTGGTTTGAGATGGTTCAGATTCAGTGCTAGGTTGTGGAGATGGTGAACGAGTCAGGGTTTCTTGGCTTGAGTGAATACTGAGTGATTTTGATTCATCAGAAGACATCTTGTCTGGAGAGGAAGAAGATGATGAATCAGAGTGTGGAAGTTTCAGAGCTGTGACCTTGATGCGCATTTGAGAGAAGAGAGAAAGTAAGAGATGCGTATGAGATGAGACTTAAATAGTCATCAGACAAGTGAGGAAAGGAAGAGAGAGAGAGACGTAATAACTGCCTGTTAGTGGGGAGTTATTGTGGTAGTTGTGGGAGGTTAGCTCTCCTTTTTATAGCCTAACGGCTAGTTTCCCAATTAGTGGGCAGTTACTAGCCGTTTGAGTAACGGCTCAAAACCTTTCATTTCTGACACATGGATACATCACACTAATCTTATGAGACGCAAGTTCAGATGAGTCATGAGACGTGTCTGGTGACAGATGCGTCTGAGCTCTTATCTCTGAACAGATGCTACTTGAGTCTCATCTCTAGTGAGATTTTTTTGGTCATAGAGCTCATGGTAGAGCTTGTCTCAACTACTTACTTTTATTCAAGAGAACATATGTTTAGCAATTTTAGGTTCTCATTGAATCTTTCTTCAACTAAAGGTTTTGTAAAGATGTCAGCTAGCTGACCCTTTGTATCTACAAAAAATAGCTCAATATTTCCTTTCTGAACATGATCCCTTATAAAATGATGCTTGATGTCAATATGTTTGGACCTAGAGTGATGAACAGGGTTCTTTTCAAGATTTATGGCACTTGTATTATCACAATAAATAGGAATTTTAGAGTACCTGACTGCATAATCTTGCAACTGAGATTTGATCCATAGAACTTGAGTACAACATGCAGCTGCTGAGACATACTCAACCTCTGTTGTGGATAGGGCAATGGTGTTTTGCTTTTTGCAGGACCAGGAGATGAGACACTTCCCTAGAAATTGACAAGATCCACGGGTGCTCTTTCTGTCTGTCTTGTCTCCAGCAAAATCAGCATCACTATATCCTATGAGATCAAAGCTTTTTCCCTTCTCATACCATAGGCCAAGATTAGTAGTCCCAATCAAGTATCTAAATATTCTTTTTACAGCAGTAAGGTGAGACTCTTTGGGATTTGATTGGAATCTTGCACACATACCTACAGCAAACTGAATGTCTGGTCTGCTGGCAGTTAGATACATAAGAGAACCAATCATACCCCTGTATAGTTTGTCTGATACAGCTTTACCACCTTCATCCTGATCTATTTGAGTTGATGGGTGCATGGGAGTTATCATTGGTCTTGCTTCACTCATTTTAAACTTGCTGAGAAGATCTCTTGTATATTTTGCTTGACTGATGAAGATCCCATCAGCCAGCTGTTTGATTTGTAATCCCAGGAAGAATCTCAGCTCACCCATCATACTCATCTCAAACTCACCCTGCATGAGACTTCAAAATTCTTGACATAGAGACTCATTAGTTGATCCAAAGATAATATCATCAACATAAATTTGAACAATTAATAAGTCTTTGCTAATTTCTTTCTTAAACAGGGTGGTATCAATCTTACCCCTTGTAAAATTATTTTTAAGTAAAAATGAACTTAACTTGTCATACCAAGCTCTTGGAGCTTGTTTGAGACCATACAGAGCTTTGGACAACTTAAGCACATGTTCTGGATGATCAGGGTTTTCAAACCCAAGGGGCTGCCTTACATAAACTTCTTCTTCTATGATTCCATTTAGGAATGCACTTTTCACATCCATCTGGTATAATTTGAAGTTTCTGAAGGCTGCAAAGGCTAGCAAAATCCTGATTGCTTCAAGTTTTGCTACTGGTGCAAAGGTCTCATCATAATCTATTCCTTCTTGTTGGTTGAACCCTTGAGCCACCAGTCTAGCTTTATTTCTCATGACTTGACCTTTCTCATTTAGCTTATTTCTGAAGACCCATCTGGTTCCAATTATGGTTTGATGAGATGGTGGAGGAACCAGATTCCAGACCTTGCTTTTCTTAAACTGAGTCAATTCTTCTTCCATGGCCTTAATCCAGGATTCATCATTCAAGGCCTCATGTATATCTTTTGGCTCTATGTCAGATAGAAGAGCCATTAGATTCTCTGTGTCTCTGAAGGAGGATCTGGTTCTAACTCTGTCTGAAGTCTCTCCAAGTATCTGATCTCTTGGATGAGATCTTACCAGTCTCCAGCTTCTGGGTAGTTGAGATGCATGTTCATTTTGCATCTCAACATTCTCTTGTCTTGTTTCTTGAAATCTGGTTTGATTGTCTATTTTATCTTCCTCTTGGATATCATGAGAGGGTTCAGTTTGACTGCTTCTGAGAGGTACTCCTTCAGACCGACCTTCTCTTCTATGTTCAGACAGAGGTGATCTTGTCAGTTTTTGTTCAGATGAGAGTTTCTCTTCAGATTCCTGAGTTGAGATCTTCAGATCTTTTATCAGTTCTTCTATCTCCTCATCAACTTCTTTCTGAGTATTTCCCTGTACTTCATTGAATACTACATGCATAGATTCTTCAGTAGTTTTTGTTCTTAGGTTGTATACTCTGTAAGCTTTAGAAGTCAGTGAATATCCTAGAAAAATTCCTTTGTCTGATTTAGTTTCAAATTTTCCCAACTGATCTTTTGTATTTAGAATATAACAATCACATCCAAACACATGAAAATATGAAACTGAAGGTTTCCTACCTTTCCATAGCTCATATGGAGTCTTATTCAAGATCTTTCTTATGGTGACTCTGTTTAAAATGTAGCAAGAAGTGTTTACAGCTTCAGCCCAGAAATACATTTCAATTCCAGAGTCACATAACAAAGTTCTAGCCATTTCTTGAGGACTTCTATTTTTCCTCTCAACCACACCATTCTGTTGAGGAGTCCTTGGACAAGAGAAGTTATGAGTTATGCCATTTTTATCAAAGAATTTTTTAAACTTAGCATTCTCAAATTCTCCTCCATGGCCACTCCTAACAGATCCAATGTTGTATCCTTTCTCATATTGAATCTTTTTGCAAAAGGTTTTAAATGAATCATATGATTCATCTTTCTGAGATAGGAACAGAACCCGGGTGAATCTAGAGAAATCATCCACAATGACAAAACCATACTTTTTACCACTGAGACTTGCTGTCTTAGTTGGTCCAAATAAGTCAATGTGGAGGATCTCAAGAGGTCTGATAGTTGAGACACGGTCTTTTGGTTTGAAACTTGATTTGTTGTGCTTGCTTTTTATGCAAGGATCACACTTCAGGTCTTTGTCAAATTTTACCTTAGGTAATCCTTTGACAAGAGACTGGTTAGCAAGCTGACTCATAGTTCTCATGTTAATATGTCCAACCCTTTTGTGCCAAAGCCATCTCTCATGATCATGAGACATGAGACAGGTGAGATCTGACAGACTCTCAAGTGTGACTGAGTAAAGATTTTTCTTTCTTGTTCCAGAGAAAATGATTTTTTCCAGTTTTAGAGTCTATGATCTCACAAAAGGTAGGCTGGAAGTTAACATGATAACCATTGTCACAAAGTTGGCTAATACTCAGCAAATTATGTTTCAGACCTTCAACATAATATACATTCTCAATTTGAGCTGTGTTGGCCTTACCAATTTTACCTATGCCCTTGATCTGGGCTTTGCTGTTGTCCCCAAAGGAGACAACTCCAGAAGACTTTTCTTCAAGTGATAGGAACTTGCTTTTGTCTCCTGTCATGTGCCTTGAACATCCACTGTCTAGTACCCACTCTTTCTTGGTCTTTGCTGCTGCCAGACACATCTGTTTCAACAAGAGATTTAGCTTTGGGTACCCACTTATATTTGGGTCCTGCATGGTTAGTTTCCTTTCTCTCAGATGCTACTTGTCTCATGTAACAATCTGTGACTTTATGGCCATATTTACTACAACAAGAGCATCTTTCTTTCTTTTTCTTTCTTGCAGGTATGAAGAAATCTTTGTACCAAACTTCATTTGAAGATCTCTCATAACCAAGCCCAGCTTTATCAAAAATTCCCTTTTGAGATCCAATGAGTCTCTCAAGGTTTTTTGTTCCATTAACAAATTTTGCTAGGTCATTTATGAGAGTTCTGTTTTGGAGTTTAAGCTGTAGATTTTCTTCTTGTAAACCCTTTAGATTATGCCCATTGAGAACTTGAGTCTTGGCTTTTACTTGTTCAGATAATTTCATGTGAGACAACATGAGACTGCTGTTTTTATGATTCAGATCTTCATTTTCTTTTTCAAGAAATTTTACCTTCTCAAGAGCTGTATTTAAATCAGATTTAAGTAAAGAGCTCTTAGATGCAAGAAGATTTGAATCATACAGAAGATTCTCAAAAGCAGACTTAAGTTCATCAACAGAATATTCAGAGTCAGATTCATTTACCTCTTCATCTGATGAGTCTCCTTTTGCCATGAGACATATGTTAGCTGTCTGTTCATCTTGACTTTCTTCTTCTTCATCTGTGTCATCCCAGGTGGCCATCATTGCCTTCTTCCTTGGACTTTTCCTCATTTCTTTTCTGAGTTGAGGACATTCAGACCTAATATGTCCAGGCTTCTTGCATTCAAAGCATATAACTTGTCCCTTCTTGTCAGTCTTTTCTCCTCTTCTTGAGGGGAAACTCTTTCTTCCAGTTCCTCTGGCTCTCCACATACGTCTGATCTTCCTTGAGATGTAGGCTAGCTCATCATCCATCTCACTATCATCTTCATCCTCATCATCCTCTTCTGTTTCTGAGTCTTGAGATGAGTTGAGTGAGGTTTGTTGAGATGAGCTAGTCTTTTTACCTTTTGAGTTAATGGAAGCTGCTTTCAGTGCTATAGACTTGGGACGTCTGATGAGATCTTCTTCCATTAACTCTTGCTCATGTACCTTCAGAGATCCAAGAAGCTCATCCAGTCTGAGGGTGCTCAAGTCTTTGGCTTCCTGGATGGCTGTTACCTTTAGTCTCCAAGGTTTGGGCAGACTTCTCAGAATTTTCCTTACCATGTCCTGATTTGAATATGTTCTTCCTAGAGATTTCAGGTCATTTGTTATGACAGTGAATCTCCTCACCATGTCTTCAATGCCTTCATCTTCAATCATCTTGAAAAGCTCATACTGTCTAACCAGTATGTTGATCTTGGCTTCTTTGACTTGGTTTGTTCCTTCATGTTCAATCTCAAGAGCATCCCATATTTCTTTTACAGAGACACATCCTGCTACCTTGTCATATTCACTTCTGCTGAGTGCACAAGTGAGCAGGTATTTAGCTCTTGCGTTAAGCACATATCTTGCCTTTTCACCATCTGTCCACTGGTCTCTGGGTTTAGCTGCCCTGAGTCCCAGTTCATCTGTGATGTATGGCATATAGGGGCCCATCTCAATGATTTCCTATAGATCAACATGCTGAGATTCAATGAACAGTCTCATCCTGTCTTTCCAGTAGTAGTAATCAGTTCCATCAAAGGCAGGAGGTCTGTTTGTTGAAGCTCCTTCAGGAATGAACAGACTTGTGCTAGGTCCAGCCATGGATCTTTATCCTCTTCACACAAAGGTGTGCTCAACCCCTAGAGGCCGAGCTCTGATACCAACTGAAGTTGGCTGAACGTCTCTAGAAGGGGGGTTGAATAGAGACCTTCAAAATTGTTCCTGCAATTCCACACTAAAATTGATAGTTGAGACTTACTCTCAAGTTGATTAACTTGGAGTCTCTGTTAAGACAGGAAAGAGCTTATATAATTTTAGTGGTGAGCTTAGTCTGATCTCGTGATTAATACTTATATCAGTTTCAATTAAGTTATCCTTTTAATTATCAAGATGCCTTACTGATTTCAGTATAGTTAAATATATGAGTGAGGTAAGAGACAAGAGACAGAGATCTTATCCTGGTTCACCCACACCTTGGGCTACGTCCAGTCCCCACAACTTGTGAGATTTTCCACTATTGACAACCAGCCAATACAAGTATTCTTACAGCCTCTTCAGGACGATCCACTCACACTAAGCCTAGGCACACTCCTATCTTAGCTGAGTTCCAAGTATTCTTACAGCCTCTTCAGGACGTACACCCTCACTTCTAAGACTAGGCACACTTCCTATCTTAGGTGAGACAAGATACAGATAAGTGTTTATGATTAGTCTAGCCTCAGCTCATACACAGTAAGGATACAGAGGTTAATGAGCTAGACTGAGTCTCAACTCTGATTCCAGTAATAGAATGATACACACAGAGATGAGATGAAAGAGACAAGTGAACAATCTCAAGATGAGTTGAGTCTGATCTTCAGACAACTGTTGAATGTACTTGAGATGTCTGTTAAGAAGTGATAAGCTTCTTGATGATTTCACAGATGTATAGGCAGTCTCTCTCACACCTTCTCAGCTTCTAACAATGTCTCTTTTATACCAGGACTTGAGAAACTAGCCGTTTATGGCCGTTGAAGTTTGTTAGAGCTTGCAGCAACGGTCACAGTCCTTTCAGTAGGTTCTGAGCAGCTTTTCAGTCTAAAGTACTGTGTCAGTGTACTTACATGCTTTTTAGTTGACTTGACTTGCTGTCTCCTGATACTGAGAATGCCTTCTGTCTTAAGTTCAGATTCTGTTGCACTCTTGTTGCTTCTCTGATGAGATCCTATCTGACTGCGTCTGTTCTTGAGATGACATCTCAAGCTGTTCTTGCATCTCAAGTTGTTCGTTCGTCTCAAGCTGTTCGTTTGTCTCAAGCTGCTCGTTCATCTCAAGTTGTTCGTTCATCTGTTCATTGCTTGCATCTCAAGCTGTTCTTGCATCTCAAGCTGAACTATCATCTGTTCATTGCTTGCATCTCAAGCTGAACCTGAGTCTCTTTAAGCTTCATGCTGAGATCCCTTTCATTCTTTGGATGACATCTGAACAATAGACATATGCATCTCATGCTGCTTTCTTTTCTGAAATGTTTCTCTTAATCTTACATATGTATCTGATTGCTTCTGCATCTGTTCATTGATCCTGATTGTGCCTTATAAGCTTATGCTTCTGCATGGTTTCTGATCTTGTGTTGCTTTGCATGTAATTTAGTTCTTCCAAGTGAATTGCCAATCTTTTTAGTCTCAATGGTTTCCTGAAATAACTCAAGATGTACAAGATCTATGCCATACTTGAACACACAGTTAGTAATAAAAGATGCATCTCATCTTTAGTATTTACTTAGTTTGACATATTAAAAACTGCTTTAAGGTGAGCTTGTCTCAACAATTGCTTATACAGTTACGTTCTTGGAAATGGATTAAAACAAAAGATCACAGATTCCAACATCAGTTTTCTTCCTGGTTGCAGAGCCTTCTCTTTGTATTAATTCTGGTTTGGTTCCTTATGTCTATGCCATTTCTGGATGATTGTTGGTTCCTATAATTTATGTTGCTCAACTTATCTGCGACTTTCCTGTACGGTTGGTGTATTATTTGGAGTTGTTTTCGTTGGCGATGTTGTTAGAAGATTGTTCTGTTGCAGACTTGATTTTGTGTGCTTATTATTCTATTCCCAATAACATTGTTAAATTGGATTATTATCATCATTCTTGAGCTTCACGTGAGGTTGGCTTGGATTCTACAGGAGCATGGTCTCTTTGTCTATTCATGTTTGGTTAGGTTTGACTTTGGCTTATCTTCATATATGTAAGTTTTGGTTTCTGGTGGTTGGGTTGTAGTTTTTTTAAACTTTCTACTTTGTATTGGGTTTGAGCACCCCTAATGATCCATTCAATGAATTTAGCTTATCTAAAAAAAACATAATCCATCATATTACATTCCATGTATTTCTCTCTTTATCTTTTTTTGTTATAATGTTGTATTGTTGTATAAATCCATATCAAGAGAAATTCTATATATGGTACCCATGCCAAAAGTAAGGATTTGGGCTCCCTTGATTGTCTGACTAATAGATGAATGGATTTCATTTAGTTAAGACATTTAATGTTATTTCCAGTTTTACGTGGAAAGATTTAGTTATTATACTTTTTATCCTAATCTTTTGAAAATATTTTTTTATAAATTTAAAATTTGGTTAATTATTTTTAAAAAAAATATTTATTTGTAAAATATGTTTATTTTTTAATGTTGGTCAAAATTGAAACCCTAAATCCCCTTTCTACTTGAGGTATTCTACTCCATGGATGTCATTCTTCTTACTTGTCTATGATTTTGATTTTGTTTCATTTTTATCCTACACCATTTGTCTATCTACTACTTCTAACGTCGATCATCTTCCCTATACGCCATGCAGTGTCTATTTAATTTTCCTGCTAAGACCGCACACATTGAGTTGCTCTGTTGCACGCAGCGTCGTTCGTAGTTGCTACAACATCCCTACACGTCCATCTTCCACATGCAATGTCCATCGACATCGCCCACTGATGGGTTTCTGGCAAGCGAACCACAAATCCAGCAGTATAATAGTAAGTAAGTTATCGTATCCACAGGGAACGGTTATTTATGTAGACCGAAATCGTATTTATCAAAAGAAAGCAATAGTTTAGAGAGAATTGTTGTATGTAAAGAGCTGATTTAATGATAATAGAATTAGAAAGGAAGAGTTAGAGACACTTTACTTGGATCAGGATTGGATTTAATCTCATCACACCCATTGTGCATATAAAGACTACTTATTTATGTTGGTATACTCTATAAAATATGTAGACAAACTTTGTTGCTAATGACCCCGAGTTACCAGGCGCCCCTCACACTCAAAGGTAATCCATGCGGGCTCTCCCAGGCGACAGACTTACCCTCGGCTTATTATTCCGTTTGTAAGAAACCAGTTGATAAACGAGGCCTTATCCTGTGGACACACCTTTCATTAGAGTACTGCCACTACCCATCACTCACTAAGATACATCCATGTTCCGGTCCTGGATTCATAATCAACTAACTTCTTGCTATCGATGCTAAGGCTTAGCCCTGTGAACGCCCTTCGCTAGAGTACTCACACTACCCATCGCTCATTAGAAACGCCCATGTTTCAGTCACAGAGCACCGAGTAATCTTATTCAATCAGAGGTTGAGTTTCCTATGTCTAGGCTCCCCCAAACTCGATCCTAGTCGTAACGTTAATTATAAACTAGCCTATAACTCCAGACGCAAGCGTGAGAATTAGGAATAAACACAGAATAAGACTACCACCATTATAGATAGGGACCTTATTGACATAATAATATAGCATTTATATACACTCAAGCATAGAATCGATTACATCCAATCCTACTGGAGAGTTAACTACGTGAAGTAGCCATACAAACCATTGAAGACACTGTCACCATCTTCAATCCTCGTGAAGCGCTCCTCCTCTCCTACTCTAAACTTCGCCTTGGTACATAATCAATGAATTACAATGACTATCTACTGACTGTGTTACTCACTGTGTTACTCACTGATGCAAGAGGTTTCTATTTATAGTTTAGGAAAGACAAAGCAAATTTGGGAAGAGATCCTTTTAAAAACAGCAACTGGGACGTGATCTGCGTGTTCTGCGCTTCAAGCTGCGCTACAGCGCGGGCTGTAGCGCAGGTTCCAGGGAGTTGCGCTTCACCTGCGCTATAGCGCGGGGTGAAGCGCAGCTAGCGTATGCAGCTTCAACTTTCCTCTTTTAAATTGTTGATCTCTCCCCAAGACTGGTTTTCGCTTGTTTGCCCTTCCTCGTTTCCCTTTATTCTCTGATATCTTTGTATTTATTATGCAATCCTTATTTATTTGGGAAGCTTGTCTGCAATATCTTTGATTGATTGACTCTATCTCCTCATTAATGATTCAAATCTTCTTCAAATCTTTAATTAATTGTCCTCAATCAATCTCCAATCTTGCATAAATCCTCCTCATTTAATGCCATTTAATCTCTGAATTGAATCTTTGCAAAAATCCTGCAAAAATCAGCAATAAATCTATTAAAATAGCATCAAATTCAAAACTAGGATTAACAAATACAAATTATTAAATATTAAATAAAAAGGGATAAATATGGGGTAAAATTATCATTTTGTCCTTGATAAGTGAAATAAAATATATACTAATTTATCAATTATTTTTCACTTATCACCCACTGTCGTCCCTGCCGCCATTGCAATCTCATGAGGATGGGTAGCATAGCATGTTTAACCAGCCCAGTGAGGGAGAAGACAACACCGTTTGGATTCTTTAACTAGTCTATGAATCCACTTTTATTTTCAATTTTAATTCTATTACTTAAATTTTTAACATTCTTTTTATTTAAAATTTAAATTAATTAAAATTTCAAATTTAAAAGAACGAAATATATTCAATAGACTACGAGGGCGAGGAATGAAATAATTGTAAGTTTAATTGTAAAGGTGTAAAAAATATTAAGTGTTGTAATTAAATATTGCTCTTTATCTATTCATCAAAAGATCAAGGGTACTCAAATCCATTGATTTGCATGGGTGGAATTGAATAGGTGTCGTAGTAGGACCAATAGCCCACTTGTTTCTCAAGAAGAGATGGGAAACATGCTCAATTTCATTTGATTGAATAGTTGACCCAGACCTTTGTTGGTTGAAGAAAACCCTCCACTTCGTTGGTATTTTTTCATGAAAAGCAAACATAAGATAATAAATCCAACAAATATCAATTCTCTTATTAGTAGTAGAAGTAGTTGTACGTTATGACAAGTACTACTATGTTAGGACTAGTTTTAGTTGTTATTATTTATTATTTATATGGTCATCATTTTTTTATGAGATCAAACCTTTATATCTCAATTTGACTATAGACATAAAGAAAATATTAATTATATACAAATTTAATTAAGATTAATTTTACATAAGATAAGATTGAGGTAACAACCTAAACAATAAAATCATGAAATGATTATATAGTAAATATATTGAATTTTTTCTTGATATATATTTTTTATTTTTAAATTTTAGAACATTATTAGAAGAGAACAGACAAACAATTGTATATCACGTGTAAAAAACTTTCATAGAAATATATCTAAGAAAACTAAACTCAAAACATATCCCTTAGTAACAAGACAAAGTGAGACTCAATTCTTAATTATTAAAAAATTGTAAATAATAAATATCAGTTATATATATGTAAGTTGGGTCAAGTATTTGAAAGTTTATTCAAACCTACTAATGTCTTATCTACTTTGACTCTTTTTTTAGACAAACTCAGGCCTAACCTGAATCCGAATGGAACAAGTCAAGTTAGATGAATGGAACAGGCCAAGTTGTAAAAATCCCTAATTAGCACATTGAGGACGGGTTTAAGCATATGTTTTTTAATATCTATTGGATTGAAATAGATCAAAAGGAAATAAGGAAATCATTTCATTGATGCTATAAAGAATAGATGAAGAGCAGAGGAAAAATTTTAATTAGTCAATAGATGGTATTAGGATTAAAATTCTTCCTTTTAAAAGTAGATTTTTGTGTTATTGTAACTCTTTTTTCTTAACTTGTAACTATCTTACTTATCTTATGAGTAGACATTTCCTACCATACAAATCATAATTAAAATATATATTTTTTATTATTTGATATTGTAAACATTGGATGGATTAAAGTCACCAAAATATCAACTTAGTCTAAAAAAGGGAGAATGAAAACAACCCCCTGAAAGTTGAACAATGTTCGACTTAGTCTCCGAACTTCAAAAAGGTGTATTTATCCCCTTTTGTTTTTAAGGTGTGCAAATGGACACCTTTCTGTCATGTTTTTCATTAAAAATGACGAAACAAGTCACATGAATAGCACATAACTTACATTTTTCGAAGAATACCCTTATAAACTAATCAAGCTTTTTGTGGCAAATAATCCCATTTTTCTTATTCATTCTCCATCCCAAAAATCTTCTACTCTTAATACCCATCTACCCAACACTTTATGGTCCTCCTTTTCTCGCATTATGCCTTTAATAATGAACTCAATAGACTTCTTTAACTAGCACCTCCAATATTTAATGGGGACCATAAGCACTTGATTTTGTGAAGTAGTAACGAAATATATCATGTAGTTAGAGACTATATTGTTGATTATCAATTATGTACAATTTGATTATCTAAACTCAACAAAGTTAATTTAGACAATAGTCAATAAAAAAGATAAAAAGAAAATAAGTAAAATATAGAAATCAATGAAGGATGGATTAAGATCAAATTAAAAATCTTCTAGGAATTAGTTTCACACAACAAGAATTAATGGTTTTATAAAGATTGCCTCATTGTTATGTTTCAATCTATTTTTGAAGGTGAATTATCCTTAACACTTTATTTGGTAGCATGGAGATACATGAGAAATAGACCTGCGGGTGAGAGATAATATGAAAGTAATGACATTTCCCTCGTTTGTTTATTAGTGAAATAGGAAGAAGATTAGAAAGTAGGGTGGGACCTACATGTGTTCATTCATTTCTCTACAAGATAGACGAGGAATTGAGAGAAAAGTAATAAAATCTCAATAGGAATGCTTCAATGGTCCTTTTTTCTCCATTCAAAACTCCCCTCAATCCCGTTACTTTTTTTTTCTCAAGCCTGTAAGACTACATCTTAGTGAAATGACCTCCAAATATATATTTAGTGTTCTCTTATCCTTGTAACTGTTGTTTAGAACACGACCTTCTCCTTGCATCTCAGCTACTCTTTTCTCCATAAATTGTCACGTCGGAGGAACTCATACGCTGATGGTAAAAAAATCTCTGGGAAAACTATCTTTTATGATGCATCACACGATCCTATGACATTGGAAACCTAGATCCACGCTCAATTAGTGAGAACATTTGCTAATGACCTCAAATCATTATGGTGAGTGCTTCAATTGCTCTACTTGCGATTTTATCTCCCAGTTTGACATTTTGCTACATCTTCTCTATGATGTGCTCATGATGTTAGTAGTAATTTGTTGTCTTTGCATTAAAAAATAACCATAAGTCGATTTTCACAGGGAAATGAGAAAGAGTTGCTCAATAACTTTGGCAACAATCAATTTTGAAGAAATTATTTGTCATAGAATTTTTATTTTTCAATATGACTTATTAACGGTCCAATCCATAATATGTAACTTATCACGAAAAAAGGTGTTCAATACTTTGCATTGTAAAAAATTGATTAATTATGCCTCTCATATTCAATTTTTTTCACATGTCAGGAAAGTTGGTCATTGGGTCTGACAAAAAATTAATTTCTCCCTTATGTTGTAATGGGGCAAGGTTAATGAATGATAAGCAAGATAGATAAGGATAATCCAAAGAGAAATAAAGAACAGTGGAGAATAAATTTCATAGATAATCGTGTCTAAAATCAATGGCAACGGTTGACGCGTACTCATTGATAACCATATGAAACGGTTTATTATGTTGCCAACAACAAAAATGATGAAAAATCATTGTCTAGTCTAGATAGAAAACCATTGCGTATAGTCATAACCATGGCTACGATTTTTCATTAATGTTGTCTTTGGTTATATAGTAAAACCGCTGCTAAAAGAATAGGCAACGCCTTTGACTGCCACAATTTAAAAAACGTTGTCAAAAGAAAAGACAGTGATTTTTTTACTACATATTTAATAAAAGAGTATTACTTTTCTCGATTTATTTAATCAACACTTCTTCCCTTAATTAATATTGGATATGATAAAATATCTATAAAGTTTCATTAAAATATTTTTTTTACTAATAAAACTATTTTTCACTATTTTCTAAAATAGAAATTTATAAATATTTATACATTTATATTTTAATTTATCTTCAACACAAGTAAAGTACTTTTTAAATGTTTTTAATTTATTTCTTTATTATTTCACAATATTTCATATAAATTTCATCTACAAACCACACCTAAATTATAAAAAATTACTAATAGGGAGTCAAAGAGAGAAAAGTTTTCTCAGATATTCCATATCTGGGTTGGGGGTGGGTCAGTCAAACTCCTTAATTCCCGTAGCCGTTATTTTCGTTGTGTAATGCAGTTTTTTTGGAAGAATCCATCTCATTTTCTTATCCATTCCATATCCTCTTTCTCTATTCTATTAATTTATTTCCTGAAATCTTTCCGTCATCCTTTTCCCTTTCACATTCATCATTTCCCTAAAACAAATCTAATTTAATTCATAAACTATCTTAATAATAATAAATCACATAAGTTGGAAAGTTACTTTAATTTTTCTACATTAAATAAAAACTAGGAAAATAAAAATAAAATAAAAATAGGCGACTTTCACTACGAGCCACCCTTGCATGGTTTGGCCGCTAAGAACGCTCCCCCGGTCACAACAACAACAGAGGATCTTCCCCTACGACTAATTATGTTATGCTATTTCATTCTCATCCTTTCTATTCTTCCATTTCAATTCAATTGAATTCGTTTCATGCATATGCATTCTTTTCGCAACCATAACGAACCCGGTTCAGCTCCAACGCGAACCACCACTCACATGGCCCCTACCTTCCGCTCCCTCTCCTCCTGCGGCGACCACCGCTCCTCCTCCAGCCGCGGTGTCCAGCGCTCCGCCTCCGCTAGGTTATCTCGCCAGAACACCGCTCGTGAGGTCATACTAAACGACATCGTCGGAAACGGTATCTCCGGCATCCTCTACAAGTGGGTGAACTATGGCCGTGGTTGGCGCCCTCGCTGGTTCGTCCTCCACGACGGCGTTCTCTCTTATTACAAGATTCACGGACCTGATAAACTCGTCCTCAATGGTGAAGTCGAATCCAAGTCCAAAGTCATCGGCGAAGAGTCCCTCCGCCGCATCTCCAGCCACCGCCATTGTCCCTCCCGCCACCGCAAACCTGTCAGCGAAATCCACCTCATGGTCTTCACTCTTCAATCAATTTCTCTACCTCAAATTAAATTAAATATACCAGCATTTTAAATTCTAATCCATAACTGCAATTTCAACGGCATAATCAATTTACCGCCGAAAATCTTATTAATTACATGTCATGACATGATATCAAATTAGGTTTTGGATTTAGTATTTTTTTGATTTGGTAATTTTGGTTGGGAATGGATTTGTGAAGGTGTGTTCGGTGCGAGTGAACAAGTCAGATGAGAGGAGGTTTTCTATAAGCACTGGGGCGAAGAAGAGGCTGCATTTGAGGGCAGAGAGCAATGAGGACAGGGCAACGTGGGTGGAGGCAATGGTGGCCGTGAAGGACATGTATCCTCGATTGCCCAATGCTGAGATTATGTCTCCTGTGGCTTCAGTGGTGATTTCAACGGACAAGTTGAGGCAGAGGCTTTTGCAAGAGGGTGTAAGTGAGGTTGCTATTCGTGAAAGTGAGGAAATCATGAGAGCAGAGCTTTTACAGTTGCATAAACATATTGTGGCCCTCAAGCACAAGCAGTTACTACTCATGGACACCCTGCGCCAATTAGAGGTAAGCTACTCATCCTCATTTTCATTCTGTTAACCAAAACTAGCATGAGTATGTTTAATTTAGAGCTAGAACCCTACAAATAGTTGGTTTTAATATCATAGTCACCGGTTTTACAATTCGTTCCCCTACATGGTAGGGTACAGGTACACGGTACAATATTAAATAAGAATTTTATGGTATTTTTATTAAAGTAGGGTACAAATTTAAGAGTACCGCAAATTGGTACGCGCGTACCAATTCACGGTTCATTGGTTAAGATTTCTCAATGTCAAACTAGACATATATCGTGCCTGTTTGGTTAGTAGTTAGGAACATTTTTAAAACATGTTTAGTAAATAGTGTATCATTCATTTACTACAATTGATTTTACTCCCTCCATTTATATTTATAAGACACTGCTTGAGAATTTTCTTTGATCCTATTTATAAGACAAAGCTCATAAATTTATAAGCATTTAATATTTTTTCTTATATTTGCCCTTAAATGGACCATTAAAGGTTTTAAAGTGACATAATTACCACGGTAGTAGAGTTTAATTTTAAATAAAGGTAAATTTATAATCTTGTAGAGTAATTTTTTGAAAATTAGTACATTAATTATTTTTTTAATGTGTGTTTTGGTCTCAATTGTCTTATAGATTATCAAATAAATTCTGTCCAATTGTAAACCAAGAGGACACCTATTGTTTTTTATCATGTCATTTCTATTTTGTAAGTCTAATGATAATGATGCTTTGTTAAATTTGGCTTCTTCAATTCTAGACGGAGAAGGTTGACCTGGAAAACACACTTCTTGAAGACCAAAGGCAATCAAAGGTCGATGAAGGGGATCCCTATCTCTCATCGCAAGAAAAGTACAGTGGTGAGTGGAAATTAGTTATGATAGTGAAATAAAGAGAGGACTCCATTATGTGTGTCTCTACTCTTTCTACAACCAATTTTACTTAATTACACGTTTTAATTATTATTATTTTTTGCTGTTTTAATATATGACAGATGGAAGTGCTAGTGATTATTCTGATGAGCATGATAGGCATGATGATCACTCTGATGATGAGGATGATGCATTCTTTGATACATGTGAAATTCTTTCAACAAGTTCTGTTTCTGAATGTGAGGGGGACAGTCCAATTGGCAAAGGTGATGGAAAGTCTCCCATTGGATCTGTTGGATTTAACTATCCTCTTGTCCAGCGACGAAAGAAATTACCTGATCCTGTTGAGAAAGAGAATGGAGTTAGTCTATGGTCAATAATAAAAGATAACATCGGGAAGGATCTTACAAAAGTTTGTCTTCCAGTTTACTTTAATGAGCCTCTCTCCTCATTGCAAAAATGTTTTGAAGATCTTGAGTACTCTTACCTTCTAGACCAGGCAAATGAATGGGGTAAAATGGTTAGTTCATATTTGCATAATACTTTTATATATACTGTTAATGGCTTAATTATCTAATTACTACAGCACAAGGTTTGTAGTAAACCTCTCACATCCTTGGTTCTTCTATATGCACAGGGTGACAGACTAATGAGGATGCTACATGTGGCTGCATTTGCAATTTCAGGGTATGCTAGCACTAATGGTAGAACTTGCAAACCATTTAATCCACTGTTGGGTGAGACATATGAGGCAGATTATCCAGACAAAGGCCTTCGCTTTATCTCTGAGAAGGTACAATTTATATCATGTTCACAAATCACAACCACTTTTTTCCACATAATACTCTCTTCCACTTTGCACTTAAATAATCCAACCCATTCATTTGAATGCATTATGATGATAAGACATGGACATATAAATCGATTATTTGGCATATCTGTGTTGGTGGTTGGGAGCAAGATACTTACGCTATTCATCTTGAGATAGGTCAGTCATCACCCCATGGTTGTTGCATGTCATTGTGAGGGCACTGGCTGGAAATTTTGGGGGTGACAGCAACTTGAAAAGTAAATTTTGGGGTCGTTCAATTCAGGTTGATCCCGTTGGTGTATTGACTTTGGAGTTTGATGATGGAGAAGTCTTTCATTGGAGCAAGGTATAGTTTTGTTTGACATTAGTAGTACTTACCAATCTCTTCCAAGATGTATGCTGATTATAGCTAATTAATATTCTATATATCATCAGGTAACCACATCCATTTACAACCTCATTTTAGGAAAACTCTACTGCGACCATTATGGTACAATGCGGCTAGAGGGGAACCGTGAGTTTTCATGTAAGATCAAATTCAAGGAGCAGTCAATCATTGATAGAAACCCTCACCAGGTACCCTTTCCTATATCTTATTATTACACTTATTTTATTTTATTTTATTTTTTGGGGTTCCTTTTAGATCACACGTGGATCAAAATGTGTTACATTTTTTCTTACTACGAGGTGGTGCCACTTGTTGCTTTTTGACAAGAATTGCATTTTAAATTGGAAACTTATATTATGCTGTTTCTTCATATTGAACCAATGTAATTCATTTATCGTAGCTGCTAACCAATATATGCTTTCATTTTCTCTATCCCCTCAATGTTGTATATAAACTCCATTCATTGTTTGTTGCCAATGATAATTGCATCAGACAATTATGTTTGCCGGGTAATTTTAATTTCAATCGAGTAGTTTCTCTCTCATTGTAGTCGTAGATTTTTAGTATTTCTTCTATTTTGTTGGATCAAACGAATTTCATGTTTTTGGTTCTAGTTAGATATATGAGCAGACTTAATTTTTATTGTAGATCATAGAGATATGAGGTTAATTACGACATGAATTGCACAATTTTGTTCTGTTGTGTATACTCTATAAACATATTATGTAACTCATGCTCTGTAATTTAAGTTCTGCTGCAGATTCACGGCGTAGTGGAAGATAAGAAAGGTAGAACAGTGGCAACTCTATTTGGGAAGTGGGATGAGAGCTTGCATTACGTAATTGGAGGGCCTTCTGGGAAAGGAAAAGGGTCCAATGTGCCATCAAAACCACATCTTCTGTGGAAACGGAACCCGGTCTCCGAGCACCAGACAAGATATAACCTTACACAGTTTGCTTTAACACTAAACGAAATCACACCTGGACTAAAGGTAAACTGTTTGAATATTGATTCAAGTGGTTTTTTCACCCTTACCTTTCTTCCCTGCCTTCTGCTTTCATAAAAATCTATGAACTATGAATAGAGTCATATGTGGTTAGTACTAACATTTGGAGTCACAAACAGGAGAAGTTGCCACCAACAGATTCAAGGCTAAGGCCTGATCAAAGAAGTTTGGAGAATGGACAGTATGAAATGGCCAACTCTGAAAAGTTGCGGCTGGAACAAAGACAGCGACAGGTACAATTGTTACATCTGAAATTTCACTGGATCCTGTCCTGTAATAAAATGCCATATGCTGGTTAATATGTTCCTGTTCACTAATAGATGCCTCACCATAATTGCCAGGCACGGAAGATGCAAGAGAAGGGTTGGAAACCAAGGTGGTTTGCTAAGGAAAAAGGCAGCAATACTTACAGTTATGTTGGTGGATACTGGGAAACTAGGGAAAAAGGGAACTGGGAATCATGTCCTGACATTTTTGGCCAACTCCCAGCTGATAATGATTCTATCTCATCTCCATAAATTTTCAACTCTTTTTTACCTGAGATCCTTACCTACTCCCACCACCACCACATCCCCTGATCATACATTCATGGCCATATTTATGATCATTACTTCTTTGAGCATTTAAGAGACATGGTTGATTAATGCCTTTTGTGTATAGGTATGTATAGAAAGAATACAGTGGTTGTTCTCGACAAAGTAACTAACCAGTTGCAACTGGCAACAGCAACTTTTCTCGCTGTCAGATGCTCATTTCAAAGTTGGGTTTCGGATGGAGTTTGAACATTGTATGAAAGATGGTACACTACCAAGACTGAACTAATCACTTAAATTTTACATTCTAAATGTAGAAAAGGATAAGTTAATAAATAAACATGCACCTTTTTTATGTTTATTTTGAATTTCTGATGCTCCACAATATCGTTAAACATGTAAGGGTGGTTTACAGTTGAGTAGAATTAATTTTGATATATTTATAAAATCAATGGCATGTGATTAATGATACATGATTTCTGAAGTATGTTGAACGAAAGTAATTTAAAATTAATTCTACATAATTGATTCTCGTTATTCCCAATGAAAACCAAACATATACTAAATTATGCAAATTTAAATCAACTATTAATTAATCAATCCGATTAAATACAAACTACAGTAAAAATTAAAAATGAAAAAAGAATCAATTATAGAATACCAAACGAGAATAATCACAATAAGATGCCTAATTATCTCAACCTTTATTAGATGAATAAACTTCCTTTTGGGTGTTGGGTAGGGAAAACCTAGTTTGTATGTGAGATGAATAATCACTAATTATCTGACTTTCAATTATTAAAGTATTTGTATTTAGGGTTGAAGGGAAAACCTAATTAGTATTTGAGATGAAGTTAACTCTAATAAAATCCTCTCATCATAAGTCAAAATTAGCCTAAACTAATTCTCACTCTTTATCCTCTTATGTACTTGAATATCATGAAACATGGATTTAACTATGAAATATGTGAAAATATTCAATATTACAGGTAGAATCTTTCATGAGAGTTAATGAATAGCCATGAATCTCTTTTCCTACCCAAGTCATGCAATCTTATGGTATAAATCAAAATATCCCCTTTTTAAAACCCATGAACAAAAACCCTAAGAGTTGAGCCTCCCAAAACTATCACAATTTCACATCATAAGCATATCACATAAGGCAATCAACAAACATCACCAATCAAAGCATTCACAATGAAATAAAGAAAAGGGATTTGAGAAAAGGGGTCATATAGGGCTCCAAGTAAGTGTGTGGATTACACTCACCTCCAAAGCGATCCAACAACGTCCTTGAGGGACACCAAGCTTCCTTCTCCCTTCCTTTCTCTTATGGAACCAACCTCCTAAGCTCTCTCCTTCTCCTCTTCTCTCTAGGGAAAAGGCTAGGATTTGGTGAAATTAGATTTGGGTCTCAAATGACCCTCCACGGTCTTTAAAAAAAAATTGATTTGCGCATTTCGCTCAAGCAAATTATTTTTGTTTAAGCGAAATTCAGACAATGAGCTTTCTATCTGAAATTCGCTTGAGTGAGCATCCTTCACTCAAGCGAAATCCATACAGAAACTCTGCCCTTCTTGTTGTTTGAAATTCGCTTGAGCGAAAAATCCTTCGCTCAAGCGAATTTTTCACATAGTTTTTTTACCAATTTTTGTCTCATATTTTCACTCCAGCAAGAAATCCTTCACTTAAGCGAAAAAGAGGCAGTGTCACCCCCTAATTGCATCTCCCATTCGCTCGAGTGAGCAAGCCCTCGCTTGAGCAAAAATTAAGCACTGTTGCCTCTTTTTTAACAACTTTTTCACTCTTCTTTCCTGTTTCATTTTTAAGGAAACTCTCTTTATTATATATTTACTTAAGAAAATTAGAAGTAAAAAATTGGGATGTTTACAGGGAGTATTTCCCACCAAAACTTACCAAGCTTGAGTTAAAGTTCCAATAGTGAATACAACTTTTACCTACTTTTATTTCTTGAATTTTGATTTTGTGCAGTAAAAAATGGTAGTGCAATCAGTTATTCAGAGTTGTTAGATAAAGATCAGACGGCTCAAATCCGACTTAGCTTTTAAGTCTGACTTTAATGATGAGTCGAATCTGAGTCGTCCGATCTTCATCTAACAACTCTAGATGTCGAACTGCACTGACTGCACCATTTTGTAACTGCAGGGAATCCGGATCCTTGATGTGTTATATTATGAGTCTAGCTAAAAATTGAATCAAGATTCGAAACAATATCAATTAGTGGCGTCTCATTGTAAGAAATAATCTTATAATCCAATCCACAATAAACTCACCTCTCCCTCTCCCCCAGTCTCTCATATGCATATACTTGTTATAAGTATATATTCATAAAGTTACTATATCAATTTATTTTTTATGGTTTTGTTCTCCAAACCACACTCAATTATTTTAATATATTTATAAGTTTATTAATCATAAATTAGTTCAAAATTCATTCTTATGTTATTATTTATGATTTAATTTTTGTAATGCTAAAAAATTTAACCAGACTAACCGTATAAAGATTGAATTGAAAAATTTTAGAAATTAAAAAAATGAAAAAAAAATCATTCTATTATATTAAATTTCGAATTTAACTTTGAAGTATTTAAATTCAATTCAAAGTAATTATATATGCATGCATTATGATTAGGGGTGAAAATAGATGGATTCGACTTAGGCTTTCTATCCGAGCCTCGCCTACCTCCTATATGTATGGTTCGAGTCTGGCCCATTTACCTTATGCAAGCTTTATTTTATGATTTAGTCTAATCTATTTAAAAGCTTGACTTGGCTTGAAAACTTATTTAAAAGCCCATTTTATAATAAAGTGTTTGGATATGCCATAACCATATATTTGAAGACTTATGAGTTCAAGTCTTTTATGTAATACAACATACTCGTATATTTAAATAAACTAATAAGTATAATAAAAATCTTACTTATATATGTAAGATAACATACTCAAGTAAGAAATTATAATAAAAATCTTTTTGATAATAATAGCAATACCATTTTTATTTGTATTTATTTAAGAGTAAGTTACTCCAACCTCCCCTCCATTTTACATTTCTAACACAAAACTCTCTCTATTTTAAAAACCTACACAAAACCCCCTCTATTTTAAAAACCTACACAAAATCCCAATTAATATAACTTTTTATTATTTATTAAAAAATATTTTTTAAAAAACCCAACATTACCCTCAAGACACCATTTCCTTTCTAATTGAATTATCAGAATTGTTAAATGCAATAAAATCCCAACGTGAAAATCTTCGTCTTTCTTGCGCAAAATTCATTCTTCTCGTTCTCCTTCTTTCTCACTATCCTAACGTTTATTATTTTACATATTAAGTTTTTTGATAATTTATGAAGTTTTTTTATTAAGATCCATCTTAGTAAATTTTTTTTAATCTATTAATACTTCATAAATTAATCTTAATAAATTATTTTGGTTCAGTTTATTAGCTTATGAGTTTTTAATTAAATTTTCAATATGAAAAATTTTAAAATAAATTTCTTTATTTTGCTGGTATGAAATTATGATTTTTTTTATTCAAAATAATGTATTTGAAAAAGATTGTATGAAATTTATTTTTTTGCGTTTTCTTTTATTCCCCGACCCAAAAGAAAAAGAATAATAAATTTATAAAATATAAGGAGTTTATGTAAAACTTAAAAATTGAATGATTTTTATATAGTAAAGAAAAATTCATAGTTAGTAAGGGTATTTTGGTCAATTTAATATAAAAGATAATTGTTGACTGATGACTAAAATTTCTATTAAATGTATCATAAAAATTTGGGTTTAAGTGTAATGTAGTTTTAAAATTAGAGGGGTTTTGTGTAGGTTTTCAAAATAGAGGGGGTTTTGTGTTGAAAGTGCAAAATAGAGGGGAGGTTAGAGTAATTTACTCTTTATTTAAATAGGTTGACCTGATAGGCTTCAAAAACTTTCTGAATGGCTCAAAGTCTGGTATGTTTAGCTATAGACAAAAAAAAGTGTTACCCCGATCTATTTAATAAATCGACCTAACTTGAGCCTAATGTAGGCTAGATCGTAGACCTCCGACAAGGGACGGACCTACATTGAGGGTTTCAGGTGCAATTACCCCCACAAATTTTTTATTTTTTTCATAGTATTATATGTATATATGTGTTGATTGCCCCCACAAAAATTTTTCATATGCATATACATGAGTGTTGCTCCCATAAATAAAAATTTCTGGATCCATCACCGTCTCCGACGTGCAACACCAACATGACCTATTTTCACCCATAACTATGATTATTAAACATATAAGTAAACACATACACACGCAACCCTTTATACTATATCGATTTTTTTTTATAGTTTTATTGTCTAAATTACACTTTATTACTTAATTAATATATTTAGTTTTAGATTATAGATTAATTTGAAATTTATTTTGTGTTTTATGTTTTCTCTATTATTTAAATTTAATAAAAAACATATAAAAGAAAAATATACTAACATATTATTAACAAAACCATGATAAAACATTACAAATGTAAATAAATTAATTTATTACTTAAAAATTTTAAGTACAACATTATTATCTATGCCTCTTTTAGTGGTTTAATGTGATGTTAACTTAGTTGAGATAATTACATCGCTCATTTTGAACAATTTTCTGGGGCTGCCTCATTGTAATTCCAAAATGAGGTTTAGGTGGTCAGTGATCTGGTTGGTTGTTCTTTGGAGTCTGTGGTTAGCAAGAAATGCGCTTATTTTCTCAAATAAGGTTTTATCTACATCAGATGTGCTAGAGTTGATAAAACTTCGCTCTTGGAAATGGTTAAAAGCAAAAGACCATACCTTTTTATATCAGTTCTCTTCTTGGTCTGAGCAACCTTGTGTATGTCTTAATTTTTCTTAGCTTGAATTCTGTTGGTGTCTTTAATGTCACATGGTGCAGTATAAGGTGTATCTCTTATGCTTGGTGAATCTTAAGATGTTGTGATTTTCTAGTAGGGATTTTCATGTAATGTGTGTTAGGAATATGCACTAGAGACTTAAATATTTGTGAACACCCATCACTTGTATCATGTTATTTTATAAAGGCAAACTTATTCTTTTAGAATATAATTATTGTCCTTAGAATAGTAAGCTTAAACTTCATAAGGAATCAAGTAGATGACTTGATCGTGAGAGCTTATGAAGAACTATTCTTAAATAGTCTCTAGTCAATTATCATCTTAGGACAAAGATGCATTTAGACTAGTATGTGAGTTCATTGATGATCACATCTCACAGATCATGGATATGAGATATCATGTGCTCACATAGGTACACATTAAGAGTAATGGTGTACTGGACAGACCCACCTTAAGAACGTTGCATGGGTTGTTACATAAGTGTCATGAACGTTTCTTAAATTAATAAATGTTATATGAAGTCCTTCGACCTGAAATCACTACGATTCATACATAAGGAATTATATGTTTTAATTATCATCAAACGTTACCTGTAACAGGGTAATCATAAAGTTGGTTTTTAGACATATAATAAATTATGTGGTGGAATGTGAGTTCCCTAGATGGGATTTGTCCCTCCTATGTAACAGTAGTTATATCTTTAGGCCTCTTGATAAAGTGAGACTGCAAAATGCATGGCCATGCTCAAGAGGATAAATATGAGATATTTATTTTCTGTACAGTCTACTTGGGGATCAAGAAAATATATATTGAACTATACAAGGTTGACACAATCCATGCCCTTGTGTTCAATTAGATATTTGGACAAAGGGACATAGCATATAAATTATTATAATAAAATAGGATTTATCAAAGTTATTGATAATCTCAATATTTGGATAGTGATGTGTTGCTAGATACCGCTCACTATTTATGATATTAAATATAAAAGGGTTTTATTTTAATATTATAACCAAATATTAAAATCCTATTGGGTCACACGCATACATCATGCCACTAGGAAAGGATAATAATTCTAATTTAATTTAATTAGAATTATTACATAATGGACCAGGCCCATAAGTGTGAGGGTTAAGTGAGTGAGGGGTAAAACCCTAACCACCACTTTATAAATAGAGCATAAGATGCACTACCCCACAGACACATGAGAGCTTCTTACTTTCTGAGGCTTCTAGCAGAGCTGAGGAGGGTATCCTAGTTCGGCCGTTGGCGTGGATACCAATAGAGACGTGGCTATACTTGCCTCGTTTATAATCCTAATAAGGTACGACCTTTCGTTTCAATACCTTTTATGCCTTGATTGGTGTTTTCGCAAAAACGATTACAACAAGGGAGGGAATCCATTTATTTCCGCTGCACCCTCACCACATGCTTGATTCCCTTCAATGTGTTTATGTATTGGGTTGGAGTACCCCTTGTACTCTATTATTTAATGAATTTTTTCTTACAAAAAAAAAGTGAGTTGAGATAATTTATAATTTATTTTTTAAAAAAATTTTCCCTTTAAAATAAACGAAACACTTTACAGGACAAAGTGTGAAATTATAATTATTAATTTATAAAATAAATTAACGGTTGAAATTTTACCAACTTCATGATTTATTCTATATATGCATTTATAATCTTAATTATTCCTAATTTTATAATCTACGGTTAAATATATGCATGTATATTTACCAAATTCATAATAACTTATATGCATGTATAATCTTAATTCATTAATCTCTCTGGTCCTATTTATAAGAACCTTTTTGAAGGTGGGTCATGGTCCTTTTTATAAGAACTTTTCAGATTGTCTCATGCATTAATTATTATTTGACAAAAATACCTCATTAGTGGAGTTAGGTGAGTAATTAATTAGTAGAGAGAGTATGACACAATTGAGTAGTTAAATAGAAAGAGAAAGATAATGGGGGAAGGAAGGAAAGGGGAGGAGAGATAGTGTTTTATCTTGTTTGATTGGAGGAGGGGATACCTTTCTTGTTTGATGGGGGGAGGGGAGAGGAAATAAAACTAATTTACTCTGGTACCCTTATACTTTTATAACATTCAACTTTATTAAATTTTTTTATAGGCAAAATAAATAAATTAATGGGAGTACAATGGGTACTCCAACCCATTACAATTACAACAACCTAAAAGCAAAGAAAATTAAAAAATAAAAGCTAGAGTTCAATAGAACCCCAAAATACTGTGTAAACCCAACAAAGCAATTACATCAATCCTTGAACATAAATAAAGAAAAATCGTCAAGCACCCACCAAAGCTGTGAGGAAAAAGAGATACTTCAACCTAGGAATATATTATGCCTAATTATCATGAATTTTCCGGACCAACTCAATAATCGAACGACAGAGTCCAAACCAATATTGATAGAGAGGAGAACCAGCAAAAACCATCATACACAGTAGTATAAAACCAAACAGAGCAACAGGTTGAGGCATGCAGCAGGTTGTCTACCCAACAAGAAAACTGATAAAAGAAACCATTATCTTTAGCTTTCATCCATTTCCAAGATTGAACTTTAATCAAATCAAATAGGTCCAATGATGAAATAAATTTATTGGAAAAAACAACTACATTCCTTGCCACCCAGAGACTCCACAAGACTGATAACCATATCACAACCCACCTATACCCGTTCTTATAATTACAAGTAAAAAGGCCTAAGAACAGAATAAAAGCCACACCATTCCAAAACCCTCATCCAAATTTGATATGAAAATGGACAGTCAAAAAATATATGATAAGAAGTCTCAACACCTTGACTACACCACACACAACCACTGTTCGAAAGTGATAAAATCCTCCGCTTTGCTAAATTTTCTTTTGATGGAATTCTATCTAACAACACCCTCCATGAAAAAACAGGACACCTTGTAGGGAACCAACTTACATCATATGAATTTATGAAGAGGGATTTCTGCATAAATCGAATCATTAACTATTAAATGATATGATGATTTAACTGAGTAACTCCCTCCTTGATTTGCTGACCACTTCCAAGAATCTTCATTGTTATCAAGTACCTGAACAAAGTTTAAGTCTTCCAACAATAAAGATAGTTGGGATTGCTCCCATTGGAATGAATGTCTCCTCCAACTCCAATCCCACCCAAATTCTCCTTCACCCTCACTTTCATATCCTCCACTGTCACCTCTTTATTATTAGAAATGGAAAATAGTCTACTATACCTCTCACAAAAAGGTTTTGAGGTGCACCAAGGTTCTTTCCAAAATGAAGTACTCCTCCCATTCCCCACAACTCTCACACATCCATTTGAAAACCAGTCACAAGAAATATTAACACCCTCCTCAATACTCCAAAGGCCAACCCACCACCTAGAACCACCTCCTCTCCCACCCTCATGTCTTAATGAAATTCCCCCATAAATAGATGTCAACACTCTATTCCAAAAACTACTCTTCTCAACTAAAAATCTCCACCTCCACTTTCCCAACAAGGCTAAATTAAAAGCTCTCAATTCTCTCACACCTAGTCCCCCATGCTGTTTTTCTTTACAAACATCTTCCCAAGCAACCAAGCTACTTTCCTATGCTCATCATCCCCACCCCAAAGGAAATTTTTAAATAAAGACTCGAGTTGAGAAATGATACCTGTGGAAGCTTTAGATGAAAGAAAGGAAATAGATCGGGATTGAATGTAAGACAGATTTCAAGAGGACAAGCCTAACCCCAAAAGACAACATTTTACTCTTCCACTTAGCCAACCTATTTTCCACTTTCTTGATGACAGGCGGCCAAGTTGACAAACGTTTTGGGTTCGCCCCAATAGGCAAAGTCAAGTATGAACAGGGAAACTGCCCAATTTTACAATTTAGAAAATCAGCCATGGGCTTCAAAGACTCCAAATTAACATTAACACCCAAAAGTTTGCTTTTATGGAAATTGACCTTCAACCCAGCCACTAGCTCAAACAATTGCAAAACAGATTTGATTGCCCATACATTACTCCAAGATGCATCACCTACAAAGATAGTGTCATCAACATATTGTAAGTGAGATATCATGATATCATGCCGACCAGCACTATAACTGGTGAAAACTCGCTCCTGAACCGCTTTGGTCATCAGTGAGTTCAGACCCTCCGCAACAATTAGCTAGGAATAAAAAAGGTGCAGGTGGATCATCTTGCCTCAACCCCCGACCAACCCCAAACTCAGTAGATGAACTTCCATTAACGAGAACTGATATTCTGGCAGTAGATAAGCACTCAGCAATCCAACTTCTCCATTTCAAGGGAAATCTCATTCTTTCCATCACAAACTGAAGAAAATCCCAACTAACAGAATCATATGCCTTCTCAAAATCAGCTTTAAAAAACAAAATCAACTTTATTAATATGAATGAAATGATATTTAACCCTTTTATTTTATACACGCTTATGCCAATTTAGTGGTCAATTAGTTTACAGTTGAGTAGAATTGATTTTAGAATTAATGATTAAAAATAAATTGTATACACTTTACAAAACACGTTGAACAAAAATGATTTAAAAATTAATTCCATGGAATTGATTATATAGTCTGTCCAACGGTTAACCAAACACTTAGGGCCTGTTTGGTTTGCATTTTCGTTTCCTGTTTCCATTTTCTGTTTTCTGTTTCCTGAAATTTTACAAAGGAAAAACTGGAAATGCTGGAAACAAAAATTTGCTGTTTCCAGCATTTCCAGTTTTTCCTTTGTAAAATTTCAGAAAACAGGAAACAAAGTGAAAACAAGAAAAGGAAACAGGAAATGTTTTCGTAAACCAAACATGCCCTTAACCATTTATAATTTTATACACGTTTATGCCAATTTGGTGCAAGAAGCTTGGCAATACTCTGTTTATGTAAAATTAAATTTAGTAGATGAGCTCATCATTAAAAAAAAAAAAAACCACACAAGAAATTGCTAGTTTTGCTACACTGAGAAAAATCGATTGACTGGAATCTTGTTTGTATACGACTACAATTTTTTATTCTCTGAATACATGTTAGTTAATTGTTGCTTCTTGATGAGGAGCATTAATTAATAAACTATATATTCTTTATATAGCATATGCCAAAAGATTGAGGGGCTATGCCCGTGATCCTTGTGTTTGATATGTAGTTCCAAGTGCATTAAGAAACAAATAACAACTTAACAAATGCTATCTCTAATGAATATACTGTTCCTTCATCTAAAAAATAAATATATTGTTTGATAAAACTAGCGGTAACTATATAAAAGCTGAAATATTCGCTTAAAATTGAAACCTGAACTAAAAGTGATAGGTAAAACAAGTTGATATATATAAAAAATAGATAAGATTATTATTAATTATTGAATCTGAACTTTAAATTTGATGATAATGAAAATTAATAAGGATGCAATTGTAAAAAGTGATTATAGCTAAGCGTTGGTAGCTACTATAAAATGTTACTTTATTAAATAATATTAAAATGGTTTAGCAAGTTTTTTAAATACAATTTCAACTTATAGGTAGCTAACTGAAATGTCATACTAAATACATTCATAATCTAATATATTGATTGTTAAAAAATAAATATATGCAATCTTAAAGTAATTAGTTCTTCAAATATATATATACAATCTTAAAGTAATTAGTTTTTCAAATATATGCAATCTTAAAAAATTATTCAGCAGTGTAACACTTAGTGTAATTTATACCGGTATAATTTTTGGTGTAAACCACAGGTATCCCCTATTACCAGGGACAATCCTGTTCGGGATGTAATTTGAACCCTCCTTTTATATATATATATATAGAGAGAGAGAGGGGGGTTATAATTATACCGGTGTAAGTTACACAAAGTATTACACCGCTAATAACTACAAATCGAATATGTTTTTTAGTAATCCAACCGTTGAATTATGTTTGTTCATCATCATGATTATATGTGCCAAATTTCGTAAATTTTGACACTAATAACTTGGTAATCAAATTGTTGGATTTTTCATATATTTCAAATGTATATATAACGTTAATCTTGAGACATCTCAATGACATATCAAATAATTTCGGATTAATGTAAAATTTTATATGTATGATCTATATGATAGTAACTTTCAATCCAACGGTGGATTATTTAATACAATGATCCGTTAAAAAATTATTCAGCGGTGTAACACTTGGTGTAACTTACACCGGTGTAATTATAACCCTCCTCATATATATATATATATATATATATATATATATATATATAATATGTTTCACAAAAATATTTCGAAACACCAACGGTGGGAAATCTAGTTTTTTTAGGTGTGAAAATAATAATATATAAAATTAATAAAAATTCTCATAAAGCTCTTCAAATTACATAATAATGAAAATGTTTTTTAATAAGTAAACCATAAGTATATGTAACATTTAATAATTGAGCTATGTATAAACTTAAAAAATTGTAATTTCAGTTTAGATATAATATTCAATTAGATAGGTTTTAAAAAAAATGTCTATACAACACAATTGATTAATTATACATTAATTATTTTAATATTTATTACTATACAGAAACACTTCGATCCGAATACAACAATCATTAAGTTGACAACGTAGGCTGAGATTGTGGGAATTGCTCCCGGGTTTGATCCCCACTAAAAACATTCTTAGGGAAGGGTGAAGAGTCTTAAATGTGACTAATCCACGAATAGAATTACCCCTGATAATAAGGGATAACTATGGTGAAAACCAAAAATCAAGAATAAAAAAGAGATCATAATTACATAAATTAAATACTGGACCACTTTACATAAATTGTATTTTTTTTTAAATTTCCCCTTCTATCAAAGGAGAAAATGCTATTTTAATTAAAATTGGCAAACTCTCGGATCTGACCAAGAAAGAGAAGCTGTTGTGCATGTACTAAGTTTAAAATTAAGTATAGAAGATGATTGTCTTGGTCTCGAGTCAAGCCGCACCTTTGAATTCAATGAAAATATATAGGACATTTAAATATAATTCACCGTACAAACACTAGCTAGGTTATCCACCAAGAAAGGGAAGCATTTTTTTTAAAAAAAATATGTTTAATATCAAGTAGCGAAGATAACTGTCTTCATCTCAAGTCAAGGCACACCTATTCAATGAAAATATAGGAAAATTAAGTATAACTGATCACTATACAAATGATCATGTGAATACATATTCCCATTGACTTCTTATATACTTTGGGTCGCATATATTTATTTACTTTTCATATATTTTAGAGAATCGTTCTCTTGCATTTTATTTCATATTAAGCTAATGAGAATATTTTTAAATGATAATTAAGACTATAAAAATGGTTTATAACTCATAAAATCCTTAAGTGTTTTGGACTAACGTAATTAAGACCGATCTTTGCCGACATTAATTCGGTCTTAGTCCATGCATACTCTTGGCTGACTATGTATGGTACGTGCGGTCAATCACATTTAGATGCGTGAAGTTATTGCGGATGTCAGTTGTAACTGACCAACAATCTTTCCCGTCAAAATCGACCTATATTAACTACTAGGTATGAATTCTCAAGTATATTTATTTCTGTGCAAACACTTTGATCAGAAACTTTTCTTACTTTGTCATCGGAAGTCCTTGCATTTACACTAACATCTCGTGGACTTTTGATCAGTTCCGACGTTTTCAGTCAGAATCGGCAGTTGAGAAATTACAACCAACATGAAGACATCTTACTTGCAATTACAATATAACCCAATGAAGGAGGAAAAGGATTTTATACTATCCATTTCATCACTATAAAGGAATGTTATATAATCATACTAGTTACCTTATTAAACAAGTTCCCTTCTATATATATACAAGTTCACTATTTAAGTAGGTATGGCATGACTATCAGTCATTATGGTCTCCTTACTCCCTTATTGACCTAAGCATCAGATTATCTTTTACAAGTATTTCTTCTTTTTTTTTTATTAAGAGAGACTTACTAGTACTCGGATCTAATCTTAGCATGTAGAGATTCAATCCATCAGTACTCATTGGACTATATATCATAATAAAAAACAATAGAAATTATATAAATATACCTTTTATTTATAGGGATTTTCTAATATACCCCACTTGATTTACTTTAGCATCTAACACTTTTTTTTGACAAAAATATCACTTCTCCTTTTTTCTAAAAATAATTAATTTTGAATTTAAAAAAAATAATTTTTTTTTATTTTGAAAGTGAAAATTTCTCTTTGTCCAACTTCTTGAGAAGGTTCAATCTTTATCTCTGTCCAAATTTGAAAGCCACATCGGCTTGCTTGTGACAAATAGTGCAGTATAAGAAAAGATATGCAACTGATTTGTCTGGATGAAATCACCATTTCCTTGATTTATGCAATTAGAATAAGTTGTTATTATATATAGGAGGATATTTGTCATTTAAATTCAACACTGATTTAGGAATTTGTTTCTTTATTTCTCTATTATTATTTATCTATAAAATCAGAATATTTGTGTTGTATTCCTCAGTTTAGATTTGAATAAAATACAGATTGAATTCTGATACTCTGCAGTCCATTCTTCAAATATTTACATATTTGTTTTATGGTCATCAGAGCTTGGACTTTGATCTGGGCATTTCTTTCGTTTAATTCTTGGTTCTAAGAATTGAAGGCAAACTGAACTGGTTATCATGGATCAACATGTGGGAGGAAACGGATCAAACACACAGTTTGGTGTCGAGAAACTTGTAGGATCAAACTACAAGTATTGGAGGTTGTGCATGGAAGCATTTCTCCAAGGGCAAGACCTATGGGAGCTCGTGGCAGGAGATGATACTATAATGCCACCAGATACACCAGAGATGGCAGAGGCTCGACGGAAGTGGAAGATAAAATGCGGGAAGGCGCTCTTCATGTTGAGAACGGTCGTTAACAAGGAATTAATTAATCACATCAGAGACCTTGACACACCAAAGGTTGTATGGGAGATGCTTGAAAAACTCTTCTCTGAGAAAAATGTTGCTCGATTGCAGTTGCTGGAAAATGAACTTGCCTCAATAGTACAAGGTAATTCTTCAATTGCTGAATATTTCTTAAAGATTAAAAATCTTTGTGCAGAAATTTCTGATCTAGATCCAGGCGAGAAAATCAACGAGTCTCGATGTAGGAGATTCATCATTAGGGGATTGAAGAACGAGTACTCTCCATTTATCATGTCCATTCAAGGATGGGCTAATCAACCATCATTGGAGGAGTTACAAAATTTGCTTACAAATCAAGAAGTCCTTCTCCAGCAATCTTCAGTGTCATCTACACAGGAGGCTGAATCTGTTCTTTTATTCAAAGGAAAGACATCAAGCCAAGACAATGAAGCAGAAGGAGCAAAGAGAAAGACTATCAAATGCTATAGATGTGGCAAACTGGGCCATATTCGAAGAAATTGCAGAACTAAACTATACAAGGCAAATGCAACATATGAAGAAGATGAGGAAGAGTCATTCGAGTCATTTCGGTGGGATCAATGCTTCACTATTGAAGATAGGAGGGTTGGACAGAAGGAGATACCGGTAAACTACATAGATTACTGAACAGAGTGGATTCTAGACTCTGGATGCTCACATCATGTGACAGGGAATAGTCAAGTTTTCTCTGAAGTGCATCCTCATAATGGAGATAGAGTCATAGTCACTGCTGACAACACAACACATCCTGTGGAGAAGGAGGGAACAGTTAAGATCAATGCTAGCAGCGAGGAGGTCAAACTAAGTGATGTCTATCATGTTCCTGGGTTGAAAAAGAATCTTATTTCTGTCTCACAAATTACTAACTCAGGCAAGTATGTTCTCTTTGGCCCAAATAATGTCAAAATTTTGAATTGTGTGAGAAATATTGATGTTGATACCATATTGGAGGGAAATAGAAAGGATTTGTTGTTTGTTTTATCTGCAGGAGAAGCATATGTCAAAAGAACAAGCCAAGTTGATAGTCCTACTGTGTGGCATGCTAGACTTGGGCATGTAGGCTATCAAATGTTACAAATTATAGCATCAAATAAGCTTGTTGATGGGCTGCCAGAATTGAAACAAGTAAAGGAGACAGTTGTTTGTCAAGGATGTCAGTTCGGGAAAGCTCACAAATTGCCATTTAAGAGTAGTGAGAGACAAAGAACCGCTCCTTTTGAACTTATACACGCAGATCTCATGGGACCCACAAAAACACCTAGTTACAGTGGGTGTCAATATGCTATGGTGCTGGTGGATGATTACACTCGATATATTTGGGTGTACTTTCTAAAGGAGAAAAGTGAGGCTATACAGAAATATGTTCTATTTTCTAACATGATAGAGAAGAAGTTCGATACAAAAATCAAGTGTTTGAGAAGTGACAATGGAGGCGAATTCAACTCCACTGATTTCTTCACCTTTTGTCATGAAAAAGGGATTAAGAGACAATACACTTGTCTAAATACACCGGAACAGAATGCAGTGGTGGAAAGGAGGCTAGCTCATTTAACTTCAATGAGCTTGTCTTGGATACATGACAAAAACTTGCCTCGTGAGTTATGGGCATAAGCAATTCAATGTGCTTGTCATGTAATTAATAAGTTACCTCCATGGTCAGGCAAAGAGAAAGCTCCATTTGAGCTGCTCTATGAAGAAAAACCAGCAGTTGACTACTTTAGAGTCTTTGGATCCATATGTTATGTGCATATTCCAAAGATGGTAAGGAGCAAGTTAGATCCAAAAGCCAAGGAATGTATCTTTGTTGGTTATGACTCTTGTAGAAAAGGGTGGAAGTGTATGGATCCGGACACCAAGAAATTTGTCACATCTCGGAATGTGGTATTTGATGAAATCTCTTCTTGGAATGTTGAAGAAAAGATTAATGTTGAAGAAAAGGTTGTCCTGACTGATGAATTCAGAGGAGAAGTGTTACCAACTTCAGATGCAAATCGACAAGCAACTATTGATATTGATGAGCAAGGAAAGGAAAACACTGAGCCAACCGGAACAAATGAAGAACTAAGAAGGTCCAATAGAAGAAAACAACCTCCAACATACTTAAAAGACTATGAAACAAAAGAAAATCAATGTTCTGTCACTCATGATTTCTTTGTTGGACCTCAAGAAGAAGAGGAACCAGCAAGCTATGAAGAGGCTAAAGATAATGGCAATTGGCAGCTAGCAATGAGGGAGGAGATTGGTGCACTTTTGAAGAATGAAACTTGGGATCTTGTTCCCAAACCAATTGGATGCCAACCTATTACATGTAAGTGGGTGTATAGATTAAAAAGGAAATCTGATGGATCCATAGACAGATTCAAAGCCAGATTGGTGGCAAGAGGATTCTCTCAACATCAAGGGCTAGACTATGAAGAAACATTTGTCCAGTAGCAAAGATGACTACAGTTAGAACTCTGATTTCGTTGGCTGCCAAGATGAATTGGAGTTTATGGCAACTTGATGTTAGAAAGGCATTTCTATATGGTGAGTTGGATAAAGATATTTTCATGATGCATCCTGAAGGCTTTGTCTCAAATGATTATCCCAACTATGTGTGCAAATTAAAAAAGGCTCTCTATGGCCTTAAGCAAGCTCCAAGAGCTTGGTATGGGAAGATTTCACAATACTTTGTGTTTTGTGGTTTCAAAATTTCAGATGCAGATTCCAGTCTCTTCATAAAAAATAACTCAGCTGCAAACATCATTATCCATCTATATGTTGATGATATGATCATAACTGGAAGTGATGAAGAACATATTGCACAATTGAGAAGGGAGCTTGCTATTCGTTTTGAAATGAAGAATTTGGGTGAAGCTAAATATTTCTTGGCATTGGAGATTGAGAAACTTGTGAATGGATACTTTGTTTCTCAGTTTAGGTATGCTAAAAATTTGTTGAATCGGTACCGGATGAATGAAGTAAATGAGGCTGCAACTCCCATGGAAATTCATTTGAATCTTTTGAAGGAAGAAGGGAAGCTGTTAGAGAATCCAGACTCATATAGAAGACTGTCTGGAAGTTTAATTTACTTAACCATCACCAGACCTGATTTGGCATACTCTGTTAGCATCATTTCTCAATTTATACAGGAACCCCAAGTGCCTCATTGGATAGCCGCAAAATGAATTTTGAGATATGTGAAGAAGACTAAAGAATTTGGGTTGAAGTATGAAAGAAATAAAGAACTTAAGTTGATTGGCTTCACAGATGCAGACTGGGCTGGTGATGCAAATGATAGGAGATCAACCTCAGGCTATTGCTTCCTCTTTGGTTCAGCAGCTATTACTTGGTGCAGCAGAAAACAAGCCACTGTTGCTCTTTCAAGTACAGAGGCAGAATACATGGCAGCTACTCTTGCAGCCCAGGAAAGCATTTGGCTAAAATGCTTAGTTGGAGATATGTTGCATAAGGTGGATTATAAAGTTGAACTTTTTTGTGATAATGAAAGTGCTATTAAACTGTCATCAAATCCAGTATTTCATAGGCGTACCAAACACATAGAAGTGCATTACCACTTTGTCAGAGAAAAGGTGTTAAACAATGAAATTGAACTGAAGAAGATTCAATTCAATTTCATTGTATGAATCAGAAAAAAGGTGACAAACCAGAAAAATATCTTTTCTTATCATGCATTATTTGTCTGGAAGATAAATAGTGCATGATAAGAAAAGATATGCAACTGATTTGTCTGGATGAAATCACCATTTCATTGATTTATGCAATTAGAATAAGTTGTTATCCCAATATATTAGGAGAATATTTTTCATTTAAATTCAGCACTGATTTAGGAATTTGTTTCTTTATTTCTCTATTATTATTTATCTATAAAATCAGAATATCCGTGTTGTATTCCTTAGTTCAGATTTGAATAAAATATAGATTGAATTTTGATACTCTGCGGTCCATTCTTCAAATATTTACATATTTGTTTTATTGCTCACTTCGCTTATGACATCCAAATGACCCCACTATTCCATTTCTCCGTTTCTGTTCAACTTCTCATAAGGGTACCCCCCATCACCACATTCGGTGAGAAGGCTCCTTAGAGAGTTGTTACCCCTAGGGGTGTTCATATTCAATCCAATGCAAACTGCAAAGACCGAATCAAACAGATATCCAAATAACTGCAAACCGCAAAAACTGAAGTTTTTTTACTGGATTGGATTGATTTTCGGATCCTAAGTTGAAAACCGATCCAATCCAATCCAAACCGAACTTTTATATATATATATATACTGTTACTTATAAAATAATCATATATTTATACTTGTATACATATGTATTTGTAAAAATACTTATACTAATATATTTTTTATGATTTTATTATCTAATATCATGTTAATATTTCTATAAATATATCAATATAAAACTAGTTTTAAATTAGTTTTCATGTCCCGTGTCATTTTTTTATGTAATTTTATAATAATTTTAATAAATATTAGTTCCAATAAGAAAATGTTTATTATTACCACTACGCCAATTTTAGGATATTAGAGCACTGTCTTTAGGGCGCTCCATCTGCGCGCCCTCGTTCCCAAGGTAATTTTTTTAATTCTATGGAATTGAGGGCGCTCCCTGGGAGCGCCCTCCTTCCTAGAGGAATTTTTTTAAGGGTTGTAATTTAGGGCGCTCCATGGAGCGCCCTTTATAATTTTTTTCCAGGGCGCTCCCAAAGAGCGCACTCGTTTCTGGTGGAAATTTAATTTTTTTTTATTTCCCTGCAATAGAGGGCTCTCTCTGGAGCGCCCTCCTTCCTAGAGGAATTTTTTTAAGGGTTCTGTAATTCAGGGCGCTCCAAGGAGCACCCTCCATAGTTTTTTTTTCCAAGGCGCTCCCAGGGAGCGCCCTCGTTTCTGGTGGATATATTTTTTTTATTTCCCTGCAATAGAGGGCGCTCCCTGGAGCGCCCTCCTTTATTTTTTAATTGTTATAGGGCGCGCCCTCGTTGCTACTTAAATTAATGAATGTGCAAGATTTCTTTCACTTTTCATCCTCCCGCGTCTTGTAGAGCCTTCTTCTTCCCCGTTTCTCCTCCTCCTTCTTCCCCGTGAGCCTCCTCCTCTTCCTCCTCGGTTCTCCGTCCCCTCCGTGAGCCTTCTCAACCGTCTTCCCCTCTTTTCTTCACTACGTGAAACTCTCCCTCTTCCCCGTTTCTCCGTCAACCTCTTTTCCCCGTTTCTCCTCTTCCTCGCCGTCTCCTCCTCCTCCGTCCACCGTCTCCGTGAGCCTCCGTCAAGCATCAAGCACTAGCTCCGCCCTCCTCCGTCGCGTTTGGTCTTCCTCTTCCTCTCCTCCGTCGCGCGTTTCGTCCTCCTCTCTCCCCCCTCACTTTGGAGCGCCGCCGC
This sequence comes from Sesbania bispinosa, assembly GCA_026901365.1. NCBI lineage: Eukaryota > Viridiplantae > Streptophyta > Magnoliopsida > Fabales > Fabaceae > Sesbania > Sesbania bispinosa. Next base: position 159,560 of record QLOH01000570.1, read on the forward strand.
ACAGCTAGGGTGAGGTAAGGGTTCTTGTTCCTCAATTTTTTTACTAATTGCACCCCTGTGTTGTTGCTGCTGCACCTCTTTTCTGCTAACTGCACCCCGGTGTTGTTGCTGATACACCTATTTTCTGCTACTTGGACCCTTTTTTGCTATGTGAACATTTTTATGTGTTATTGTAGGTTAGATAACATTGAATTTTGTTTTTGAAAATTAGTAATGTGTACATATTATTATTGAACACTTTTGCATATTTTGTTGATGGTTTGGACTGAAAATTGTGTTTAATTATAATTATTAGGTTATTTGTATGTACATGCATTAACCTTAGTTTCCTGTTTAATAAGAAATTGTATATTATGACTGACATAATATACAATTTATTCTTAAATTGTCCATGGTTGGACAGTCTGGACTTGTAAATTCGTATTAAATAGATTATTTTATGAATTGTATGTTTTTGGTCTATGATTCATTTCAGTATGTTTTTCCTCTTGTTCTCCGAGTTCATGCATATATAATCTATGTGAAATATAACTCATAGGTTATGTTGTGTGTGCTTGGAGAACCAAGGGGAAATGCTGCTGAAATTTTCATAGACTAGGAACAATAGTCATAAAATAATATGACACGAATTTGACAAATCTAGATAGGATAGGAACCTCAACCTTTCCTAGTTAGTATGTTATAGGTGTTAATTAAGCATGTAGTTAGTCATTATATCTAAGGAATGTCATATATACTTTTCGAGTTTGACATAAATGATTTCATGTTATGTTGATAGAATATGGATCGTTCTTGGATGTTTGCAAACCATTTGACAAATGAGTATGAGGAATGAGTGGAAATGTTTATAAAATTTGCCATTGACCATGCAACAAATCCTAGTAGAATTGTCTGCCCTTGTACGAAATGTTTTTGTTCTAAGCGAGTTAGTGAAGCAGAGTTGAGGGACCATCTCTTCTGTTTTGGAATTGATCAGAGTTACACATGCTGGACATTTCATGGTGAGATTAGGAGTGAACAAAGTGGTATGGGAGAGAATAATGTCAATGTAGAACCAAGTGATGATGACTTTGGGACCGCGTGGGATGATTGCGACCGAATTGATGAGATTCGAAAGGTGGTTGAAGAGGACCTCAGAGATTGTCCCCAAATGTTTGATACCCTAGCCAGTGATGCTGAAAAGCCATTGTACAATGGGTGCACCAAGTACACAAGGTTGTCAGCTGTGTTGAAGTTGTATAATTTAAAAGCAACAAATGGATGGTCTGAAGTTGTATCATGTCAGGCTCGGACCATGATGATTGTCAAAACATGGATAGAGAGCACCGACGTGGGGGTAACAGCTATGTCTCACGTAATCAAAGAAAAAACAAGGAAATAAAATCAAGGTAAGCACTTAATTGGCACCATTGCTATAAATTATGCTTATTAAGTGGAATTATGTAACTATAAAGTATGTCCCGTTACTTAGATTTCATGGAATGCAAGGGGTCAACCTATTGCACCTGGTGGCACGACACTTAGTAGTTACATTGGTGTCGTTGTTCGTCAAAGGGTACCAATTACAATTAGGCAATGGAAGGACGAGAATTGCAAAGGATACAAGGATATGATATGGGAGGAAATTAAGGTATGTACTATGTCCCCTTTATTTATTAATAAGAATGGGAGGACATAAAGACACATGACTAACTCATTATTGTGTTATGTTTTGATTTATATGTAGTCCGCATTTGATGTTGAAGAATGTCATAAAAGATATATTCTTATGTTGGCTGGTAAAAGACATAGAGCTTTTAGGTCAACATTATCCACCCATTTTCTATTTGATGAAAATGGCGATCTCATCTCACATCCTCCTAAGAGATATGAGGAGGTAATCTCACAGGAGCAATGGGATTATTTTGTTGCCATACGGTCACAAGAACATTTCAAGGTACTATATTCATTCATACATAGTTTTTTAAACCTTTTCAAGTTAACGAATATTTTTACACGTTGAATAACTGCTTGAATATATTTACCATGTGTTATTCCAGGAAATAAGTGAAAAAAAACAAGGCTAGAGCTTCTAATCCTCAATACCCATATAGAGGTTCACGTATGGGTTATGCCAGACTTGAGCAACAACTGGTAATTATTGTCATTAACATAAAATCCCAATTTAGTATTTTTTTAGTATTGATTGTGTCTCAATAATACTTTACAGTTAAAATAAGCGGGAGATGGAACCTCTGAACTTTCAAGACATATGTTGTGGAAAGCCGCTAGGATTAACAGGAAAAAAGATGCGAACAATGAAGGAGTCGAAGAGGTCTTCACACAATGTGTAAGTATATAGTTACAATTATTGTGTGTTAAATTTCATGTATTTCTTGATTGTGGAGTTTATATTTTTTCCCTTGTCTTATTAGGAGGAAATATTGTCTCAAGCTGATGAGAGTGGTACCTCTGATGATAGAAAAGTTCTTGACCAAGTTCTGAAGAAGGATGTGTATAGGGGACGTGTTCGGGGTATGGGCTTTGGTGTATATCCCAGACAATATTATAATGCTCCTAAACCCCAACCAAAGGTAGTCTCTAAAGACTATCAAGACATCATTGCAGAAATGAGGGAAATGAAAGACGGATACTTGGACATGAAACAACAACTTGATGAAACAAAAAGAGAGCTTAACGAAGTTAGGAGAGAACGAAGCTTCAGAGATTCTACCTCTTTTACTAGACCTGGCTTGCCTGAGGTATTTTTTACTTCTTAACAGTTATGTTTTTTTGGCACCAGTTATCCATAAACATCTTTACTTGTGTTAATTGTGTAGGGTCTATTTCAATGTATACTGTACTTGGGAGACTCGGTGTTACGAGTAGTGGGTAAGGGACAAGCATGGAATCTCCCAGGGCAGGATTTACACAATTCCCCACTTCCATCCAACTCAATGAAGGTGATGTCAACTTGCTATTGAACCCCATGCGACGCTTCCATGCCCTGACGCTTACGGGGAACTGAGCACTGTTGGTGATGCATTGGGCTGTTTCGTCGCATGGCCATGTTCACATGTTGGATTGGATGCATTGGTATGTCTGTATTTTATTTGTGCCAAAAGTGCATTTTTATTATTTCAACTACAAATATTAATTATTCAAATTGTGGAATTTCTAGACTCCACAATCTTCCGCAGTGGGACCGCATGTGGAGACTCGTTATTCACAACACTAAACTATGCGGAAGTCTCCCGTTCGTGAATGCCCTGCAGAGGTGGTGACTTCAATGCTTGCACCTAGTAGAACATCGTTGCAAACATTGGATATGTACTACTCTGAAAAGATGCAAGTAAGTGGTGCTATGATTAGTTGCACGATAGTTGCAGGCATAGTTACACCTGATGAAATGACTGCATGGATCGATCCCTATTGTCTTCATTCGGTTTTGTACCGTGAGTGGTTGGATGGCACTGTGATTGATATCTATTGCAGGTAATTTCAATTGAAAGCATCTCATAGTTTGTTTATCTCATTTTTTTTGCTTTCTTTGACATTATCTAAAATTTTTTTGTATAGTTATTTATATCATTCAATCTTAGCTCCATCTTCCCGCACGGATCGATATGTTTTCATATCTCCACAACGCACCACAACATTCAATGTGAATGACAAGCAACATAAGTTGGTGGGAGATGTGTTGTACAATAGACGCAGGCAAGACAAATTGTTCCTGGTTCCATACAATCATGCCGGGTATGTGTTGTATATGTTTATGTCTCAATATTCTTGTTTTTAAAAAACTATGTATTTGACATAACTTACATTGTGGTTATAGGCGACATTTTGTTCTTCTTGCATTGAGTCTTAATGATTTTGGCAAGGTTTACTTTTTGGACTCTTTGTATAATGATCCAGAACATTATGAACCCATGAAGAAAATGATTAATAAGTAAGTATTCCATGTCCAAATAACTTATACTATCACACTTACATTGTTAAGAGCTCTTATACAATTTATTTGTCATATTGGTTTAGATCATTTAAAGAATATAGAGAGTTGAGCGGTTTCCCGCAATTAAAGAGTAGGATTATCCCTAATCCCATATGGTACCGCATTAAGGTAATATATTTATGATTTGGACATTGTGTTTCTTCATAACTAAGCGCATAAGTGTTTTTGATTTTAAATTAATTATACTTGTAGTGTCCAACCCAAACAAACAATGACGACTGTGGGCTCTTTGTAATGCGTTTTTTGAAGGAAATCATTGAAACACACTAACAATACCTAAAGAGGTAACTATGACTTGTGATATCAATTAAGTTTTTTTAACCCTCATTTACTAGTTTACTTATTCAAATCAATTTTTGCCTTTTACAGTACTTTGCTTAGTACCAAAGCTCAACTTACACAACGGAGCAGCTTAATGAGGTTCGAGAACCATGGGCAAAACATGTAGTAACCACATGTTTGTAATTGATTTGTACATTATGAGGGTAAGTAAACATGTACATAATGTGAAAATGTTGAACAAAGTTGTATATCAATGACAAGTTATGTAAATTGTGTACCTTTTCATATTAAATTCCTGACTGGTAATAACTCTTTGACTGATGAATTCTGGCTGCTGTTATGGATTTTTACAGTTGTTTGATAAATTGGGAAATGTTGAATAAACAGAGGAAACTCTGCCAAAATTTGTATAGTTTAGATGACTAGAGTTGTTAAGCATATTCTATGCAATTGAGTTGGGTATTGTGATAGATGTCATGTATTTTGGTTATTTCTATATAGTTGTATAGGTACTTCATACTTTCACCGCACTTTATAGAATGCATAGGAAACTATTCAAAGTATAACAAGTTTGAATTCTTCATTTGAAGTAGATAACCTTATTTGTGATATGTGTGTTGTTTAATGTGTAAATGAAATTAAAGGGTTCTTCATAGAATGACTAATTGTTTGAATGTAAAGGAATTAATGTGCATGGTTTTGGAGTTAGCCACTGGGATCAGACTGAAATATATGTGCAGGATAAACTGGGGTTAAAAAAAAAACAAAAAAATAAAAATAAAAGGAGGGCGCTTCCATGGAGCGCCCTCCATAAGCACGTCATGTGCTTAAGGAGGGCGCTCCAGGGAAGCGCCCTCCCATGAAGACGTTTCACGAGGGCGCTTCCATGTTTTTTTTAGCGCCCTCTTTTTGCTTCTGTCAGGGCGTTTCTCTGCACGTCCTCCTTTTAATGACCAAACAAGAGCAGATTCTATTAGTGCGTACGGAAGCGCCCTTTAATGCTGCACGGGAGCGCCCTTGAAGGTCTTTTTTGGCATAGTGTACTTCATTATGTTATCAATTTTATCTAATATTTATTGTCATTTTAAAAAACCGAAAACCGATTTAATCCAATCAAATTTAAATTGGATCAGATTTAAAAAAATATCAAAATCGATCGGATGATGAAATGATAAAATCGTAATGATCGGATCGGATGGTTTTTTGCTTCAAAATCGATCCAAACTGAACCGCGAAAACCCTGGTTGGCCCCAATTCGCTCACGGCGTCTACTTGCATGAATCAGTGCTGAACTTTGTTAAACTCCATTTGCTCCATTTCTTGCCCTTGACTTTAGTAAATGTGCGCCTATGCCAACTAATAGCATTCTTTAAAGTAAACGTGTGCCTATGCCAAATAAAAATTAGAATAAACTAGCCGGTGACAATTCAAATAGCACCAGCAACATTACCTCATAGGAAGAAGAAGTAGTTAAGCTAAGGGCAAACAACTTTTCCTCAGGCACAATTGTAATAGCGAAAAAAAAAGGAACATAAAATGTGAATATAGGTTATATTTTTAAAAAAATATTAAAATCTTAAATTACTAAAACACTCATTAATTCTTTTTAAGAGTATAGATTTAATTTTTTCCCCGGTGGGAGTATATTAGCAATATATATAGAGTAAATTACTTCAACATCCCATTTAATTATTTTACATTTCCAATATAAATCACCTTTATTTTGAAAACCTACACAAAATTCATATTAATTTAACTCAATTAAGAATATTCCATTAAAAGTAATATTTTTTATTATTTATTGAAAATATTTTTTCAAAAACCCAACATTACCCTCAAGAAACCCTTTCCTAATTGAATTATTAGAATTGAGAAATGCAGTAACACCCCAACGTGAAAACCTCTGCCCCTCTCGCGCGAAAACCCTTCTTCTCGTTCTCCTTCTTTCTTACTACCGTAACGTTTATTACTTTACATATTAAGTTTTTTTATAATATATGAACCTTTTATATTAAGATCCATCTTAGGGAATTTATTTTCTAATCTATTAATACTTCATAAATTAATTTTAATAAATTATTTTGGTTCATTTTATTATTTATTTATGCAACCGAGTTTTTAATTAAATTTTTAATATGAAAAATTTTCAAATAAATTTCTTTATTTTGCTCATATGAAACTATGTTTTCTGTTATTCAAAATAATGTCATTTGAAAAAAAATTGTATGATGTTTTTTTTTGCGTTTTCTTTTATTTACCAACATAAAAAAGAATAGTATATTTATAGAATATAAGGAGTTTGTGTAAAGCTTAAAAATTGAGGGATTTTTATGTAGTAAAGAAAAATTCATAGTTAGTAAGGGTATTTTGGTCAATTTAATATAAAAGATAACTGTTGATTGTTGACTAACAATCCATTAAGTGTATAGTAGAAAATTGGGTTTAATTGCAATGTACTTTTAAAATTAGAGGGGTTTTGTGTAGGTTTTCAAAATAGAAAAACTTGTGTTTAGAAGTGCAAAATAGAGGGGAGGTTGGAGTAATTTACTCATATATATATGAAAATGGTTCAAACCTACATCGGTGTAAGTATTATACCATCGAATAACTCTTTATTACATCATTGTATTAAGTAATATTCTACCGTTGGATTGAAAGTTACTATCATATATATAAAATTTTAGATTAATCCAAAATTATTTGATATGTCATTGAGACGTCTCAAGATTAACGTCATATATTTACATTTGAAATATATGAAAAAAGAAACCATTTGAATATCAATTTATTGTATTAATTTTTTGTGAATTTTGACACAAATAATCAAGATGATAAATAAATATAATACAATGATTTGATTAATAAAAAAAACATATTCATCTAGAGTTATCACCTAGCGATGTAAGACTGGTTGTAACTTACACTTGTATAGTTTGATCCATCGCCCATATATATATATATATATATATATATATATATATAAAAGAAGGGTTCAACTTACATCAATGTAAGTTATACTAAGTATTACTCCACTGAATAATTTTTTAATAGATAATTGTATTACATAATCCACCGTTAAATTAAAAGTTACTATTATATAGATTATATATATATATATAATTTTATATTAATCCAATTAAAATCGTTTGATATATAATCGAAATATCTCAAGATTAAATTAGTCATATATATATATATATTTTTTTTTAAAGTATATGAATAAAACAACCATTTGACTATAAATTTATCAGTATTAAAATTTTATAAAATATATTTGACACAAATAATCAAAATAATGGATAAATATAATTTAACAATTAAATTAATAAAAATAACACTTGATTTAAAGTTGCAAGTGATGTAAGAATTGGTGCACGTGTGTAATTTCATCCTTCTCTGTATATATTAGGCATGTTATGTGAAAGTAATTAAGTGCATGTTCGATATAGTTTTACTTCTTGGGGAGTTTTTTTTTTTTTTTTGGTCAAATTGGGGAGTTAAAATTAAACAAGGCTAATAATTTGGTTTCTTGGGTTTGATATCTTATGGCCCAGAAATCATTGCCCCAAAATATGGACGCATGAGATGTAGTACTATATATATACTTTATTTTATTTTATTTTTTTCGGCCGACAATTATTACAGATCAAAGTGACCAATGAAACCAACGTAATGGGACACACTAACTCTTCCCTTTTCTCCAATAACACAATGCCTGAATCGCATTTTAAGATGGATTCAAACTTGTCCCAATTTAGTAAAGTCCACCCTTAACATAACTGTTACACGTAAATAAACATTAAACAATGCAAACTACTAAAATAAAGACCTGTATGCTCCCTGGTGAATTATAATTACAAAAGAAAAAAAATTGGAAAACACTGTTATTTAAATGTATACAATATCTCTATCTATTTTTTTAAAAAGGAAGCGTTTATAACAATCAGAGGCTATTTGTCTCTTGCAGATTGCATATGGCCACAAATAGCAGGGGTCAATTGAATCTGGTTTATTTATTTTTAGGATTATACTATTGCATGCATGAACCATGTGTAGTAATTTGCTTCTGCTGACGTAATCCCCCTCAAAACTGAATTTTTAAGCTATAATCTGCAAGGAATATGGGAGTTAGTGAGTTGTTCTCTTTCGATCTTAGCATAAACTATTTATTTTTGTACAATGGAAGAATTATTCAATGTTCTATAGCTTACAAAGGGTGAGTAATCATGAAAGAATTATTAATGTTTTAGTTATGTTTTGGGTTATCTATAGGATTATTATTGTCATGTCATTAAATTGAGCCGTTACCTGACTGAGTTATATTCTCTTATCTAAGGTACAGTTTCTTTTCTTGAAATTTCATTCCCAACAAGAAGAAGTATATTTTCTAGCAAATAATTATCAGTACTAAAAGAAAAATGCTAATAATTAACACGAAAGCATAATTCCTATCAAATGCTTTATGAACCTATTTAATTTATTGAATAAGGAAGTTGTGAAATATGCATCATATTTCATGTGATGTACTGCTGCTCATACCAGGAATCACACTTTCCATTTCATTTTATATATTAAATTTAATTTTACACAAAATCACATTATAAATATGTATTCAAATCAACACTCATATCAATCGCATTTATCTGGATCCATGGTTTTCCTTAGCTTCAGTTTGGTGGGCGTGAATTAAGGCTTTGTTTGGTGGGAGTAGAGAAATGGAGAGAAAAGAAATGAATAGAAGAGAAGTGGGAAGAAAAGAAATGGAGGTGAAATAGAGGTGAAATAGAGGAGAAATAAGGGTTGTTTGGTGTGAGTGAAATGAGTGAGAAATAGAAGAGAAATGTCAAAGTAGGTTGTTTGGTGTGAGTGAAATAAGTGAGAAATAGAAGAAAAATGTGAAAGGGGTTGGTGTGGGACCCACCATAAAGTGCAATTCTCCTCATTTCTCTGCAGTTTTGAAGAGAAATAAAACTCTGGTGGGACCCACGGAAAAAGTGCATTTCTCTACATTTCCACCGTGCCACCAAACAAGGGAAATATGTTTATTTCTCTCCACTTCCACCCATCTCACTTCTCTTCCACCCTATTTCTATGCAACCAAACAGGGGCTATGCAACCAAACAGGGGCTAAGAGTGAAGAGCCGGGAAATAGCATAGAAATCCACCTTCAAGTGTGTTGGTGCATCGATAAAATTATTGAGAAAATAACACAAAGTTGTGGGTCCCATTGGTTTTTCATTTCTTTGTAAAGGGGACTAGAAAAGCGAAGAAATGACATATGCTCAGATGCTGTGTTTACTCTCTCTTCCCCTCTTTCCTGACTTCATGAAAATCGATTATTTTGAACATATAATCAATTTTCACAATAATATATATTGACAAAAATGTTTTATAAAAATAATTAACAAATCAATTTTTCTTCCCTCTCATCAATCAAATCAAACAACTTATTTTTATATTTTTTTTATTTCTCATATATTTTTTTCACACCAAACAAGTGAAACAGCCTATAAATCACCCCTATAACTTCTTTATTTTTCTAATCACACCAAATAAAGCATTAAGCTAGTCCCATTATCCTTGCGCTTCCCGAAATTTGATTTCTTTTATCGTTATCATACACTTTATGTAGGGCGAAAATTGAAATCTGATTAGAGTACCATCCCATCACGCCATCACCGTTTTATGAAAGTGTCATGGCATGGTATGGGTGGGTGGGATTATACGTGATGCCAACTATCTCTTTCCCCTGCCTCATTCCAATTCAAATTATTAATATAATTAATAATATATTTCATTAACAACGACTTTGACAAACTCTATCAAATTGGACCAGTTGGCCTTTGGGATTTTGACTTGCATGAACAAAGAAGAAAATGTCAGTAGTACCTGACTATATAAAGATTAAAGGAAAAAAAAAGAAGAAACAAAACAAAACGTCTGTCTGCCTGACTGTTGCCGTAAAAGTAAATAAAAAACCGTAGGAATAGGAATTGTAGGTAAAATAAAGCATTCACGTAGATCCCTAGGGGATGAAATGAAATGAATAATTATACACTAGATCACACTCACATTCACCAAATTTTTAGGTACCGAAATTAACAACAACCCGTACCCCCCCCAAAAAAAAATCACGTGGAATTGGTACACTATGCAAAGTGTCGGAAAAACAAACGAACAAACCCGATTCCAAAACTCAACAAAACGAGCAAGCGTGGCACATGTTTGGTCGAGAAATTAAAAAAAAGTAGTGGTAGTAGTAGAAAAAAAGAAGAAGAAGGTGGCGCTATTCCTCTCTAGTCTCTAGTAGTGGCGCTTCCTTCACAAAAATGTTCCCTAGGCCTTAACAATAGCATTTACCAGTTACTCACTCTCTTGGTTTTATTTTCCTTTTTCCCCAAAACCACTGTTTCTAGTGGGATTCTCTTTCTCTATTCACAAACACACACCAAAATTATTGCCATTTTATTTATTTTATTTTATTTACAATTTCTCATCATTCCATTCTCCACCGGAAAATGTCGCCGCCGTTCCGGTGAACATTCTCCTCCGAAATCACCACAGAGAGAAACTAAAAAACTAAAAAAGAAGAAATGCAAGAGACGCTGCTCACTGTGTCGGAGCAACCGCAACATCAACTTCTTCAACACGCTAATGCAAAGAAGAAGAAATCCGAAGAAGGAGAAGAAGACAAAGATAAGGAGATGGATCTTGTAATGATTCCAGCAGCGCCGCCGCCGTGCCGGCGTCCTCCACGAACGCGGCGCGTGTCACCGGCGGCGGTGGAGAAGGAACTTCCAAACGGCGACGTTTACAGCGGAAGCTTATCGGGGAACGTGCCGCACGGGACAGGGAAATACGTTTGGTCTGATGGATGCATGTACGAAGGAGAGTGGAAGCAAGGGAAGGCATGGGGTAAAGGAAGGTTTTCGTGGCCTTCAGGCGCTACCTATGAGGGTGAGTTCGTTTGTGGCCGAATGGAAGGTTATGGAACCTTCGTCGGTGTTGATGGTGACACGTATCGTGGCTCTTGGGTTTCAGACCGGAAGCATGGGTTTGGAGAGAAATGTTATGCTAATGGTGATGTGTATGAAGGTTGGTGGAGGTGTAACCTTCAGGAAGGTGAGGGAAGGTATGTGTGGAAGAACGGGAATGAGTATATTGGTGAGTGGAAGTGTGGGGCCATATCGGGGAACGGTGTGTTGATGTGGAAGAATGGGAACCGTTATGAAGGGTGTTGGGAGAACGGTGTTCCAAAAGGGAAAGGGTTTTTCACTTGGCGAGATGGGAGCACCTCTGCTGGGAATTGGGGGGATGAGGAGAGGAATGGGATGATGAAGAAGAGGGTGTCTGTGGATGGTTCAAAGAGTGTGAGTTTTCCAAGGATTTGCATTTGGGAACTTGATGGGGAAGCTGGGGATATTACTTGTGACATCGTTGATAATGTGGAGGCTTCTATGTTCTATAGAGATGGAACTAGTGAATCGGAGAATGGTGGAGATGGTGGTGGTGGTTTGCAGAGGAGTCCCTGTTGTTCTCTTGATGGGGATGTTAAGAAACCTGGTCATACTGTTTCTAAAGGGCATAAGAACTACGATTTGATGCTTAATCTTCAACTGGGTATTAGGTATATTATATTATCTACATTGCTACTTTAACACTTCAATTTAGCATGTTTTTCATGAATTATTGGTTCTTTTAGGTACTCTGTTGGGAAACATGCTTCTGTGCTGCGAGAGCTTAGGCCTGGAGATTTTGATCCAAAGGAGAAGTTCTGGACGAGGTTCCCTCCAGAAGGGTCAAAGTTCACACCTCCACATCAGTCGGTGGACTTTAGGTGGAAAGACTACTGTCCGGTGGTTTTCAGGTGTCAATTTTCTTGAGTTTGATTGTTGATTTTGTTTTTGTTTCTTTCTTAACCCTTTTATTGATTTCTAAGCAAAGCAAAAGCTTTTTTGTGTGTACACTAATTATGTGTGTATCTTGGTGGATACTTGTTTGTTTGTTGGGTATTTAGACATCTAAGGGAATTATTTGCCATAGATCCTGCGGATTACATGCTTGCTATTTGTGGCAATGACACACTTAGAGAAATGTCTTCTCCTGGCAAAAGTGGAAGCTTCTTTTACCTCACTCAAGATGACCGATTTATTATCAAGACCTTGAAGAAGTCTGAAGTCAAGGTTAGTTGTTAGCCTCTACTAGACTTGACGATGCATTAAATTTTATGAGAAAACTATAAAAATGATATTGAATAAGGTAAAATCTCACTTTCAGCTTTTGGTCACCTTGCTTTTTAATTTCTCTGGGTATTCATTACTTAGTTGGTGGCCATGTCAGGTGCTCATTAGGATGCTTCCAAGTTACTATCAACATGTTTGTCAGTACAAGAACTCCCTAGTAACAAAATTCCTGGGCGTTCATTGTGTCAAACCTATTGGAGGTCAGAAGGTATGGACTTCCAAATTTAAATTTTGCAGTAAACTGATATCCTATACTGTATGAATGCTTGTCACAGCTCATAATGTAATGAACACTTGTATTGCTATGAATAAACAGATACGGTTTATTGTAATGGGCAATGTATTTTGTTCGGAGTATCGGATTCATAAGCGGTTTGACCTCAAAGGTTCTTCTCATGGTCGTATAACCAATAAACCCCAGGAGGAGATTGATGAGACAACCACTCTTAAAGACCTTGATCTCAGTTTTGTCTTTCGACTAGAACAGTCTTGGTTTCAAGAGCTTAAATGGTACAGAATCTGCTGCCATGTCAAGATGCAATTGCTTTTACTTTCAACATTTTTGTGATGTTCTTAGAGTTGTTTTTTTGTAATGACTTCTTCTCAGGCAACTTGACAGAGATTGTGAATTCCTGGAAGCAGAGGGAATAATGGATTACAGTTTTCTGATTGGCCTTCATTTTCGTAATGATAACTCTGTTGATGAAATAAAAAGTTCACAGAATGAGTTGTGTTCAGGTATGTCTTTTTACTTCCTCCTAGTTCTGTGCTTATTTTCATGTGAATTTATTGGATCCACAATAGATGAAAGAAAAAAAAACTGGGATTGTGGATTTGACAGGCAAGAGGGACATGCAAAATGATGATATTCAGGATATGAGGTGGATACCCATAGGCCGGTATGCCCTTTTCTCTTTATCCCCCGTATCTGATTGTCGTTTGTTGTTTCAACAAGATGAATAAATTGCTATGAAATTTACGAAAATGAGCTCTTAAGACTGTCCTTGAAATTTTCATTTATGTTCCAAAAAAGACAATGTTTCGTGGATTTAGAAATGTTGATGCTGTTCTTTTATCAGCTTAAGCTGTTATGTGAACTCCAACTCATCATTTCTTGTAGAAATCAAGTCAAATAAGGGAATTTGGATTCGTGTAAACATGGACCTTTTTCAGTTGGTACATTTTCTGACCAGATAATTTATAGGGCCTATAGCAATTTTTGCTTCTATTGCATTCACCCATTGGCAGTCATAGTCATTGCTTTCACTTCTATGCATGCGCCATGTTCTTGAGCTTTAGTCATCTGGACCCAGGCATAAAACGAACAGAAGCAAAATGCTTGTCTTAAAACTATCAATATGGTCCATGCCCTGGTGCGCATGCAAATAGGTAAGAGGATATGGCCACAAGTCATGTAGAAACAAAACAATGGAAAATGAATGAGCATTATGTTTGCCATTCTCCACTCCTTTCTATCTGTGATTTAGAAGTGGATGACTTCGATAGCCCCTTTTTTAAATATGATCCTGTTGGTTGAGATGGACCGCAAATGACTTGAGTTGTCATGGCAAAATTGGTAGGTAGATTTGTTAACAACAAATGCTGGTGGGGTCATTTGATCTTTCTGAAAAGGGGGAAAACCTTCTTTGCAGAGCTAATTGTTAGTTGACAATGATATTGATAGAGCAGTGGTGGTTGCTAGAACTTGAAGCTTAGGAGATATATTTGTGTGCCAGTAACATATAAATATTGTCATTGTTTGTTAATATACATTATTTTGTTTTTGTTTTTTCTTACTTTCTAAACTATAGTTACACTTACAGGGTTCATACCTTGAAGATCTAATCTAGTCAGCAGAGGAAATTAATAATATCATAATTACTTACAAAAAAATTAACATGTGAATTTTAGTAATCTGTTTCTCTTGGGCTCTCTTCCTGATTTCAATTCTAATTAAGTTGTGGTGATTCTTGTTATTCCAGGGGACCTCTAATAAGACTGGGAATAAACATGCCTGCCAGAGCCGAGAGTGTGTGTAAAGCTGGATTGGATCAGCACACAGGTACTGGAAGTAGCAATTCTACCCCTTCAGAGAGTAGTGGTGAGATCTCTGATGTAATCCTCTATTTTGGTATCATTGACATTCTCCAAGATTATGATATTAGCAAAAAGCTAGAGCATGCATACAAGTCACTGCAAGTGGATCCCACTTCCATCTCAGCCGTTGATCCCAAGCTATACTCCAAAAGGTTTAGGGATTTCATACACAGAATCTTTGTGGAGGACAAATGACATACATGCTTGGAGAGAGAATATTTGAAACTTTGAATTGAACCGCAACCAACTTTAGCATGGTGACCCCTTAGCATCAAGATATATGAGCAAATGCTTGCAAACATTGATGACTTAAAGCTTAAACAGAGATGCTGGTGTTAATATTAAATCCAAGTTTGGAAAGGAGGCCTTGCTTGTTGATGGCTACATTTTTCTCATAGCCATTGCAAATTGAATGATTGAGATAGGTGGGGGTTGGGGGGGACTGGTAGATGGGCACAACAAGGATGCTTTTTTGTTTTTATTTTGGGGGGAGAGATTGCCACAATAGTTGTACATGTAATGCATCATAGGGCATGTGATGAGATACTCTTTTTTATGCTTTTGTTGTGGTTGTGGAAGATTGTGGGTTGTGGAGAGAAGGGTATAGGGAATAGAAAAATGCATATGCATGTGGAGGGATTCAAATTTGACCGGGGTGGGGGTGAATAACTGTACAGACAGTCAAAGATGGACTAATGGAATTGAATGAACATAGATTTTTGGTTGGCAAGATCAAAAAGAGATGGTTTGCCTGTTGAGCAAGAAAGAAAAGTTCACACAGAGGACCCCCACCTCTGTGTCAGTTTATATCTCTTTCTATGCATTCAAATGGGTGTTTTCACTTTTGCAGCGAGTAAAGCATAAAAAGAAGAGAAAAGCACAAGAAAGAAAGAGTTAGGTGTTTCCTCGGTTCATGTTCTTTCTTTGTCACTCTATAAACGAAATTTGAAAAAGCCGAATAACAATAATACAAGGGTATGTCCTTTTTGCTTCTTTTGAACAATACCAAGAAACAAACAAGGCGACAAAGCAATAAATTTGGGCACGTAATGTGAACCAGTTTGGCATTTGTCTATTTGAGAGTGATAGGTATCTATGCATGTCGTGCCCTTGTATTTTAATTTTAATAATATAAAAGTTAAACTTGACTGAAATGAGAAGCATTATCACCCTTCAAATAGTTCAATTACACTTGGTGGTAGTGAAAAGCAAGAGGACAAAAAGATACTGATATCTAGTGGATTTTGAATTGGATTATCTGAAAGAAAAACTCAGCAATTTTTGTATATCATTCAATTGATTTAATTTGAAATGTTATTAATTTAAATCAGATTGAATTGAATCATTTTCTTAGTACTTAATTAAAAATTTTATAGAAACAAATCATCAAAATACATGTATATAAGTATAAACTAATTTATTTAAATACATAAATATCAATTTAAATAAATTCATTAATTTAAATATCTCCAAATTAAAGAAGAATAAATAAGTTTAGTTTAACAAAAAAAAATATAATTTTTTACAGATAAATAATATGAAAATTTTTAAATATAATATTTTTAATATACATACATCGCTCTCTTTAGAATAAATATTTTATGTTTATGTTTTAAAATTAATTCCATTTAATTAATTTGTTAACTCGTAATATTTCAAAATTTTCAATGTATTTGACTTTTGATTTTGACCTTTATGTTTTGCTTTAATTAAATTAGTTCACTTTTCAATACCCATATATCGTATGGGGAGAGTAAAGTTAAATAGTGGTTGTTGGGTGATGCTGATTCCTGAGCTGCTGTGCCTGCTGGCTGCTGTGATCCTGAATCTGGCATGTCTAGTTAGTTGTGTAGGTGTGATGGTGTCTCTTGGTTTTAATTTCTTCCATAAAACAAGATTTATTTACGTTCATCTATTGCATTATTTGGACAGGGAAAATCAATCTTTTGGCATTTTATCTGTCTCATTGCCATGGAAAAACAGAACTTATAATGTGGACAATTAAACTATCATACGCACTCTATCAAGTTTTGCATTCAATTAAAATTTTGGTGGGGAACGGAGAAGGCGAAAATCATTTTTCATATCTTGTGTTATGTCCTTTTTCTTTTTTTAACCATAGGTATAAGAGGTAATTTTGTGACTTTATGGGGAATTAATCATGTATCACTTGAACCAACTTTATTAATAATTTATCTTTTATTTAATTCCTTTAAATAGTATAACTTACATTTCGAGTTGAAGCTAATTTGTACAATTTCTTTGTAAATTAAGCTCTTTATTATATTATAAATTTGAGATTTCATTTTGGAAAGTGAGACATTCTCTCATCTTATTCTTTCTCTCAATAACTTTTAATTTTCTCTATTCTCTCGTTTTAGGGTGAACTCCACCCACAATGGATGAGAGTGAAATTCTCTTTTAATCTTTAATTCTAAAGTTCTCTCTTTTCTCCCTTTTTCTATTTGAATTTAAAATATTAATTCTTAATTCTGAAATTTATCAAAATTCAATTTTTTTATTATTTTCTATTTTGATTCTTATTTTTAATATAAATCTTTATCTTTATTTTTATTTTATAATTTTAATTATGATTAATCCCTCGATTTTTCTAAGAGATTTCAAAATTCATAGGAATTTAGGCTAATTTTCTAATCTGGAAAAAAAAAATTCTCTGTTTTTTTATTTTTACAGCAAAACAAAAAAAATTATAGAATATTTTTCATTAAAATGGTGGTTTTTTTTTAAAAAATTAGTATAGATTTTTTTAGTGAAAAGATCATAAAAATATTTCTCCAGTTTTTTTATTCAAGAAAATTTTTAAGAGAATTATAAATGTGACTTAATGAAGTATGATTAACAACAATAGCAATAGGTAAAGGTATAAATATGTGATTTTAAAATATAAAAGATGAAAATTAAAAATAAAATTAAAACAAAATTAAAATTAAATTTCACTATTTTTAAACGATAAAAACATATTTAATCTTTAACATTTTAAGTATTTTAGTATTTTCAACTTATTGTAAGATTTCAAACATAATAATTTTCAAACTATTTTCCAGCATAAAAGCCAACAGTCGATTGCTGGACAGTCACAAAAGCCAAGTCGTCCGATCAAGATCGGACGACCTAAAAATCGAGGGACTCAAATCACATCTCAATTTTTGGGCCGTCAGATCTTGATCGAACGACTCGGATTTTGTGATTGCCCAGCAGTGCATCCAAATTCAAACACTATTATAATTTCTTTCTGAAAAATTGTACCATAATAATGGGCAAGGGCACTCGTGAGTAGTGAAACAGTTGCAATCACTCCCAGTGTATCTGATTCATTTTGAAAGATGCGAAATGAGTAAGAGGAATGAAATAAAATATAATATAATATACACCATTGAAATATGGAGTTGGTAAATTCCTTCCTTGTGATGGTGAAGAAACAGAGAATACATGACATGGTGGGCGTGGATGGAAACAGGTGAGAACAGTGCAGAGGACGAGACAAGAGCAAGCAAGCAATTGACAACACGAAGGAATTGGTTGGTACTTGGCAGGCACACATAGTCATAGACATGGGTGGGTGGGATGCTACTACTTAGACACAACAGAAGCGTGAATATGAATATGATGGTGCCTTTCTTACGCTACGTTTGGGAATGTAACAGTAGTTTTGGTTGCGACCTAGGTCGAATGCCAATGTAATTTCACACGTAATATAATAGAGTGAACTTTGAAAGATTTGTGATATATTGTCTCTGAAATTGAAAATGCCTTAAGCCTTTGTTTGGCGGGAGTAAAGAAATGGAGAGAAAAGAAATGAATAGAAGAGAAGTGGGAAGAAGAGAAATGAAGGTGAAATAGAGGTGAAATAGAGGAGAAATAAGGGTTGCTTGGTGTGAGTGAAATGAGTGAGAAATAGAAGAGAAATGTGAAAGTAGGTTGTTTGGTGTGAGTGAAATATGTGAGAAATAGAAGAAAAATATGAAAGGGGTTGGTGTGGGACCCACCATAAAGTGCATTTCTCTTCATTTCTCCACAAATTTGGAGAGAAATACAAAAGGTGTGGGACCCACCAAAAAAGTGCATTTCTGCTCATTTCCACTGTGCCACCAAACAAGGAAAATAGGTCTATTTTTCTTCACTTCCACCCATCTCACTTCTCTTCTCCCCCATTTCTACTCAAACAACGGGGGCTAAAAGATGAAAAACTTGTTCCATTTGGTTACTAATAGGAATAATGAGAATCAATTATGTGAAATTGATTTTAAATCATTTTTGTTTAACGACTTCAAATCTTTTAGGGATTTTTAGTGTAAAATCATTGTTATCCTCCACCGGAAGCAATTCTTCTCGAGTCCGGTTAGACCAGCTCTATGAGCATTAAAGTTCTCCCTTAAAATATTTAATGCAATTACATACAGGGTCGCACTTGAGACTTAAGTAGAAACAACCATTTACTAGTTGATCCACGTGTTCGATAATAAATCTTCCTAGGATTTAGTCCACAATAATATTATTAGTTATCTCCACATAAAATATAAAGAAATGAGCTAAAATTTATTTTATTATTTCATTAGGTGTTTTAGGGTTTTTTCTTTTAATTTAAAAAATATAAATTATTTAAATTATTTATTTATTTTTAAATAATAAAATAAGAACCTTTTTACTCTATTATAATAAAATATTCTAAACAATAGTAATTTTATTGTCTTTCATCTTAGCCAAATCCATTTTAATTATATTTCACGTGTCATTAAATATCTAAACTGAAATAGTGAAATTAGGTCAAGAATGGCAGCTTCATTTGTATTATGGCATACTTGCCTAGTTTTGCTTTTTCTCATTTAATGTTAGATGTCTCCTCTGTTGGGGTAAACAGAGGATCTCTTTGTTAGTTTTGTTTGTTTTGGGACTTAGCCCCTTTAGTTCACCAAAAAAAATTGTATTATGGCATGTCTTTGTAAATTGGCGGAGTTTGATCCTGCACTGGAAACTTGCCCTTGCTGGATGTGCTCCCAGTCTGCTCAAAATCAAATGGCCAACCCACCCTCCGCTATGCTATGCTCTGCTCCGCTGGGCCCTGGCCTATGGCTGTACTGTACAAATCGTTATAGTGTTGCGCCTTTTGGAAACATTTTAGATACTAGTACGTTTTAAAATTGCAACTCTCAAACTTGGAAGCATTATTTCATTTCACATTAAGTGTCCATTTGATTTACAGTTGAGTAACATTGATTCTAAAAATTAATTATTGAAATGAGTGATGTGTATTTTACGAAACATGTTTGACAAAGTAATTTAAATTCTGATTAAAAAACAATTTAAATTCAATTACGTAAAACCATGGTTTTACATTATAGCAACGTTAATAAAACAAATGGGAACTAAAGAATCCCAATTTTTCACTGTATACAACCAGTGGTTCAATTCAACTGGCTCATTGCGCAATAGTTGTCGTATTTCTATAATTTTTGTTTTTTTACGGTTAAGATATAAAATAGATTAGATGGGCCTGGGGCAATTGTCCATAGCCAAAATGGGTGCAATGCAAGCAGGAACATCTTCAACCCAGTAGGAATCTGGGTGAGAACAAGCAAACTTAGCTAAATAATGGGCACACATATTGCCACCTCTACGAATATGGGAAATCTGAAAACTCTTAAAAGATGAACTAAGGGAAATACAATCAAGAACCATTAATCCTGTGTATGAGTGAGGGATATTATTGGCGCTGAAAAGATCAGTCACGGCCTTGCGGTCTGACTCTATTATTACTGTATCAAAATTTGTTTCCAAGGCAAAATTAATAGCAGATCTAATTCCCATAGCTTCAGCTAAACTTGGGTCTGGGAGGCAAGGTATTTGAAGTGCAGCAGCTGCAAACACTTCCCCTGAGTTATCCCTGACTAGTATGCCAATTTCCCACCACGTCCCTCCCGAGTTTGCCACATCCACGCTGATCTTGAAAGTGCCTACAAGAGGTGGGCTCCAATGCGAAATGAGGTGAGAGGGATTCTGTTGGGCCACAGGAGTTTGGGTTGGAGAAATTTCCACTGGGCGGACCGCATTTGATGCTCTGTTGTAGATCAATTGCAATTTAACTTCCTTCTGTTCAAAGATTTTTTTGTTGCGAGCAGCCCAAAAAGGAGTAGCATATGGCAAAAAATAAAGTGAGGATCTCTTTCGATCCAGTAGAGATAAGCTCATCCATCCATTCACCAATGGGTAACATAGAATCAGTTGGCACTCGGCTTCCCAAGGGAGAGTTCAACCATGCTTCTTTAATCCAATCACAATCCCTGAATAAATGGATCTCTGTTTCCATTTCGTCAGAACACCATGGGCACAATGGGGTACATTGAACTCCTCTCTGGATCAAATTGGCTCTAACTGGGAGGGATCTGTGCATAAGCCTCCAAATGAAATGTAGGCTTTTTGGTTGACTGGAGATCATCCATAGTTTTCTCCACTGAAATTCCGGAATGAGGCGGCCTAAGCTATTACCTTCTTCTTGTTGTCAAAGAGTATTGAGAGCAAATTGGTGTCCAGTCTTGACAGAATAAATGCCATCCTTTTTAGAGCCCCAACAGAAATAGCCATTCAATGAGGAAGTGGGGAGAGGTATCTGAAGAATCTAATCAGCTTCAAAGGGGTGAAACTGACTGTAAACTATCTCCCTTTTCCAGGAATGGGAAGTATGATTAATTAGATCATATACATACTGGATTTCAGTGGAGGGAGAGGGTCTGCTCCAAATCTTGTAGCCGTTTTGGAGGGGGAGTCAACCATCGCCCCAAATCTTAACAGATGCCCCATTACCTATCCTCCAAAAACCTTCTTTTTCCAAGATCCATCTTGCTGAGTGAATGCTTCTCCATGTAAAGCTTGGAGTAAAACCAATTTGAGCATGTAGGAAATCACTTCTGGGAAAATATTGCTTTCAAACATTGTGCAACCAGAGAGTCAGGCATAGTTGTGAGTCTCCACCCCTGTTTGGCTAAGAGTTGTTCCCACTTTATCCAGTGGGTTTTTCGTTGGCCATTTTTGCTCCCCCACCAAAAATTGCTAATCATACTCTCAATTTTTTCGCATATTGACTTGGGAAGTAGAAAACAACCCATGATATAGCAAGGAATAGCTTGTACCACAACTTTTACTAGAACTTCTCGCCCAGCTCCTGACAAGTAATGTTCTTTCCACCTTTTAAGCTTTTTCCAGACCCTATCCTCAACAAACTAGAAAACCTGTTCCTTTGACCTACCAATGAAAGTAGGGAGACCCAGGTATTTAGAATGGCTATCAACTGTCTTAATCTTCATTCATCCTTGGAGCAAGATTCTTCTTTCTTGGGGAACGTTTCGGCTGAAAGATAACTCGGATTTGTCAAGGTTGATCATCTGACCCGAAGCTTCCTGGTATTGGTTAAGAATTTGGAGAACATTATGAATCTCTGAGTTGGAGCTTCTAGTGAATACAATACTGCCATCTGCAAAAAAAAATGGGAGATTTTTGGAGCTCCTTTTGCAATTTTAATTCCATGTATAACCCTCTCTGCTTGAGCTTTCAGTAGCAAACCTAAAGAACCTCAGCACATAGAATAAACAGATAAGGGGATAAGGGGTCCCCTTGCCGGAGGCCTCTATCAGGGGAGAAAACTGGGCAGGGATTGTCATTCAATAAAACAGAGAAAGATACAATAGAAACATGTCTCATTATAAGAGAAACAAGGTGTTCCGGAAAACCCATATTAGATAGAACATATCTCAAAAAGGACCATTCCACCCGGTCGTATGCCTTAGCCATATCAAGTTTGAGACCAATGTATCCTGTCCTACCTTTTGCTTTTTTCCTCATGTAGTGATAAATATCAAAAGCCACTAGTGTATTATCAGTTATAAGTCTTCCAGGAACAAAAGTACTTTGATTGCAATTAACTATTAGAGGCAAAATTGATTTGATCCGATTTGCAATCGTCTTAGTGACTAGCTTCATAATCACATTACACAGGAAAATTAGCCTAAAATCTTAGTGTGTCTGGGTTTTTTAATTTTGGGAATCATACACAGAAAAGTGTGGTTAATGGTAGCCGGATCCATGCCATTATTTAGAATTTCAAGAACAAAAGATGATATTTCAGCGCTAATTAAATGCCAGTATTTTTGGAAAAAATATGGAGGTAGCCCATCCGGACCAGGAGCAGACAAGGGTTTCATACCTTTCAAAGCTACATGGATGTCTTCTGAATAAAAGTTACGTGATAAAGATGCACACATGTCAGGGGAAACTCTGTTACGGACCACTTCAAGGACAACCAATGATTGGGCCGGGTAAGAAGATGAGAAGAGATTTATGAAAAAATCTATCATTACTCTAGAAATATGACTCTCCTCCCTGAACTCCCTTCCATTATCATCTCAGATAAGATCAACCAAATTCATTTTTTCCTCTAAGAGGCCTTCAGGTGAAAGAACCTTGGTTTTATCTCCCTCTTTAAGCCATTGGGCCCGAGAGCGCTGAGCCCACAATTGCTCTTCTTGCTCCAACAGGGCATATAGTGTGGATTCTTCTTCGCGAATTGACTGAATCTTTCCGGTTTCGTGAGAAGCTTTATAGAGGCCCTCCAGTCACTTTTGACTTTCTCGAATTTTCCTGGGAATGCTGCCAAATTTTTTAGAGCCCCAACTATCCAGAACTTGAAGGCACGTGGATAATTTAGACTCCATCCCCAAAGCACCTTTAGACCAGCCTTCTATTACTTTCTGTTCACATTCATTTTCCGTGGCCCAAATTTGGTCAAATCTCAAAATTTTACACCTGCCCCTTCTGCCACTTGGCTCGGCATTTGTGTCCAAAAGCAAAGGGCAATGGTCAGAGCAGCACCGACCCAAATGATGCACAGTGACAACAGGGAATAAAGCTTTACACGTGGAAGAGGCTAGAAATCGGTGAAGTCTTGCTTTGATATTATTAGTGTCATGTTGTCTATTGCCCCACGTAAACTGGTCTCCAATACAGCCCAGATCAATCAATCCGCAACAATGAATACTCTCCCTAAAACCTGATAAAAGATAATTTGGAACCAGGTTGCCACCTCTCTTCTCATCATTTGTGGAGATTTGATTGAAATCTCCAAAACAAACCCAGGGAGTTGGGGCAATGTCTCGGTGCAAAGACTTGATTAAATCCCAGGTCAGGTGTTTATTAGGGAGTTCAGGGTAACCATAGATGTCGGAGCATTGCCAATAGGATTCCCCATCATCAACAGAGACTTTCGCATCTATGTGGTGAATGGAAGTTGTGAGGATCTCTATTGTTAAATCATCAGACCAAAATAAGGCTAAACCTCCAGCCCGCGCCTTACCTTCTCCAGAACAACCCACCGCCCATACATTATTTAAACCTCCAATACTCCTCATTCTCATCATCTCCTCAGCTTTCTTCCTTGTTTCCATAAGGAAAACAAGGGTGGGTGACTTTTCAGCTATAAGCTTCTTCAAAGCTTGAACTGTCTGAGAGTTCCCAAGCCCCCGACAGTTCCAATGAATCACGATTCGTGACTTTCTTGAAATACAATTGTCTTCCTTGTTCTGCTAACAATATATTTATGTATTGAACTCTTTCAAATCCTTCTTGCTTGAAATTTATGGTATGGTTTAGTATAAATTTGTCAAAATTTTAGGGCCTGTTTGGTTTCTATTTTCATTTCCTGTTTTCATTTCCTGTTTTTATTTTATTTCATGTTTTCTGAAATTTTACAAAGGAAAAACTGGAAATGTTGGAAACAGCAAATTTTTGTTTCCAGCATTTCCAGTTTTTCCTTTATAAAATTTCAGAAAACAGGAAACAGAAAATGGAAACAGGAAATGAAAATTCAAACCAAACAGGCCCTTATTGTGAAGATGGAGGCTGAGGTTTTGGGTCTCTTCAGAATTGTTCTCCTCAAATCCATATCATAGTATTAAAGGAATTACATGCTTCTTTTACATGCTTGGAGATTGGAGATTAAAGAGGCGATTCAAAGTATGATTCCTTTAAAGGTCTTGATCCCAACAAACTCCAACCAATTTTCTCTCGATCTCACCGGGAGATTATTGTCCCCTCGATACGTGAGAAGATTAAGCAGGTTTATGTTGATCCTTCATGTGTTCAGGAAGTAAATGACACTCTCCTTGTTTTTATTTCAAAAGTTGATAATCATGCTTGCATGAACAAGTTTCGCCCTATAAATCCTTGTATTTTGTAATGTTTTGTACATTTTTTTGTTAATAGCTTTTGGTATATATGAAGTGTTAGTGTTTACATAGACATTCTATCTCCAATCAATGTAGTTTACTCCCTCATCGTCATAGAACAAACACTATCATTATTGTTCAGGAGATATTTCATTTCATGAGAATCTACAAGAGCAATAAGGGAATGTTTGCAATTAAAGTTCATATTGATAAGGTTCATGACAAATCAAGGGTCAATTTTGATAAAAAATTTTTCTTATAAAAACTTAAAAGAGAAAAAAATAAAATGAATTAATAAGGTAAAATAAATTTAATTTTCTTTTATAAGTTAAAATTAATTTATGCAACTCAACCTTTTCAGGAGCTCTTTTATTTAACTTATACATAAACACTTATAAACTTATAATGAATTTTTTATAAGTTCAAATTCAAACACTCATGTTAGTTGAAAAACTTTTAAAAACTAAAAGTTAACCAAATTAAGCCTAAATTCGAACTCTGCCATTGGTCTCAACTACTCTTTCTATCTAAATGCCATGTTATTTTGTTTGTCATTTTAAAAACCTAAATGGATGGATGATCCCCCTAATTTTACTATTGTTTGCTAATATTTTTTGTCAAATACTACTAATTTTGCTATTGATTCCCAATATCTTTATTATTTAGAATATATATTAATGGTATAAAAGAACAATTTAATTAAACATAATTATATTTACCTAAAAATAATAATATTTAACAAGTTTAATAATCTTTATATAAAAAGTCTTAAATATATTATGTTTTAAAATCTTTAAACAAATAAAATATACTAATTGATAGCAACTTAAATAACATCATATCTAAACCGATGCATAATAAATTTTGAAAATTGTTGATCAACAACTGTGGATTTGTTTCAAATACTTGAAAGGCTCTGGAGGAAAATCTCTTTTTAGAAACGCAAGCACATAAACAAGATTGGTTTGCATATTGTAAAGGTCAAATATATGTTGAACCCAACAATTTATCAAGATTAGCAATGACAATTAAATCGGAATCGGGAGGTATCGATCCACCCTCGTTTTGACTTTGGCAAGAAAAACCCTGCTTTTAATCGGATTTATGGAAAACTCGACTCGATCCGATGGGGCGGGGTGGGTTTGAGGGTGCAAGCACCCGCTCCGATATTATAATTAAATAATATATACAAGCTTATATATTTTCTTTAAAATATGATATAATTTTTAACTTAATAATTTTTATGTATCATTTAAATTATAATGTATTAGAAATATATATTTGAATTACCATATATAAAGAACAAAATAAAAAATATAGAAGGTGGGATCCCTGCGGGTTTCTTGGAACCCGACGGAGACCCGCGGGGATGAGGTTGAGTTTCATACTTTCCAACCCGCTCACTTAAACTCGGACCTATCTCGACTTTTACGCGAGTAGGAACTGGGAGAGCAGAACTCGTCCGCCCCACCCCACCCCGTTGCCATGCCTAATAAAGATCCATATTTTTTAGTGAACATATGTTGTTTTAGTGCATATGGAAATCCAAATATGTTATAAAGCATCAATAATAATTTTGTTTTATTTTTTTAATTAAAAATGTTAGGCTAAAAACTTTAATCCCTCATAAATTACAACCACTTATCATTTAAGCGGATCACTTTGGATGAAAATAAATAAAAGTACAAAATAAGTTGCTATGTGTGTGTTTGAGCATGCGGTTATTAAAAAGTCACTACATCTAATGATTTGTATGCTTGTAGAGTCCTCTATCAAGTTACAATAATGAGTGCATGTTTGGTTCCCAATTGGGAACATGGAGAATCAATTCTATGAAATTGATTTTAAATCATTTCTATCCAATATGCTTCGTAAATCGTACATCATTCATTTCCTGCTATTGATTTTATAAATATATCAAAATCAATTCTACCCAATTGTAAATCAAATGGACCCTAATTTGTTGCTCTAACCTCTTAAACTAGTCCAATCAAAGCCAACTGAATAAAATTTACCATTAAAGTGAAAGATTCATTTTATAGAATAAAGTTGTTATCTTTGATTAAGACATAAATGATTAAAATTTTAATAATCTCAATAGTTTATTATATATAAGTATACATTTTATCACATTCTCAATTATTAAATTTTCGGGTAACGATTATAACTATCACTAATTTTTAGAGAAGCAAAATCCAATTGGGAACAAGGAAATGAGTCAGGCAATTGATTATTACACATACATTTTTTAATCTCACACATCCATATCCCTTCTCTCATAAATTGTTATTTATTAAAATACCCTTTTAACTTAAATCCTCTATCTCCCTCCTTCCCCCTACACCATCCTCACCCCTCTTCATCTCCCTCCCCCTCCTCACTGGACCTGCAATATTAACAACAATAGGTCCAAGATTCATTGGAGCATTAGCATTTATCTTCTATATCAAATAGGTCTTCTTATTTTCCAAAATTAGAAACCAAACAAAGTGGACTCATAAGTCATAATTGTGGAGGTGATTATCCCTTCTAATTATTGTTTTTTGTGCAAAATAATAGAGTGCATAGTGCATACAACCCGAGCCAAAATTATACATGTGATGTTGATATTGATTTATTTATGTGTTGGCTTATTTATTATTTATTTGTTTTTGCGATTAGATCTTTGAAGTTTGAATGTTCCTAATCAATAGTCCAGGCGCAAATTAATTCCGGATTTACAATAGTATCCTCTGCCAACAGTAACCATGATTGCAATAATTCTGATGAGTCAATGGCAAAACTTCTGTTAAAACAATCAAGCTTTCTTTGTCACACATTCCATCTCCCAATCAAAGATTAACAAAAAAATTCATTTTAACTCTAGAAATCCCATTAACTGATGGGGGAATTGAGTTTTACACAGTTTTAATCCTACCCATCCAATTCTTTTTTATTAGAAAAAGGTATTTTAAGAAATAAAAAAGAATTGAATGTGTAGGAATTATTTATTTATTTATTTTGGTCAGAATGTGTAGGAATTAAAAAGATGTATAAAAATTAATTCACAATGAGTCGATACGGAGAGCCCAAATTGATAGGCCCATTCCAGCCTGGTAGGCCCAATCTAATAAGAAACAAGTGGGCCCCGTCACGCGCACATTCACAAAAATGAGTCGAAGGCTTATTTTCTGTTCTGTCAGCGTTCAGTGTAAAGAGTTGAGTCACAATTTCAATGGCCGCAGAAATTTGTGGCGGGTCTCTATTCTTATCCGTTAAAACTCAACTGCAACTGCAACAACAACAACTATTCCTCCATGCTCAACGAACCAGAACAACAACAACCACTACCAGATTCCACTCATCCAAACCTTCCTTTTCTCCTCGCTCTTTCAATGCCTCCACCACCTTTCGCCGCAGCGTTTTCTGCCAGGTTGCTAGCACTGACACGCTCTCCGACTTCGAATCCGCCGCCAAAGCTGGCCAAGATCGTCTCTCTAAGGTTTAGTTCCCAAATTCCCCTCGCTCTCGCTTGCTTGAAACTCGAAACCGAAATTTGTTCGTAACAAGCTTATTTGTGTTTGTTTCAGGTGCCGGTGTCTAATATAAGGAACTTTTGCATCATTGCTCATATTGACCATGGCAAATCCACCCTGGCTGATAAGTTGCTTCAGGTTACTGGAACTGTGCACCAGCGAGAGATGAAGGACCAGTTTCTCGATAACATGGATTTGGAGAGAGAAAGAGGCATCACTATCAAGCTTCAGGTTCGCATTTTCGTATTCCTAATTCCCTATTATCTTCAGCACGTTCATAGAAAATTTTTAATTTTCATATTCTCTCATTACTCATAATTAGTTTTTCTTGAGATGTGATATTTCGAGAAGGATGATTTTAGAACTCTCATTTTCAATTTTTCATTGAATTTTAAGCTTGATTTCATTCCCATTCTCATTCCTCTTTAAATCTCCTTTAGTTTTCCAAGCAAGTTAGTGTAGTGTAACTTTCACCCGTACTATCCATTCATCCCCCTCCATGTTTAACCATTCCAAACAAATTGTAGGTTCTAATTACATTTGTATTTTTTTCTAAAAAATAATTGGGACAGAAAATTTTCTGTTTAATTGTGTGTTTGAATTAGCTTAGCTTGCATTAGAAAATAGAAATAGCTTATCAAAATATTTGTGAGAGAGCTATTAAAAAAGCAATTTTCAATAATCAAAACCAACCATGCACTGCGTGATAAATCTTATGTGAGAGATGGATGTCTTTCTCTATTGTATTTTGGAAAATATGATTTCCAATTGCATTTTGGAAATTAAAATTTTGTGTGATATTTGACAAAGCATTTAATTAATTTTGATAATGGCAGGCAGCTCGAATGCGATATGTGTTTGAAAATAAACCATATTGCTTAAATTTAATAGATACTCCAGGGCATGTCGACTTCTCGTATGAGGTATGTGAATGTAGTAATCTATACTGTTGTGTTCTTTATCTTATATTATTGCAACAGTGTTGTCTCAGTTCATTTCTTCCTGTTTCAAACATTGGAGCAATGATCAGATATAACACCTATATAGACTAGGATTGAAGTAACTAGAGCCTCTTCTCTATGTTGTCTAGTAGTAATTTCAAGAATTTAAAGCTGAATAGCATGTTTGTTAAAATTAATTTGTTTTTCTATACTGGAAACTAGAAACAGAGAAAATAACAAATTTGGGTGGCATTCTAATTGACCCCCCTCCCTCTTTTTATTTTCTATCACCACTTATGAGAAACCATTCTGGAAAAGTCATTGTCCTTGGTTGTTTTCTATTTTAGCTAAGTTTGAAAACAAAAACTGCTTAAAAACTATTAAAAAAGAGTTAAATCAATTGCATTCAGAATTACTATTTGGCCATTCTAAATGATATTTGACTATGTCAGATAACTCGATTGAGTTCATGTGTTGCATGTGGTTAATATTATAAATTCACCAATCACCCCCCATCAAAAACATATTAATTCTATTTTTTTGGGGAGGGGGGAGGGGGCCTAAAAACCCCTTAGAATGTTATCAACACAATAGTATGACTTTGAATATTCATCTATGGCTAGGTTTCTCGATCACTTGCAGCATGTGAGGGTGCTCTCCTTGTAGTAGATGCTTCTCAGGTGAATCTTTATTTATTTTAATTCTCTTAATTCCTTTCTAGTTTTATGCCTTTTATCATGTGAGAGTGCTCTTCTTGTAATAATGCCAGTTTCTGCTTTGTCACAAATATTTGTTTCCAAACCACAGGGGGTTGAAGCACAGACACTAGCTAATGTTTATTTGGCTCTGGAGAACAACCTAGAAATTATCCCTGTAAGTAAGCCATTCTAGTGTTCTGTTTTTAACTTCTCTTATATTTAATTTTAATTTTAATTTACTGAGAGACTCATTATCCTTTATTGATGCTATTTTTTAATTAATAAACTCAAATGCATTTTTTTTTAAAAAAGCCAGTGGCTCAATTTCACCCCCACAAAAAAATTCCTGTTAAATGCAATTTATTGTAAGACCATCTGTCTGAACAATGGCATAAAAGAGTTGTGTTCTTTTATGGCAACGAAGTTGAGGCATGGGATTTTCCCTTTTCAAATTGTGGATGGTATTGTTCTCCTATCTGTCTACTTTTTCTCTCAACCTTTCTCAATTTATAAATTTATGAAATAATATGTCCATATGTGTGTGTGTGTCCTCGCCTGTCTGTTTAGTAATGGCAGATATTCTGTAACAGGTTTTGAACAAAATAGATCTTCCAGGTGCAGAACCCGATCGAGTTATCAAGGAGATTGAAGAGGTTTGTTTGTCAACTAAGGCCCTTGATGTCATCGTACACTTAATTTTTCTGTTTCAAGGGGAGAGACTCTACAATCCTTCCCAGTTTATACCATAATTTAATTGTTCTCTGAGTAAAGTAAACCTGTATTAATTATTTGCTTAACATTCTAAATCTAAAGCCTCGTAATTCCTAGTTTAATTCGTAGTAATTGGAGTGGATATAGTTTATGCATTAGGAGGTTTGAAATTTGAGAACATGTTAACTCGGGCTTCCTTCCATGAGCATTGACTATTTCTTTATTCTTTATTTATGAATTCTTGAATCATGATTACAATATTCCTGAGAAAATTTCTAGGCTGAATTGATTTCTTGTAGATTGTAGGTCTAGATTGCAGCAACGCGATTCTCTGCTCTGCAAAGGTCAGTTTTTTTTTCTTTTATCTCATGTATTTTTGTCTGGTTTACGACTTTAAAATTTAAACTATATATTGTTCTTATTATGATACTGCATATTCATATATTGCTTGTAAACAATAAAGTTACTTTCTTCTGTAGGAAGGAATAGGTATAATTGATATTCTCAATGCAATCGTTGAAAGAATTCCCCCACCAGCTGATACATCTGAAAAGCCGTTGAGGGCTTTAATATTTGATAGGTATTCTTTATTTTTTGTTATGGTTATTAAACGAATCCATTTGATGATGAAATGAAGATGTCATGTTGCCAATATACTATGGATTCACATGGATTATTGTTTTAGGTTTGGATGACATTGATACCATGAATTAATTTTGGCAAGGTCCCTCTAATCTAAAAATGATGACATGGACATTAAGCTGAGATGCAGTTGACTTATTTAAGTTCTAGAATCTAATTTCGATGTCTAAGGTTCAACCTATGCTTTAGCTAATTCTTTTGCCAGGTAGTTTTGTTGTCACATACCTTAGCTTAATGTAAGCTCAAGGATCTTCTGTTTCACTTTATGACTATTTATATGTGGGGTATTTACATACATAAAATTCCTTTTGTATGTATAGCTGATTAAACGTCCCTAGCATGTTGTGTCAGCTAATATTCTTTTACATGTGGTATTTATCCTTCAGGTGCTCATATTTATTGTTTCTTTGCAGTTACTATGATCCATATAGAGGTGTTATTGTATACTTTCGAGTTATAGATGGGACTATAAAGAAAGGTGACAGAGTATATTTTATGGCTAGTGGTAAGGTAAAGTACCTTCCCTATTTTATGGTCTGCTGCCTCTTCCAGCAAAGATTAAGTTTGGTGGGGATGAACTGTCACAATAGTTGGCTATTCATAATTTCATTCTTTACATCTTCAATGTAACTGCAAAAAATTCAAAGTACTCTATCTTTGGTGAAAACTTGGTTATTTTGACTGATGACTACTGTTGAACACTACTATTATTCTCTGAAATAATGTGATTATTAAACTACAGGATTATTTTGCCGATGAAATTGGAGTTTTGTCTCCAAATCAACTCCAAGTCGAACAATTGTATGCTGGTGAGGTAAAGCAATACTTCTGAATGATTAGTTAATAAGATGCATTTCATATTGCTTCTAGTATTTTTGGTTCTCCTCTCCCCTTCTCCTTTCCACCTCTTGTCCTATGTGCACAATATGAAACATCGAAACATATAACGGATAAATAAGTCAAAGAATTGATGTAACAAATATGACAAGACATAATACATGACACTAATATATTGTTTCTCCTGAATATGTCTTGGTCTGTCTATGTACATATTTTGCTGTAATGGCAATTCTGTTTGATGTTGAGTTTGTTCTTCTGTTTTTTTAGTTCTCTAAAGAAAGATAAAAGAAGCATTTTTTATTCAATGTGCGCATTGATATCTTTGTTGTACTCTAATAGGTGGGCTATCTATCTGCATCAATAAGAACAGTAGCTGATGCCAGAGTAGGTGACACTATTACTCACTATACCAGAAAGGCGGATAATTCACTCCCTGGATATGAGGAAGCCACTCCTATGGTGTTCTGTGGCCTGTTTCCTGTCGACGCTGACCAGTATTGATATCCTGTTTTCACTCTTTTTTCTTTGTTGTACTAAAGAATTGTATTGTTACTCTTGAGTCTTGACTGTCTCTGGAGTTAATATATTTTTTTCATTTGGCAGATTTCCTGACCTACGTGATGCACTTGAGAAGCTACAACTAAACGATGCTGCCCTAAAGGTGGCCTTATACTAATATGCTGGAAAATAGTGTATCTTTTGTTGCTAGGCATTCAGCAAGGGGACATAATTTGCACTTTTCTATATATGCTATCATTTGTTAGTTGTGACTTGCTTTTTAACATTATAGTTCTTGTTTTAGTTATAATGGCTTTCTTTATCAATTCACCTTTTCTTTAAGTTGTTTGACTTGGTGTTTAATTCAAATATTTTATTTCACTTTTGAATTAAGTTTCTTTTATGGGAGAAGCATTCATGTCAAATCTGCTAGGCATAAAGTTTATTTAAATTATACCATGTGGGATCTGAATGCGTGGTTTCTCTTGATGTCTCGTGTGTGTCTTAAGTTTGGCACCACACAATTTTCCCCCAATTATCTGTTAATAAATGAAAGAAACAAGAGACATGTGATGAAATCCATGTGTGTTGCACAGCAGAGCTACACACACTGTGTGTGTGCTGAATTACAACAAATACAAGGATTACTGTTACCTTAATTGCTATAATTATATGATATTGTACCATTTTTAATTACCCTATTTACATTGTTTCTAACAATATCCAATTATTTAAGAGTTTATTTTCTTTTCTGTTATGCAGTTTGAACCTGAGACCTCAAGTGCTATGGGATTTGGCTTTAGATGTGGGTTTCTGGGTCTTCTCCACATGGAAATTGTTCAGGTTTGAATTTTTAGAAGCATCTGCTCTCTGGCCTTCATAGGAAATGCCTGAATGTTCTTATATGGCATAGTTCCTCGAAATATGGTTTAAAGTGCTGATTAACTTTGGAAACCGGTCTTATCTTTTTAAGTTCTTTAATTACAGGAGAGACTTGAGAGAGAATACAATTTGAGCCTGATAACTACTGCGCCAAGTGTTGTATACAGAGTGAACTGTGTAAATGGTGATACTGTAATTTCTTCTCATTCCTAAGCTCCCTTGCTATGTAATACATTCTTTTTGTGAAACTGTAATTTTCTTTTTAATGTGTCATATTAACATCATCATTTTGTCCAAATCACAAAATGTTTGAAGGTTGAATGCTCAAATCCATCTCTACTTCCTGAGCCTGGACAGAGGAAATCAATTGAGGAGCCAGTTGTTAAGGTTATTTTGTTGCACTTAGTGGTGTTTATTGTTCACACTTTCAAGATTTGAAGCAGTTCAGGCTAAAGATGTTAATTTATAAGTACTGTGTGTGTGTGTGTGTTGTCTTGGAAATAATGTATATTTATTCAGATTGAGATGCTTACACCAAAGGACTACATTGGTTCGCTTATGGAACTTGGACAAGAAAGAAGAGGGCAGTTCATAGAAATGAAATTTATTACTGAAAACAGGGCATCGATCATCTATGAATTGCCACTAGCTGAGGTAATCTCTTGCAATATTCTTGTCAATTTACCCTGTAAATCATGTGCCTCGGTTTGACTAGTTTTGGCTTTCAAGTTTCTGAATCTCCTTGAATATCAATTTTGTAGATGGTTGGTGATTTCTTTGACCAGTTAAAGTCAAGAAGTAAGGGTTATGCCAGTATGGAGTATACCTTTGTCGGGTAAATGTCTCTGAAAGCATGACATTTTCAATTTGAAGCACATAGTATTTGTATTTATAATTTTAAAGCTAACCTTGTCCTTTGTTAAATGAAATCATAGTGTTAAGTGTGAGAAGGTTGTCTTTCCAAGGAATTTTCTAAATGTTCTAATATGTTGTGTTATTTAATTCTCAGGTACAAAGAAAGTGATTTAGTTAAACTTGACATACAGATAAATGGTGATTGTGTGGAGCCATTGGCTACAATTGTGCACAAAGATAAGGTAACTTACTAATTCTCTATTTTTTTAGTCTATATATGGATTGGAAATAAAGATATATCTGACTCTCTGGAAATTGCCTATTAATGGAACTTGACTGTGGATTTGTGAGATATATTAATTAATCATACTGGGTTGGGAAAATCAGAATTGAATGTATTCATTTCATCTGCTATTTTTTATTTTTTCAATTTTTCTTTAAAAAAAGAATTCTGGTAAAGCATTTTTTTACTCTGAACCGCAATTGTTTAAATGCAAATGGTCAGGCATTGAAAAAGAATACAAGTAATTCTATAAATTACACTTAAAATATCTAAATCTACTGAATGAGACTTTTGCGGGCGTTTGGATTGAAGAGAAGTGGAAGATAAATTACTACATTCAGTAATCTGAAACAGTTGGTCAGACCTGTAATTCTTATTTGATTCAACGAGTCAATAATAAAAAAGAATTGTGATAAAAAAAAGTTATAGAAACATTTTAATGAACCTCATACAAGAATTTTTTGGACTATACAACATGAAATTACTTTTTGCTTACAAAACTCTATTATTCATTGAACCCCTTCTCCACAAGGAATTGACCATGATATCCTCTACCACAAGAAAGAGGTTTATTTCCTAGTAACCTCAAGCATTCACCAGTTTTGCTTTGTCTACTTTATCTTTTATTATTGTTGTTAGAGATATAAAGTCATTCATGAGCATCCATCTATTAGCTGAGTTTTTAGGATAATTGATTTCTTTCATGCTGTTAGAGACTTTGTGACCAAATAAATGGTCAAGAATTCAATCCATGCTTCTCTCCCTCTTCATAATTAAGTTGAATTTTAGCACAAGAAAAAGGTGGGTTTATGCACTTAAAAACCGAAGAGCTCTGCACTAGGGGATGTATTAAGGGACCGTTTGGAAGAAAGTGTCAACTTTTAGTATTTTAGTTATATTTTTATTAATTTCTATAAAATATGTAAGTTTGACTGTTTCCTATACATGCAAAAGTTTGTGGGTTTTCTTTTTTCTTTTAGCTTGCAATTTTCCCCTTTACTAGTGTAGTGCTTGTGGATTGCACGGTAAAATTTAATTTAAAATTATGTTAAATAACAATATTTTAAAAATTAGTTAAAAAAATATTATTATAAAATGAATTTAATGAAAAATATAATATACAAGCATAATTCTAATGAGAAATTTATTTATTTATAAATGGATATAAATTACTTCCAAAATAAATGTAAGAGTATTATAAATCATAATTAATAAAAATTTTAGAATTATTGATTATATTACAAAAAAGTTATATTTCAAAATTTAAACTTTATGTC
Organism: Sesbania bispinosa; assembly: GCA_026901365.1. NCBI lineage: Eukaryota > Viridiplantae > Streptophyta > Magnoliopsida > Fabales > Fabaceae > Sesbania > Sesbania bispinosa. Next base: position 195,550 of record QLOH01000570.1, read on the forward strand.
CAAATATTAAAATATAATAAAATTACATCTCTGCTCTGTTAATAGTATTTTGTTAAAATAAATAAAATAATTAAATTATTAGAAATTTAATATTTCAAAAAGAAGAAACTAATAAATATAGTTTTTTTTTTTTAAATAAACTAATATTGGATACATATTTCATGAATTAAATCACAATTTTACTAAAGTATTAATCCCTAACCCATTGGCCCATACTTAATGCGAATGAGTTTAGGAACTCTATCTAACGTCCTGCTTATATAATTTAAAATTTATCACAGGTCTTTGAATCAAATATATCCATAAAACTTACTTAAAAGACTTTGATATATAGAGAACTTAATTCAACTATGCCTTTGATATCCATGGAAGATTCTTCAAATTGGTGAATTTTTCTCTCTCTATTTTGATTGGTTATAATTCAATTGCATATTTCAAGTTTTCTTCAGGTTAGTAATGGCTATAATGAGTTCAATAAGGTTAATATTTTCAGACTTTATAACACTATTTTATACCATGTTGAAATCATAAACCTTGGTTGATACGAAGTTAAAATGAACCAATTTCCACATTTTTCATATTAATGTTTTTATCTTTCATATACTTAAATTCATTTAGTATGATATGACTTAATGAGAAGTATAACTTAATTGAATTATTTGAAAATGTAAACAATTGCTATTGCTATCTCCACTTCACACCTACTATCCCACCGATTATTATGTTCCTTTGCACACATAAAGTGTTTTTGCCACTTATTGCTGTACGGCCTGTACTTGAATGAAAGAAATAATGCAAGATACTGTTCTCAATATTTAAAAAGTTAGCGTCTTATGCTTACTTGATTCGATATTGGTCTATTTTAAGTAGACTAGAAGCAGGTTTATATGCAGTTAGCTGTCATTTCTGAGGAAAGTATGTTTCAGATAGTCTTAGTTTGCATAAACAATGTAATATGGGCTAAACCTCTATAGTTAAATTTGGCTGCGAATCTCATGAATATACTTTTTAATTTTGATGTCAATAAATTGTCAGAAAATCAACAAATGCTTGTATTTTCAGGCATATTCTGTGGGAAGGGCTTTGACTCTAAAGTTGAAGGAGCTCATACCACGGCAAATGTTTAAAGTACCAATTCAAGTAAGAATTGTGTATTATTTTCATGTTCATTCATTTGAAAAATAGATGTCTTTTTTTTTTCCTGCTTTATATGGTCTAATTCTAACTATCATTTCATTCCCCTTTGATACAATTATGAAGATTTGCTTTAATTTTGTTAGATGTCAATAAACTAACCACAATAGCATATGCTTGGTATCTTTGTTCTAGGCATGCATAGGATCCAAAGTGATTGCTAGTGAAGCTTTATCTGCAATAAGGAAGGATGTATTAGCCAAATGCTATGGTAAGACAAGTGGCAAATCTTGGTGGATCTTGCATAAATAGGTTAATCAGGACATGCAAATAGTTTTTGGGCGGTGATTTTGTCTTAAATCTTTAGTTTTTTCGGTTTTCTCCCATGTTTTTAAAGGATTTCCTGTCTCTGGTTTCTCTATTTTAAAGAAGAAAATTCCTTCTTCCCATGTAGATATTTAGAAACCATGAATGTATAACCTCCATGTTTTCTTTTCATTTTATTTTCCTTACCCTGTTATGATTGCGAGGGTTGCCTCTTTACAATTCTTCTCTTCGATGTCATTCTTCCAGGTGGGGACATTTCGAGAAAAAAGAAATTGCTTAAGAAACAGGTACGGTCCAGTATAAATTGACAGTGTCATATTTTAATTTTTCTCATTTTTTAAAGCTTATCAAGATGGCTGTGTATATTTATAGTTGACAGTGAAATAGATTTTTATTGGTAGTTGTGTGTTCAGCTTCAATAGTATTTTGCATAACAAAGAAAATGTTTAATTTTCATTAGCAGTGGAAATGTGAAATTGCTTATATGCAATCGATGTTTTCACTCTATGTTTTACCTTAGATTGCCCATAATAGTATTAACGTCTTTCTCCAACCAGGCTGAAGGAAAGAAGAGGATGAAGTCTATTGGTAAAGTTGATGTGCCTCAAGAAGCTTTTATGGCGGTTTTGAAACTTGAAAAGGAGGTAATATGATCACGTTTACATGTAAGTTGCAACATCATCTGAAATTGTAAATATATTGGGAAAATGTCAGAACCTTGATGCGTTCTTGTTTTGGTATTATGATCATCCAAATGTCAAAATATATTGATTCTTAGCTGCATACAAGATTTTGGCTTATTTAATTCATATTTAATTAATTATACTCCTATTTAATTCATTTCTTTTTGCTTAAAAAAAGATGTTGGCTTATTGATAGAATCTATTCGACCGGAAAAAGTTGAAATATTGGGGCAAGATTCTAGTCTTCATCGCCAATATTCGATAGCTCTGTCAGTGCTAAACTGCTAATCTACACACTAATTGTTGGCATATAAAACGATTAGTTTTTTTTGCAATTGGGCAGAGACAAATATGAAATAAAAACAAAAACACTAATAAATTTTACGAATTTTAAGTGATGTTTAATAAACATAATATTTGGCATCTCTAATACTTCATCCCTCCCAATTTACTTCACTTTTAAGATTGTGACACCGGAATTAAGGAATATTGTTAATACTCTAAGATTTATAAAATATTATAAACTAATTTATTATTATACCGCTTATCTCTCATATTAAAAATATATCATGCAAGAAATACATATTAATTAATTGGTAAGGGTGAAATTGGAAAGAGTCATTTAATAGTGTATTAGTATTAGAAAACAACTAAATCGGGGCAATTTTTTTTGCTAAAACGTCAAGTAAAACGGGACGGAGGGAGTACCATTTGCTAAGGAACATTACTAAAATGAGAAAATGTGGTTGTACATCTAACAACTTTACCTTGGAATTTGCATTCAACTGTGCTTAGCAACTGAGTGAATTTGGATTTCCATTTGCAATCTCAAAACTATAATTGGGGATAAATCCTTTGTAAGAAAAATGTTGTTTGTACGTCTTAAAAATGTTAAATTGTATGTCTCTACGAAATAAATGTCTTATTGAACAGCATAGCGTTTGATGAACCAAACCCCTTCATCTTACTGATGACGTAAATGTGATTTGGATAGAGAAGACTACAACGGTGATGGAAAGGGGGAAGAAGATTAGGGAGAAAAGACCTTTGGTGCGGTTGAGAGAAAGATGAAGGGCTAATTCCAGTTGTCCTTGGTGACGGCGACTACGAATGTGGCATCAACATATGAAACTACTACGGCGAGTGAGAGGGCGAAGCACAGGAAAAGGAAAAGGAATATGGTCTAGATGAGTGAAACGACATCCATGTGAATAGATGAGACATGTCTTACTACCTCAAGGTGACTTAAAGACGGAGGGTTGTGAAGCCAAAGAAAATGGATCTATTAATTTTGGAGTAGGTGGTCTCATGGGTATTGTGTGTGGGTTCCTATCTCTATATTGCAAGCAAAGGTAAAATCTAGAGGTGCCACCGCATATTATTCTTGATGTGGCAAAATTAGACATATATGGAAATTTTGGAGGTGATATGTCAATGTCATAGCTTGCGATTCGGCTTGGTGCGGTTGAGAGAAAGATAAAGGGGTAATTCCAGTTGTCCTTGGTGACGGCGATTACGAATGTGGCGTCAACATATGAAACTGCTACGACGAGTGAGAGGGCGAAGCACGGGAGAAAGAAAATGATTGTGGTCTAGATGAGTGAAACGACATCCATATGAGTAGATGAGACATGTGTTACTGCCTCAAGGTGGCTTGAAGACGGAAGGTTGTGAAGCCAAAGAAAATAGATCTATCAATTTTGGAATAGGTGATCTCATGGGTATTGTGTGTGGGTTCCTATCTCTATATTGCAAGCAAATGCAAAATCTAGAGATGTCACCTCTTATTATTCTTGTTGTAGCAAAATTAGACATATGTAGCAATTTTGGAGGTGATGTGTTAATCTCATAGCTTGCGATTCGGCTTATATAATAGATTAGGTCTTGTTTATATTAAGACTTAATTACACTTTTGTTCCTTTAATATAAACCATATGCAATTTTAATTTCTCAATTTTTTGCGATCAAATTAAATACCTATATTTTTAAAATTAATTAAAATTAAGCAAATTTATTTCTTCCATCAACTATAATTTTTAACCATCTCCACTCATAGAGAGTATTTTAAAGCTTTACAAAAAGGTAAACTCAATTCCAACGCTCACAATCGGTGGTTTTCTTTTTGGAGTTGCTTTTCGGACCCCCTTTTTGTTATTCACACTCCCCATAATATACCCCCTTCCCAAACTACTCCTACCCCCTACCCCCTCCTCCTCCTCACTCCCCAACGCCCCATTCCTGTTCCCCAACCCCCATCCCCTCCCCTTTAATTTTTTTTTAAACCTTTGAGTTTAGAGACAGAATTTTTCCATCTCTAAACTCGTCCCCCCAATGCACACCCCTTTCCGGATTTAAAAATTTTTCGGAACTTTTCGAAAATTAATTTCCGGAAGGTTCCGGAAAATTTTTAAATGGAGACGAGTTTAGAGACGGAAAAATTCCGTCTCTAAACCAAAAGCTTCAAAAAAAATTAAAGGGGAAGGGAGTTGGGGGAGGGGGGCCGTTGGGGAGGGTGGCTTTGTGGAGGGTGGGGGAGGGGGGCTTTGTGGAGGGTGGGGGAGTGGGGTGTTTGGAAGGGGGGTGGGGGAATGGGTGGGGAGGGGTGACGGTGGAGGTGGGGTGGCTGAGGGGGGGAGTTTAGAGACGGAAAAATTCCGTCTCTAAACTCAGCTTCAAAAAAATTTAAAGGGGAGGGGGTTGGGGAACAGGAATGGGGCGGGAGAGGGGGAGGGGGTGGCGGTGGGGGTGGGTGGGGTAAGGGTAGTTTGGGAAGGGGCATATTATGGGGGTGCAAATAGCAAGAAGGGGGGTCCGAAAAGCAACTCCCTTTTCTTTTACAGCACACTCGGTGGTATTAGAGAATGCATGGTCCTTTCCATTTTTCGTGTCATATAGCATCAAACAAATCAATTCAAATTTTCGACCAAAAAAAATCAATTCAATTTGACACCCCCCCCCCCCCAAATCCATACCTTAGCTATACAGAATATTGTTTGATGGTTTTGTCGCAAGGACAACCCTAATGCAGCAATTAGTTGCGAACTCACGCAACTATGCGTGTGTAGTATTCACATTCATTTGATGTTCGAGGTTAATAGCTTCAACATTTGAGGCCGAAATTTTAAAAATGAAAGTGTACAAGGGGGGCGGGGATACTATGAGAAAACGAAAAGAAAAAGGTTTAGATTCGGTACTGTGCATGAGTAACCAAATCCACAAAAAATATAAAAGCTGTGCAAAACGATGGCATCGCACTATATCCTCATTAACCCATTTACTATATACACTCAAGAATGAACTACAGTCCACCAATCACCATGCTCTAACACTAAGGTGGCCACTGCAGTCACTTGATAGAAAGCATGAATGCTTGTCCTCTCTCAACACCTACAAAGCAACCTAATGAAGCCAAGGGTACCAGAGTGCTGCAAAAATATGGCATTCAACACTTGCAGCAAGAATGTGGTACACGGACATAAAGATATCCCACTTTTATGTCCACATGTATTGTAACTTCTTTCTATCCATTTCAAAGGCGCTCAGCATCAACTTGACCAAAATTATCTGATCACATCTAGTCTGACTTGACCAAAATTATCTGATCACATCTAGTCTGTCGATCATGTTCAATGTTCTTTCTCTGTCGATATCAAAATCAATCACTGGAAGCTTAGACAAAATTCTATTAAAAGATATTTCTTTGCTTTTACTTGACGAAAGACTGCTACTCTTGGTCAGTGCGTAGTTCTCCCTCAATCTAGTCTCCAGATTGTCAAAGTCCAAGCTTTTACTGATTCCTCTAATTCGTGTTTTCTTACTTACATCCTGTAGCATGTTTTGCTCATCAATTGTTAACATTGGTAAAAGGGCATTCGTAGACTGTCTGTCTGTCTTTTCCAAGGGAGGGCCAACAGAGGACTTGATGGCAGACCTCACTTTGCCAGTATCACTACCAGCCTTAATTTTGATGGCCAAGCGGTGAAGCCATAAGAGAAGTTCAAGAATATAATATTCTACTTTGTCTTTATCTGCATGGTGGAATGTCTCAACCCGCATTATACCAGCCTGCAAAGTCTTCCTATTCACCTCAGAGCTTCGATAACCAAGGAAGTATTTAAAATCAGAAAGGATTAAAAACACAGAAAATACAAATTGGAAAAAACAAACAAATTTCTAATTCAAAATAGAAGCAGTAAGACTTGCTACTTACCCTGTGTTTGCCCACTCCCCTACCCAACCAAAGCCATGATGTGCTCTGAATCAATTTTAGAACAACCAAAAGGAAAGGTACTGTTAGCTTATATATAAAGTAAATAAACTGACGAGTAAATAAAGGTTTTCACATGGCTAGTAAGGAGCTAGTTGAAAAAAAGCAAGACATCTTACTTGGATGTGTTTGTGGCAATCGGAACCAACCAATGTAATGTTTCCTCCATCTTATCTTTGATATCTGCTACAGTTAGCTGCAGGACTCAGACAGTAACCATGAGGGAAGAGCAAAAATCCAAGAAAAAAAAATAAGGAAATTTTCTTCTTTCGTTGGATGTGGAAAGCTGAAAGCAGAAGAAAATTGATTTTTCAAAATTTGTTAAGCATTTTCCTCAGCATTATAATTATGTATGGTGTTTGCAGTGAGTTCACAATGAAGGAAAGTATGAGTGTAAGTCTCATGGGTGAAGGAAGTAACGGCTAAATAAAATCAAGGACATTAATTGAGAATTGATAATCCCAGACGACTAATTGATTTTAACTTGGAGGTTAATCGAGGAGTTATTGATTAACAACTATACAATTGGTTCTAGTTTCTATCTCCATTTTAAATTTTTCAGACATTTAGTTTTTCTGTGTGATATTTTAACAAAGCTGTAATAATAGAAAGTATCTGTAGATAATCATACCTCTTCTACAACATGAAAGGATGGTAATTTGGAGCGAAGAGCTAATTTTATATTAGGAGGCAAGCTTTGATATAATGCATCCCTTGTATTTGCAGGCATTGAACTGGATCTAGCTACCTGAAAGCATCAACATGGACTTAGTATAACTACACCTTAGGCAATCCAGGAAGGTACATAGGGAATCAGCAATGAATAAACCATATCCCAATGATATAATCAAGCATAAATGTACACCCAAGCAAAGTTAACTGAATATACATATGTCTAGAGTCTAGTTCCCTATTATGTTAGTTGTATTAACATACTGTCTGCACAAAACCCGACCATGAAAAAATAAATGTGGGTCTACCAAGTGCATTTCAATCTGTTAATGACACATCCAGTTCTTGCATGGAGGTTGAGCAGTATCACACAAGATTAAAATATAGGACCACAGTGAATGAGAGATCATGAGTGCATCAAGCAGTTAGTTTTTCAGATGCATATATATCTCTACCACCAATACTATTTTGTAGTAACTCAGGTTCATTACATTTTGGATCAGGCTATGATAAGCATTGACTAGAATGTGCTATGAGAACTTGATGCAGAACAACTCAATCCATCAAAAGAAAATTCAAGGTATATTGTTTAATGATTTAACAGATTGGGAAGTTCAATTCCAACGAATAAATGGTTGAAAAGCAAGAGCCAAAAAAGATTTTGATATTTTTCCAGGCACTAGCTACGTTATCTCAAAAGTAACATAAAAAAAGGCACAATAAATGACTTCTCCATTCTAAAAATACCTGTAGAAGTCAGCAAGGCAAGTTGATAATAAATTAACTAAGAAAATGCCAGGTTTTTCTTTCCTTTAGTTGCAGTGTGCATGACACATATTTTACCAGATCACATCAACAGTTCTAGAGAACATATGCCTTTCAAAATCACAAATCATAACGGTGTTCACAGAGGTCTCCAACAACTATATAGAAGGATCAGAAACTTGAACAAATATCCACAATCTATCCTCTAATCAATAATCATATTTACATTACAAACATTATCACCTTGAGACACTCACAACCCACAGGTTAGAGAAATATTATTCCATTAAAAAAATGTTATATAACTCACGTTTTGAGGACCATTCAATTTTCACTTTAAAAAAAATGATCATCCACTTTCAATGCCAGGTCAAAGATGGTTTAGCAACCAGAAAGGTAATTAGTGTAAGAAACTTGAAAGCACATGTCATCTTTTACAGAAATTGCACCATGCAATACTGATGGGCGATGGCAACCAAATTCATAGAAGTTAAATGCTTGGCTTTACTTTAGATCTGATTGCCTCTTAAAAAGTTAATGATTAAAAAAATTAAATTTGTAGTCTATAAACCAATAACATTAAATCTTAAAAGTAATAGAGAAAGGCAAGTAGCACAGAAGAAATTCAATACTTAAAGGCAACAAGAGAAGCAACTCTAGAGACTCAATTAATTATATTTTCACCTGGTTCAAGGTAAGCCGCAAAAAGAACAGTCATGGAATGAAGTAGATTAACTTACAAGAGTATCAATTTGAAGCACTATATTTGCATAATGCAAAGCAAGGCCTGCAGGGCCCAATCTTTGGCGATTGCTCATGTGTCCAATTATTGGTTTGTGGCCATCTGCAGGTACCCCATGGATAAAAAGCATTACAAGTATGAAGCAAAATACACATTTCGGTACAAACTGATTTCAACGGTAATTTGTGGAGATAAAAAAAAAGGTCCCCCCCCCACACAAACAAAAAAAGCAAAAGAAGGCTACCATTTTGTCCCTGTCAAATTTAAAATTTGTCAAGAACTACAAAATAAGGCTACAGCCTAACATGGCTGAGATTTCCACAGTGGCTATCAATAATGTTAATTAAGTCATCACCTTGATTAGAACTGACACTAGAACAGCTTGACAAACCATGTGAAGCGAGAATGATATAACGGCCTTTAGAGTGTACATACCTGCACTGCCAAAGGCATTGCTTATCTCCAAATGCAAAAAATGGACAATGTCTACAAGCTTCTCAATAACCTGTAATTCATTAGGTTATGAATTATACTCAACTTTTCTCAGTTCTCTATTAATGAAATGCACAAGATAAACCCACCACATAAATAAAAATTAATTCTCCATACTATCTTCGGCATTATATGTGGATCAGACACAATGAAAGTCACAGAGGATAAAACAAATAGGGAGGAGGATACTGGGGATGAGATACACATCAAGAAGCAATCTGAAGTTACCTCCTCCAAACTTCTTGACCAGAGTGATTTTTTCTTTAAATGTTTAATTTGCTTCTTTATACTTTTAACTTCAGCCTTCAAGAATGCAAGGCTATCACCTATATATGAAGAAGATACTGAATGTCAAATATATATCTATAAGATACTACATAAACAAGTACTGTAAACAAGGTCAAATATACTTTTAACTCAATATATTGTAAGGTCAAACTTCTGGGTCGGAATGACTTTTTCTTGCATGTAATATATAGTAAACTATAGAGTTTGAAATTCTGTGTGACTAATCAGTCTACACAAGCTTGTATTTATATGTTGTACAGTATTAATTAGAGTAAGAATGTGATGCTAAATCTAAGGCCTAAAAATCAGTAACAGCTAACAAATACACTGCTGAGAGTTAGTAACAAATGTTTATCTTCTACCACAGGTTCATTTGCCTGTCCCTCAGGATTTGAGGTAGGCATATTAGCTGTAGTAGATGGTCCCTCAGGAGCCTGCTGAGGTTCTTTAGAATGTCCTTGGACATCCGTCTGAAGCTCTGCAGATTGTCTGAGTTGTGCAGCATTACCTTGGGCGTCACACAGCCTCAATTCTACAATAGTCTGAAGATCATCATCATCTTCAGTGTTTCTCATTAATCTCCAAATTATATATTAAGCTACTAAAGCGCGTTGCTGAATTATTTTTGTGATTTATGCGTGGATCGTGACGGTCGATGTTAGCCATCGTGACCCTTAAACCCGGGATAACGGCTAAGGCCGAGATCCGGAAACGTGTTGATATGAAGGCATCTTCTTTCCAATGGCTAATCCAAAAGAGAGTCTATCATTTACATGAATTGTAGTATTTCCTTTAATTTGGATGCATTCCGAGTTCTCGGAATGGGTTGTCCACAATAATGTTTCTAAAGAATAGGCTCCCGAGTCAATCTTGTTTGTGATTCTATAAGGTCCTTCCCAATTATCGACAAGCTTGCCTTGGGAGGCATTTTTATTGCTGATGTCAGCCCGTCATAAGATTGAGTCCAAGTCTTGTCTTGAGATGACTTTGAGGTCATATCTTATCGCCAAGTATCTTTTGATCGCAGCTTCTTTGATGGCTACTTTTTCTCGGGATTTCATCGATCAAGTCAAGCTCTTCACAAATATTTCGCTCATCATGGGTTTGACCCTAAATTGTTGTTTAGAGACTTGGTTCTCCGATTTCAACTATAATGACCGCTTTAGAACCGAGAGATAGACGAAAGGGGAATTTACTTGTGGACGAGTAGGGAGTAGTCTGATATGTCCATAAGCACGTGGGAGTTGTTCAGCACAGAATCCCTTCGCCGAATCAAACCTTCTTTTCAGTCCCCTTAAGATTACCTTGTTACCGGCCTCGGCTTGACCGTTAGTTTGCAGATGTTCGACGAAGGTAAAAAGTTGTTGGATGTGAAGTTCGACGAGATCTCGGAACTTCCTGTCAGTGAATTGAGTGCCATTGTCGGTAATAATAGTTCGAGGGACGCCAAAACGGCAAATAATGTTTATAGACAAATTTCTGGAGATCGCTTAACGTGATCCGAGCAAGTGGTTTAGCCTCAATCCACTTGGTAAAATAATCGACTCCGACCGCAAGGAACTTTAACTAGCCTAGGGCTAGAGGAAAAGGACCAAGGATGTCAATACCCCATTGTGCAAAAGGCCAGGGGCCAGATAATGAAACCAGCTCCTTAGGTGGCGCATGAGTCACATCGACATGTCTTTGACAGGATTCACATTTTTTGACGTAATCAGTGCAGTCGACTTCCAGAGTCGGCTAGTAGTATCGTGCACGCGGGATTTTTCTGGCTAAAGACTTTGCTCCAAGATGAGGCCCGCAGGATCCTTCATGGACCTCGGTAATGATGTATTCAACTTCATCAGGTGGAATGCATTTCAGCAGCGATTGCGATATGCCCCTTCCGTATAACTTTTGAAGACAAAACTTTGCGGTTTTTTGTTGAAGTCGACTTGGAGGTAGGCCTGAATTTGATCAATCTAGGATTTTTTTTCATGTATCTCGAGGACCATTATGGGGACCTTGACGGTTTCGTGAATGACAGGTTTGTTGTTTCTAGAGGGCCAAGTACTAGCTAGTTTTGATAGGATGTCGGCCCTGGAATTTCATTCCCGGGGAATGTGTGACTTCAATCTCAGGGAAGGTTGTCATCAACTTGACCTTCAGGAGGGGCTCCTTGGCCTGATAATCCTATTTGAGAGATTACAAGTTGGAAGTCGTTGTTGAGTTTTACTTTATGGGCACTGAAGTCAGATGCCATCTTTAACCTTGCTAAGCAAGCTTCATATCCGGCCTGGTTATTTGACAATGAAAAGCTAAAGGTTAATGAATATTCAAGAACCAAACCTTGTTCGTTTTCTAGGAGGACATTGATAAGAAGGGGGTTATCATGCCCAAGGACGTAGTCGTCACCATCAAAAGTCATGGGATGTAGTTTCCTCCTTGGTGTTGTGTTGGCTTGATTGGAATACGAAGTTGACAGAATCTCGCGGAGATGGCATTTTCGAGAGGCGTTTGCTGCTCCACCCCCTAGCGATGACATTGACGCTTGGGTGGTTAGAGTGGAGCGGCATGTCGTCGTCAGTGGGTCATTCCTCCCGCTGAGGAGGGCGAGACGTAGAGATCCGTTGGCGAGAGGATTCTGCTACGGGGAGTGTTCAAAGGGGTTATACTGTTCATACGGGTCGATGGGGCCCTTCCCAGGACGGGTTCCTTTGTCACCATTTTGCTTATCGGTCTTGGCGAGTTGGCTTGTTAGCTCTTTCAATTTTAGGGCTAACTCCTCATCCTCGAGGCTTATATACTCCTTGGCTCTCCGCAAGTTCCTCCATGTCGGTGGGCTTTCTTTTGGAGAGGTTGATCCAGAAAGGGGAATGAGGAATGAGGTTGTCTTTGGTGAGCATCAATTGGACCCTAGGGAGGATGCCATGCACAAGGAGAGCTTCTTTGTTCGACTGATATGGTCTCTAAGGGATTCTCCGAGGAGTTATCGAACTTGCTTCATGCTTGCTTCACTTTCCGGCTTAATCTCAATGGTGGTGAAGCTAGTAATGAATTTCACCTACAAGTTGGCCCAAGTGTTGACCAATCTGGAAGGTAAAGACTGGAACCAACGGACTGTAGTTTTCTTCAAGGAAAGAGGGAACATTTGGCACATGATTGGTCCAGAAGCTCCGCGAATAGACATGGCAGATTCGTAAACGTCTAAATGCTCCAGAGGGTAACTTGTACCGTCATACTATTCGGGAACTGAAATCTTTTTGAAACGCTTGTCAACCGGAAATAGCATGATACAATCTGAAAAAGAAACAATGATCTGGATGATCTCATCATCCGTTTGCTGCGGGATGCTTGGGTCAGGTGGTGGACAGGGAGATGGTGGGGGTGGGGGTGGCGGAGGTGCCTGAAGTCTTGATTACACGGGAGAGACTAGGTGAACATATGCCACCGGGGATTGCTGGCGGCGAGGTTCTGGAGATGGTGGTGGCGCAGGTGGAGGAGGAGCTTCTTGTCTTCTTGTTAAAGGTTGCGGATCTTGATGTTGCGGAGGTGGAGCTTGCTCACGGACAGTTCTAGCGGGCGACGGGCGAGCGAAAAGTCGAGCTTGTTCCGCTTCCAGATATTAGTCGCTAATGAGCCTGTCCTATTTATGTATAAGGGCTAGCAATTCTTGACGTGAGAAATGGTCGGGAGGCGTTGGAGAAGGTGGTAGATCATGGTTGTGCAACGGAGATTGGTGTTGCTAAGAAGGTTGTTAGAGGCTGGATGGTTGAGGTTGTAGAGGATCTTAAACGAGCAGCTGGCGTGTGGCGTCGGTGACTAGGGGAACATTGTTGTTCCTAGAAGGTATCTAGCATCTATGTCGATGCCGACGGTGGTTCTGGTGTCGATCATGGTTCTGGGTTTTGGATGGGAAGTTCTGGTATCATCGATTCCCATAGAGGGTGGCAATGTACGAGGGCGTACACTCAATGATATTCCACACGATGTTAGGACGGGTCACAAGGAGGAACACAATGGTGCACAATGGGGTACCTACACAAGGGACTCCAACGCTCAAGTCAAAATAGGCTCGAGAATGAAGGAAGTGGGAGTGATCGAACTCACACCTAATACGTTTCCAGTATTTATAATAGAAATTAGAGGGAAAGTTCGTCGGGTGGTTACAACGGCTAAGAGATTGTATCCCACGTGCAGGGGTAGAGTCGGTATGCGCGTACGCACACCATTGTCGGTTGCTGAGATAAGGCAAATATCCTGAATACGCGGAACGACCTTGAGAGGGGGTAAGTCTCATTTCTTGTCAATCATCTCGGTCCAATCTCGGCTAAAATGAAGGAGAGGGGGTGAGTCTCAAAAAGCAAAATCTAAAGAAGAAGTTAGCATCTCAGTTTAAAATGAAGGACCTTGGAAAGCTACAATATTTCTTGGGAATAGAAGTTGCCTACTCAAAATAAGGCATTTTTATTTCCCAAAGGGAGTATGTCCTTGATCTTCCTCAAGGAAGCAGGGAAGATGGGATATAGAACGGCAGGAGTACCCATTGAACATAATCATAAAATTAGAAGAGGAAAGAGCCCACAAAAAAAGAAGGCCCAATATTACCGATTAGTAGGAAAGCTCATTTATCTAGCTCATACCAGGTCAGGCATAGCTTGTGTAGTTAGTCAATTCATGCATGATCCGCAGGAGAGATATTTGCAGGCAGTGAACGGGATTCTGCAACTAACTTGCAAGCTGGGAATTATAGACATTCATTCATCATTCACTGGCTTGAGAGGGAGTGTTAATTACCTAATTTACTTGGTTCTCTAATTAATTCCTTGATTATTTCTTATTGTTTACATTATATAGAAGATTTATAAGGATTTGAACAGCTGCAATATTTTCTTTATTTTTTGGGCAAATTTCTTCCCTTAATTCTAGGATTAGACATTAATAGGATTAAGGCCCACGAGCCTATATAAATGTATCAGTTATGTACAGTTTGTATTAATCAGAAATACAGTTTTCTATTCAGTATTTTCAAGTGTAAATAAAACATTGTTAGTCACAAACAAAAGAATAGAATTGCATATTATGTCATAGCACATGGTAATGTACCACAATTACCTCTTTGATCCTCTTCTTCACTCTTACGCTGAACATCTTGTTCAAATCTATCCAAAGCATGGAGTTCATGGTACAATTCCTGCAACCACAAAAAAAAATCCAATTTCTTTAAGAAATAAATCCTGTAAAATACTACGTTGAATAAAACGGAAATACATGGAGCAGCAAAATCACTAAACTAAGACTTAATAAAGCACTTGGTTGCAGCCAAGGAAAGACAGTAGAAAACCTTGAAGATAAAGGAAATGCAAAACCCCCTAGTGCAGATAAGGATATGCTACAAAAGGTGCAATAAATAGGATCCTTCACACCTTAGGTTATTTAATAAAACTGTAAAAAGGGTAACCAGGTGCTACAAAGTTCCCGCCATGGTAGGGTCCAAGGAAGGGTTAAACCCATTTCAGATTTAATATAGGCAGCCCTGGCTTGCATTTGCAAGAGGTTGATTTCACGACTTGAATCTATGACTTTTTAGTCACACCGCCAAGGTCCCCTTCTTATTTAATAAAACTATCAGTTTATAAATTATATACAATATTTCCATAATTATTTATGATAATCATTCCTTCAATAACAAGCAACTTCTACATAACTACATATAAATAAATAATGATAAAATCTAATCAAGAAGAAAGCACACCTAACCATCATATCGGTTTAACTTCAAAGCATCTTGTCATTATGAAACTTTTATACATGTTTAATATTCAACGTCAGGTTGACATTGTTACAAGTTCTATTTTAGGGTAATTATAGAAATCTAAATGAATTGTACCCGCAGATTACCATAGAGCTGAAGTGGCTGAATTCAGACTTTGAGCATAAATCAGGACACATATTAAAGGTATCAAAGGTAGGACATAAAGAAAATGATGAAGAGAAAGAAAACTCTCTTTGCAATTACTATGCAATGCAATAATACAAGGTAAGTAGTTCAAAATCCTTCTATCAATTTCCCCAATAATACATTGTTTGGAAAATTATAAAAAAGGAATTCTTTGAAACAATCACTCACTCAAATGGTTAACTACACTAAAAAGTGTAGTTTAATGAGTAATCATTTATAAACTTAATAAACCACTTGAGTTCATTGTTTTTATATTGCAAATACTTTTATCAAGAATTCCCTTTTTATTTCTAATTTCCTTATATTTTCAGCTAAAGAAGTAACGATCAGTCATCAATTCTTTGGTGACAAGGGGAAATACACTTACAGCTGTGAATTGAACCAAAGTCATCAATTCTTCCATCATTGATTCTGCCTCATCTCTTGACATTCTTTGAGCATTTAATTCTTTACTAATCCTAAAATTTTGAAAAATAAAAAGAAAATTAGACAGCTAAAAATAAATGTATAGAAGGCAAAATACTTATTTGAAAATGAATGAAAGGCTGGACGAATTGAGTGAGTACAATTTATATTACTTCTCAAAGTAACGTTCTAAATTGTGCCACTGAGGATCCTTTGATCGATTTCCAAAACGAATCACCTCATCAGAAAAAACTTTCAACTCCTGCCTGACAACAAAACCCAAAATCATATACACAGTTGATGCTAATGCAAGACAACAATCTTGAGTAATTTAATTTAATTTAATTTACCTCTTGTCTGCAGCAACAATCCTTAGAAGTTCATCTTTATCCTTCGAAACTAAATCTTGCACAGCCTCTGAAAGAAGCACCTCTTCTTTTAAATGCCTAATACTTTTTGCAGAAAGTGATTGCAGAAGATTAAAACCTTTGACAATAGTGTTTGCAACCTCAAATGCCAGAATGGAAATTTCATTCCCCTTAATTGCAGCACCAGAAACGAATCCACTTCCAGCATTTAAATTTGTGACGCTACTCCCAAGAGTATCCAAAACCTCCACTGCTTTCCCAATCCCAGCTCTGCCGAGGCGTGAACTCACCTCCGAAACCTGATTCATATAGAAAGAATTCAAGAAAGATCTTAGTACAAGAAGAAGAAGAAGAAGACTCGATGGATTTGGATTTAACCTTGGCAACAGTAGCCTGTTTTGCCCTAGTTTTGTGAGGAAAAGAATCTTCAGCAAAGCGTGGGATTCCGTCGTAGAAATCATCGTTCGCTTTGGTTCCAGAAGGTTCTTGAAGATTCCTGTCCATTTTTTCGTGTAGCTGAGGCGCCGTCGTGGAATCAGTGTCCTTGTTGCTACGGTTAGCAGAAGCAGGAGCATCAGTGTTGGGAAAGACGGGGTCAACCTCCGCGGACCGGGAGCAAAGACTCCCCATAACTTGAGAGAACCACACCAAGAATTCAAGCTTTGAATTGGAAGGCCCTTCCATCTACTTCGGCTAAACACAGAGAGGGGGCAGAGAAGCAACTCTCATTGATTCTTGGTCATTGGTATTAGTTGGGGTTCGGGGAAAAGAAAGAAGGAAAAAAGAAAAAAGAATAAACAACAACTACTAAGGTGGCACAAGAGTTGAGAAAACTAAAAAAGAAAAAAAGAAAAAGTTTTGAAACGAATTCGGAAAGGGAAGAAGAAGACAATAGAGACCGCCTCATGACTTGTCACGTGTCTATGTGAATGTGAGACACCCTGTGTTTGCCTTTTGATGGGTAGAAAATGAGAGTAGTAGACCAAGAAGAAAGGCGATTACCGTTAAATAATTTGTTTACGTTCCATTTTCTATTTTAATTCTAATTGTAAAAAAATTACTATTTAGTTTGTGATTTGTGTAGAAAATGATGATGAAAATAATTTGTTTTAATTATTTTTTTCATAAATTTATAAAATAAGAAATAAAATGAAAAATAAAATAGCATTTTTATAATCGAAGTTAAAAATAAAAATAGAAATAAAAAACGGAAATGAAAATGAAAATAAAATGGGACTATTTTCCCCTTTCTAAGTGAAGATAAAAAAAATTATTTTTCTGAGTTAATTTATTCATTTTAAATTTTATTATTCATGTCAACTTCAACTCACTCACTCTAATATCTCTTTTAATGACATTTAATATTTTCTCCTTAGTAAACTCCCCACATAATTTGTGAAAATAGAATTCCCTATCTCAATATTAGGGACGTCAACGAAATAGGGAGGGTAATACTTTACCTTAATTCATACTCATTAAAATTAATAAGTATCTATGCAAATGACGGGTATTTATGGATATTCTATAATATTTAAAAATTTTAAAATTATAAAAGAAAAGAGAGATATCATATAATATCATATCATATTATATATAATATAAATGGGTGAGGATCAACTTACTCCAAGAGTAATTTTTTACAAATTACTCTTCTTAATAACTTTGTATAAACATTGAATTTCATTAATTCGACCCTCATATTAAAAGTTTTCATTAACTAGATTAAACCTATAAATTTTCATAAAATTAAAAATTATTTGATTGTTTTATCAAATCACTACATTTTAACGTATAATATACCTTTTAAAATAAAAGTAAATGTCTACTCTAAGATTACATACATATATGAATGTCCAATTGATCTAAACTTTGGTGTGCATAATCATTATATTAATATCGCTTTATTCAATGATTAGATTTGTTAAATTCACATTCTACAAAAAAAATTATTAAGCAGAATAACTTTGTCAAAGTTACTTCCGTAGTAAGTTAATCCCCAATATAAATTATCATTATATAATATATTTACAAGTCAATATATTAAAAATATCATTATAAAAAATATAAAATAAATTTTATCTCAACATGGAATAATAAAAAAGTTATAATATATCAAATAAATACATATTTTAATAAATATGTGGATAGTATAATATTTGTCTCCACCCATTTTGAATATGTGGATATTTATTGTGGCTATATCCGCGAGTATCAATGAATACAGATTTTTTTGTCATCACTAGCTAACATTCTCTCTTCTCTCTCTTCCTAGTTGAATTTTTAAGTGTTAATAAATGTTTAATCTTTAATTATAAAATGTATTAAGGTTCAAAATTATACCCTATCCTTTTCTATTATAATCCTTATTTTTAATTTAAATATTCATCTTTATTCTTATTATTATTTTTTTTATTTTATTTTATCTTAACTTATTGTAAATAATAATATAAATTAGATTTTGATAATAAAATATAATAATATTATAATTCAAAATTAATAATTGTTTAAAAATATTTTAATATTTTACTTTTTAATTTTTAAAATATTAATCCATTATAAATTTTATTTTAATTATATAAAAATATATTTTTATTTGTGTAATTATGCGGATTAATATACTAGTATTTATATTTCTTATTTAGTATGGAATGTGTTTAATTTTTCTTATTTCATTAAAGATAAAAACAAGATTACATTAATTATTACTATCACTTTTTGTTCTAATCCTTATTTTTAATATAAAAAATATCCATCTTTATTTTTATTGTTATTATTTTAATTTTTTTATTTAATCTTAATTTATTATAATTTTAATTATTAATTTTTAACATTTTACTTCTTTATAGAATTTTACAAATGTAAAAAAAAATTACCTTTCATGTTTTCCCTCCCATTCAGAAAGGAAAAACAATAAAAAAATGGTTATGTAAAATTACTTATTTGTTGTGTAGAATAATAAAAAAAATATGGAGAAAAACAAGATAAATATATTTTTTTCGCAATTTCTCATGAAAGAAAAGTAATTATGAGGTTTATATTAAAATATTTTCTTCTTGAGTTAAAAAATCATGAATTCTACCTAGCCAAATTCAAATCTTTATTTTTATTTATTTATAGTGTTTTTTATTTAATGTGAGTTTCATTTTATTTCTCTCATTTTAATAAAAATAAAAAATATTACACTAAATTAATCATTTTTAACCGAATGGATAAAAAAGATTTTTCTTATTATTTTTTCAATTTTTTAGTCTATATATTTTTCTAAATTTAAATAATATATAAAATTTAATGATTTTTATTCTCTCTGCGCATCAAAGTGACAAAGTCCATAACTTTTTTATTGAAAAAAACAAGGGTTAAGCACTTGAGTTTTTGTTTTGGTCAATAATAACTTTGAGCACTTGAGCTTGAAAAAGTCTAGTCCCCGCCTTCTCATTGGGCGCCAACGAGATAGTAATGATGGGAAGAAAGGGACGTGGGCCATGTGGGAATGAGGTTCAGGGTTGACTCTTTGCCATTCGGTCCAACCATTTGTTGGTATGGCCAGGGCTACACACCGTAGCGTACAGGCTAGGCGTAAAAAATTACTTTCTCCATTGCAATTTGTCTTTTCGACCCAAAAAAAAAAAAGTTGTTTGTCTTGTGACTTAACTTGTCAGTTGCACTGTTTAGTTTACCCGGGATATAGGCAATTATTACGCATAATCCCTATTTTCGGTCCATAGGTCATCAGGTCGGTGTTGTGTTAGAAAGTTGGAATTTCATTGAGTTTGATCAATGTATTTAGGTTAGAGATATGTTTTTCATACAATTACAATTAATGTATATAATAATTTATATAATATATTTTTTTATCTTTTCTTATTATATTATTTTTTTCTCATTTTCTCTTATTATTATTGCAAGAGATCATTGTACGTTATTGATATATAAATATATATTTTTAAATTATTTTGAGTGTTTATTAAATTTATTAGGGGTGAAATGAAAAAATAATAAGATATTATTTGTATATTTTATAACAAAATAAAAATCCAAGTTTAAATTTAAAATTTGAATATTATATAATAAATATATGTTTGAAAAAGTTATAGGTTTAAATTTATAATTTTTATCGATTGTTATTTTAGAATTCAATTTTTCTTATTTTAAAATTAAACCCTTCTCATCACAAAGTGTCCATTAGAATATTGGCTTAAATACATTTTTTGTCCCTATAATTTTGTAAATGGGTGATTTTGGTCCCCTAGTTTTAATTGCTCAATTTTGATCCCTCTTCTTTAAAAATTGAACAAATCTAATCCTACCGTTAGTCTCTCATTAAATATTTAGTAGAATTTGCGGACATGGATTTAATTTTGTGACGTGTAAACTATCATATGACAAATATTATTATTTAATTTTATCTCTTAATTTTTTTAAACGAAAAATCAAAAAATAAAATCAGATTCCACATAATTGAATACAATGAAAAAACAAAATAAAAAAACAAAATCTCACTACTACACTCCAATTTCCTAAAATACAATAAAGCAAATACAAGTCCCAAAACTAAAACTATTGCAGGTCTGTTTCAAGCCATCAACCAAACAAACTAAAATCTCATTTGGGCATGAAATGAAATTTAAAATAAAATCGAAAACGAACTGAAGTATGCAAGCTCTGATTTTTTGTTTAAAAAAATTAAGAGATAAAATTAAATAATAATCTTTGTTATCTAATAGTTTACATGTCACAAAATTAAATCCATGTCAGCAAACTCTGCTAAATATTTATTAGGAGGCTAACGATAAGATTAGAATTGTTCAATTTTAAAGAAGATGGACCAAAATTGAGCAATTAAAATTAAGGGGACCAAAATCGCCCATTCACAAAAGTATAGGGACCAAAATTGAGCAATTAAAACTAGGGGGACCAAAATCACCCATTTACAAAAGTATAGGGACCAAAAATGTATTTAAGCCTAGAATATTATATTATAAATCCTTTACTTACTAAAGTATTTTTTTAATTTAAAATTCAATCCTTCTTATATAATAAATGATAATATAAAAAACAATGATGTAATTGTCAAGATTTTAGAATTTAATCTTGTTCATGTAAATCTTATAAGAATTTTATAATTATAGGTTTAAATTTACAAATTTATCGATTATTAATTTACAATTCAAACTTTTTCATTTTAGATTTCAACCATTCACGTCCCTTATTAATTAGAATACTTATATTTATATTGTAACTTATTTATTGTATCTTTTTTTTGTTACATGGAGGCCAAAAAGCCAAGAAACTAAAAAAAAATACTAGCCTGAATCTAACACTTATACTATATTGCCAAAATAAATGAAGGCAATCAGCACGGGGACTATTAGACACATGACTACTAAAAGTCAGAAAGTGAGTAGAATTCGTTATCCAATCAGCTTCCATATTTCCTTCTCGCAGAGTGTGCGAAAAAACAATAGTACAATCCATGTGACGCCAATTGGCAATATTGAGATAAGACATTTGAATAAGGATGAACAGGTTGAGACCTTTTTTCTATAAGAGTAATTGTTGTAGCAAAATCACCCTCACACTTTGTTTGGATGTATAAAAGAAAAAGAGTGGAAAGAAAAAAATGGAAAGAAGAAAAGAGGAAAGAAGATAGAATGAAAATGAGATGAATAAATAGTTGTTTGTTTGAAGAGAAAATAAGAAAGAAAAGTGTAAAATTATTTTTCTTGTGTTTGGTTCAGTAGAAAATGAGAGGAAAGAAATTGAATGTGTGATAAAATGTCAAGACTACCCTTCCCATAAAATTATTTTTCTAATAATTGTTCCAACAGATTGTGCCCAATAGAAGGCAATCTTGTCTTTTCGAAATCCATTTCTCACGCTGGTGCCATTTTCATCGCAAGGAAGGTGTGAAAATATTTTAAGTGGACCCATCACTTTTTGTTTTCTTTCTTTATCTTTTCTCATGATACCAAACGAATGAAAATTGTTTTTTCCTTGCTATTTCTCAACCTCAGTTTTCTTTCCACTCAATTTCAATAAAACCAAACGACGTGTCAAGCCCGACCTTCCTTAAGCCTTGATCACGTGCTAACTTCAAAGTCATGGAGATTGCCCTCAACTCGATCATCGGGACCATTTATTGTAACTCTTTTAATTGTTGGAATATTTCTTTAATTCAAAGTTCAATCCTTCTTATGTAAAACTTATAAGATTTTTTGTTTAAAAAAGTTACATATTTAAATTTAAAATGAGTAATAATGGCATGATTCTCAATATTTTTTAATTCAATCTTTCTCATATGAATCTTATATGATTTTTTAAAAATATCATTAAAACTTGACGCTAATTGTTCACAATCCAAAATAGAAAACGTTTTAAAAACTTCATAATTAGAGGGATATAATTTAAAATCCATACACTTACACCGTCATTATTTGTTTTAAATTTTAACCTGTAATTCTTATATAAGTTAACATGCACCCTCACCTGTTATACTTAAATTTCCTTACATTGAAGATGCATATTTCTTAAATAATTGCTCTTATTTTCATTTTTAGTTTATAACTATTCTAAAGTATATTAATTATTTTAAAACCTTTTATGATATATAGCTTTCTAGATGGCTCTCATGTTTAATTAAATCAACGGCGTTGTTTTGGTAATGATTGATTGGAAATTGTTATTACAAGGACAAAGTCCTACTCTAACCTGTATTGATGGTAAGAACTCGGTGAGGAGAGTTTGGCATAGTCTTGGGTAAGAAACTAATTTAGTCCCTTTGAGTCCCTTTATATAAGCATCGTAGGTTGACCTTAGCACTTAATGTGATATAGTATTCCCCTTATTTTTAGGGGTGTTCACAGGTCGGTTTGGTTCGATTTCATAGGAAAAATGAATCCGAATCAAACAAAAGTGTTCGGTTCGGTTCGAATTTCATTATTTTTTTGCGTTGACCCGAACCAAACCGAATCAATTAAATACGGGTTGGTTCGGTTCGGTTCAGTTCAGTTCAATCGGATCAGAAACTCAGAAAATGCCATTTTTTTACCAGTTCGGGAAAAAAGAAAAAATGCATGATTTTGTCTAAAATAATACATATAACCTGATATAAAAAAGGCACAAGACTGTTTTGTTGCTTCAAATTTGCACCAACCATTCAAGTTTCAACCAAGTATCAGTGGTAACATAAGCAAATTACTTATAACATTCAAATATGAAAATTACAAACCAACATAAGTGCATAACACATTGACCAAATTACTAATTAAAGATCATAGGAAAATTAGTCCTTAAATATCTTGATATCATGAAATCATAAACACTAACCCTAAAAAAACGCGTTTTTTATATATATGGGTTTGGTTCGGTTCGGGTAACGGGTTTGGATTTCCCAACCAATTACTCGAACCAATAGTCCTCGGTTCGGACCCGAATGAGAAAAAAAAATCCGAACCAATTTGAATGGTTCGGTTTGGTTCGTCGGGTTCATCGGATCGATCCGAACCAATGAACACCCCTACTTATTCTGGTGAACGTGATCCTTGATTTTTGTCTGTCAATTTTGAATAATTTCCTTTCCCGAACTCCTTTGTCTACTCTTGATTGGGTTAACTAGTATTTTCCTAATTTACGTGTTTCCTGAATGAGCGTCTTGATTCTGGTCCTTTGTTCAACGTATTTAGACACCAACCGACGTGCTGACTATGCTGAGCTTGGATCAGTGCGACTGAGTTATCACCCAATTGAACAATATTGATGTTGGGTCAAGGCATAACTCGGTCTTTCACGGTACGTAGACCCCGAGGCTAGGAGCCCAAAAAGGTGAAATGGCACGATAGTGAGTATTGGACTGAGTTAAGGCTTGGTCTTGTACAGTACACAGCCCTCCAAGATAAGAGCCCAAAAGTTGAAATAACTATGTTGTTCTTGAGTGCCATATATGAGAAAAGTGAACTTGAGTCTCCTTCATAAATTGGTTAGTCCATCACACGTGTCCTTTAACACTTTTTGGTGGTGACGGTTTTTCTTTTCATTTTGAATCTAAGCCATACGATTTTCTTATGTTGTGATCCCAATTGTTGGGTGTGTTAATTGTCACGTCACCTCTTTTCTTCTTCCCTCGTATTTTCATTTGCACTTATTTATTGCAGTTGCTCCGTTTCAGCTTATGCCTTTTTCACAAGCTTCCATCGTCACGGGATAGTTCATGTTTCACCATTTTCTTCTTGTCATTTTTTCTTTTTCAGATTTCCAAGTAACTTTCTTGCACATTGCTTCTATTTTCGTGGCATGGTGTTTTCATGTTGGTTTAAGTGGCTGGTATATCTAGGTCTTTTGGGAATTGCGGTGAGTTATATGCTAGTAGGGATAACGATGCTAGATTATAGGGTTATGATAGCTTTGTTATCACGTTAACAACACCTTTTATGGTGTTTCGTCTTCATTTGGCGGTTGTAATGATGTGAATGTTGTGTTTGTTGGTAGTGTTGCCACAACACGTCGTGATAGATAGGGGTGTAAGCGGGTACATGTCAACCCGCAACCCGACCGGTCGTTTATAAGGGCGTTTGAGATCCTTTGTAATTACTTTAGAATCACTCTGACAACACAGTTTTCCATTTTTTCTAACTTTTTCCACCTTAGATGTAGTTCACATGCATAATGAAAAGTTTTGGGCCTGTAACCCGCACACCTGAAGGTATAAATCAAGTTGTATACAAATGGGAATTTGTATGAAAACGAAATGAAAAAGTGAAATAGTGCGGCATAAAACATGTCTTATTACCCAAAGTTTTTCGTAAAAACCCGACATTGATTTTTAAGAAATATATATTCACTTGTGGTGAATGTAAGTATTTTTTTCGATACTTTTCAGTCTTTTAGTGCTTGAAAAAATCGATTTACACTTAGTGGATGTTGTTACGGCATATTTGTATGGCTCACTTGAAAATAATATTTATATGAAACTCTCTGAATGATTAATTGATTATATAATTTGTCTTGAGCATATAAGCTAAGTTCTTGAGAAAATTATTCAAGTAAATTAAATAATTTTCTTTATAAACTAAAGGCATATGGATGTATGTGGCATAATCATCTTAATGAAAATTTGTTGAATGAAAGGGGTAATTAAGAATGACCCCATTTGTCAATGCAAAAGATTATATCAAAGAGTTTGGTACAATTGTTGTTTATGTTGATAACTTATGTATTGCTCCCTCGGTTTCTTTTTAATTGTTGTTTTAGGGTCTCAAATTTGTTTCTAAATAAGAGTCATTTTCAAATACCAACGCAATAATAAATGATATCTTTCCAATTTTACCCCACTGTAATCTGATTTTTTTTATTTTAAAAATGTATTATCAAACTATATCATAGATGTTTTAAGAGTTCAAAATTTTAATAAATGTGTTTTTTATGTTTTCAACAAAAAAATTATGGTAAAAGGTAAAACATGTGAACATGTTTTTATGCATAGTTATTGAGAAAAGGAAAATGTAATTGCATTAATGGGAGAAGGAGAAGGGGCATCGTTGGAAAAAATGGGGCTTAAAAGACATAGTTATTGCATTCTTTAATCCTTATGCAAAAACCTTAAACGACAGATAAAAAGAAACGGAGGAAGTATTGGAACTCCTGAAGAGCTTTCAAAAGTTGTAAATTGCTTAAAGAATGAATTTAAGATGGAGGACATGGGAAAGACAAAATTTTGTCTTGGATTACAACTTGAATATTTAAAGGATGAAAATTTAATGCATTAGGAACCTTATACAATAGAGTTGTTGAAACAGTTCTATATGGACAAATCACATTCACTGTGCATTTCAATGGTTGTAAGGTCACTTGACGTGTATAAATTTTGTTTTAGACCTCAAGAGAATGATAAAGAACTGATTGGTCTCGAAATACCATATCCTAGTGTAATTGGGGCATTAATATATCTTGCTAGTCATACACAACATGATATATCACTTGTTGTTAATTTATCAGTGAGATACAGTTTCACGTACAATAAGACATTGGAATAAAATTAAGCATATACCTTGCTACCTTAAAGATGCAAGTTATTTGTCTAACCTTCATAAGGGTCGATCACATATAGAATATTTCTTTACAGGTGGTGGTACAACCATTTTATGGTGATCAATGAAATAAATTATAGTAGCCACATCATATAATAATGTAAAAAACTAGCATTACATGGGACAAGTCGAAAATGTGTTTGGTCAAAAATTATGATTCAACATGTGCAAGAAAATTGTGGTTTGTTTTCCAGAAAATTAACTCCGATGATCTTATGCGAAAATAATATTGCATGCATTCCCAATTTAAAGAATGGTACATTAAAAGAAAGAGAACAAAACATACTTCATCATAATTCTTTTCCACCCATGATCTTAAAAAGAATTGTGATATATAAGTGATAAATCCATAATATTAATGGATTTATAGGTTAGTTTCAGGTAATTTTAGTCATTTAGGTTATTAAAGTAGGTGAAAAATCAATAAAAAATGTTTAGGAATATATATTTGTGTTATTTAGGTGGTAGTAATTAAATTTGAGTAAATGTGCTTTAATTGGTTATTAATTTTATGTTTTCGTAGGTATTTGATTAAGTGAAGCAAAAGAATGAGAGGAGATTTCCTTTGGATAAGCTTGTGGGGACAAGAAAGTAAATTCGCGACCACACGCGCTGACAATATATAAATAGGTTATTTTATCTTTTTAAAAGGAGACTTTTAGGATTCTTTCTCATAGTTTAGGATTGGAAAACATAGGGTTTTCTATTTTGGAGATTAGGGTTTCAAATCTCTTTAGAATGAGTTCTTTAGAATTTGTCTCTCTTTCCTCTCTTTGCTTTTCAATTGTAATGGATTTCTAAATCCTTTAGGTTAGGGATTGGGGAATCTTAGTTCAAACTCTATGTGAATTCTATTTTCTATTTTAATTCAAAGTATTGTGATCCAATTACATTATTTTTTTTCTACCCTTAATGCTTCAATTGATTTGGTCACTCAGTTGCATGAACTTAGAGTGATTCTCACAATTGGGAAATTGTGGAAAAACTTAGATCTGAAGCAAATACCATAAGAAGTTAATTACACAGGGATATGAATTGATTCTTGCGTAATCTCTATCAATTCTTGATATTAATGCATGTCTTCATTGAGTTCACCTAAGGAATTGGGGTTCTTAGTTGATGATATAGGGTTAATTCACCAAGGAATTAGGACTTAACTATATTTGTGAATTGGATCATGAATTGAATCATAACCACGGGAATGAATATGCTATTGAATTCATAGAGGAAGAATTAAGAAGAACCAACCCCTAATCGTTTTTGATATTGCTTTTCACAATCTTTGTCTTTTCCCTTGCATTCTAAACATCTTGATTTAAAGTTCTTAGTTTTATTTTCGGCATTATATTTTGTTACACTAGTATATTTGTGATTCTTTTATTCAACTAGCCAAATTCTCTGTATTTTGGTACTTGAATTCTCAATCCCTGAGAAGATGATACTCTACTTATCACTTGTCTACTTGATACGATTGGTACACCTGTCAAATCCTCATCAATAAGTTGAGCAAGTTCGTTCACGTGTGACGGATCCTTTTATAGAGTTGTTGCCAACAAAATATTTTTGAGCAACTAGTACAAAATATTGATATTCGTTATTTTAGACATGATTGTCTAAATGAAGTGATAAATAAATACTTACTGCATTCTTTATTCCTCTGCCATGGTTTTGCCCCATTGGGTGTTTCTTGACAATGTTTTTGATGAGATAGTATCTAATAGTGTATCAAAGAATGATATACTCTTTTTCTTTCATTGATTTTTTGTCTCGCGTGGTTTTTTCCTAGCAAGATTTTAACGAGGCACACTGAAATAATGGACATCCAAATGAGAGTGTTATGAATAATTAAGATATAATGGATGTCCATCGTATTTAGTTTGATTTGACGTGACTACGTATTTCCTTCAATAAAAGGAATGATCTTGAGAATATATTGTATAATTGTAGGTTACTTATATTCCTTTTTTAACCTCCATATACTTTTATAAATACCCCTTATGTGAATGGAATAAGACACAACTACTCTTGGATTCTTGTGCTCTCTTATCTTTCTCTATACTCTCCATTATATATATATATATATATATATATATATATTCTAACATTATTTTCACAGCAAACAATATTTATTTTGAGATATATGTGATATAATCATACTAAAATTAAATCAACAAAATTAAAATATATCTTATTAATTCAATATAATAGTTAGTCATATATTCAATTACATATATTAATATAAAAACCAAACATTAGATTAAAAAAACATTTGATTCTATGTTAATTTTTTGGTGCAAAACTATAAGTATCTTCAATGGGAGACAATGTTGTTCGAGTCGAGTAGGACCTCTGTGGAACACTGATTAAGTTGGGACAATCCCTTATCGGTTGATCCACGTGCTCAGTGGTATTTGATTTTATGTTAATTGATTTAAAATAAATATAAATTATTTGAAAGTCAAATAAGACCAATACTTGAAATTTGTTTCGTATTTGAATTATAATGAAATCAATAAAATATAACTATATCTAATAAATTCAATGAGACATATAATTCGATATTTAATAAAAAAATCCAAATATGTAATGACGAGAAATATATCTCAAGCCCATCTTCAAGTGTAATCTATAAAGAAATTTTTCAAAATTTCCTTCTGTATGTTATCCAGTTACTTACTCCTTGAATTATTTAGTTTACCCTATCTTTCTATACAACATAGAGATAAGTAGGGGTGGGAATAGGCCAGCCGGCTTGTCAGGAGTCTGCGGCCTGACCTGACTCGTTTATTAAAAAGGTTAAGCTAAGGTTTATTAAAAGGTTTGTTTAGTTAAATAGGTCAGGCTTTAGGCCTATGAAAAAGTCTATTAGGCTTGACAGACCGACCTGTTTAATATAATAATATATATATTAAATTAATTATATAAATAACTATAAAATAGTTAAAAAATTTATAGGGCTTGGGCACCTATTTTAGAAGCCCGAATAACTCCTGAGCTTTTTAGCCCATCCTAATAAAGCCCGCTACTCACAAAAAATTGGGTAGTCCGCAACAAATTGCCAAAAATCGGGCTGCCCGCAAAAGGGTGGGGCTCAGGCACCTAGTCTAGAAGCCCGAATAACTTCCGGGCTTTTAGCCCAACCCCGATAAAGTCCGCTGCTCGCATCAAGGTGGGTCGGGCCGGGTAGCCCGAATTGACAGCTATACTGTCCTCCTCCCCTCTCTTTCCTCTATCCCCACTCTTTCTCTCTCTCTTGCTCCCCTCTGTCTCCTCTCTCTCTTCTCTCTTTCCCTTCTCCCCCTCTTTCTCTCTTTCTTTCCTCTCTCTCTCCCCTCTCTCTCGAAAATAACATTTTTTTGTGCTAATTTTGATATTAATTTTAATATTTTTAACAATTTTATTTTTTGTAAAATAAATTTAAATATTTTCTTATAATTTTTTTTATTTATGTGTGCTTGTTAAAAAGCAAAAAAAAAATTAAATTTGTAATAAGAGTAATTTTGTCATTTTAATATTCTTTATATCCTATCCTACCATAATCTGTCCATCTCAAACGTAGGATAGGATAAAATAATCATATTTGTCTTCTTATCCTGGTGTACATCAAACATATGATAAGATAAGAGTTTATTCTGCTCTTATCATATCATGTCACTATCCAACTCTCCTATCCTATCTTATCATATCCTATCATGTGCACCAAACGGGCCATAAGTGTTCGTTTGATTTACAATTGAGTAGAATTGATTATGAGATCAATGAATGAAAATGAGTGATACAATTACACATTTTACGAAACACATTGAACAAAAGTGATTTAAAACAATTATGTGTAATTGATTGTGAATTGTGACTAACTATAAACCAAACAAACACTAACTCATTACCTTCAAATCTTTTAAATAACTTCTACATCACATTTATATACATTCAAGCAATACCAACACATTAGGACAAAAAAAAGCTCTCCGTGGATTCCACGGATAAATGTTCTAGTTGTTATAGATTTATTTCTAATAATTAATATGGGCTATGTATATTACTAGTGTGTGTACCCGTGCATCGCACGGGGTTATTGTTATTTAAATGAAGTAGATTGAAATTTAAGGTTTTTATTGATTTTATTGAGGCTGCCTTCGCACAACCGGGGGTGAAATGGGTTTTGGAATTTATTAACATTTTCGAAAAAAAAGGTACTGTTAATAATCTCGCGGGTACCGAAACCATTAAAAGAACGCCCTACATGAACATTTCATAATCTTATAAATAAAATTAAAATATAGAATACTAATAGAAATGAATTTGTTTATCTTCATTTAAGGATTATTTTTCATTTATTCATTTACAAAGTATCATAACATAACCAATTATTAATGGCTGACTAGATCGTTGCTGAAAAGAATATCCAAATACCAAATCCGATTTCTATGTAACCTCTGCAAAGTAGCATTCTATTCTTCTTATGGCTAGATCCAATCTCCTGGTCCCTGCGGAAAGGAAAAAGAATTTCACGTTCTTCCTTTTGGGAAGGAAGGATTAGGAAAATCCTATTAATTGCAATTTTATCCAGACCCCCGGGAAAAGCATGAAAAAAGGCACAAAGACAGGGGGAACGAGTTACCTACTCTTAACGGTCACAGCGAACCCTATTCAAAAAGCGGGACGCATTAGCTATCCGCTCTCAGGTTGGACAGTAAGGGTCGGAGAAGGGCAATCACTCAAAACCAGCATTATTAAGACCAAAGAGTCGGGCGGAAAGGAGGGGGGAAAGCTCTACGTTCCCGGTTCTCCTATAGTTGGATCCTCCGGAACCACAAGAATCCTTAGTTAGAATGGAATTCCAACTCAGCACCTTTTGAGATTTTGAGAAGAGTTGCTCTTTGGAGTGCACAGTACGATCTAAGACGGAGATGGAAAGGAGGGCACTTAGCGATCTTTGCCGAGAGATAGGAGCATTCGGTGGAACCGGTGGCAGCATACATGATCACTTTACTTAAATAATCTACCCGGACGAAAGCCACCTATGTTGTGGGAAGATTACCAGGTCAGGCCCGTTTCATTCCTATTCGTTGTTATGATGTTCCATATTCAAATTGCGGAGATTCACGAAGAAGTATTGCGGATTGAAAGGCTGCTCTAACGGTATGACCCTATCGAGAGGTAGAAAAGAAAAGCCAGTGACAGGCAATAATATTGATAAAGCAATATAAGTAAAAATGCAATCTAAGAAATAATACATATATTATCTAATAAGAGCAAAATATTTAGAAAGACTTATAAACTTAGAAAGATTAATATTGCCTCAAGTTGGAATGAATTCATGAAATTACTAAATGTTATCAAAGACTTCTTTGTAAATAACATTTGTTGTGCAATTATTTACTTTTCCATCAGCATCTAAAATTAATATTTTTAAATTTCTCCTTGATCTAACTCTTGAAAAAGCCACATAGAGCTGCCCATGAGTAAACACCGGTCTTGGCAGAAACAGTCCTACATTTGACAATGATTGCCCTTGGCTTTTGTTAATTGTCATGGCAAAGCATAGATCTAACCAAAATTGCCTCCTCTCAAATTTGAATGGAAAGCCAGGATCAGAGGTAATCATATTCATCCTTGTAACATAAATCTTTTCTATAAAGCATGTAGCTACCTAGTAATTCAAGATAGCATAAGGTCATAATGAAGCCCCACAAACAAAACCAAACTGACTGAAATGAGATAATGTAAACAAAGAACAATGTTAATGAAATATTTCAATCACTAAGAATTAGCAATGAAAATTACTATATCTCACAGAAGTCATCTTTGAAGAACTATTACATCTATAAATAAAACTTATCATTAGGTTTTTTTTTTACCAAGGACAAAAAAAAACTTTGAACAAACAAAGCACATAAAACCATCATTTGCAAAGTCCAAACCATTTTATCACATTTTTACCACTAAATAATAACACACATGGAGGAAAAATTCAACAAACAAAATTATGCTCAAATAATCATGTGTGCCAGTTTTTACACTTTATGCTCTAAAGTAATTAAATTTACTATAAAAAAATTAATAAAGGTTATCGAAAAGAAACACTTCAACTCAAAGAAAAGCATGCATATAAAATGTGAATATTGGTAGTTGAAACACTAATTCATGGATTTTAAATATAAAAGTAGATCAATATTCGTATACACCATAAAGCTTTACCATTAAATCAATTACAATTCAATTAGTTTAAAATCAATGTGTCATACAATTTTGACACACAAAATTACCCTGACATATTATCATGCAACATGGAAGCATGCATATAAGATGTGAATACGGGTAGTTGATATAGGAAAAATAAGTGTGATAAGAAAGGACTTAATTTATTTATGGTGATGAGTACAAATATATATAGGTACAAGAGATGAATTTCAAAAAATAAAACTATAACAAAATTTTGAATTTAAAAGATAACAAGAATAGATGATACCAGATTTGGTTGTTACAAGAAGATAAAATAAACTATAACAGAATTTTGAATTTAAAAGGTAACAAGAACAGATGATACAAGATTTGATTGTTACAAGAAGATAAAATATCTCAACCGCTTACACGTCCCCACAAGATGGTGGAGGGGTAACGACACCGATTTTGGATAGGAGAAATGAGTGTCGAGGCCCGGAGAGCGGCTTTGTCAGAAGATCAGCTAGTTGGTGACTGGATGGAACATGAGATACCTGGAGTTCCTTTTTGGCCACCAATTCTCGAACAAAGTGATAATCAATGGATAAATGCTTCATGCGGGAGTGAAAAATGGGATTGGAGCATAGGTAGGTGGCACCAATGTTGTCAGAGAGAATGGTGGGTTTGCTGGATAAGGAGACTCCTAATTCCTTGAGAAGTTGTTGTAACCAAAGGACCTCTGCAGTAGTGGAGCCGATTGTGCGATATTCAGCTTCAGTGGAAGATCAAGCAACAGTCTTTTGCTTTTTACAGGACCAGGATATGGCGTTTGGGCCAAGATAGATGATGTCAGCAGCGGTAGACCTGTGATCTTCAGTGTCACCAGCCCAGTCAGAGTCACAAAAGGCATTTAGATGAAGAGAGGAATTCTTGACAAGGTGAAGCCCGTGATTAATGTTGCCTTTGAGGTAGCGTAAAACACACTTTAATGCTTGCATATGGATTTCCTGTGGAGCCTGCATATGTTGAGCCAATTCGTTGACTGGGTATGCTAAATCTGGACGAGTGATGGCTAGATAATGAAGAGAGCCAATCAGTCGTAGAAAAAGTGCCATATCGCAGGTAGAAGCATCGGGAAATGGTGTGAGACAACATGAAGTTGACATTGGTGTGGCAACCGGCTTTACATCGACCATCTTGCAAGATGTAGGATGTCTCTAATGTAGTGGTGTTGTTACAAGAAGATAAAATATATTCTTCTAACATCAGCACCATCTTGTTTAGTGGTGATGGGAGGGCATGGGGTGTCACCAATTACGTAGCCTTCAAGATTACGGGCCACAAGGAGTGATCAAAATTATTTGTACCAGGCTGGATAGTTTGTCCATTTAGTTTGATGGGTAGATTAATAGTGGTGTTGAACTCGATGAGATCTTTGGGATCAAAGGTTGAAGAGGCCATAAGGATAGAGATGCTAGTGAAGCAGAAAGACATCTGATACCATATAGGAAAAATAAGTGTGATGAGAAAGGACTTAATTTATTTATGGTGATGAGTACAAATATATATAGGTACAAGAGATGAATTTCAAAAAATAAAACTATAACAGAATTTTGAATTTAAAAGATAACAAGAACAGATGATACCAGATTTGGTTGTTACAAGAAGATAAACTAAACTATAACAGAATTTTGAATTTAAAAGGTAACAAGAACAAATGATACAAGATTTGGTTGTTACAAGAAGATAAAATATCTCAACCGCTTACAGTTGACACACTAAATTCATGGGTTCTAAATA
Organism: Sesbania bispinosa; assembly: GCA_026901365.1. Lineage (NCBI taxonomy): Eukaryota > Viridiplantae > Streptophyta > Magnoliopsida > Fabales > Fabaceae > Sesbania > Sesbania bispinosa. Next base: position 229,678 of record QLOH01000570.1, read on the forward strand.
TAAAAATAGATCAATATTTGTATACACCAGATAGCTTTAACATTAAATTACAATTCAATTAGTTTAGAATCAATGTGTCGTACAGTTTTGACACACAAAATTACCCTGACATATTCTCACGCAACATGGAAGCATATTCTCACGCAACATGGAAGTATGCATGTAAGATGTGAATATGGGTAGTTGACACACTAAATTCATGGGTTCTAAATATAAAAATAGATCAATATTTGTATACACCATAAAGCTTTAAATCAATTACAATACAATATGCTTGGACGTTGAAGTTCCACATAAAATCAATTACAACTTAACATGGCAAATGCACTTAAAAAGAATTTAAGAAGCAGAATTTCTTTAAAGGAAAACATAAGCAAAAATTAAAATGGAGCAGATATAAAGGAAAAATCAATCAAAAACAAACGCAGCAAGCATATAATTATTTTTATTCTCACATCTCTCAAAATCAGACCCATAACCAATTTAATTGAAGCGTGTCAGCCAAAAATAGATAATTTAATTACAAATCATCACATTCAATGATCCCGTTTTGTTTGCAAATTATAGAAATATTAAACAAAGACAATAAAAGCATGAAGGAATGCACACACACCAGCCTACGAAATGCTCCAGTCCAAGAAGGCAATACTAATGAAGAAAACTAATGAGGCTAAAGAATACATCAAACACGGTCTCAGTTAATCTAAAATAATTTCAAATATCAAACATCAAGAATAGAAGACTAAAATGAACCAAATAGAGAAGAACAAAAAACACAGTATCAATTTATGAAACCATCAACAGTCACGGTTCTGAACAGGCTCAGATAATAGTTAAAAAAACGCAAAATGCAAATCTCAGTCTCAGTTAAAAATAGATACCCCACATGGAGGCAAAATTCAACAAACAGTAGTTATTCTAATAATTAGGTGGCCCGATTTTTACACTATATGCATATAAAGCCTTCAAACAACTTATTCAATAAATGTAATGCATTGAAACAGAAAAGGCACTACAATATACAAAAATCTTAAGAAGAGAATGCATATAAAGATTCAAAATTCTCATTTAGTGAACCAATTATAAATGTATAATTTAATTACAAATAATCTCATTCAATAACTCCGTTTTGTTTGCAAACTATAGAAATATTAAACAAAGACTAATACTGAAAAGGCAACCACTTTTAGTAAACACTAAAGGCAATCAACTCAAATAAAGTCACGAATATAATGCATTGAAACAGAAAAGGCAGAACAATATACAAAATGAAGGCAATCGGACTGTTGCCATCAAAATTCAGTTTCAAAATTAAAAAGATAGAATTATAAATATGAATAAGATTTTATAAAGAAACAGAGGCAGATTATTAAGAATTTTTAAGACATTAAAAAATGAAACACAATATTATTTTTTAGGGAAAAATAAGTTTTTCGTCCCTATAGTTTCGGTCAACTTTGGTCTTCGTCCCTATACTTTAAATCCTTTGTTTTTTATCCCTGAACTTTCTAAACCCCCAAACCATGGTCCCTAGTCGTTAGTGAAATCTGTTAACCTAATGAGCCGGGTAAAAAAAGTTACATATTAACCTCAATAATGAGCCCCAAATAGTTGAATCATCTAATAAATATTTTTTTATTAATTTTATAATTACTAAAATAACCATAATTATGAAATTAGATTTTTTATCGAGTAAAATTGCTCAGATGAAAAACCCTAATTTAGTAATTATGATTATTTTAATAATAAAAAATTATTAAAAAAATTAATTAGATGATCATTCGGTTATTTAGGACTCACTATTGAGGCTGACATATAACTTTTGTTAGTCAACTCATCATGTTAACAGATCTCACTGACAGACAGGGACCACGGTTTAGGGGTTTAGAAAGCTTAGGGACAAAAAACACAGGATTTAAAGTATAGGGATGAAGACACTACAACATTTTTATCTTTTCACAACATTTCAAAAGTGTTCTCAAAAATAGGAAAAATGTTGTCTAAAGTTATAGGCAACAGTTTTCAAGTGTAGACTATTTTAGTGTATCCTATTCGTTTAGGCAACAGTTTTCGACATGTTTTGGCCACACTCTTGAAATTCGTTGCCTATACATTAAGAATAGACAACAGTTATAGGCTCAGACTAATGCAACAGTTTTCAAATGTTGTCATTTTTACATACAATTTATAATTGTTGCCTAAAAGGTCAAGTGCAACAGTTGAAAATTGTAAACTTCAACTTATAGGCAACATTTGTTAACTGTAAACCTAAACATAAGCAACAATTATATTTGTAACTATAATGCCTTTTAGAGAACAGTTATCAACTGTTATTTGTAAAATTAATTTGATCCCATAATTTTAATATATATTATTATAGGATCAACTTTTTCTTTTTCTTTTTTTATTTTTATAAGATAAGAAGAAATAGTGAGGAGAGAGAACATATTTACATACATATAATATAAGGAGAGAAAGAACTTTAACCAAGGGAATATTTGCATATATATAATATAATCAAGAATAGATGATACAGGGACAAAAAACATATTTTTCCCTATTTTTTAACACTATATCCCCTAACTTGATTATTTTTTCTATTAAAAAGTGATCATGGAATAAAGGTAATTGAAAACAAAGACTACAACTCAAAGAAAAGCATGCATATAAACCATTGTAACATCACATTCAATGCAACTATTATAAAAGAATAATCTAATTACAAACATTCTCATTCTATGACTCAAACTAATTAACAAATAATAGATATATATTAACCAAACAATACTACTGAAATAAAGGCATGCATACGAACCACTCAAACAAAAAAGGCAACCAACTTTAGTAGTCAACACTAAAGACAATCAAATCAAATAAATTGATGATTATAATGTATTGTAACAGAAAAGAAAAGGAACTACAATATACAAAATTCTGGAAAAAAAAACATCCTTAAGCCATATTCTGACATATTTGTTTAAAAAATTATCACACATGAAGGCGTCGTTTGGATATTGAAGTTCCACATAAAATCAATTACAATTCAATATGGCAAATGCACTTTAAAAGAATTTAAGAAGCAATATTTCTTTAAAGGAAATCAGGAAGCAAAGACTAAAATGGAGCAGATATAAAGGCAAACAATAAAAAACAAACGCAGCAAGCATATTATTATTTTTATTCTCATATCTTTCAGAGTCATACCCATGACCAATTTAATTTAAGCATGCCATTCAAAAATATATACCCCAAATGGAGGCAAAATTCAACAAACAGTAGCAACTCTAATAATTAGGTGGCCCAATTTTTACACTATATGCATATAAAGCATTCAAACTTATTCAATGAATGCAATGCATATTGAAACAGAAAAGGCACTACAATATACAAAAAATCTTAAGAAGAGAATGCATATAAAGGTTCAAAATTCTCATTCAGTGGAACAATTATAAATGTATAATTTAATAACAAACCATCTCATTCAATTACCCCATTTTGTGTGCAAGAAATGCACCCGTTCAAGAAGGCAATACGCAGTACTTATGAAGAAAACTAATGAGGCTAAAGAAATCATCAAACACGGTCTCAATTAATCTAAAATAATTTCAAATATCAAACATGAAGAAGAGAAGACAAATGAACCAAATAGAGAAATAAAAAACCACAGTAGAATTTAAAAATATGAAACCATACTGTTCTGAAACATGCTCACATAACAGATAAATAAATGCGCAAAATACAAATCTCAGTCTCAGACCACACATTCGGAACCGCTTACCTGAAACAAACACAGTAAACACGCTCGCTGCCACCACAGAGGAAGGGGAAGAAGCAACAGTCCCGAAATGGGCTTCTAAATCTGTGAAAGACAAATATAAAAATTTCAAACAATAAACACAGAACAAAGAGCAGATCAAAACAACAAAATGGGGGAAGAAATTTTGAAAAAAACTCTAACCTAAGACTCTCAAATCCCTAAATCAGTAATTTTGTTACAAACTGTAAATCCCTAAATCTGGGTTCAATAAAACTCACCGCAAAACAACTGCACACTGGCCGCTCCCAGATCACGCAAAATCGTCGGTGATCAAACGAACTCAGCAAACGGTACCTGCCGGCACAGAGGAAGGGGGAGAAGCAACAGTCATTGAATGGGCATATAGAACAAACAACATATAGAACCTACAAAAAGGGGAATAAATTTTGAAAAAAAACCTCAAATCACCACAGAATACACAGTCGCGACCAAAAACAAACGCTATCTGCCAAATGCACAACTGAAGCAAAGCAGCTGCAGCACGAACCTATTTGCGAAACGAAACAGGAACAGAGAAACGATGAGCAAAAAATAGGAACAGGAAACGAAATACTACCGTTTGCAATCTCTCACCACGCAATGGGGAAAACTTAGAGAATGAGAAAGGGAAGGAGACCGATAAATGGGAGCAGCAGAGAAAGGGGGAAAAAACGAAAATGCTCTCTTGCCCAGGCAGATAGCTTCGAATGAGAGAAAGCTGAGAGTGAAGGGGTGCTTTTCTTTCTTTGTCTCGCTATGAAGCTCTCCTTCTCTCTCTCACACATTATATGGTTTTAATGTGGTAATCTGAAGGGATTTGTATCAAATGGAACTGCCAATCAATTTCTCTTTACAATATGGGGAAATGGTGTCTGCAATAAGTATATTTCCAATTCCCTAAGCCACTATGTAATTCAAAATTTGAAAACACATTTTTTAATTTTAAAAAAATTAATTAAATATATAATAAAGATGTAGTGGAGACAACTACATAGGATGAATAAAAAAATATAATTATTTGAAAATAAGTTTTTTGAAATTTATATATTCAAATTATTTCTATAATTAGAAAGGGAGCAAAAGAGTATAGGAGAAGCTATTGAAGGAGAAGCCAACACTTGTCAAAACTTTCCTTCTAATAGGGTTCCAATTGTATATAGTTATAGATTTGTAGCATTTATATTAGCTATTTACATTTAGTCAGACTCAATAGAAGTGATCTAATTTTAGTGAGCCTTTAAACCGTCAATAAAAAAATTGATATGAGCTTAATGAGAGGAAATCAGATTTGGTCCATTATGGGTTAATTGGAACCCTTATAGGTTTTAAATCGTAAAAATGGTCATGGTTCCCAATACGCCAAATCAGAAACATGTCTCTTTGTCTTCCCATCAGAAGAGGAATATCAGGTTTCATTTGAGGAATCCAGTGATTTGGCTAAGGAAGATCATTGCACCAAAAGACTATTCCGCTGCAACCTCGGTCAGCGTAAATGGATCTTGGTATATTTTAAAGCTCAAGAATCTCAGTAATCTAACAGAATGTATTTTGTCTAATATTTGGTAATTGATATTTCCAACACTAGTTACATAAAAAATTAATTTATTAATTTTTATTTTCTATTTTTTCTTAAAATACAAATGATTTTTCTAATTTGTGTTAATATACAAATTTTAGCTTACCCAAAATATGTAAGTTTACATTGAAATTTGGTGAACACGCATTCATCAATGCACATAAATTTTATGAATGTTCAAATTACTTACCTAAAATTGCTCTTTCGTCTAAAACAAATTAAAATGCATCCACAGACTCAAAATAGAAAACCCATATACAAAATACGGCAAAAATAAAGATTGAATTTCTACCTTTGGTCTTGGACTCACAACTCTTGGAAAAGTTTGACCTAATCATCATCACCCGGCCCAAAAGGGTTAAACCTACAATTATATCGAGGAAAACTAAAAAAATTATGTTTCTCTAATAAAAACCAAATAGGTTAACGATTTTTTCCTCTCTCTCTCCTTTTAATTATCTTGCCTCGTCTAAGTTCTAACACACAACACAACGGTGTAGTGTTTTTTTCTTTTTTTTTCAATTATAAAAAACAATCCCATGTCATTGCACACCTAAACATTTAGGTCATCTCCATCCCAACACCACTCAAAAGTTTTTTAAACCAATATTTTATAAATTTTCACATTTTCTCATATTATTGTATTATTTTTATGAATCTAATAACTATACACTGTCAGTGTAAAATAATTTTACACAGTTATCCAATGATGTGTTGACAAATCATTTAATGACTTTAATGATGCATGGGGTGTCACATTCATTAATTGATGTGCCTAAATATCATTGGATGACAGTGTAAAATTTCTTTACACTGTCAGTGTATAGTAATTAAACTCTATTTTTATTACTTTAAGTAATTCAATCACTTTTTTATCTCTATCCCAGTAACTCTAAAATGTTTCTTAAATAAACCCCATAATCTAAATATCAACCAATCACACACCACATAACAATTATTTTATTTTGTTAATATTGAGCACATATGCTTATGGAAGCACCGGGTGCTAAAATAAGAACCGATAAAGAGTTGCCCCATCGCTTATACTCCCTCCGCTCCTTTTTATAAGACACATCTAACCGAATTACACATATCAATAAAAAAGGGTAAAGATAGTTAATCTTATTGAAATTTTTTAAAATGGTTTAACTTTCTAATTTTACCCTTATTTAATATCACTGAGTAATTCCACTATCATTTGATAGTTGTAAAGACATTAAAGTTAGGAAAAGTTTATGGTGGTACATAAAACCTAAACTTGTGTATGGGTACACAAAAGTTTTCAACCGTTGATTTATTTTTATTTTTATTTGACGAACAAGATCTTTTGGACTAAAATCGGTTACGTGGATTCAGTGTAGTGTTCTATATTTAACATTTGGTCCTTGTAGATTTCTTTATTTTTTAATATATGATACATCAGGTTTCTATATTTGCATATGTTTTCCTTGGTTGGTCCCTTGTTGCAGGGGTGATGCTTGTATGGAATAGGGGGAGTGATATGTTGTTGAAAAGGAATAACTTTAGGTATTGAGTGGCGTTTACGTTGAGCATTAGTATGAAGTTGAATAGAAATCTCATAAATGAGGTTTCGAACCTTGAGTTACAGTAGTTGAAGGAGAAGTTACTTAATGGATTAACACTAGTGTTGTTGAAGATGTCACATAACACATATGTGTAGGTATATAGAAGGATATTTTAATAGAAAATGTGTTATACTTAGTTCAATTCATAGGAAATGAGCTTTATTCGGTGAGAAACAAGTGGCGCTAGTGGTGTATGTGGCGGAGCTCAACGACGGTCATTGGTGGGTGCGCGGAGGAGACAATGTCGTGTAAGTGTATCAATGGAACTCATTACAAACCAACATTTAAGATCTTCCACTCCAACGCAAGAAGGTACGATGGAACTCCGAAGAGTGCGACGCTGCTATGCCCAAACTCAACAATATTCCTACACTTCGAAACTTCTCTATTGACGACGGAGAAGTTCAACTATTGTCGACTCAACTTCCGATCTGGCATAAAGCCATATTTCTATGGAACAACTTATATCAACAACATTTGATTAGGGGAGCTTTAACAATTAAAGAATAGGGAGAGAAAGAAAACAACATAATTGTCCCTGAGCTCTGTAGAAATTTTAAAGTTCAGACAATGAAAAAAAAGGTTACCGAAAAACTAACATACTCATGTTTGTTAAAAAATTTATTTATCGGTACATAAGAGTTGTGCTTGTGTACCATAAGAGACCCTTTTAAAGTTAATAAAGGTAAATGAAGAAAATGGTAATGAAAGTTACCTTAAAATTGTATAGTACCTTATAAGAAGTACTATAAAAACTTGTAAGAAATGCCTTATAAAAAATAAGGGAGTAGTTAATAAGCACTTAAGAACCCAGGCAAGCAAATGCACATGCCCTTAGCATCTTAACTTTCAGTTACTAACGTATGGATGGCGTGTAATATAAGAAAAAGACATATGGATGACATGTCATATCTCTCTCTACACTAATTTATTATTATAAATTATTATCAATTTATCATCTAGAAGATTATGGTAGTGTATTTTATAATTTTTATAAAATATTTATTTTTTCCCTCTTATTTGATTTTATTAAAATATTTCATTATTTTTTATTAGTGATTTATTAATAACTAATATGAGATTATATACATTTTTGTACGTTTGACAAAATCAGCAAATAGAAGAGATTTTTCAATATTAATAAAGATTTAATATATATACACTGTCAGTGTAAAAAAGTTTTACACAAACATCAAATCATTTATTTAATTTAATAGCATATGAGATGTCATATTCATTAGATGATGTGAGACACACCATTAGATATTTGTATAAAACTTTTTTATACTTATAATATATATCAATTAAATCCTATTAATAATACAAATTAAAATTAAATTTAGATTTTAATGCCTTCATTATCAAGTTGAAATATTGTAATTATTTAATAGAAGTATATTGATAATAATGTGATAAAAGTAAAATTAAAATTTATATTATTTTTGTAAAACCAATAAAAATAACTAAGAGTTTTACTAATGAATACCTTAAAACATCATTAAAAAACATTTTTTTATTAAAATAAGGGTTATTATTAGAGCTGTCAATTCGGGCTACCCGGTTTGGCTCGATGCGAGTAGCGAGCTTTATCGGGCTGAGCTAAAAAATCCGGAAGTTATTCAGGTTTCTAAGATAGGTGCTCGAGCCCTGCTTTTCAACGGGCTTTTTTTGCGGGTAACCCGATTTTTGCGGGTAGAGGGATTTATCGGGCTAGGCTAAGAAGCCCGGAAGTTATTCGGGCTTCTAAAATAGGTGCATGGGCCCTACACTTTTGCGGGATTTTATGGGCCAGGCTGGTCGGGCCAGCCCATTTTGCCGGCTCTAGTTATTGTATTTATAATACTAAATACTATCGCATATCAACTTTGTAAAATAAAAAACCACATATCCTAACAATAATTTTCAATTAATAGATTTCATAACTATAGTTAATTCCCCAATATATAATTTAACTACTACTTTATTATTTATTAGGCTATCTCCATCCCAACCTTTCACAAAAAATTCTTAAACCAATATTTTATAATTTTTCATATTTTCCCATACTATTATATTATTTTTATTACTCTAAACAACTCAATCACTTTTTATCTCCATCCCAACACTTCTAAAAAATTTCTTAAATAGGTCTCACAACTTATCTATCAACCAATCACACAACACACAATTATTATTTGAAATTAAAAATTGTTAAGCAAAGGTGCTTCACTAGCACTTATGCTTATACAAGACCCCAAAAAAAAGAGCTCCATTGCTAAAAATGGCTAAGCACCGCTGCTTAACTTTTAGCACTTGAGTTAAGCAGCAACGATGCTGGTGCTCTTAGTGTATATAATGACTGCATATCATTTACTCCCGATTTTATTTATAAGACAACATTAAAGTTTTTTATGGTTCTATTTATAAGACAAATTACACTAATCTAGAAACATAAATTGTTTTTTTTCTCATATTTACCCTGATTGACCATTAAAGGTTTTAAGTGACACAATTATCATGTTAATGAAGTTTAATTTTAAAAAATAAGGATAAACTTATAATTTCTAAGAGTAATTTCTTGAAAATCAATAAATTAATTATTTTTCTTAATATATGTATTTTTATCAGAATTGTCATATAAATAGATAAATTATTAAATTAGATTTATCACTTTTTTTTTTATAAAAAAAGGTTAGCTGGAAAAAACGCAGTAAAGCACCCAGAGTGTCACGGCTGGAGGCTGGAGCTACTTGTTCAAACTGTGACACACACTTTCCAATGACGTACATTCCACCCAACCCAAACCAAACCACTCCACCAATCCCAAGTCATCCATTGACCCAACAATACAATAGTCAAAAGTAACAAAGGGGGGAACGAAGGGCGCCACGCCAGAGTTTTAATTGGTGCCAAAATAGAGCAGCGTGTGAATGAAGACTATTGTTGTTTATCTTCTAACTCTAAAAATTCCTATAATCTAGGGTTCCAAATCAGCATCACTCACCTTAGCTGTTCCCAATTTCCCTCCAAATTCAATCACCCTAGTTTCCCTCAGCGAATGCAAACACTCACAGATAGATGTACTCGAGCAATTTAATTGGCTTCCTCTTGGCTGTGGTCTCCGGCGCTTTCATCGGCTCCAGCTTCATCATCAAGAAAAAGGGTCTCCAACGTGCAAGCCTCAACGGCTCTCGTGCCAGTTAGTTCTTCTTCTTCTCCCTCACTCACTCAACCCTATACCCACCACATTCTCCTTCCTAATTCTCTCTTTCAGGTGTTGGAGGCTATGGTTATCTGCTACAACCTCTTTGGTGGCTCGGAATGGTTACAAGTCAGTATCTAACTATATTATTTATCTTTCCACTTTCAACATTCCTTTTTTGGGGTTTCTAATTTTGAACCTCCTCTTCTCATAGTGATTGTTGGAGAGATATCGAATTTCGTAGCATATATTTATGCCCCTGCGGTGCTTGTTACGCCACTCGGTGCTTTGAGTATTATTGTCAGGTAAAACGCTTCTGCGAATTTCAATTCTGCTTGTTTAACTTCCCCCTTTGTTTTTTATTTTTTTTATTTTTGAGTTTTAACACGATCTAATGTTTTCTGCTTTTGGAAATGGCTAGTGCTGTTTTGGCACATTTCATGTTGAATGAGAAGCTGCGGAAAATGGGCATGCTCGGGTGTCTTCTATGCATCGTGGGATCCACTATGATCGTGCTCCATGCACCTCAAGAGAAGTCTCTTAGTTCTGTTTTAGAAATATGGCAATTGGCTGTTCAACCAGGTATGCTGCTGCCTGCTGAGGTTTCATTGTTTATCAATATCCAATGGGGACTGAGGTCGTATGTATCATTGCTGGTTTTTCAATTATTATTCCTGATATTGCTGCTTTCTGTTTTGGTATCCAGCATTCCTCTTGTACACAGCCTCAGCAATGGCTGTAGTATTGTTTTTGATTTTGTATTGTGCTCCCCGCTTTGGCCAAACCAATATTTTTGTATATACTGGAATATGCTCCATAATTGGATCATTGACTGTAAGTGATTCTTCTTAATCTTACCCAATTTGCCTTGTGTATTCTAATGGTTGACAACATTCAATACTGGAGGTCACCTTCAGTTTTTCAGTTCTGATAAAATATCTTGTTTCTCAGGTCATGAGTGTAAAAGCAATTGGCATTGGTATAAAACTTACCTTAGAGGGTGCAAACCAGTTTGTCTACTTTCAGACATGGATTTTCACTATGGTTGCTATTTCCTGCATTGTCACTCAATTAAATTACCTTAATATGGTCAGTATCACGCTTAACTTATTTATGTGAATATATTTTTGGTATATGAAATAAAATGTTAGAGCCTTAGTTTATCTTCCTTTATATAGCTCTTATGTGTTATATATTATGTGTCTCATCTATTTGTATTTAGTATGAGGAAGCATTATCATACTTTTATAAGCTTCATGGCTGTTCTCCTTTTCTTTGGTTACTGTCTATTGAAGTTTTCATCTAAAGTAAATGCATTTCAATTAAAGAAACTTTTTGTAGGCTATGAGGTAACCTATAAGTTCAGGATGTAAGCCTCTTGTCCAAATCACATCCATGTAATGCTTGACCTAGACCACCAGAACTGATAATTTTGAAATCCTGATTCCTGAATTTTGATTTACAAGATTGTTGTTTCCATGCCTTTCAGTTGTCGTCATTTGCTTGTTAGTTGGTCTTTGATCTGGGCTTCTATGGTGATTAAATCTTGCATGATTGCAGGCATTGGATACTTTCAACACAGCAGTTGTTTCTCCCATCTATTATGCCTTATTCACATCTTTTACAATATTAGCTAGTGCAATCATGTTTAAGGTTGGTATTTTATTAAAACAAGTGAGAAATGCATCTAAGCAGACATCTTATGGATCATTCTCAACTATCCGATGTAATCCTGCCACTTCTACTTTTCTTATTTAGGACTATGCTGGTCAGAGTATAAGCAGTATTGCATCAGAGCTGTGTGGTTTCATCACTGTTTTATCAGGAACAACTATATTGCACAGTACAAGGGAGCCTGATCCTCCAGTTAATACAGGTAATGCCTCATGCACTTAGGTAAGGACCACTTTGATGATATAAGGTGGTCCTCATAATTATATGTGCATTTGTATTTTAATCAAAGGCTTTATCAGTATTGGGTAAGCTTGAACTGTACTACAGTCTGATTACACCAAAGGCTAAAACTTGATATAAATTCTAGATAATGTGAGAAAATTGCTCATATTTTCTCGTTGGCTACTTGTTCAATTCTGATACAAGAGTATCCATGCCACAAAATAATAAACTATTTCTTTTTCATATAAAGTATTAGAGTAACAAGGGGAGAATTAAGTGGGGAAGAATGGTGAAAATAATTATGCATATCATGTACAAAGATTTTTAGATAGCCATTTATCGAACATAAATTTTAAAATAGATTACTCAGATGTTGAAAATTGGTGAGAAATTGTGCTGGTGTCTTGACCGATTTGTGAACAGAAATTTTTGCATATCAGTGATAGAAATTCCCTTGGAACTAGCATGATCAGAGCACCAAATAGAAGCCAAAAAAACACCTTATAATAAAGTAAAGGAAAAGAAATAGGAATAATAACCAAGTCTTATCCCACTATATGTGGCTGATATTCTTCTCTCACCAAATTTAACAGAGAACATTAACTGAACGCTGGCATAACATCTTAGCCTCCTTATTCCCGTCAAAGCATTTAAAATCATGACAAACTGCACCATCATGAAAGGACATGCCTAGACTTTGCTAATTAATTTATTTAACTAATGTATTAAACTAAGGAGTTGCCCTGTATAGGCTGTGTAGCAGAAATGTGGAAATATACTCTGCCATTTGAGCAATAACTACAAAGATGCAGGTGTAGAACCTTCAAAGGTTCTTAGCAAGTTATGAGGAGTTAACTGCTCAATAGTAATAGCTAATTAGCTATATCGTTTTGGGTCAATTTGGATAAACTTATCTAGAAGAACTTATAGGAGAAGAAAATGGAATAAATTATGAAGGTAAAATGAATTCAACTCCTCCCACAAATTTTGAAAAAGTTGAATTGTAGAGACTAATTTCAACTTATGGAAGAAGTTGCATTCATTTTACCTTCATAATTACACCCATGCCATGGAAAATGAGTTCTGTTTGCAAATGAAGGGACAATAGAAGAGGAAGGCTAAAACAAAAAATATTTGAGTAGAGGGCTGGTAAGTCAATATTCGGTATAGACTAGGATTTCTTAGAATAATTAGATATGTTTGAGAGGCCAATGCTGTTTCCAAAAGTGCATACCCCCTAATTATTCACCATGTGCAGATTTATACAGCTCCTTGTCTCCAAAAGTATCATGGTATGTCCAAGGCAATGGCGAACCTTGGAAACCGAAAGAGGAAGATGGACCACCCTTTAATTTAATTACAGTTATCCGGCAAGACCATTTCAAGTGATACAGAAATCTTGGAACTGGTAGAACAAGAAATTAGATCCATCCATTGCTATCCTGCCATTGAGTTAGACAGGGCCAACTTTTCTCATTGTCACAGCTGTTCGGCTCATTTACATTAAACCATAGAAATGTATGTGGCTGTATTATAGTGTTTGGCTCTGTGATCCCATCCATTTGGTGTAGCAAGAGATTCAAGAGACTGTTATCACATTGTGCAGGCAGAAACGAGACAGCGCTTTCTTTTTTGGTGGTTTTGTTCAGTGGTAGAGTATGCATGAAAGCTGGAGTTCTATCATCTAAAATTCCGGGAGAATGTATTTTTCAGTGTGGATTATTAGTAGTAGCATTTAGTTGTGCATTAATTTTTACCCTCTTGTATTCCTTTCCCCATTTTTTTTTGGATTCCCCTCTCTTACCCGTTGAACAATGAATCCGGTTCTGCTAATCTCTGTGTATTGATCCGTGTAGTTTTAATTATTTAACTAATTAATGGTTGGACCTGATCGGTAGGATTTGGATACATGTATAATATTTTACAGTTACTATGCATCTGTGCGTGGAGACCTTTAACATTAAGGTTCTGAAACAAAGCAAAGTTATTTGGGTTTAAATTGTTTGATGCGATATAATATGATAAGAGAGTTTTATTTGGATATGTGAAGTACAATTTTAAGATAGTGTGTTTATTTGAATTGTATAATAAAAAGTTGCTTTTTGTGTAATATAATATCAAAAGTATGAAACGATATAAAATGATATTTGTTGGAGGATTATTAAATATTTTTCTATTCAAGTTAATAAATAATCGAAAGTAAAGAAAAACGTTAAAATTATAGTTTTAAGAATAAAGCTGGTTGATTGGGTGAAATATTAATTATTTAACTTTTAATCTAACATGCAAAATTATGTTGTCAAAAAGTTTAAAAAAAAAGGGAAAACATACTATAAGTAAATACTAGCAAGCTAGTAATCAAACATGTGGCTGTAGTTTAGTGGTAAGAATTCCACGTTGTGGCCGTGGAGACCTGGGCTCGAATCCCAGCAGCCACAAAATGATTTGTTTTTTTCTCCCTTTTGATATTTTTTCTGGACGAAACAATAAACTTATTTGAAATTTTCATGTGAATGACAATATGACATTTATCTTCATTCACATTTGAAACTCGGTAAATATTGGGTCGCAGAACTAAAGAGGAAATGCAAACATGTATAAATCTGAAAACGATGAAACACTTTTTTCAAATTTCTTTATAAAGAGAGGAGGATACCTATTAGCATAAAAATCTCCTGAAAAACGAAACGCATGGATATAGGGTTAATGAGGCAAGAGCAAAAGCCTTGTCTGCATGGGAAAATTTGATTCTAAACAAAGACTCAGAAAAAGATTCGAATCTAAAAAACTTGATCACTTTGTGCCTCAACCTTCTAACATCAACTTCAAAAGGAAAGGTTTCTAATTTGTTTGTGGAGAGCCAGGTCACCATGCACTCCAATGGCCAATGCCAACACAAGATGAGGAACGACAATCCTCCCACGCCGACGGTTAACTTGGTTGAAGGAGATGACATAATTGCTACAATCATTTCTCAAATAAATGTCGTGACAAATGTCAATAAATGAGTGACAAACTTTAGAGCTACCAGGCACAATAAACACGTTTACCTCCTAACCACGTGTAGGGGATGGAGAAGAATTGGTTCATTTTAGTGATTCTAGAACTATTGCAGTTCAAGGAAAAGGAAAGATTCTTTTGAGGCTCACATTTGGAAAAAAAAAATGGCTTTGAGTGATGTACTTCATGTCCCTGCAACTATTAGGGCCAATTTAGTTTTTATACCATTGTTGGGAAAGGTTGGGGTTAATGTCTCTTTTGAATCTAATAAGATTGTAATGACCAAAAACAATGTTTTTGTTGGGAAAGACTATTGTGATCAGGGGCTTTTTTTACTCAATGTTTCTGAAGTTATTAATAAAATTGCTTCTTCTTATATAGTTGATTCTATTGCTATATGACATGGTAGATAAGGATATGTTAATTTTCTTATATTAAGAAAATGCAACATCTTGGTATAATTTCTCGACTTAATAATGAATACCAAAATAAATGTGATGTATGTAGGGTTGTAAATGAGCTTAGTATTCATGAACTATTTGAGCTCGACTCATTAAATGTTCAATCAAGCTCGCTTGATTAATTAAACAAACAAACAAACCTAAACTTAAAGTTTTGCTCGATTATTTAAATGAGTCAAGCTCAAGATTTATATGCTTGACATTAAGGGCTCGTGAATAGATCATTTAATATATATTTATATATAATAATTAAAGAAAAGTAAGATTAGTAAAAAATAAAAAAATAAAACATAAAGTTATAAGATTTTTTAAAATAAATAATAAAATAATAAAGTAAAAGAATTAATATATATATATATATATGAAAATAAGTAATCAAATATTTCTTATATTAGTCAAGAAGTTATGTATCGAATTTTAAAAAAAATATACTACCTCGTTCCTATTTAACTGTCCATTTTGACTAAAAACACATATATTAAGGAATGCAATTATTACTCTTGTTTTCATGGAAATAAATTTTAAACTTTCTATTTTACCCTTTTATCTCTCTTGCTACTATTGGCTCTCATTAGTTTTCACAATAGTGGGACATTTATTAACATAAGGGTAAAATGGAGAAAAAGTGTATTTATTAGTGCATTGGGTTTGTAAGTGGATAATTAAATAGGAACAAATTTTTTCTTTGAAAATGGACAGTTAAATAGGAACGAAGGTAGTAGTATTTTAGAATTTTTTTAACCACATATACCATATATTAAGAATATATTTTGTTTTTTATATTATCATTTAATATTAAAATATTTATTAAATACTAAATTTATAAACTTGATTTAAAGAAAGTTTTCATAAAAGTAAAAACAATGAAGTTATAAATGAGTTAAACAAGTCAAGCCGAAACTTTGTTTTTTTTAACAAGTCAAGCCCATTAAGCGACCCATTTTTTCACAAGCCAAGCATGAGTGTTAGGTGCTCGACTCGGCTCGACTCATTTACAGCCCTAAATGTATGTATTGAATCTAAAATAATTTTTTAAAAAATCTCATCTTCCGTGCAACGTGAATCTGAATTGCTTAGTTAAATTCATACCGACCCAGGTGATTTAAAACACACAATAACTAGAAGTGATAAAAAATATTATGTAGCTTTATAGATGATTTTTCTTGGTACATTAAGGTTTACTTAATAAGAAATAAAGATGAAGCCTTTAATATGTTTCTTTGTATAAAGAAGAAGGAAAAACCAATTAAATAAGAAAATTAAAAGAGTTAGATCTGATAAGGGAGGTGAATAGACGCTATTCAATGATTTTTGTGAAAAGAAGACATAATTCATGAAGTTACCCCACCTTATCCTTATTCACATGAATCTAATGGAGTGGCTGAAAGGAAAAATAGAACCTTAAAGGAAATGATGAATGCAATGTTTGTTAGTTCCTTAACACTTGATAACCTTTGGGGGAAGCCTTATTAACTGCTTGTTTCTTACAAAATATAATACCTTTTAAGAAACTGATAAAATAGCCCATGAATTATGGAAATGTTATAAGCCAAACATAAAATACTTAAGAGTGTGGGGTGTCTAGCTAAGGTTATGCTTCCTGACCTTAAAAAAAGTAAAATAGGATCTAAAACCTCTGATTGCATGTTTATTGGTCATGCTGAGCATAGTGCTGCTTATCAGTTTCTTGTTCTATGAAGTGATGTGCTTGATTGTAATATAATTGTGGAAACCAAGAATCCTGAGTTTTTGGAACATGTGTTTCCTTTTAAGTCCGAATCTGTTTCTTGTGCAAATATTCAAAATAATAGTGAGAACTTATACGAGGATTTGAGAAGGAGTAAAAGACAAAGGAAAGAAACTTCTTTGGAAATGATTTTTATACTTAATTGATTGGAAATGATCCTTCAACTTTTTTGAAGCTGTTTCTTCTTCTGATACCAAATTTTGGACAGAAGCTATTAAAACTGAAATGGATTCTCTTTCTAAAAATAAAACCTGAATTTTGGTTAGGGAGAAAAAAAACCATTAATTAAAAGTGGATTTTCAAAAGGAAACTTAATCCAATTGAAAAATATAAAGCAAGATTGGTTGCAAAAGGTTTTTCTCAAAAACAAAATATTGACTATTTTGATATCTATGCTCCCGTGGCTAGAATTTCTTCAATTCGAGTTTTAATAGCTTTGGCTTCTATTCATGAATTGGTTATGCATCAAATGGATGTAAAAACAACTTTTCTAAATGGTGATGTAGAAGAAAAAATTTATATGTCTCAACGTTAAGGATGTGTCATTTCTGATCAAGAAAACAAAGTTTGTAAACTTCTCAAATCCTTTTGAAACAAGCACCTAAACAGTGTCATGAGAAATTTAATCCTTGTACAAAGTGCTTTCTTGCATCGAAGTTTGACATGAAAGACATGGGTGAAGCAAACGTGATATTGTGTGTTAAAATCATAAGGAAGGGCAATAGTATACTATTATCTTAAGAACACCATGTTGAGAAAATTCTTTGGAAATTTGGTCATCTTGATGACAAACCACTGAGTACCCCTTATAATGATAACACTCAATTAAAGAAAAATAAAGATGATTCGATTGCTCGAGTCTGCCCAAATTATTAGGAGTTTGCTACACTTGATAAACTTCTCTCGACCTGGCATAACATATGTTGTGGACATGTTAAGTAGATACACACAAAATCCTAATCAAGATCATTGGTCCGTGTTTGTGAGACTCATGAGATATTTGAGAGGCACCATGAATTATGGTATTGAGTATAGTGGATTTCCCACTGTATTGGAAGGATATGGTGATGCTAACCGGATCTCAGATTCAGATGAGACAAAATCCACTAGTGGTTATGTAGTTACACTTGGTGGTGGTGCAGTAGTTTGGAGATCAACCAAACAAAATATAATCGCAAGATCAACTATGGAGTTAGAGTTTGTAGCTCTAGAATTGGCTGGTAATGAGACTGGGTGGTTGAGAATCTTCTTAGCATATATTCCTTTGGGAATAAAACCAACACAATCAGTGCCAATGCATTGTGATTGCCAAGCGATAATAGACATTGCAAAGAATAAGACTTTTAATAGTAAAAATAGACATATATAATCAAGGCATAATATGGTAAAGCAACTGCTAAAGGATGAAATAATATCCATTGATTATGTGAAGTCAGAAGTAAATTTGGCCAATCCTCTGACAAAGCCTTTGGGAAGAAAATTCATATATGAAACATCGAGGGAAATGTGACTTAAGCCAATATGAAATTAACAGTGATGGTAACCCAACATTTGTGATTGAAGATCCCAGGAAGAAGGTTCATGTGGGTAAAAATAAGTCACTTGTTAGTTCTTCTGGCACAATTTTAATAGTCTCTTCCTATAGTGTTAGGTGTTCTAGATTGCATTATTGAGAGGATAAACTTAAAAGCTTTTAATGATTTTCATATCCCTTATGGGTGGCGTATGAATGCATCATAAACTTGATGAAATCACCTATATGAGTGTCAAGTGAGACCGCTTGTATGAGATTGTTGTAAAATCTCTAGAGCACTCATGAATATATACCAGGCGCGTGCATGACCTATAAGCACAAAACAACATTAATAATGAGAATTGTGGGGGTGTAATGTGATTGGTAGACCTCTAATACATCAAAGTGTTTTGGTTCATAGAGCTTTCTCCACCAACTCACTTGCATGTTAAGTCTTATTAGTCTAGGTCTGGTTCATAGTACAAAAGACACCAGATTCGACGCATTGACATCTATGTAGTAACCCAGAGCAGTTTCCTTCTATCTTACTTTATTCTGAAAATGTTTTGAAATATGTGGGGGATTGTTGTGAGTTTTAGTGTATTTCAAAACCTTTCTAACACCAATGTTCCACATTGCTTGGAGTAGAACATGTTTGAGTGCTTATATATTAGAGTGTGATTGGACCTTACAACAACTTGTGTAAGACTCGGGATCGCGGGCATGAGAATGGGCCTTGATGGTTCGGTTCAGTACAAATCAGTGGATTTTCCCCCCGCGCGTGATATTGAGCCTCAGAGGTTTTTTGCTTCTGCTCCATTTTAAGCTTACTTTTCTTTTTTGAATTTTAAATTTTAAATTTTAAATTCAAAATTTGATTTTAAGTCTGACACTTATCCATAACCTGCTATATTTTGAATTTCAAATTTGACTTGCTCTTCCAGCTATTTTTGTGCTAACACTACCTGATCCTTATCTTATCCTCACTGTTGTTTTTTTTCGGTCTTATTTGAAATGACTTTGGTTTTCATTCCTATATGATTTATAAATTTAATTTTCAATTATTTTGAAATTCAATTTTTAGATACTATTAACCTATTAGTTTTCAGATTACTTTACTCACTTCTTATTTTTCATCAAAACCGAATTCCCTATCTCTCTTCTTCTACTGCTTTGGCTTCCTGACCTTTTCTTTTGTTCTCATACCTTGGTACATCCGGGACAAGCTTGTTATATCTTGGGGGGTTACGCATTGCGCAAAAAAAAACCCTTAAGGACAACGTGCATCTATGCATCTCAGGCTGTGTGTTTCTCATATCTGCAAGCATGAACCAGTGACAACGAGAACAATGTTAAGGGTTTATCCAAATGTCTACTACAAACAACACCGATCCAACCAACGGAGAGGGCAAACCTCAACCAATCCTACCCCGATCACTACTACTCATGATGTCTTTTATGTGAAACCATTCACTGACATCTCCAAGTTCAAGGTGCCCGGAGGACAGAATTAACGAAACAAGTTTGTGATTATATCTCTCCTCATAAATACTTAGTATTTATAAGTAAAGAGATAGACACAAATTTTCACATGAAATAGTCATGTGAAATTTTCACATCCAAATCCATATATTTAACTTAAATAATTAATTACTTTAAAGAAGGAAAAAAAAGACATTTTAACCTTTAATGAAAAAAAAAACTAAGACAACACACTTTAACAATTGTTACATCAATCTTAATATTTCCATACTCAATTTTATATATGTATTTTTACACTCACTTTTTTCTTTATATCTTTGGGACTCTTCCTTTCTCATCATATCTTTCATTTTTTTTCTTTTCATCTCTCTCTTCTCCACACTTTTCACACTCAATATAAAAAAAATGAGTATAAAAGAAACATGGGTAAAATATGTTTTTGGTCCCTGCAAAATAGGCGAGTTTTGCTTTTAGTCCCTATAAAATTTTTCTTTAGTAAAACGTCCTCCTAATTTTTTTTTTGCAATTAGTCCCTCCATTCAATTGGCGTGTGTCAGGTGCTGATGTGACACGTTTTCTCTCTCCTAGGTGTCCATTATTGTATTTCTGGGGGTCTTAAACCGCCAAAAACATTTCTTGTGACTTCCAAAATGAGAATTTCCGTCAATGTAACCATCAATAGCGGCTTCCTTCTTCTCGCCTTTTCCTCTTGCCTTTTCCAGATAAGTTACATAATTTTCCTCTTTCTCGCATTTTTACTTTCCTCTCTTGGGAAATTTTCCAAACTTTTCCCATATCCTCCTTTTCTACTCGAGTTTTTCCTCTTTCGTCACCATCAACATGCCTGTTTGCTTGACAATGTCAATGGCGGAATGAAGTATCGAATTTCTCAAACTGATTGTTATTAATTGGTTTTGATTCCAAGTAAAATGGAGTATTGTGAGGGGTTGAAAAATTTGATGTTGAATAGCCAGAGTAATGGGAAAACCATAGATTCTGTGATTATTGTCTTCCTTTTGTCTTTGTCGTAAGTGGTAATTGAGGGATCTCAAAGCTCTGCATCACAATCATGGCAACCATTCATCTTTCTTCTGCTACCTCTCTCTTCGAATCCGATTTCTCTTCCTCCAAATATCTGGTCGACCTTCCATTTGAATTTAATCACTCAATAAGGAAACGCCCAGCCGCAACTCCCAGAATCATCCAAATTACCTCTTCCTCTAATGTCTCTCTCACTCTCCTAACTTCTTTTCTTCTCTTTCTGCAAACTAATTTCTTCCTCTATAATACCTCACTGAATTCTGTTTGTTTTTTTTATTAGGGCAATGCATACCCTTCGTTTGAGGAGTAGTCCACTTCTCACGGTGTGGGTGTGAGGCAGGCAGTGGCAAATTCAGATGCACGTACCAAAACTAAGATCGTATGTACGATATCCATCTACCAGCTCTCGTGACATGGTATGGAAACTTGCTGAAGCGGGAATGAATGTGGCGCGTTTGAACATGTCGCATGGACAAAAATTCACCTGGTTACATTGTCGGAAATTCTCATTCTGGCGGTCACAAGCAATATTTCTGGCGGTTTAAGACCCCCAGAAATACAATAATGAACACCTAGGAGAGAGAAAACGTGCCACATCAGCACTTGGCACACGCCAATTGAAGGGAGGGACTAATTGCAAACAAAAAAATTTTAGGAGGACGTTTTACTAAAGAAAAAATTTATAGGGATTAAAAGCAAAACTCGTCTATTTTACAGGGAACAAAAACATATTTTACCCAAGAAACATTTTCATGGTTACATATACATGTAAATATAAAATCATAATAGACCAAACACTTGATATAGTGCTTGGTTTTTTATTATATGGGCGGGCCACACCATACATAAAGGGAGAGTTATAGCCAGTAGTATATAACATTACTACAGATTAATCAGAGGCAGGGTAAGTAGGTAGCTAGACATTAACATTAGCTAATTAACAAGACATGGCTGCTTCTCCACCTTTGCCAATAGCATACGAGGCAGGGACGAGTCAAGCAGTGCCAGATTGGTTAAACAAAGGTGACAACTCATGGCAAATGATAGCAGCAACCCTTGTTGGGATTCAGAGCATGCCTGGCCTTGTCATCCTCTATGGCAGCATTGTGAAGAAGAAATGGGCTGTCAACTCTGCTTTCATGGCTCTCTATGCGTTTGCAGCTGTTGTTATCTGTTGGGTCACTTGGGCTTACAAGATGTCCTTTGGGAAGAAGCTTTTCCCCTTTTGGGGTAGAGCTGGTCCTGCTTTGGGACAGAGATTTCTCATCAAACAAGCTGCTCTCCCTGCTACCACACATTTCTATGAGAATGGTACCTTGGTTGAGACACCAGAGATTGATCCCTTTTATCCCATGGCTACCATGGTGTGGTTTCAGTGTGTTTTTGCTGCTATCACTGTGATTATCTTGGCGGGATCAGTGTTGGCAAGGATGAACTTTAAGGCGTGGATGATGTTTGTGCCTCTTTGGGTCACTTTTTCTTACACTGTTGGTGCTTTCAGTTTGTGGGGTGGTGGCTTCTTGTTTCAATGGGGTGTTATGGACTATTCTGGTGGTTATGTCATTCATCTCTCTTCTGGGATTGCTGGCTTCACTGCTGCTTATTGGGTTAGTATATATTTATTAATATATCCTTGTAAATTATTTGTCTTTTAATTTCTTATAAAAGAAAAATGAATTTGAAGTAAACTACTAAATTCATCCTGAATTTTAGGGCACCATATATTTTAGTAAATGGCGTTGTTTTTAATTCTATTAGGCATGTGTCACTTAATATAACACATCAACACTAACTTATGTGCATGATGTCCTAAAAGTCAGATCCAATGTCTTATTTTATTTATAGCGTGTTTGGTTTCCACGTTTTAAATGTGGATTTAGGCTAACAGAGGAGCGTTGGCCCGGATCCACGTTTAAAATATGATTTTGATGAAAATCAAACACGCTATTAATAAATTTGCTTTTAACACATTAACAAACACTAAATTAACAACCAAACGGACAGTAAAAAATTATTATGTGCGTAATTTTTATTACATTATTATGGCCATGACATTCAACTTATATATGTGGTTGAGATTCAGCTAAGGACAGAAAGAAATAAAGAAGACGAATCTGTTATTTGGGATATATCCCTTTTTCATTAATTGCTGATGCCTGATAACATTTTCTTTCAAATTTTGGCTACTCGGTGAGTTTAGAAAAGTCAAAAGAGGTGATGGTGTGAGCACTGATTAACAAGGGAAACAGTTATAGAGATATATAGAGTAACACACTTGGCATCGCCGGTCCAGCTCATTTGTCTAATTTCATACACTGATATGCTATTACCGAAAAAGAAAAAAAAAAACTATACTGGCAAATCAGTCTTGAAAGATTCCTGATCGTGCAGTTTAGTCCTTGATTAAAGAGATTGTCCCGTCATAAAAAAAAGAAAAAAAATCATTGATTCACTTGCTTTCTAAGAAATATTGTTTATAATATTTGACTTGAATATTTGGATAATTGAAGGAAATCGTCCGTTAGTCTTTGTATTTGTCTAATGGTGAAGTAAGGCGGAGGAGGGGATTGGTGCATTAAGGGGCAACTAGGGTTGTAAAGATAGTATGGAGTACCATCATGATACATTAATTTTAAGGTTATCTATGTACGTCCTATTCAAATTTGATTTTCTTTACCGAGGAATGTCACCATCACAAAAGGAAATAACTCACATTTCATTGCTAAGAAGAATTGTCAAAATTTTGTGGAGATGTTTTGTGGGGGAGTAACTGTCGTAATATTAATGAGTGGTGGTTGAAAGGATTAAATTAAATTAAATTAAATTAAATCAAATAGTATATGGTTTCAAAATTTTGCGTTATTATATTAGGTGGGGCCAAGATCAACGAAGGACAGGGAGAGGTTCCCACCAAACAATGTGTTACTAACATTGGCAGGAGCAGGACTACTATGGCTAGGATGGGCAGGTTTCAACGGTGGAGATCCTTACGCTGCCAACATAGATTCATCCATGGCAGTGCTTAACACCAACATCACCGCCGCCACCAGCCTCCTTGTCTGGACATGGCTCGATGTTATTTTCTTCAAGAAACCCTCCGTTGTTGGAGCTGTTCAAGGCATGATCACTGGTCTCGTTTGCATCACTCCTGGCGCTGGTACCCTCCTTAATTTAATTTACATGAATTTCTTTTCTTTCCCCTAGTCATTACAATGATTTTAATTGTAATGAGCTAATTTTAATTACACATATTATACATCTACAAATGTGTTTGCCAAACTAGCTCAAAATTGAAAAAAACTTGCTGATTTGATTCAATTGTTTGGTAAAACTAGCTGGAAGTGATAAAATGATATACGGAGACATCATTAATTATTAAATAATGATTAGTAGAAGTGGTTGAGGATTAAACTTATAATAAATTTTCAGCTAGGAGCTGAAAATGAAAATGAAAGTTTTTTTAATAAAACATTACTTCAAGTAGTTTTTCAAGAAAAACTAATAGCTACCTAAAAAAATTACACAACCAAACACTTGTGAAATGATTCAACTACTAATTTTAGGTTTCACCTAGCTGAAATATCTTACCAAACATACTCTAAGAATGAATTTCAAATTTTCAGATTATCATTTAATAATTAAAATATTTATTAAATATTAAAGTCATCAACTTTTAAAATTATTTAAAGAAAATTTTTACACAAGTAAAAAAATAAAATTATAAATGAGTTAAACAAATCATGCACAAACTTTAAATTTGACTCATTTAAAAGAACGAACCAAACTTAGCCACCCAATTTTTTTATAAGTGCTCCACTTGGCTTAACTCATTTACAACATCCTTAGGCATGCTACCTATATTCAAGTATGACATTGGCTTGTCGCCCTCATCCATGACCCTTCTTTCACGGAAGTCTCTTTCTTTCTCTATCGGTGGTAATGAATGAATACAATCATCCTTTTAGTTTTATTTGTTTTCTTCGAATGATGCCATTGGTTGACTTTTCTGATTTATTTTCTCCCCCTAATGTTCACTACATTTAAGAATTTTATACACATAATTTCTTTGTTAAGTATGACAGTTAATTTATATACTGTTTCAATCGGTCTCTCTACAATTAAGAAAATTAAAATGACTAAATCAGGAAAATGAAAGAATGCTTACCTAACTAGTTTACTATATAATTTACATACAAAAAGAACTTGATTGAGTTTGAATCTCTTGTCATTAGTGTATAATTTCTCCTATGCTGAAAAGGACAACAAGTTTCATAATCTAATTACTTTGAGCTCTGTACATGCAATGCATTTAATTTTCTCATCCACTTATATAAATATAGACACACACTGACACACATACGGCTAGCTAGGTAGTTTCCTATCACACTCTATACATGATGGGCCTAAAGATTTAAAGACATCTTTATCTGATATTGTAAAGGTTGATTAGATGTGAAATTCAATTGGAACCACGAAAACCAGTATATTGATTCAGTATATGTTTTTTTAGATTTGGAGTGTGATAAATTCATGTCCCCAACCATATAAATAATTGTGTTATGAAATCTAAACTTAACTATCGATACTTTTAAATATCAAACCAGACATAACTCCAATGGGTTGGTCGAGTGGAATAAGATAAGGTCTAGTATTCGTATTTGACAAGTCACATGTTCGAACCCCATTCATCTCTTTAAGGATCTGTAACAAAACTCCAATGAGGCTTTCCCTGCCTTGGACTGGGATACCATTCTCTCACCCTAAATTTTTTGTAACAAAAAATAATATCAAACCAGACATACACAAAACTTTAGCATTCTAGATTGAGTACTCATAATTAATTAATCATGTTTGTATTAATTCTTTCTTAATAGGTTTGGTTCAAGGATGGGCTGCCATAGTGATGGGAGTTCTATCAGGCAGTGTGCCATGGTTCACTATGATGATATTGGGCAAGAAGTTAAAAGTGTTCCAAAGTGTAGATGACACTCTAGCAGTGTTTCACACTCATGCTGTGGCAGGATTCCTAGGTGGTATACTCACAGGCCTCTTTGCTGAACCTCGTCTAAGTGCACTTTTCTTGCCAGTCACCAACTCCAAAGGTGGAGTCTATGGAGGCTCTGGTGGGGTCCAAATCCTTAAACAAATAGTGGGAGGATTATTTGTCATTGGATGGAATCTGGTGGTGACTTCAATTATTTGTGTGGTGGTAGGTTTGATTGTTCCACTCAGAATGTCTGATGAGGAGTTGCTGATTGGGGATGATGCAGTTCATGGGGAAGAAGCTTATGCATTGTGGGGTGATGGAGAGAAACTTAGCATCTATGCTGAGGAGACCACTCACCTTGGACTTGGAATGGTATCAAGTGGTGCCACCCAAGTGGTCTAGAGGATGGAGGATTAATTCAGTTGAGTTGATTCCTAGTTGTTTGTGTCATTGCCTGACCATGTGAATCTGAAATTTATTTTATGCTTGGGATTGTGTACATATACCTGTTATTCTTATTTTATAAGAAAGCTTGTGATTAATATCTATTAATAGGTACAACTAATTTTAAAAATTAAAATATATTAAAATAACAAAAAAAAAAGAAAAAATGGTGGGAGTGGGATGACAGTATAGCAGCGGCGCACCCACGCGGGGCGGGGGGCGAGGAATACCTCCCGCTCCTCGTCCCCGCCTCCCCATTTTATCCCCGTCCCCATCCCCGATCCTCATCTCGGGGTAATTTTCTCTCTCATCCTCATTCCCCACATCCCCACGGGGACCACATAATTATAAAAATAAAATAAAAAATATTACATAAAGAATAAAAATAGTAAAATAATATAAAAGAATTAGAAATTCAATTTTAAATTAGAAATTAGGATAATATAAAATAGAAATTATGTATTATATATATATATATATATATATATAAGGTGGGGCGTGGACCCCGCGGGACGGGGAGCATGATCCCCTTCCCCATCCCCAAATTTGTCTGGGGGATTTTCGACCCCGTCCCCATCCCCACGGGGAAAAATTCCCCATCCTCGGGATCCTATATGGGGCAGTCCCCGCAGGGAGAGAAATTATTAGATGGTCCCGGACCACCACGTCATCCATGGCCCCGACTAATTAACATTTGACACAAGCAAAATTGGTCGGAATTAAAAATAAATTCAAGGTCGGACCATGAATTTTGCTTATGTGTGAAATGTTAATTGGTCGGGACCATGGATGACGTGGTGGTCCGGGACCATCTAATAATTTTTCCCTAAGGAATCCCCACATGCAGTACCAAATTGTCATCCCTAGCGGCGAGGGGAGGGGGTTTAGGGGTGTTGATGAGGGTAATTTAGGAATAGTGAAAAAAGTGAGGTGGTGTGAGAATTAAAAAAGTGGTGGGAATAGCAATGCCAAAATACATATTGCAAATCTAGTACCTACTACCGAGTCAACTCAAATAAATTTCATGGGACAAAGCTGTACATATTTGTATGATTCAGTGCTTGTTTAATTAGTAGTCAGACACACGGCGAAATACCAAATTATGTGGGTCCCACTACCAATATGGTGGGACCCGTGTGAATTTTAACCAATCACAGATAATGTGTTGGAAAGAGTGTGTTGCTAGCACTTTTCTTAATTTAAAATCACTCTCATAGAATGTGGTTTATAACGAGTGCATAATTCATTTTCAACCATTGATTTCAAAATTAATTCTACTCAACTATAAACCAAACTGACACTTAAAGTTTCACGCCACCAAGAAATAAATAACTAAAGAACCTATACTACACCATTATGTTAGATGGTTATCATATATTAGAAACATAAAATTTGTCTACAAGCCACCAGACATCGCATCTACACCAAAAGTGAAAAAACAAAATGTGATCATGGTAAAAATTCCCCTAGGCTGTTCTGTAAAGTTTAAACCAATCACCTCACCATAGTATATCAAAAGTAAACAACGATCTTTTCCTATTGTTGTGGCAGTCCATCCAAAACTCTCCATGGCATGAATGCCCCTTCATGTGATAAATTCTGACAGTACATAGTGTATAAATCAGAAAGAGAGCACTACCATAAAGCCTCTAATTTCCTAAGTCTAATTTTAAACTAATACCACGATGTAAGTTTTGGAAACTTAGCTATGGTTCTACAATATAATTTACAAATAATTCAAGTTTTTTAGATGAAGATGCCACTTGTTTGAGCTAAATCCAGAAAGAATTGCAACATAAATACAGGTTTTATGTACGGATGGTACAATGTAGTACAGACTACAGAACATATAATAAATTTAATTTAGGGATTTGAGTCCTCTAAAGTCAGGGAGTCAATCACTTTAAAAGATAGAGTAAGTAATTATAGCCATTGCTTCTTTAGTTGAGATTTAAAAAACTTCTTTCATCTTTTTGTCTTTGTTACTTGAAATTATAATTCTTAAGGTTTTATGCTAAGAACTTTAGTGTAAATTGGTTATTTTTCATTTTCATGGAATTGGACTTAAATAGATATTCAATTTTAATGTATACACCAAACAAAATAATTGAAATTGGAAGGTGGAATTCCAATTTCGAAACTCAATTTAAAGTCCAATTCTATGCGCCAATGACACATGTAGAGTAAATTTGGGCTTTCTTAAGATTTTAACTGTAAATTTATCACAATTCTTTCAGATCTCTAGTACATAATTTTCAGCAACAAAATTCTTCCATGCATGACATAAAAAACTGCATTCATATTCATAGTGTCACAAAATGGGACTATGTGGACAAAGCACCTATTTTCTAATAAGATGATGACTATTATGCATAAATTCAAAAGGAGCCTGTTAAGAAAAACACTGATTCAATGTAGATCCTGAAAATTAATTGAGAACTATATATCCTGAAGAAAAACAATATCCATCCACAAATTACATGCTCAACTATTAACAAATGTGGTTACTCATTTGATTGGTTCCTCTCTCTAGTTTATAAGCCATGTATCAGTCTTGTATCACAGAAATTCTAGCATTCAGTAAATTTCAGTTCCTCATTTCTTACTTTCTCTCAATTCTCTCTCTAGCTCTTGCCATATTTCACAACACAAACTTCTTGAAATGTGTTACAAGTTAAATATTTTCAGGTAAATATAGAGGCACATAATTATCAATTGAGCAGCGCATGGATAGCTAGAAAATAAATCGTGTATTGAGATGCTGAAATATCACATGATACTTACTCTCAGCCAATAGAAAAATCCACGTAGGAGATTTAGAACTCTGGGATGATCATCAAGAGCTGAATCTATTGCTTCTGCAAGATCTGCAAGATGAGCACAAATCTCATAGTTGCTAGTCTTCCAAATTAACATTTAATGGTCTAGACAAAAGCAAGGTAAATAACGGCCCAATTTGGATACACTTGTGTAAAAGAGCTTCTAGAAGAAAAAAATAGAATGAATCAAAGAGGTAAAATGAATTCAACTTCTTCCATAAGATGAAATTAGTTACTTATGGAGAAGTTAAATGGGAGAGCTTATGGAAAAGTTAAAGACTAATTTCAACTTCTGGAAGAAGTTGAATTCATTTTACCTTCTTGATTCATTGCATTTTCTTCTCTTAGAAGTTCTTTTAGAGAAGTTTATCCAAACCATCAGATTGTAGAAGTGGTTCAATGTTCTATTAGTTACACACACACACACACACAAGTAATGGCAGGCACATTAGCTCCAATATATATCATGCAATTGCAAACACAGCAAGTTGGATACTAATGAGGAGGGCCAAATCCTACATACCAACATGATGATCAAGAAGAGATTTTCCAGGATAATCTTCCTCATAGATTTTGATACGCCCACGGAGGTCTTTATGGTGTTGGACTGGCTTTCTAGCAGTAATGTCTTGTAAAAGTCTCTGGTGTTCTTCCTCACAGTAAGGCCTCTTAAGTTCCTTCATGAGGTTTTCTCTAAACTCTGTGAATTCCCTTGCATTGACTTCATTATCTTGCTGAAGAGGATCCACCTTCAACTGGGAAGCAACACATATATAGGTAACAAAAATTAAATAGACAACACCAGTATATACACAACACAAAAGAAAGAGGAAACATTCAATAAAAGCAAAACAAACAAATTCATGAATTTTAGATACATACATCCAGAATTTGCACATGCATTCTTATATCAAGTGCATCATCATCATCATCATCATCATCATCTTCAATCTCCACTTTCACTTTTGTTTCTATGCCAGATGGGATATCAGTTTGCTTACCCTCAATGGTTTGACCCTCAGTTTGGGTAAAGCATGCAACCTTCACAGCAGAAACACCATTTATAGGCACTGCATGCTTTTTTAGCCTCTTACTCCTACCCCTACCCCTACCCCTCTTTGAGTTTGAAGCCACACGTTTGCTTCTAACATTAGGACTCTTACCAGCAGAAAGTTTTGCATCTTTTGACTTCCTAGCCCTGCACCTTCCCTTATGCATATCTGTGTCTATTCTCACAATGGCCTCGGTTTCATCTGAAACATGATTTGCATTATCGGTTGCAAAGACAGCTATATTCCCATAAGTTGATGATGATGATTCATTCTCATATTTTACAAAGACATCATCCTCAGAGATATTAAGTACATAAGATTTTCCATGAGGCATCAAATGATCCAAGAAATACTTATATTGAGGATCCACCATCACACTATCTTCCTCCTCCTCCTCTTCTGTGCCATTTTCTTTAGCAGTGTCCTCTCTGTTTTGGTCCTGAAGATGAAGCACCTGAGATTGTATAATGCTGGATAAACCATTTGTGAATTGCACCAATTCAGGGTCAGCCTTTGGATCCTTAACAACAAATTCCTGAAGAAGGGTATTGAAGTAGTTGAACTTTTCATTTTCACTTTTAATAACCCTATTCTTCATTTGCAAGTGAGTATATATATCATATTCACAGTCCCATGTTCTGTCTCTGGGTGTCGCCTCCAATGCCAGTACCACTTGCCTCTGCTTCGCCCTGAGTACCATTCCGTTGCACTAATGGTGCATATCATCTACCAGATTTTGCCTTGGTTAGTTTATCTTATGGCTAAAATTGTACTTTTCTTCTTATTACAAACTTTTTTTTTTTCTAAAAACAAAAAAGCTAATTAATTTCATTTGGGGTTACTTTATGATTATGATTTTTAATTTAATAACCATGCATCATACAATCCTTTTGAAAGACAAAAAGAATGGTAATTTTGCAAGCAGGAAAGGAATGGAATGGGGAAGCCATGTTTGTAAACAAGTATAGTACAAGGAAACAAAAGCTATTAGCAAGGCAATCAAGTTATTTGTGCTAGAGAGGAACTTCATTTGATTGTAAAGATTTGAGAAGGTGCTTTATCTCATGGTATGGGGGGATTTTTTTCCCTTTTTGTAAGAAGAACATAGAAAAGAGAAAAATGAGAAACAAGGTTTCAAATTTTCCATTTCCACAGCACAGATAAAAAAGAGAAGTGCACAAGAGGAGGAAGAAGAAATTTGCATGGATGGCTAACCTGTGTTGTATGCGTGTGAAGATGAAGTAGAATGGCACTAACACAGATTGATTGCAGAGAAACTCATCTCCTTAAGCAACTTAGATGGATGGGACTCTGGAGAAGAATGAATGACAAGTGACGAGTAAGAAGTTGACAGAGAAAATGTAGAACCTTTTTAAAATTAATTTAATATATTTTTTATAAAATAATTGATTTGCAAAATATGCATTACGTCAAA
The DNA here is from genome assembly GCA_026901365.1 of Sesbania bispinosa. Lineage (NCBI taxonomy): Eukaryota > Viridiplantae > Streptophyta > Magnoliopsida > Fabales > Fabaceae > Sesbania > Sesbania bispinosa. The sequence continues at coordinate 261,694 of QLOH01000570.1, forward strand.
ATAATTTTTTGATACCTATTAAATATCTTGATTTTGATACCTATCAAAATAATGTATTCGTTGTTATTGATTGGACTGTTAATTACACATGTGTCGAATGTTCATCACATTCAATAATCCTATATGTGCATTCTGACACATTATACAACATTGTTAGCATCTTTAAAACAAATAGAGGCTTAATAAATTATACACTATCAATATAAAGTAATTTTACACGGTCATCCAATAGTTTGTTGACACATCATTTAATGAGTTTAATGACACATGTGGTAAAATATCATTAAATGACAATATAAAACTTCTTTACATTGATAGTGTATAGTAATTAAATTCTTTTAAAAACATATTATTTCCGGTATTTCTCTTCCAATCAAATATCTAGTGAAGGTTTGGTTACTTTGAATTTTCTAATGCAATAAAAGTACGTATAAATGATTATTTTTGGTGGAAAGCATAAATTAATTATAACAAAATGACTTTTGAGTAAAAATATATGAGAATAATTTATATACATTGTCAATGTGAAGAGATTTTACTAAGAATAGAGTATGTTTGACATTTCATTTTAGTAGATTAAGGCTAAAATTAGTAATTAAAATAGTTGTTGGAGCATTGTGTTTGGTAAAATTACTTTTCTAAGTGGATATGAACTTTTTTTAGAAACAACTTGAGGTGGTTATTATAAAAACTACTTTTTTGAGGTATTAAATGATTGTTTTATAATCTTAATCAATGTTTTGAAAACCGAATCGGTCATTGAACCAGTCAGGGCACTGGTTCAAGGTTGATGTTACATAAAAAAAATACCAATTTTATTTACTAATTCTAAATGACCAAGTAAAAGCAAACACATATAAAAACTCATTAAAGCCCCCTTATTCTATGACAATCTGCTATCTTCAAGGCCCCCTGATGAGCTTTCTCGGTTGCTTCAAGCGAATGCGTTGGGTGTTTCCTACCCTCATGTGTAGTTTTTAGTTTCCTGTTGTTCCTTCCTTTTCTTTTTGTTTCTGTTTTCTCTTTGCCCATGTTATAAAAAAAACTCATTAAAAAAACCCATATAAAAACAAAAGAGGCAGTAGCCCCAAAAGAAGGTAACAACTAATATATACCTCTAACTTAAGTGGTATATGGCGTGCCACTTCATTTTAACCATCAGATGCAATATTGTGATGATTGAATGGTTAGGATGAAATGTTGGTTAAATTTTCATTTAAGACCCCAGTAATAGATTTTTTTTGCAAAGAAGTCCAGTTATATAATTTGGCTTGATCCATCATCGATGTGTCTCCCTCTGTGGTTACAATATTTCCTTTTTCATGAATATCACTCCTCCCACTAACCCTTCAATACAATATATCCCAGACAACTAACTAGGAACCAAAAATTTTTGTATCTCATTATTTCATAAAAAAATTACTCTTTCTGTAAGAAGTACTCTCAACTCAAGTGTGGATTCCTTTACACCACATTCTCTCTCTGCGGTCCATGGATCACCGCTTTTATGGCGTCACCATTTTCAACACTTGTATACTTCTTCTTCTTTCCTCGTTTCCAGTTTTCTAGTGGTATTATTGGAGAATACAAACCCCATGCTGCTACGGATGCTAGAAGAAATCGTGGCCACTCACAGGATCACCATCTTCACCCCAAGAAATGAAGCCCTCAAACGCAATCTTGACCCAGATTTCAATCTTTTCCTCCTTGAACCCGATAATCTCAACTCGCTCCAAACCCTTCTCTTGTTCCACGTGATCCACGTCAAACGTAATGATCCGACCCGACCCGATAACGTCATCCATGGGATCGCGCCGAGTGCCTCATAGTCACTCACTCCGTTGAGGATGACTTCAACCGCCATCATCACGAAATGGGTGCCTGAAGTGGACCCTAGAACGCGCCATGTCAAGAAAGACTCACCTTTGGAGAAACTCGGTTCTTTGTCGACGTTGCCGAACTACGATGCCATGGCTTTGGGACCCTTCCTTGTTCAGGCGTCGACGACGAGGTGGGCCACATTACCACTTCAACGGTAAGGCGCAGGTGAAGGATTTAATCCAAACGCTTTGGCCTCCAAGATGGGTCATTTAGTCTTAGAAGGTTACGTTCTCACAGTTTTGGTGCCAAATGGTTCAGTAAAGAGACGGGTCGACTTATTTGTTCAAACACGATAAAGAAGATTGTTAGATAAGGAGTATAATATTCTCTTTGGGATGAGATTAGAGTGTGGCAATTTAGAATTTATGGGGTGTTTTTTGCAGTTCAAAAAATTATAATACTTATTATTATTTACGTTACGAGTGTTATTAAACTTGGATCGGACCGGCCGGTCCGACCGGTTCAACCGGGAACCGGACCATAGACCAGTCCAGCCAATAGATCGTTTCTGCTGTTGAACCGGTCATGAACCGGCCAACTCGGTCAAAACCGAACCGGTCCGGGTCAACAGAAACAAAGGCACATGCTTCTTTACTTAAAAAAAATTAATTGTAGCGCTGGAGGGATTCGAACCCATACCAGCCTGCCCATCAGCCTCATCTATTCTACCATCAGACCACATGGCTTATTTACTATATAAGTGCCATTATATATATATATGATAAAAGTTCAGAAGAACAACTCTGTTTCTCTTCTTTTTTTTTCACGTTTGTTGTTTCTCTTTTTTGGTATTGGTCAATAAGAAAATAACCCCCAAGGTGAGTACAACGCTTATTTGTCATTTTCTTTATCTTTTAAAATTAATATATCATTCTTTATTTTAATATTATGATATTGTGTTAATACATTTTAAAATAAATATATTATATATTACATTATATTAATAATTAAATTTAGAATTATCTATATATTCAAAATTTATATTTATCTTTATATATATATATATCATATTTTTTAATATAAATTTATAGATTTTTATATACACCGGTTTAACCGGTTCAACCAGTAACTCAGTGGTTCGACCAGTGACCCATTAACCCAGTACCTAGATCGAGTCGATAACCGGTCCTAGTTTTATAACACTGATCACCACCCTATTTTGGGGGTTGTATTATTTTAGTATTTTATCAAGCTTTAGAGACGAGAGTTTCAAAAAGGGATGTTGTAAAGCTAAAGGACAACAACGAGCTTCTTCTGGGACCGCAACAAGTTTCTGTTATGCGCAACTGCTGGAGGACGAAATCGACAACAACATGACGAGTGCGCGCGACTGCTAGGACCAGAAATCAATGGTGGCTCAACGAGCACTGGGACGACAAGGAGGAGCTTCTACTGCGCAAGCTAGCTGGGGTTGAAGTTCTTGCTCAGGGTCACTACACATCATAGTGCATCCAATTCGTATATTCAATACTCACTTGTCTCTCTCCATGCTCTCTCTCTATTTATCTATATGCTATCAAGAGCATTCTAGGGTTCCAAGGCTCCCACGCAATAGGGACAACAACCAAAAAAAAGGAAAAAAGAAAAAGAAAAAAAGGGTTCCCCAGCAACTTCAAAGAAAGCCGACCAAAGCTATTGCTGGAATGAAATTTTTTTGGGCGGCCAGATTATGTAGTAGTTTGATTTCTTGGGATTCGCATAGTTTGGTGCGACGTTCAAGTGATTTCGTGGCAGTTTGCAGTAATTTGACACGATGTCAGGCAGCAAGCACAAAGAGGAGAGTAGCTCTCAAGGTGCGGAAAATAAGGGGACGGTTACAGAAGTTATTACCACTATCCCCAAACTTACTATTATTAAGCTTGACGGGGATGGTGAGAACTATGTGGAGTGGAAGTACTTGGTTGAGGTCAGTCTTGGTGGCATGGGGAAGGTAACCACTTGACTGCAATGTGTCCTGACGATCCTATAGCCACTGCTACATGGGTGTCAAAGGACAAGAGGATTCTTGCACTGATGATTAATTCTGTTGATCGACGCATACAGGCGATGATTACCCATTTCAAAATCGTGAAATAATTGTGGGATTTTCTACAATTTATTTATGGGAAATCCGACAATCTGAATCGGTTATATGCTCTTCTCCAAGAAATCTATCGCCCACGACAGAACAAGCGGAAGTTGATGGATTATTTTTTGGAGTTTAAGAGGTAGTCGTGGTTGTGGTGGCGGTCGAGGTGGCAAGTGCAGTGCTTTAATTGGGGAGAATTTGTTCATAACTGTAATCAGTGTACTCACCACCCATGGAACCACCCACGGAATCAACAGTTTCTGCAGTCAAAGAGTAACTCTCGCTATGCAAACTCAGTGTCACAACCTGATACAGTTCCTCATCAGAAGGAGGGGAGTACTATGATTATGTTTGATGAGGAGTTCAATTGATATACCTAGTTTCAGTTTTCTCAACCATCTATATCCACAACTCCTTCTACAACCACCTTTGTGAAGACAAATAATCCTGCTGCATGTCTTTTCTCTTCTTCTCGACGTTGGGTCATTGGCTCTGGTGCCACTGATCATATGACTGGGGATTTAGGTATCCTTTCCTTTTCCAGTTCTCTTATTTCAATTCTTCTGTTACTCTTGCTAATGGATCTAGTGTAAATACTCTTCCTCTAAATCTTCTCTCTATTAGTCAAATCACTCGCTCCTTACATTGCTCGGTGACATTCTTTAACGATTCTTGTGTATTTCAGGATTTGTTGTCACATAGGGTTATTGGTAGGGGAAGAGCATCTAATGGACTGTATTTTCTAGAAAAAGAAGAAGAAGAAGTAAAAGACAATCCACATGCATCTACTGCCTTTAGGAGGAGCCAGATGTCTCCATTTCAGCTTCATTGTCGTTTAGGTCATCCCTCTTTAGGAGTTCTTAGGAAACTATGTCCTAATTTAGAGTCAGTATCGAGTCTTTCTTGTGAGTCTTATCAGTTTTCTAAGCATCACCGTAGTAGTTATGTGCCTCGTTTAAATAATAGAGATCAAGCCCTCTTTGAGCTTGTTTATTCTGATGTATGGGGGTCCTTGTCCAGTAACTTCTAAATCTGGTTATAGATATTTGTTACTTTTGTGGATGATTATTCTCGTGCAACTTGGTTATTTTTAATGAAATCTAGATCTGATTTATCCACTATTTTTTGCAACTTTTATGCTGAGATTCATACTTAATTTAGTTGTAATGTTCGCATTCTGCGTAGTGATAATGCTAAGGAATATTTTTCCTTATCTTTATGTGATTATGAGCCCGTTTGTTTAAAATTATTTATTAAAAGAATCACTTCTTTTTTAAAAAAAATCACTTATAAGAACTTTTAAGATGTTTGTCTAAACGTTTTTCAAAAGGTAGAATCAGAAAATAATCAGTGTTTTGATTTTTTTTAAGAAACAACTCAGAGTTGCTTCTTGAAAAAAACAGTTAAAATAGAAGAGAGATAAAACTTTTTAACAATGTGAAAGCATTAATTAACAATGTGAAAGCATTTATTGTGACAAATAAAGTGCTTTTTTATGATTGTAGCCAAACGAAAATTTATTTCTGATTATACAAGAATCTCTAAAATAAAATCAATTTTTTTAAACAATTTTAAAAAGTACTTTTTAAGCACAAACAAATCGACCCTATATTAGTAAACATGGCATGATTCATCAATCCTCCTGTAGTGTTACCCCCCCAACAGAATGGGGTAGCTGAGCGTAAAAATCGTCATCTTATGGAGGTAGCCCGAGCTTTAATGTTTGAAATGAAGGTTCCAAAACTATTTTGGGTTGATGCTGTTCTTACTGCTGCTTATTTAATTAATCGCATGCCATCATCTGTTTTACATGGAGTTATCCCTCACTCCATCCTTTTCCCCTCCCATTCTATTTTTCCCTTACCCCCAAGATATTTGGTTGCATGTGTTTTGTGTATGATGTTCGACCACAGATAACTAAGTTAGATCCAAAGTCTTTGAAATGTGTATTTCTCGGTTACTCCCGTACTCAGAAAGGGTATCAGTGTTTTTCTCCTGATCTTGGTCGTTATCTTGTCTCTTCAAATGTGTCTTTCTTTGAGAATCTTTCATTTTTTGGGTCTCGATCTTCTGAGTCAGTTTGTGAGATAGATGACTCTTTCTTAACTTATTGTCCTGTCTATTTTGTCCCTCCGGTGACTCTTCCGGCTCCTAATGTTGTTTCTTCTTCGGTGCCTCCTCTAGCTCCCCCTTCGAGGCCTGCTCCAGCTCCAGGCTTCAACTTCCTTGAGTGGACGTACTCTAGGCGACCTAAACAAATTTTAAGTGCTCCTTTAGATGATACTCAACCTCTACCATTAACTCCTCAAGTGCCTGCAAATCCTCCTATTGATCTTGATCTTCCTATAGCTGTCCTCAAAGGTAAAAGAACTTGTACCTATCCCATTTCTTCTTATGTGTCTTCTGATCATCTATCCTCTACCTCTAAATCCTTTGTGGTTGGAGTTGATTCTGTTCGTCTTCCTAAGACCCTTTCAGATGCCTTAAATCATAATGGTTGGAGACAAGCTATGGAGGAGGAAATGATGGCTCTTGAGACAAACGCCACTTGAGACTCGGTTCCTCTTCCTAGAGGAAAGCAAGTTATTCGTTGTAAGTGGGTTTACACTGTGAAGGTGAATCCTGATGGTTCTATGGCTTGCTTAAAGGCTCACCTTGTCGCAAGGGATTTGGCCAGACACATGGAGTTGACTAAACTGGTACTTTTTCTCCCGTTGCTAAGTTATCATTTGTCCATATCTTTATTTCTCTTACTATTAGGCATCATTGGCCATTGTTCCAACTGGATGTGAAGAATGCATTTTTACGTGGTGAAATTAAGGAAGAGACATGGAGCAACCACCTGAGTTTGTTGCTCAGGGGGAGTATGGGATGGTATGTTGTTTAAAGAATTCATTGTATGACTTGAAACAATCATCTAGAGCATGGTTTGGGAGACTCATTGAAGTGGTTTTGGAATTTGGATTAGTGAGGAGTCAGAGTGATCATACAATGTTTTATAAACAGTCTAACATTGGTTTCATTTTACTTGTTGTTTATGTTGATGTTGATGACATTGTTATTATAGGTAGTGATAACGAAGGGATAAAAAAACTAAAGGCATTTCTTCAAATCAAGTTTCAAACTAAAGACTTGGGTGTCTTGAAGTACTTCTTGGGCATTGAAGTTATCTATTCAAAGAAAGGAATTTTCCTTTCACAAAGAAAGTATGTCTTGGACTTGTTGACTGAGATTGGTCTGAAGGGAGCTAAACCATGTGAGACACCCATGGATCCATGAGTGAAGCTGACAGCAGATGGAGTTCCTTTTTCTGATCCACAGAAATACAGAAGACTGGTAGGGAAGCTAAATTACTTGACTGTCACTAGGTCGGATATTGCCTTTCCAGTAAGTGTTGTAAGTCAATTTATGTCCTCTCTGATTGACACTCATTGGGAAGCACTAATCCGCATTATTAAGTACTTGAAGAAAGCTCCAGGAAAAGGTATTGTGTACAAAGATCATGGACATGTGCAGGTGGAAGCCTTTTCTGATGCTGACTGGACCGAGTCTCGTGTGGAAAGAAAATCTACTACATGATATTGTGTATTCCTAGGAGGTAATATGATATCCTGGAATAGCACGAAGCAGAATGTGGTGGGAAGGTCAAGTGTAGAAACATAGTACAGAGCTATGGCTCAAGCTACATGTGAGCTACTATGGATTAGACAGATTTTGGAGATGAGATTTGGCAATATTAGTCATATGAAACTTTGGTGTAACAACCAAGCTGCCATATATATCATATCGAATCCAATTTTTCATGAAAGAACAAAGCATATTGAGGTTGATTGTCATTTCGTTTGAGAGAAGAGAAGGTTCAGGAGAATCTTTTCTCTATTTTTCATGTTAGGACTGGTGATCAACTAGCAGGTGTGCTTACAAAATCATTAAATGGGGTACGTAGTGATTTTATTTGTGACAAGCTAAGCATGATCAATATCTATTCTCCAGCTTGAGGGGTAGTGTTATGAGTAGCCACATTAGGATTATGATTGTACTTATGATTAGTTATGGGCTTCGCCCGCAAGGGTTTCTTATGTACTTATTCTAATATATATATTAGGGTCACTACACATCATAGTGCATCCAATTCCAGTATATCATATACTCACTTCTCTCTCTCCATGCTCTCTTTTTTTCTCTCTCTACTTATCTACAATATATATATAAATATTATCACAATTTTAATAGTTAATTTTCAGTCAATGGCTATTTTTGCATTTGCACGACAAAAAATCATTTTTTTTGAAAATTTGAAACCAAATAACTTTCATTAAACGTGTATCGTAACTAATGAGTGATTTATTTTCAGTTATTGATTTTAAAATTAATTTGATCTTATGTTATGAAAACCAAACATGACCAGCCAGTTTAATTGAGAATTGGTCTGAAGTCTGGTCCATTTAACAAAAAAAAAATTGGCTGGTTTCAAAATCGATCGAACCGACTAAAATCCGGTTCTAGAGAAGCAATTTGAACCGACCATTTAAAAAAAAACAAATTTTTATTTAGTCTACAATATTTTTAAGATAATTACATATAAAACTTTAAGGATTACACATAAATATATATTATTTAATTTAGTCAATCATTCTTATAACACATATAATAAGATTTTTTTTATTAATTTATAATTTTATATATCTTGTTTTCTTATCATTTTATTACTTAAAAATATTATATAATTTTAAAAATACATATTTAGTTATTATTGGTTTGATTACAATTCAATCAATGAATCATGAACCAATGCCTTTATAGGTTCAATTATTGGTCCTATTTTAAAAAGTGATTTTTATCTAACTACAAACCAAATAGACACTATATCCTTAGGAAGGAAAAATATAATACTACCCCGGGTCATATTTATAAGAAACATATGATTAAATTATCAAGAGCATGAGAATGCTTTAAAACCGAATAATTGTAATTAATATTGCGATAATTTTAAATTTTATTCCAAAAATATCCTTAATATTAAATAAATAAAACCGTCAATATTACTCCTAATTAAAGCCATCATCATTAAAGTAGTAATTGTAATAGTTGGTCATTGAAAATAGTGTAGTACATCCACTATCATATGAAATAGGTGAGTACCAATGAGGATTGATTCAAGTAGTATATGCTTGATTTCTCTTAAGTAAGGTCTCGGGTTCGAGTCTTGTGGATGAAAAAATTCCCACCGGGAGAGCTAGCCCCACCACGATGTGAATGTTCCCAGCTCGAACAGGATTGTCTCCCGTGGTTTAAATAAAAAATGGAAATAGGTGAGTAGTGGACAATAAATTAATGGTATAAAAGTAACTTCATAATTAAAACAATTTAAAACAGTACTATGCTTCTTATATTTAGGATAAAACAAAAACACCTTTTTGTCTCTTAAAAATAGGATGAGGGGTAGTGTAATAGAATACTAGTGTAGAACCCGTGCGTTGCACGAAATCATTGAAAAGAGCAATTATAATAACTGAAAATACTAAAAATATGATAATATGTTTCTAAATAAACAATTTAATAAAACTAATCTTCAAAATTCAATAATAGGAGACTTATGACAGAAATCCTGCAAAAAAAATAAAGGGAGTTGGTTAATTTAAAAATAGATAAAATGTTGTATAAATGTAAATAAAAAAATTAATAATGGAATGAAATATAGAAAAAAGTGTTGAATAAATACCTGCTCAGAATACTTTGAAATGATCAGATGTATTGAAATAAATACATGTTCATGAAAGTTTCTGGAATACTTCTCTATAGACAACGTTAATTGTGCAATTCTCAGAAACATTATCATGATTTTTCAATAAAATCTTTAATCCATGGATAGATTTCACTCTTGACAAAGCAACATACAACTGACCATGTGTAAATACTGGTCTTGGAAGAAATAATCCAACACATGACAATGTTTGTCCCTGAGATTTATTGATTGTCATTGCAAATGAGACAACAATAGGAAACTGTCTTCTTTGAAATTTCACTGGAAGAGTTTGATTATTTGGAATCATGTTCATCCGGGGAATAAGTGCAATTCCACCAGCTCGATTTTCAGTAAGAATTTCACATTCTATAACATGATTACCCAACCTTCTTATCTGCATTCTGGTGCCATTGCACAACCCATTAGATTGGTCTATATTTCTCAACAACATGATGGGAACACCAACTTTCAAAACCAATTTATGTGGTGGCAGACCTGAACAATTCAAACCATTTAAAACTTCAGGTGAAAAAGTTTCTAATTCACACTGGGAATTACCTTCTTCTCTACAAACAGAATCTGAACTCAAATAAGTTCTTTCCTCTCCTGTGATTATGTCCATGATATGATTGTTTACTTGGGAAACCACATCCAAAGTTGGAGCCAATATGCTTCTTTCCTTAAAGAATCCTGGACTGTTCATGTTTGATAACATATCAGGATATACAAAATCAATTAAATCATCCAATCCATTTTCAGAATTCTTAATTAACATTTGTTCAGGTATTTGAATTTCAGCTTCACCATCAGTAGTGTCCCCTGCAAGGCCATCTCCGACTTTTAACAACCATTCACTAAAGCTTTTCAACTCAGCAGTTGTGCACTTATTGCTTTGACCATTAAGTCTCATGTTTTTTGTAAGTGTTAGTATTTCACAGAAAGACCACAGGTATGAAGAATTGATTACTGAATACACTACATCTTAATATTATTATAGGCTACAGTTTCCAATCCCACTAAATATTTCAAAAATCAAATTTAAAATTTAAACTCATAAAGTATAACATTGATTGCATTAGAAATCTTAATGGCATCAGAAAACTAAATAAACCATTAAAATAAATCAATATTTAAATGAAATACGATTTCAATTTAACCATCTATTAGTCTTATATTTAAATATTTAAACTAAATAAACCATTTCAATTTACTGATCAGATTTTTATTTTTATTAATAATCAACGTGAATCTTTATTTAATAAAGTGATTTATTATTAAAATATTTTAGGCAATATCCTGATTATTTAAAACATTAATACAAAATATTTAAAAAATAAAATTTTTATAATAATAAAATGGGATTGTACACGTTACAAAATTATAAAATCTGATTCTTAAATCTTTACAGATCATTCTTCATGCATTAATAAAACGTGAATTATGAGATTCTTAATATTATTATAGGCTACAGTTTCCAATCCCACTAAATATTTCAAAATTCAAATTTAAAATTTAACAACATAAAGTATAACATTGATTGCATTAGAAATCTTAATGGCATCAGAAAACTAAATAAACCATTAAAATAAATTAATATTTAAATATTTAAACTAAATAAACCATTTCAATTTACTGATCAGATTTTTATTTTTATTAATAATCAACGTGAATCTTTATTTAATAAAGTGATTTATTATTAAAGTATTTTAGGCAATATCATGATTATTTAAAACATGAATACAAAATATTTAAAAAATAAAATTTTTATAATAATAAAATGGGATTGTACACGTTCCAAAATTATAAAATTTGATTCTTAAATCTTTACAGATCATCCTTCATTAATAAAACGTGAATTATGGGATTCTTAATATTATCATAGGCTACAGTTTCCAATCCCACTAAATATTTCAAAATTCAAATTTAAAATTTAACCTCATAAAGTATAACATTGATTGCATTAGAAATCTTAATGGCATCAGAAAACTAAATAAACCATTAAAATAAATCAATATTTAAATAAAAAATAGAACATGAGTTAATTACTTACTAAAGTAACTAAACCCAGGCTTACTCTCTAAATTATTTATGCACCTACAAAAAAACGTTTTTGGAACAGGTAAGAAATGTATTAAAATTTTATTTTAGCTTTAAATTTTTGTTAAAAATCAAATAAAAAATTGGAATTAATGACACTTCTATTCAATGCCTTTCCAAATCATTTTCACAGGATGATTATAACACCGGATAATAGAAACAAAAAAGTGATGAATAATCAGAAATAATAAAGTGCAAATTGTTGAAAACCAACAAATAATGTTTAACAACTGTTCTTTCCAAAAAAAAAGCCAGGACTAACTCGTAAAAAAGACATGTAACAATAGTCTTAACAAAACTGTGATGAACATAATTAACAATAAAAAAGAAATGAGACTAATTCTTCTCTTCCTTGATAACTTTCCTCAGCTTCTTAGTAGATTGTTCATCACCATGAACCTCAACGCGAACTATGGTCTGTTCAGAATGCATCTCACCCTTGCATTTTGAGGGAGTATCAAAACTTGCATTTCCACAATACTCAGCAAGATCCACATCAAGAACCTTTATAACACTTGAATCCATATTCGATGCTGTTTTTCCAGTCGGTAAAAGGGGACTTGGAGTATCTACTCCATTATCACATGACACAGATAAATTGTCCTGAAACCAAAATTGAAATTTAAATAAGAAAGCAATCTGAAATACTTAAATAATAAACTACCTAATTTCCATAACAAATGAGATTAGAAAAATACCTTCAACAGATCTGAGGACTCAGTAAACTGACTCAAAAGTTCAGAGTTGTCTTGAATTAATGCTACCTATGTCAAATAAACAAAACAACATCATATTATAGATAATATGTAAGACAATGAAAACATGTTGTACTGAGAATGCTAATTACATACCTCTTCAATTTGGTATTTCTTTTCAAAGGAAGCTATAATGTTATCTTCAAAACAAAGCCTTGAAATACTAATGACATAAGGAACAATTGACTCCATATCTTGAATCTTAACTTGCACTTTAAAAAGGAATTTCTTATCTTTAAAGGAATCAATCTCTTCGGGATGCCTATTCTTATCTCCACCCTATAATAGAAAAATTGCATACGATTGGATTGAAGAGCAAACGTGTGATTGTTTAAAATGTTTATTAGTCAAGAGTTTAAGTGAATACCTTGGCAATATATGAAGTGCGAAGTTCACATGCAGGAATTTTCAGGAAATTTGAGGCTTCTTTATCAAATAAGATAAAAGATGCAGAATCTGTCTCATCCACTACACGAAGCTGAATAGAATATCTACATAATGAAAGTCTTATTTTAGTAATGTACACTCCTATCATTTCACTTTAATATTAACAAATGAAACTATTAAGAACATACCTTGTCACAAAAGTTGAATAATGAGTGACACATTTTTTACAATAGAACATAGACCCATCCAACTTCAAACCAAGAGAACATTTCTTACAGGCACGATAGCACCAGTTATATTCAGACTCTATGTCCTTAACAGTCCCAATTGTTACAAAAACAGAATTCTGATGCAAAACAAAATTCATAAAAAAAATCAATCAATCATAAAAATGCAAATTTGAAATTGAAAAAATTCAAGTATACTTAATATACCTGTGTTACTTCTTTCAAATCAGCAATTGATTTGTACACTCCTCTTTCAAGAAATTCTTCCTCAAGGGTCAAAGAAGCATGATCACTTAACTGACTAAACTGAATACCTTGTTGAGAATCAGAAGATTTCAACCTTGCATGATTTAAGATGTAATTTCAATTTGTCACAATTCATACTAAGTAAAAATTAAACATTAAAACCCTACAAAAAACAAAGTTTAAACCCAAAAACCTCATTTGAAAGTCTTCAATTTCAGGAATATTGGCATTGATAAACAACTTAGAGTTGTAAGTTGTGTTTGAAACACCTACTGACCCTGTTGCAAATAATGAAATGCTCAGTCTTCCAAAATGATAAATATATTGTTTAAAATAACCTTTTGGTAATAAGTTTGTATTAATACCTTTAAAATTTTTCATTTTTGCAAATTGAAGAACAACAACATAGGACTCAGATGGATGGTCTTCCAAATGTTTCAAAAACATAAAAGCATAGTCCTCCCATAAAGTACACCTAAGTTTAAGACCTCCCCTGAAATAAAAATAATAAAAAAAAGGTTTCAAGTTTATCATTTAATAATGTGTGATTTGAAGAGATAATGCATTGTATTAATAGATAAAGATTACTCAATATTTTCCAACTCTATGACAACATAGTTGCATGGCTTTCCCTCTTTCTTGAACTCAATCAGATTACCTTTCCCAGTAACAACACCTAGTACATCTGCAAAATAGGATATTTAAAATAAAAATTGTGTTAGAATTTTAATAACTATGAAATCATTATGAAATAAAAAAAATTATTAAACATAGTGTAAATAAAACTTACCAACCAAACGTCTGTCGTCCTTAGTTTCATTCAATATTTCAACGAATGGGACAAATGAAAAATCATAGAGGGGAATGGAAGAATCTTCTACCAGAGTAACTCGTGTCTCTCTCTTGAAGAACATTCTAAATTCATGCATTGTAGGTTTGTACTTTCCACTGTTAAGTGCAACGCTGAGGTTTTCTAGCATGTACACATTACCTTCGTTGATACTATTCTCAAACAGATACACATGAATGCTCTTCACCGTGCATTGGATACGACCTCCCTAAAACATGTAAAGCAATAAACTATCAAAAAAATTTATAACAAAAAAATAAAGAAAAATTGTTATCAAAGATGAGGAATTGTTGAACCTGTTCGTCCAAAACAACCAATTCAATCATTGGTTTATTATTGTTATCCTTAAAATATGAAGACCTCCATAGCCTAATGACTCTGACTTTAATTCTCCATATCTTATGCTCAGAGCCTCCATTCACATTACAAATTAAATCATAACGGGAAGCCATACTAAACAGGATACTTATAACTCAAAAAGCATAAGCACAACGTGAATATTTAACCATCTATTAGTCTTATATTTAAATATTTAAACTAAATAAACCATTTCAATTTACTATACAGATTTTTATTTTTATTAATAATCAACGTGAATCTTTATTTAATAAAGTGATTTATTATTAAAATATTTTAGGCAATATCCTGATTATTTAAAACATTAATACAAAATATTTAAAAAATAAAATTTTTATAATAATAAAATGGGATTGTACACGTTCCAAAATTATAAAATCTGATTCTTAAATCTTTACAGATCATTCTTCATGCATTAATAAAACGTGAATTATGGGATTCTTAATATTATTATAGGCTACAGTTTCCAATCCCACTAAATATTTCAAGATTCAAATTTAAAATTTAACATCATAAAGTATAACATTGATTGCATTAGAAATCTTAATGGCATCAGAAAACTAAATAAACCATTAAAATAAATTAATATTTAAATATTTAAACTAAATAAACCATTTCAATTTACTGATCAAATTTTTATTTTTATTAATAATCAACGTGAATCTTTATTTAATAAAGTGATTTATTATTAAAATATTTTAGGCAATATCATGATTATTTAAAACATGAATACAAAATATTTAAAAAATAAAATTTTTATAATAATAAAATGGGATTGTACACGTTCCAAAATTATAAAATCTGATTCTTAAATCTTTACAGATCATCCTTCAATCATTAATAAAACGTGAATTATGGGATTCTTAATATTATCATAGGCTACAGTTTCCAATCCCACTAAATATTTCAAAATTCAAATTTAAAATTTAACCTCATAAAGTATAACATTGATTGCATTAGAAATCTTAATGGCATCAGAAAACTAAATAAACCATTAAAATAAATCAATATTTAAATATTTAAACTAAATAAACCATTTCAATTTACTATACAAATTTTTATTTTTATTAATAATCAACGTGAATCTTTATTTAATAAAGTGATTTATTATTAAAATATTTTAGGCAATATCCTGATTATTTAAAACATTAATACAAAATATTTAAAAAATAAAATTTTTATAATAATAAAATGGGATCGTACACGTTCCAAAATTATAAAATCTGATTCTTAAATCTTTACAAATCATTATTCATTCATTAATAAAACGTGAATTATGGATTCTTAATATTATTATAGGCTACAGTTTCCAATCCCACTAAATATTTCAAAATTCAAATTTAAAATTTAAACTCATAAAGTATAACATTGATTGCATTAGAAATCTTAATGGCATCAGAAAACTAAATAAACCATCCGAACGGCCGTAGTTATCAATTATACTTATTGCCTGCGAAGATTTTTAGTTGAGTTAATCCTGTTAAATGTATTTTTTCTATTTTTTTTTATGAAATTGTGAAATTAGATTAGATTGCATAGATAGATATTAGATGAAAAAACAATGAATAGCTTGATATATATGGCCGGTGCTGTAGCGAATAGGGTTTACTGGGCTGTGATCGGTAGACATGGGTCGTAGCGTGTCACGCTCACCTTCCTACAGACGAAGATACTCTCGCTCCCCTGTTTCTCATCGCCATTCTCGAACCAGGTATTCATATCACCCTTCTATTCCATTCTCTAATCCACAATTCCCAATTTCTATTCTTATTTTGTTAATTACTCCTTCTGATTTCAGGCGCCGCCGAAGGCACAGAAGTAGAAGCAGGAGCTCTTCCTCACCCTCTCCTTTGCCTAGAGCACGCAGTCCTACTCCTAAACCCAAAAAAGACCAACAACAAAAGAAAAGGTACACCCTTTATTTATTTATTTTGAACTTCCCTTTACAAAATGCATATACATATGTTAGTAGTTGGTTATGTTCCCGGGTGAATTGGTTGAATTCTTCTTCATCAGAGGAAATTCCATTAAATGGGCATATCATCAGTACTGTACTCCTCCAAGTTGGAAGCATTTTCAATTTTCAAGATTGTTTTTGCTAAATTAGATTTATGAAGGGTTCACTGCATTTGCAATTTTAACTATATCAAAAGGAGGTGTTGTTTGATATGATGAGTGATATAACAATTATTCAATGCAGATATCTAGCTTTTGTGCCAATATCCACTCATATAAAACATGTAATGACATTTCAAAAGAAAGAAGAAAGAGAGGATTTTTCTGGACATAAAACGCGTTTTTAAGAAAAGTACCTCTACAGTCATAAAAAATTTCACAGAAAATTCAAGGGTTGTTGTTAGATAAAGTGGTGGGGATCACTCATTGTTCTAGGAGTAAAGAACAATTCCATCTCACTTATGCAAAAGTTCTGGCAAAATAATTCTGACTGTCTAAGTGTCTTGTATTATTCGTATCCCTCCTCCCCCTCCACATTCCCAAACACACCCTTAAGAATGCAAGTCTTTCGGCACCACAGTTAATAGAACCTGTTGACAGTTTGAGGATTAGGTCTCTAGCTAAATGTTTCTGAATCAATTCCCATCTTTGATGAAGATAAGTGATTCACTTTGAAAATGCAACAGGTTAATTTCATTCTTCTCAACTGGCTTTTCTGAAGGAAGCTACTGCATAGTTCAACTTGTTAAATTTGATGAACAATTGCTGCCTCGTTTATCTACTCTTCCACTAGAAACTTCATTTCTTATGGATCAGAAACTGGTAAGAGAGGTATGCCTTGTAAGCATAATAAACTTATGTTTTCCATGTCGATGGATGAACTGGCTAGAAACTTAACAAACCAATATGAAAGTGAAGTGCTGATTTTATCTATTTCTGATGTTTTCTAGGTATATAAATCATTATGACTTGCTTGTGCATCTTTCTTTTTCACCAATAACCATTTATTTATGTTCTCCAATATTTGCATTTGGTAGCAAGCGTCAAAATGAGGAAGAATTGAAACTATTGGAAGAAGAGACTGCAAGAAGACTGGAAGAAGCAATTCGAAAAAATGTTGAGGAGAAGCTTAATTCAGAGGAAGCCAAGTTAGAAGTAGAAAGGCGCATAGCAGAGGGCGTGAAGAAATTGTTTGATGATGTTGAAGCTCAACTTGAAAAAGAAAAGGAAGATGCTCTTACTGAAGCTAGAAGGAAAGAAGTAAGTAATTACATTATAATACTGGAGAAGGAGAGGGTTTTTAACGTTTCATATTTTCAGAAATTGATGAGTTAAGTATCGATGAGCTATGTTGTAATTTGAGATGCCTCTAAAACATCTTTTGTCTGGTAAACAGGGTGCCACCTAAATTGAGTTAGCCCTGTTAGTGCCTGTTTGGAAGAAGTTTCCAACCGTGCATAATCGATTCTTTCAAAAGTGACATGAAATCACTTCCATTAAACTAACTTGTGTATAACTTATTTTCAACTATTGTTAAAATCAATTTTATTTAACTGTAAATCAGAAAGGCACTTAGTTGTTAAATATCAATCAAATTATGATAAGGTTCTCGGATATGTAATGAGATTTCCAAATTTGATTCAAGATTTATATTGAATCATTTGAATAAATTGCCATATCTTCTATTGTCTTCACTCATTAGCACTATAATCATATGAGGTAACTGTGTTGAATGTGTCTCTCCTTCTGAAGCCTGACAAAGAGACTGCTGATCTGTATCTGAAAATGTGTATACTACTTTTAACATATGACTTCTTTGAGGTTGTGGGGAGGACGCTAAAGTCTTAATGGGGTTCCTTTTATTTTATTATTTTTTCTGATCTTGTCTCTATTATACCTGTAATTCACAGCTAGGGAAAAAAAGTGCTCTCATTTAAGAATTGTGATGTGTAAGTGTTTCTGATATTCTGCAGGAACAAGCTCGAAAAGAAAGAGAAGAGCTGGATAAGATGCTTGAAGAGAATAGGAGGAGAGTGGAAGAGGCTCAGAGAAGAGAAGCTCTAGAGCAGCAACGAAAGGAGGAGGAACGGCAAAGGGAATTAGAGATGATTCAGAGACAGAAAGAAGAGGCTGCTCGGAGAAAGAAGCTAGAGGAGGAAGAAGAACATGCTAATCGGATTAATTCTTTGGGTAAGAACAAATCTAGGCTGAAGTCGTACGGTTTGTAATTACTATTATGTGATGTCATTTTGTACTCACAACTTATTTGTACCCTTGTTTGGAACCATAATCTTGAATGAAAATTTTATACTCCTATAATTGAGCTTACTAAATCAAAGAAAATTTAAAATATTATCGGATTGAAGTTAATGGCTCTCCTTGGTTTGGCCCTATGTCACTGATTTTGAATTGTTCAGTCTGGAGGCAGTAGTCAATGATCAATGAAATATCAGACTATCGAAACCAAATATCAGACCTTTTTTTATTTTGATCTATAATTCTTATATTTTACTTGAATTAATTATATTCTTTTATAATTTTAAAGTTTGCTTGTATTGTTCAAGAAATGGAATATTTTTTTATAAAAAAAGATACTTATTATACTTCTCTATTTCTAATTTAATAAATATTTTCATTTTAATAAAAAAAATTCCCTTAAGGTTAATGTTACTTAAACTGTTAAAAAAACAAAGAGTAAACCACCAGTTGGCTCCTGAAAGATACACCCGGTTAGGTCCATCAAATATATTTGTCATCAATTAGGTCCCTTAAAGATTAACATGGTCATCATATTAGTCCCTTAGTTAGTTATAGTTAGAAACGTTGTTAATAGAAAGAGACATGGAACGTTTTTGTGTGACTTGACTTGTTAAGTGCCAATAAGCATCCAGGGTATAGGATGCTTTCATTTCACTTTGGTTGCATTAAGTTGTCATTGCAAGGTGTCTGTTTCCCTACACAACTGTTTCATCTAACACTAACACTTTAAGGGTGTGTTTGTGAGTTTAGAAATGAGGGAAATGGAAGGATTGGAGGGAGAAGGGAGGGGGAGAAGAGGAGGGAAATACTTTGTAAAATACTCAAATTCACAAACACAAAGGGGGGAAGGACTTCCAATAAACCTTTCCCTTCCCTCCCTTCCCCTCCAAAATCCAACTCACAAACATACCCTAATTATATTGCGAACAAGTATTGGTTATTATAAATGTCATGTTAATGCAGTGATAAATAATGATCTAAGTAGTTTGTGAGTTAGGTAAATTAAAAAGAGAATGAAATTAAATGGTATACAAGAAGAATACAACTTGTCAAATTGAGAAACTGAAAGTTCGGGGGGTTAATTTTTTTATCATGACATTTAATGGTGTTATTGATCTTGATGTAATCATTATTTTTTTTTTACAAACTTTTGTCCTACTTGACCTTTTTGGATGTGCATTATTGTTGAATGTGTTCGTCTTTGAGCTTTGAGTTAGAATTGGTTCTTCATCCGAGGATATTTTTTTTTTCTTTTAATGTCGTTTTCCATGACTTGGATTTGTTAGGTGACTCTTCATCCTAGGGTATGAGATTCTTCCAACTATTTTGGCTACTTTAAGTTGTCGTTCATAGCCGTGTGAGTCTATGTGTGCTTCTCCCTGTGTGTCATAGTTTATCTCTCCCTGTATGTCTCCTTTCGCAGTCGTGTGTGCGTTTCTATTCAAAGTCGTGCACCTCAACGTTCACCTTTCTCTTTGAATTATTATTTATATAATATGGTTATTTGTAAAGTATTATTTATACAATAAAAACTATTTTTTCCTTTTTTGTTATATTTTTTAAATAATTAATTAATTAGAAATACTTTAAATTTTGTAATCACACTCTTTATGTGAATATAGAAAAGAAGTTATAAAAATATTTTACCAAATGGCTTTTAGCATAAACTTAGCATTTAGGTTAAAAGTTGAAATTGCCTCACAACTTTTTGAGGTCGTTATTTTGCTCAAAGCACAATGTTTCTTTAATAACTTTCGTGATGTGGTCCGTATTCCATTTACTACTAGGGGAAAGACAATTGTTCATATCGTTGTAATCAACGCAAAAAGCGCTACTTATTGTTGAACCAAAAACAAATGACCCATCCTTATCATTTCATCGTTCATCGAATTAGGAGTTTAATTCAGAAGGACTGGGAAGTTCATACTTCATATTACTCATACTTAGAGAGAAGCGAATAATGTAGCTGATTGTTTAGCTAGTTCTTGTCTTTCTTCTAGTTTTGATTTAAATTTGTTTCAGCAATGTCCTGGTTGGGTGTTCCTTCATGTTTTTATGATTTTATAGGCATTGTCAAATCTAAATTAGTTTCTATGTAATTTGGATTTTAGCCTCCTTTCATCCAAAAAAATAATGACCCAAAATACATGGAAATACAGATTAAATGATGGTATGGAGTATTTTGCATTGCTACAATTATAGGCAATGATGACTTTCTTCGAATTGTGATTTTAAAAAATTGCCCTTGATGATCATGGGGCATTCGGTGCTTTAATTTCACTTTGGCTTCATTAAGTTGTCATCGCAAAGTGTCTGTTTAGCTGCAGCTATTTCATCTAACACTTTTTTTTTGTCAAATCTAACACTTTAATTATACCGCGAGCCTGTAGTATTGGTTGTTATAAATGTCTTGTTAATGCGATGATAAATCATTATCTAAGTAGTTTGTGAGTTAAACAAATTAAAATTTGGAAGGAAATTAAATGGTGTACAAGAAGGATACAACTTGTGAAATTGAGATATTGAAAGTTCGAGGGTTAAATTTTTTTATCATGATATGTAATGGTGGTATTGATCTTGATGTCATCATTGCCTTTTTATTTTATTTTTTTCCAACTTTTGCCCTGCTTGAACTTTTTGGATGTGCATTATTGTTAGATGTGTTCGTCTTCAAGGCTTCAAGCTTTGAATTAGAATTGGTTCTTCATCAAAGGATATTGTGTCACGTGTTTCTTTTAATGCCATTTTTCAAGATTTACATTTGATGGGTGACTCTTCATCCCAGGTATGCGATTCTTCCAACTCTTTTGGCCACTTTAAGTTGTCGTTCATAGTCGCGTCTCTGGGCGCTTTTCCCCGTATGTCATAGTTTATCTCTCATTGTACGTCCCCTTTCGCAGTTGTGTGTGCGTTGCTATTGAAAGTTGTGCGTCTCAATGTTCACCTTTCCCTTTGAATTATTTTTTATATAATAAAACTATTTCATTCTTTTTTATTATATTTTTTAAAGAATTAATTAAATAGAAATATTTTTTATTTTGTAATTATATTCTTTATGTGAATTTAAAAAAGAAGTTATAAAAATATTTTACCAAATTGCTTTTAGCATAAACATAGCATTTAGGTTAAAAAATTGAAAATGCCTGACAACTTTTCAAGGTCATTATTTGGCATGAAGCACAATGCATTTTTAATAACCTTTCTGATGTGGTACGTATTCCATTTACTACTAATGGAAAGACAATTGTTCATGACGTTGTAGTCAACGCAAAAAGCGCTACTTATTGTTGAACCAAAAACAAATGACCCAAAATACTTGAAGATACAAAATAAATGATGGTATAGAGTGTTTTGCATTGCTGCAATTATAGGCAATGATGATTTTCTTCATATTGTAATTTTTAAAAAAATTGCCCATGATACTATGCTTTTATTTCATTTTGGCTTCATTAAGTTGCCATCGTAAGGTGTTTGTTTAGCTGTAGTTGTTTCATCTAACACTTTGTTTTGGTTAAATCTAACACTTTAATTTTATCCCGAACATGTAATATTGGTTGTTATAAATGACTTTTTAATATGGTGATAAATAATGATCCAAGCAATTGTTGGGTTAAGTAAATTAAAAATTGGAAGGAAATTAAATGGTGTACAAGAAGGATATAACTTGTCAAATTGCGATATTTAATGTTCGGGGTTTAAATTTTTTATCATAACATATAATGTTGGTATCGATCTCGATGTTATCGTTGCCTTTTTATTTTATTTTTTTAACTTTTTCACTAACTACCTTTTTAGATGTGCATTTTTGTTGGATGTCTTCGTCTTTAAGCTCTGAACTATAATTGGTTCTTCATAAGAGGATATTGTTTCATGTGTTTCTTTTTTCTTTTAATGTCGTTGTCCATGATTTGCATTTGATGGGTGACTCTTCATCCCACAGTATTAGATTCTTCCAACTCTTTTGACTACTTCAAGTTCTCATTCGTAGTTCTGTGTGTCTATGTGTGCTTCTCCTTGTAGGTCATAGTTTTTGGTGCACGACCACAAGTATCCTCCACGGGAGGACTGCATACTATGTCATAGTTTATATCTCCTTGTGTGTCTCCTTTCGCAGTGGTGTGTGCGTTGCTGTTCAAGGTCGTGTGTCTCGACGTTCAATTTTTCCCTTTGAATTATTATTTATATAATATGATAATTTGTAAATTATTATGTACACAATAAAAAAGTGTTTTTTTTAAATAATTAATTAATTAACTATTAAATAATGAGGGGGTGCTCATCTCATTGACATTGAAATCAGATTTAATATTTTGAGCAGAACTCAAACTCATACCGCTCTTATGAGCCTTATTTACCTACAAGAAAAATTTAGCCATAAGTATTACCAACCTAAAATATAATTCTAGAAAACTTATCAAACCTTAACACTTACCTCACTCGACCCCATTTCATTCACTGATTCTTGTGTCAGTTTCACTGCTTCATTATGTTTCACTCTTTCATTATGTTTCCTTTTCTTCTTAGATTGTCCCTACATGAAAAAAAAATATAATCAACATCCATGACAGATCATTACATAATGTATTCCTCAATTCATATGACCTTACTCTCTCACCTCGTCTAAAGCACAATTATGATCACCAGAAACCGATACATTATTCACATCCCGGGAAAAATGAGAATTCACGAACACTTGTCATAATAAAAAACATTCAATGATGGATTCGATATAAATATAAACAAAAAGCTTTATTTAGAAAATGAGAGGAGACAAATTACACTTTGGTCTCTCGAGTCTTCATCAGTCTCAACAAATGGTTCCTCTTCAACAACTGTATCCAATTGATCATGAGTGGCATATTTTGTGCATGTCCTAACTATATGGCCTGGACGCTTACAATAAGAACATGTCCTTTTTTTCGTCATTTTCTTGTTTTTTCGTAGAGCACATTTTGTTTTAACAACTGTAGGATCATGCACAACTCTTGATATATCAACACTGTTCAAGTCAATACCTTCTTGTTGTTCCATCTATTCAACTAACTTATGGATAGATTCAATGTTTCTGACAAAATTGTGAGGATTTCTACGAGCAGCCTTGTTAAGCCTATTACATGCAGCATCAACAGCACTAGACCTCAATAAATCCTTCTTTGATGTGTCACCTTCTTCAACACAAACAACAGAAATGTGGTCAACTTTAGCTAACTTGGTCCATCTTTTGCAAATCAGAGATGCAGGAATGGATTCCACTTGCTCATGCTTCATAGCACTGAATATGTGTGAACATGGGATGCCACATGATTCAAATAAAATGACAGTCACAAACCAAATTACCATTGGCCTTATGAATTTGAACAGCATTTTCACTATCAGGACTTCCAAATTTATTCAACCTCATTGTAACTACATTTCCAACATCTGACCTATCAATGACACTAATGGCAACAACTTTCTCAATTTCCTTTTGAACATCAAAGAACTTATTCCTCGTGTACACATTAGAAGCTTGAACTTCATACTTTTCCAATGTTGTTGTCATCACAGGTTGAGTGTATGTAGACTTGAAATCTGAAGTTAATTTATTGTGTCTGTATTCACTGACAGCTCTCTCAAAATTGTGAAGAAAATTCACAAGGCTATTTTTGCTTTGAACATACCTTTTAATGAAAGAGTTTATTCCGTCACAGATAAAAGTTGTCCTAATCCCCCAAAAACAGTTATCCCTTAAATATGCATGGGCCCACGTCCTCTTCAGCTCATACACTTTTCTAACACATCTATTTTCCCTCACACCATGTTTCTCAACAACTTTGTTCTCCTCATCCTTAAACTTCTCATAGGTAAAATTTCCATAAATTAGGTTCTTAAAATCTTCAGGAAATTTTGGATTCTTAACATTCTCACAAGCATTTTGATGAAGGTGCCATGCACAAAGCCTGTGAAGAGCACCGGGAAAAGCAACCCTAATAGCTTCACGCATTGCACCATCTCCATTAGTAACCACAACCTTTGGAACTTTATCACACATCGCTTCAAGAAATGTTTCAAGGACCCATTTATATGTTTCAGTCTTCTCATCAGCAACAAAAACAAAACCAAAAATAGTGGTTTCACCATGACGGTTATAACCACAAAAGGTTACTAAAGGTCTGTTAAACTTATTTTTCTTGTATGTGGTGTCAAAAGCAACTACATCCCCAAAACAAATATAATCAATTCTACTACCTACATTAGCCCAAAACAAGTTTTCAAGTCTATCATCTTCAGTGGTTGTAAACTTTACAAATGTCATTGGATTGTGATCATACTTTACCTGAAGGTAACACAGGGCTGCAAAAGCATCACCATCCTCAATTTTTTCCATGTTCACCTTATCAATGTGATTGTACAAATCTTTCTTATAGAACCCAAGATCTGAATAACCCCCTTCTGACCCATTATAAGACCCATAATATGGAAAATCCTAACACCATATAAATAAATACCACCAACCTGTGCCTTATCAGCTACACTCAACCCACGATAAGCTGGTAGCGAATGCACCATACTCACAGGAGTCAATTCATTGTTGTGAACTAGCTCAAAACAATCAACTCGCCACTCTTATAATCTAAATGAATTCGGAGCCTTGCATTATATTTTGTCCATGTAATGGCCTTTGCCTCCCTCTTTCTATCAGTCCTATTAAGATGCTTCCCATTTCTCTCTCCCTCCTTGTTACATACCAATTGTCTCATTGTAATTAGATCATTACGATCTCTATACACATCTTGTTTCCTAACAGCAAACCCTATGAATTTTGCATACTCACAATAGAAAACATATGCATCCTCTTCAGAATCAAACTCAAGACCTCTGATATCCTCATTTGTTAATTCAAATATCTTTTTGTAACCATCAACAATCTTATCAGATTCAACATTGTGATTATTGGGGGAATTAGATTTTTGGGGTTCATTACCATCAGTGTTCATATTAGATTTTATCCTCATAAAACTATGAAATATATCTTCACTCAATGAATCCATCCAAACCTATTATTCAAGAAATTCAATTTTAAGATAACAATATTTGAAAAACTGAACATAACAATTACAATTTCTGTGTATTATCAGGAATAAACAACATTCATATTCAATCAGGAAAAACATCCAACTAAAGAAATGAACTGAAAGGAAAACGAAAAGGAAAAACCCTAACCCGTAACTATGACGAATCAATGTGTTGCAGGGCAAAAACAATGATGAAGACGAACTCTGTGATCAAATTGAAGAAGGCGAACTCGGTGACGATGATGAATAAAGGGAAATCAACTGAAAGAAAAATGAAAAAAACCCTAACTACTAACCTGGAAAAAGGAAATCGAACAAGAGGAACTCTGTGATGAATCAGCGATATGCAGGGCAAAAACCAATTAATCAACTTCGGTGATGAATAAATTAAACCATAGCCAACTTCATTATTTCATTGCTTTAGAGTGGATGAAATCAACCACTACTATCAAACGAGTTCATCAGAAAACAAGGGAAAGTAACTTAATTTTAAAAAATACGTGATTAATTAAGTAATTATTAAAGAATAAGAGGACATAAAATAATAAAATAGGAATATGGGTGACTAAATAAATAGACAAAGTTATAAAAAAAAGTGTAGTTGTCAAACATTTATTGGTATACATAACTAAGGCACCGGTGCATGGAAAATTATTGATGACACCGTAGAATTTACCTAATTTTTTCTCTCAAAATCAATTATTAAATAGGAACATGGATATAGTAAATGCTAAAGAGACATGTGGACTGATTTAGTGAAAATAAGAGTAAGTGAAGCGATGATCTCGGTTTAAAAATGAGTACTCAACATTATTATACTGAGTAGGGGTGGAAACAGGCAAGGCCAGGCCAGGCTTTGGCAGGCATGAGCCTGGCCTGACTCCCAATTCTTAAGCCTGAGCCTAGCTTGTTACCTGTTACATGCCTTTTTGTAAGGCCTTGGCCTGGCCTGTGAAAAAGTCTGGCCTGGCCTGTAAGCCTGTTTAGAAGCCTGTTTTATAACAAGGCCTACAAACAGGCCAACAGGCCTATAAGCCTATGCAGGCCCACAAGCCTTTTAAGTAGTTTTTATATAATTAATTTAATATATTCTAGTTTTTTACTATATTATAAATTTTTTAATTATATTTATAGTTATTTATATAATTAATTTAATATATTATATATTATTATATTAAACAGACCGGCCTGTTAAGCATAATAAGCTTTTTCATAGGCCTGAAGCCTGGCCTATTTAACTAAATAGGCCTTTTAACAAGCCTTGGCCTGGCCTTTTTAATAAACGAGTCAGGCCAGGCCAGGCCATAAATAGGCCAGGCCGCAGGCCCCTGACAGGCCGGCTGGCCTATTCCCACCCCTAATACTGAGGCAAATTTTAGGGCAAGAATAATGCTTAGCGTACATAAAATAGTATGCACCAACTTTTTACCACATCTATTTTTTTCTTTTTACACCCTCCTCCCTGGTTTTTTTAAACGTTTTCTTTTCTTTTTTTCTTTTTGCCCCCTCCTCATTTTTTGGCTTTTTTTAGCCCCACCCCTTTTTTACCCTTTTTATTTTTTTAAAAAAATAGTTTTTATTTTTTTTATTATATTTATTTTTATTATTTATCTAATTAAATAAAAATATAGATAAAAAATGCAATAAATGATCACATAAAATTTGTGTTAATCATTCATGTTAACACGGAGTTGATTATGTGTCCTAAAATAGTGAACATATTAAAAAATGAGGTTAATGGTGTTTCCGTTTGTGGTTAATAGAAAAGGATTTTTGGTTAATTGATTTTGTGAGGTTAATTGCAATCCATATTAACACAAGGTTAATCATGTTACCAGAAACTGTGAACATATTTAAAAATGAGGTTAATGGTATTTCCGTCTGTGGTTAATAGAAAAGGATTTTTGGTTAATTGATTTTGTGAGGTTAATTGCAATCCCTATTAACACGAGGTTAATCATGTTACCAGAAACGGTGAACATATTTAAAAATGAGGTTGTGTTTCCGTTTGTGGTTAATAGAAAATATATGATTTTTTGTTAATTAATTTTGTGAGGTTAATTGCAATCCCTGTTAACACGAGGTTAATCATGTGACCATAAATG
Source organism: Sesbania bispinosa (assembly GCA_026901365.1). Classification (NCBI taxonomy): domain Eukaryota; kingdom Viridiplantae; phylum Streptophyta; class Magnoliopsida; order Fabales; family Fabaceae; genus Sesbania; species Sesbania bispinosa. Next base: position 289,683 of record QLOH01000570.1, read on the forward strand.
GTGAACATATTTAAAAATGAGGTTAATAGTGTATTCATGTGTGGTTAATAGAATACAACTTTTGGTTAATTGATGTTGTGAGGTTAATTGCAACTCCTGCCACGAGGTTGATTATGTGTCAAGAAACGGTGAAAATATTTTAAAATGAGGTTAATGGTATATCCATTTGTGGTTAACATAATATGATTTTTGGTTAAGTGAACTTGTGCAGTTAATTACAACTCCTGTTAACACGAGGTTAATTATGTGTTCAGAAACGGTGAACATATTAAAAAATGAGGTTAATGGTGTATCCATTTGTGGTTAACAGAGTGAGATTTTTGGTTAATTGAATTTATGAGGTTAATTTCAACTCAGGTTAACACGGGGTTAATTATATGTTCAGAAACGGTGAACATATTTAAAAAATGAGGTTAATGGTGTATCCATTTGTGGTTAACAGAATATGATTTTTTGTTAATTGGTTTTGTGAGGTTAATTGCAACTCCCGTTAACACGAGGTTAATTATGTGTCCAGAAATGGTGAATATTTTAAAAAATGAGGTTAATGGTGTGTCCATTTGTGGTTAACAAAGTGAGATTTTTGGTTAATTGAATTTGTGAGGTTAATTGCAACTCTTGTTGAGACGGGGTTAGTTCTGTGTCCAGAAACGGTGAACATATTTTTAAATGAGGTTAATGGTGTATAGATTGATGGTTAACATAGTGAGATATTTGGTTAATTGATTTTGTGCGGTTAATTGTGTGCACATAAACGGTAAATGAAGTAGTACATTTGGTTAATAACATCAAAATAGAATAATCATGATAAAAAACTTTTGTTAACCCTTCAAAAAATACATATTTATTGTATTTTTTATTTATATTATTATTTATTAAAATAAAAAAATAAATAATAAATATATTAATAAATTAAAAAAATAAAAAACTAATTAAAAAATGTAAAAGAAAAAAAAAGAGGATCAGCAGTGCTCCATGGGAGCACTGTATTATGTATATATATCGCTATTGTTATGGCAAACATACATAATCGCATCAAATAAATATTATTGGCTCTTGGGAGGAGTTTAATCGTATCGTCAACAGGTACAGGGATATGATATTATTGCTGCATTAATTCTGCTAGGCAGAAACATGTCACGCTTTGATGCACATTATGAAGGTGGATCAATAGGCCAGTGATCATTTGGTTTCCAGTTTCCCCCACATTTTAAATTCCTAAACTTCGTTGTTTAAAATATTGAGTAAAACATATATACATTTTATCCTTATAAGCTATAAGTGAGTTATAGTTTTGATTTTTATATAAAAAAAAAATTATCTGTATTATTTTAAAATCTAAATTTTGAAAACGTTCCTTACATATAACAAACTAATAAATTATTAAGCAAGTATTACGTGACAATATTTTTATTTCTCACATTGTCAACAAGACAATTTTTAAAATTTTAGATTAATAATGATGTAAATGGAAAAAAAAAATAAAAGGACCAAAATCAAAATTCACTATTATTTTATTGGGATAAAGACATATTTTAACCTAAAATATTCTAGGTGCATGATTAATAATAGTAGAAAACATCAATTAGTTATATGTACTTGTACATATATGCATTGAGAAATAATATTTTTACTCTAAATTATATTTTATTTTTTTACGAAACTCTAAATTATATATTAATCTCATGTAGCAATGAGAAAGAAAAAAATTATGGGATGTAATGAATAATGTGATTGAGAAAAATAAAGGTATGTGTTTGGATAGAAAAAGTGGTAATATATTTATTCAACACACACGTGAGAGAGAGAAAAAAAATATTGTGTGAATTTATTGTATAAATATGTTATGCGATGTGCATAAGTTATGTATGGCAAATAAAGTCATGTATTATAATACGAAGCATACTCAAAAGTTTTGACCAATGCCACATAAAGTTGTAAACACGAAGGGATTAATAAATTGGCATAATATCTTTGTCTCTAAGGCCTTCACACCTAACTAAAAAAGGATCAACAACCTACCTTTTTCTCTCCATGGATGCGTGGAATTGAAACAAAGCTCGATCAGTTTCCACTCTTGGGGGCAATTAGTAAACCAGTTTGTCCACCCAACCTATCTATCCCATCCAATCTCTTCTAAACTTTCAGTTGAAAATCCAATTATGAACGAAACTAAGGAAAGAAAAAGAAATGAGGAGATCGGTAAGGACAAAAAAGTAGAACAAAAAGGTGCAGGTATACCTATATAACATTGATACAAACTTTTGCATACTGTAGTCTAACCAGTTTTCTACGGTTTAATGATTTTTGTAAATTGTGTGGTTCACCAAATTGATGATAATCACTATCCATAATTGCTCCTTAATTAGATTAATCAACCATGCTAATGCCTCTTAATAAAATATTCTCTCAAGAAAAAAAATTATAAGATACAAATAGATCATTCCTAAGGGTAAACATGTATTCCATAAAAAAAACGAGTGCAATCTTGCACCCATTTTTTTTACCGTGGTAGAGAGTTATTTAATTAAATAACTCATATTTTACGATTAATAGTTTATATAAGTAGGAAATTTTTTATTTTAGAAGTCCGTCTTTATCCACCTAACCAAATTTTTGAATTTTGAGGCTTTATTCAACTTTTACTTGTAAAAAAAAAATCAGCTCATTGTAAAGAAAAAAAGTTCTCTATACACCACAAACAACAACAAATAAATAGCAGCAACATTAGCCAATTTTTTTTTGGAGCAGATAATGCAATGAACTCATATTCAATTTACTCGTTGTGGTCAGTTTCATAGGCAATTCAATTGCTCCCCTCGAGTGCTAAGTGTTTTGTTTAAGGGGCTAATTAGTAAAATAAGGGATAACTAAATTTCTACATAATTTACCAATTAATGACCTTTAATATATGTTATTCATTAAACAAATGTTATATTTGAGGCTTTGTCTTAATATATATGCACCCATGGAAAAAATGTACAACCTCAAATTTGGTTAGGTGGGTAAAGTAAAGACTGATTTCCAAAATAAAAGATTTTCTATTTATGTTAAAATAAGAATTATTCTCAAGGGCACCTATTTTTTCATGAGTACATATTAGAGGGACACATGGACACATCCTTAAAGCCAAGCCACCCTCTCCAAGAACTCTTAAACTGAACGTGTTAGAGACTCTTGGCTTTTGTCACAACAATGTTGCCTTAGAGTAATGTCATTACGTTTTGGAAATGAAATCTTCACCAACCACTACGCAAGACCCGTTACTTGTTGCGACACTACGCTGATATCCCAACCTCCATTCATCATCAATCCTATGCTATCACGTCTCTCTGTTTCCTCTCTCTTCTTACCCCCTTAGTCTTCTTCCCTTTATCTTCTCCACCACATTCGAAGGGGACGTTACAATATCACCACTTCCTCATGTGATCAATTCAATTTAAGACCATTTCTCTAGCAATCACCTTATATATATTCATTCCCATCATCTCCATCCACCCTCACAGCTAACTCTATTATTAACTCCTATTGTAATGGTCATGGCTACATTGCAACATTATTCTTCATCATCTCTCATATTGGTGACACTTTTACTGACGGTTTTCTTTGTTGATCTAACATCCTCAACATCCAGAGGAGCTCTCAATCACCACAAAGCTTCTCACTCTCACCAATCTTCAGGGTTCCGTGTCACACTCCACCATGTTGATTCAGGGAAAAACTTGACAAAACTTGAGCGTGTTCAACATGGGATCAAGCGTGGGAAAAACAGGCTTCAGAGGCTGAATGCAATGGTGTTAGCAGCTTCAACATCAACACAGGATTCTCAATTAGAAGCCCCTATTCATGCAGGGAATGGTGAGTATTTAATGGAGTTATCAATTGGAACTCCACCAGAGTCTTACCCTGCAGTATTGGACACTGGCAGTGATCTCATATGGACACAGTGTAAGCCTTGTTCCCAATGTTACAAACAACCCACACCTATTTTTGATCCTGAAAAGTCCTCTACTTTTTCTAAGCTTTCATGTAATAGCAACCTCTGCAGTGCTCTTCCTGCCTCATCTTGCAATGATGGTTGCCAATATGTGTATTCATATGGTGACTATTCAGTGACTCAGGGCATTTTAGCCACTGAGACTTTCACATTTGGGGAAGTTTCTGTTAAGAATATTGGTTTTGGTTGTGGTGGAGACAATGAAGGTGATGGTTTTGAGCAAGCTTCAGGGTTGGTGGGGCTTGGACGTGGTCCTTTGTCTTTGGTTTCTCAGCTAAAGGAACCAAAATTCTCCTATTGTTTAACCTCAATGGATGATTCAAAAACCAGTGTACTTTTGTTAGGGTCTATGGCTAGTGTGAATGGGACAAAAAAAACAGTTACTACCCCTCTTGTTAGAAACCCATCACAACCTTCTTTTTACTATCTTTCTCTTGAAGGTATCTCTGTGGGTGACACTCAATTGTCTATTGAGAAATCTACTTTTGAGGTAGGGGATGATGGGAATGGGGGAGTAATCATAGACTCTGGCACAACAATTACTTATTTAGAAGAGAATGCTTTTGATGCACTCAAGAAAGAGTTCATATCTCAAACACAACTTCCAGTAGATAAATCAGTGTCAACTGGGTTAGATGTTTGTTTTACTTTGCCATCAGGGACAACCCAAGTGGAAATTCCTAAATTGGTGTTTCATTTCAAAGGTGGAGATTTGGAGTTGCCTGCTGAGAATTATATGATTGGTGATTCAAATTTAGGAGTGGCTTGCTTAGCTATGGGAGCTTCTAGTGGGATGTCTATCTTTGGTAATGTTCAACAGCAGAACATTTTGGTGAACCATGACCTTGAGAAAGAGACAATTTCTTTCATCCCTACACAGTGTGAGCAGTTGTGAGTATGTGTGATGGACTGATCAAAATGTGTTTTAATTGCTTTGGTTGTTTTCTGTTGCCTCACTATATTGTTATGATTAAATTTCTTAGCTGTTATAATAATATGGACTTTTTCAGCAGAACAGACAATCAATCATGAAATGGCAACAGTTAATAGATTTGCATTGTATAGATCAGTTGATTATATAGTATTGCTATAAATTTCACCTTGTGTAAGATATAATGGTTATGTGTTGCTCACCATCCCACCCACCTTTATAAAAAATGCTGTTTTTAATAAGGTACGTAGTAAGCATTAATTTGAAAGAATTGCTTTACCTTTTCAATTTTATAACTTTCTATTACTTAACCTTTACGGACAATGATAGACTGTTTCTGGATTCATGTTGCGTCGCTCAAAAAGCAGTGCAACCAATTACAAACTACCATATATTGATGAAATTTTATAATACGGAATTTTTTATAAACTTTATTGATAATTAAATTCAAATTCAAATATTGAAAAGAAAACAACAAAATATTTATGTATTTTATTATCCAAAATTCCCACATGTTAAAATTTTGATGTGTTTGTTTTATGAAATATTAAAACCTTGCTCCAATCCACTGAAAAAAAAGAAGAAGAAAAACTACCCAAAACAAAAATAAATTACACACAATGCCTAAAAAATAATAGATAACACTAAGGGTGTGTTTGTGAGTTTAGAGGAGAGGGAAATGGAAGGATTGGAGGGAGAAAGGAGGGGGAGAAGAGGAGGGAAAGAGTTTGTAAAATACTCAAACTCACAAACACAAAGGGGAGAAGGGCTTCCCATAAACCCTTCCCTTCCCTCCCTTCCCCTCCAAAATTGAAGTCACAAACATACCCTAAAGGAAAGTGAACAAAAAAATCAAATAGAATAGAACTATTAACTAAAGTAAACTATTTCAGAATACTTGACCCTAAAACACACAAATACATGCGCGCAAATGTAATTCTAGGATATATGAGGCTCTAAATTAAATTTAAGTATCCAAAAATCAATTAAAATGGGTACACTCAAAATTTTTGTGAGGGAGGTGGGTGAAAAATATATTTAAAAAAAATGATGTGGTGACACATCATTAGATGTCTGTGTAAAACTTATTTACACTGACAGTGTATATTAATAAAATCCTTAAAAAATAATAAAAAATATAAAAAAATAACACATAATTTTCTAGTTGAAAGAGTAAAAAATATTAGCATCTCATTTTTTCAATAGTTTTATATGAAGTAAAGCTTCGGTGGCTAGTCCACACACCCATCGGTGAAGGGAGGGGGACATAGCTATGCCATGACCCCCCCTCCCCCATTTTTTAATATACTAGACATTTTTTATTACATGGAGGCCCTAAAGCAAAAAAAAAAAAAACTAGAGACAAATACAACTAAAACTAACCCTTATCTCATATTGCCACAGTAAAGGAATATATTCAATTGGTGGATCCTGCAAAATATGCAAACCTAAGTCCATGGAGTGGGCTTGATTAGCTAGCTAGTCTGCTACCTTATTGCCTTCTTCAAAATATGGGAGATATGCATGTGCCAATTTTTCCTCTATCAAGCGACAATACGCCTAAGAATCCCCGAGTAATGGTGTTTCTGCATCACCTCCTGCTGAATTAATTGCATAGCCACAACATAATCACTCTCAATCCATACCTTCCTCTTGCTCTACCGGCATGCACATGTTGAGAGAATAATATTCTAGATTTACTTGCATTTACCTTTTCTCTTGAAGCCTCATAGAAAGTTTTCATACCGTCCATCACTGCTTCCATTTGAGTGTTGGAAGCTTCCCAAAATAACATTAAAATATCGCAAAAAAATAAATGGGAGATTGGGGGTCCCTATCGACCCATCTTCACAAGTTTCCATCTACCACGTTGAACTTCTCTTTGGATCAAATGAGCAAGTCTCTCAATGCAGATTAAAAAAAAGTAGGGTTGTGATGGATAATATATGTAAAGATGGTTTTGAAAATAAAAAATATGTTAAAATTATTTTAGTTAACACAATTCATAAGTTATAAAAACATTTTACCTACCTTTCAAAGTCCCTCATTTTTTAAAAGCAAGAAAAAACTTAAAATGAGGAGTTTTTAATTAGCCTCTCATTTTCCCTCCACTCCTTTATTTGATTCATCATAACCCAAACACCTTGAAATATAAAAAAAAAAATCTAGAAAGTTTAATGTTCTTTTAAATTGATAATGTCTTCAGCTTTCCTTTTCCTTTAATAACAAATAGAAAAATGAATCTTCCTAAACGATCTTGTTCTGGACCCGACCGAGGTATGGCCCATTTTGGTCGAGATACTACTTGTCTTGGTTGAGATACTGCTTATTCTGACCGGGATATTGTCACACTTAAGACCTTCTCCCCCATGATCGTGACCAGGGTGCATGTATCGACACATCCCAAATCAGTCATATAACCTCATATCATAAGTCAATGCCCAACCCTGTCACCTACTTATGCCCATGGGGGCCCACAACATTAAATGCATCTCCCATTAACTAACACATGTAATAAGGCTAGATTAGTTTGACTTATGGGGATGTCAGGATGGTTAAGGTATGTTAAATATTCCCTTCTTACACATTGCTTAAACCCTTTCTGACTTGGGCATCAATTTTTTTTTTACTAGCCACCCCGTATCTTCACCATCAGAGTCATTGTTCAGACAAATCAAAAGACCCATGGAAGTGTTATTCATTCCAAATTATCATCTCAGACTATGAATTAATGTATATCGACTTTGATCGTATCTCATGTAACTCATCCCAATAATTCCACTCATCAAAAACCTAATCAATCTCGTAAAATATATTAATTTTTTGGTACCACAAAGTTTAGGATAAGCACTTTAGAAAATGAAATACAATATTAAGTAATAAATAAAAAATAAAAATTTTAATTTTAATAAAATACAAACATATACTATGGTTATGAATTTATTACAACTGACAACCTACTTTTTGTTAAAATAATGTTATTTAGTATGACAATTATTAGAAACTAAATATAAAAAGTGGAAATGCAAAATCGTATATATGATAAAATTCATGTAAAAGTTATTTTTTAAGGTATTTCTATACTTTATTTTTATATTATCAACCAATTATACTCATTCATGTAACTTTTTTTTGTCAACATTCATGTAACTTAAAAAAATAGTTTTCGATATATTCGAACTGTCCTCTAACATCAACGTAAAATTGGGCCTGGGCCTAAACAACAAAGATAAGTTGGGACTTACTTTTGCCTCCTTTTACTTTTCACACCCCATAAATAGTGATTTTCCAAAAGTACCCTCTAAATTTTTCCGGAAAATAATTTCCAGAAGCTAAATGATAAAAATAGCTTCCGAAAATTAATTTTTTCGGAAAATAATTTCCAAAATCTAAATGACAAAAGTACCCTCTAAGTTGGGCTTTCTATTCTCACCACCCTTTTACTATTCATGCCACCCCTCATTTTTGTATTTTATTATTTTCCTAAATTACCCTTTCCGCCCCCATTTTCTTCCTCCCCCATTCTTGTTGCAGCTCCCCCCCCTTCCTTCCCTCTTTTCGGTGGAGTTCATCACCATAGGCACAGTTGCAGGGAAGTTATATGGCGGCGCAGTTGAAGGAAGATCGTGGTGGTGCGGTGATTCACAACAACTTATTGTTAGAAAGCTCCTAGTATGCAGGGAGAAGCGGAAGGCGAAATGCATGTAAAAATTCACAAATTTTTTTGTATCCAGAAATTCAATTTTCGGTATAAAAAAGATACAAGCCGAAAATTCAATTTCCGGTACACAGGAAATTCAACTTTCAGTTTGTAATTTTTTATGTCAAAAATTCTACACAAATTACAAAATTGTATACCGATTTTCTTTTTTTTTATACCGGAACACAATTCAGAAAATTACACAAAGGTATGAGTTTTCCATTAGAAAAGATATGAAATTCTAATTCTGAGTAATATTTGGGAATTAACCAATTTGAATCCATTATTTCTTGTTATCTAAGTTGATCCAAAGAACTACATAAGACCCTTCCCAATGTGAACCGCCTATGATTCCAACATGATTAATTCTACAAGTGGGGACGCGAGCTTCCCTGCAAGTCTGCAATCGCGCCTATCGGGATGAACTCCTATGAAAAGAGGGAAGGTTGAGGGAGGGGAGTTGCAGCATTATGGGGGAGGAGGGGAGCTCGAGTGAGAAAAGGAAGAATGGAGTAACAGCGGAAATGGGGGAGGAAGAAAGTGGGGAGGGGGAGGGTAATTTAGGGAAAAAATATATAAAAAGAGGGATGGTGTGAATAGTAAAAAAGTGGTGATAATAGAAAATCCCCGAAAAATATATTTGTCCTATTGTGATGTTTGCCTGAGGTGAAAAATTTGTATCCATATTTTTTTTTGTTAAAACCAAAATATTTCCCCTTATTTGTTTTCTGCTTTCATGATGTTATACTCATATTTATATCTATTTTCATAAAAGAAGAAAAGGCTAAATAAATAAATAAATAAATGAGATTTTGATTTTTTGAGATATTTCAAATTCAAATATTAGCTCTTTTTTTATAATAAAAAACATTAGTCCTTTTTTTATTCTTCGGCTCTCAAAACACATCTTTCCAAGCATTAAAAAAACATTCAAGTACATAACAATGTTAAATAATGAGTATGGATGACAAAATGGGCTTAGTCCGATGGGCATGCCCGTCCCAATTAACCTGTCAATTTTAAAGGGTGGGGTTGGGGACTTTCAACCCTTGGTCTGTCTAACTCGTCCTGTTCTGGCCCGTTAAAAAATGGGCTGGTAAAAATTAAAGACAGTTGATTTGGAGAGGTGGATTTTTTTTCTTTTATTAGAAATTTAGAATTAAAAGTCAAAACATTAGGAATTAGGCCATTAGAATTTGGGCTAGCTACACAAACACAACGTATTCTTCGTCTTCGCTCGTTCCCTTCCTCCTCCTTCACTCTCTTCTCTTTCTCCTTCCGTCCCTCCTCCAGCAAGCAGGCAACAACCCTCTCCAGTCCGGTCGTCCAGCTTTGCGCGTCACGTCCCTCCTCTGGTCCGGTTCTTCTTCTTCGCTCTCGGCACGATGCCGTCTCTGTAGCTTCTCCGCTTTTCTCTATGTGTTGCGTCCCTCCTCCAGCAAGCTACAACGGTGGCACCCTCCCGGCAACGGGCACAAGCAGGGCGTTCTTCTCTACGCACGTCGTCCCTACAACATCTCTATTCTGCGAACGTCCCTGCAGCATCTCGTTGAAAAATCATCTTCCCATATCGTCGAAGGTGGAAAAGTTTGCTTCTATTGCATCTCTTTGTAGCAGTAAGATTCTTGATCTATCATTTCTTTCATCTAAATATTCTTGCTTTCAGCACCTAGATCTTGTTTTTTCCTGAAGAATATTTAAAGGACTATTGTGATTTGGCTTAATTAGAAAGTGTTGAAATAATTCACTAACATTAGAACTGTGAATTTACTTTGCTTGTGGATTTTAGCTATGATTTCCGTTAATATGATAACTGATTTGCCATTGTTTGGGTGGGCCAACCCGTTAACCCATCCCAACCCTTACCGTTTTAAATTTCACTCTATTATAAGAGTTGGCTCGTTAGCTCGTTCAGCCCGTTCAAATATCAGACGAACTGACATTTTTTGTCCATTTTTCATTTAGGACCAGTCCGGCCCACCCCGTTTTCAAGTAGACTAATCGCGGATTGGGATGAGTCAGATTAATGAGATTTTAAGTCTGGTTGATATATATTCGGTTTGTAATCCTCTCAAGTCTCAACAAACATTTGACGTAAAAGGAGTTGTACCTTTAAATTTAGTTGAATTTGTTATAATAATTATTTATTCGTTAAAATTAATTGTTTACTCAATTCTAGATATGCTGTATTAGCATCTATTAAATTTAAATTATTATTATAAAACGTTTTTAACAAATAAAAATATTGTGACGCATGTTATGAGTTTTTATATTGAATCAAATTAATATTAATTTAATTTTTATTAATTATTTAATAAAATACTTTTACTTTTTTATTCAATACATAAATTGTTTAATTAAAATTAACATAATATATAATATTTATAAATTGTTATTAATATATTTTTATTAATTAGTGTATTTTTAAAATATTTTAATATTAAAAAGTTTTAAAATATATGTATTTTTATCTTTTATTATCATTAAAATATTTTTTATTAATTAAATTAATATTTTTAAAAAACTTTTTAATTATTTTGCAAAACATATCTAAGATCCGTCACATTTCATTGTCATTGTAACTAACCATTCAACTTTAAAAAACAAAAACAAAATCATTTATTATAATAAAAGTTGACTTTATTACATGGAAATAAAAATATCTTCCCAGTAAATTTCTCACTTAATTATTATAATACTTCATTTAAGATGTTAATATTTTAAAAATAGATATTTGCATAACCTTTATTTGGATGTAATGAGACTACAACAAATTTCACTTTTTTTGACATACAAAATTTGTTATTAAAAGACTAAAATCTGTAGACTGTAGGCATGGTCTATCACTAAAATCTGTCACCAAAATTAATGATCCATATGTTAACAATTCAGAACATCAGAAGATTAAAATGCTTAAGATAAAAGAAGGAGCATTCGTGTTAAAAAAAATAGATTTGCTAATAGTTTTCAACCTTGAGGAGAGTTTCACAAACTGCATGTGCATTCATAGAAATCTGATTCACCACAATTGCACACACTCATCATCTAAATTAAACATTTCATATAATTTTAGACTTAACATCAATACATAGAAATTTGAATTCAACATCAAAAGGTTGAAATCCATAAATCAGATTTCATAAATATAGATTAACTTGTGCGGTGACTTAGACATTAACTTTTGTTCAACGTTATCCAATAGAATCCAATAGAAACTGGATAGGATAGAAATATGGTGTACCAGGAAAAACAACAGCAAATCCATCACATTGTTCAACGAATTCATCAACTGGAAATGCGACATGCAATTCCTCTTCAACAACATCACATGTTAGTTGATAAGTTAGCTTCTAATTTATAAACTAGTTGATAAACTTCTAATTGATAAGCTCTGAACTTGTATATAAGTTAATTTATTGAATTAAAAGTGTTTAGTAAAATTAGCTAATAAGTTAGGTAATAAATATAATATGACATTAAAAACGTAAAAAGAAGACAAATAGAAAAATGTATTAAATATGAGGAATAAAATGGAAGAAAAATAAATAAATTACAAGCTAAAAGCTCCTAAAATAAGTTAAAAGTTTATATTTTACCAAACACTGACTAGTAAAATAGAAACTAACTCTAAAATAAAATGGGGTAGACTCTCATTATAAAATAAAATGATAGAGTCTAATCTTAGATGAGGAAAGACTCATGGAACCCGTGAAATTAACTAGCTGGATAGAGGATAGTCTAATGATTAAAGGTAGAAAGAAGGTAAGGAAAACTATATATAAGTCAAACCACTAAGATAGGTTTAAAGGTAAAAATAGTCTATCTTAATTTACACTTGAATACATATATGATAGATATTTCTGGTATCACTTGGTCGATCTTTTTGCACTCAAAACCACAGTCTAAAACCCGTTGGAAGAACTAGTCCCACCATGATGTGGATGTTCTCGACTCGAACAGGATTGCGTCAAGTGGAGGATATATGTGGTTAAACAAAAAAAATGTTTCATTTATTGTTTTTTGATATTTACAAAAATATTATCTTATTTAATATTTTCAGAAATTTGTAAAAAAAAATAGAAAAAATAACAAAAAAAACAATTACCGTTACTTATACCAACTTTTAAGAAAAATGAAACAAAATAAAAATAATATAAAACTTTTATAACTATTAACAAAAATAAAAAATAAAATCAAACACATCATTTTCGTATGAATAGATTTTTAAATTAATTGGTCAATTTTTATCCCTTATTTTACACATAATTCCTAAAAAATTTAACTTATTTAATTTTATCCATTATTTACACATAATTCCCAAAATGTATAATGACTATATTTTATCACGAGTGCATGATTAATTGACAAGATTGCCTCTTTATTTAAAGCACAAAAATAATAATATTAAATAGATAACTTAGTCGAGAACAACCCTCTCAAATAGGACAACTATTACAAACAAATTATTACGAGTAAATTAGTACTTTGGTCTCTAATTTTATCAGCGTTTTTTACTTTGGTTCCTGATCGAGATTATAAAAATCTTTCGTTAGTCTCTCACTTTGACCCCCGTCTTTCACTTAGGTCCAAACCACTAACATCTGTTAAATAGGGACTAAAGTGCAAGATTTTTTACAACTCAATAGGGACTAAAGTGCAAGATTCTTGATCACTTTATAAACTATGTTCTTCTTTTCTTAGTTTCTTCTCTGCTCTCCCTCATTCATTTCTTGTATGTTATTGCTTTGTGAGACAATGAGAGTAATTGTAGCTTCTTCCTTTATCATACATTAATCTAGCTACTTGATATTATTAATTATGATCACTCCACTTCAGCACATCCATCTTTTCATTTCTTTTGTTTCTGTTTAATTAATTCTTGTTCTAAAGGGATTTTTTATGTAGTTCAAGAGCTTATTAAATTACTAGTCTCTTAAATGTCTCTTCATGTGTAATCAAATAACATCTTGAAAACCTCACAATTCTTTGCTCCTTGAAGCAGCATAAAAGATATCAGTGGCATTATACTCTCCTTCTCCAAACACCAACAAAGGATTCCTCTCAAGTTGTTGAACAAAACCCAAGTCCCCAGTTATGTGAGCTTGAAGAGGTGGTTGTTGTCAATTCTAAGCAACTCACGAACCAAGTCATAGTGGCCATTAGCAGCAACACAGTCTATAGGGGATGCATACCACTATGTGAGAGTATCAAAGGAGAAATACTCACGTGTGAGAAATGTGGAAAATAACTAAAGAATACACATGAAGAAACATTTAAGAGACTAGTAATTTAATAAGCTCTTGAACTACCTAAAAAATCCCTTTAGAACAAGAATTAATTAAACAGAAACAAAAGAAATGAAAAGATGGATGTGCTGAAGTGGAGTGATCATAATTAATAATAACAAGTAGATTGTGTGATAAAGAAAGAAGCTACAATTACTCTCACTGTCTCACAAAGCAATAACGTACAGGAAATGAATGAGGGATAGCAGAGAAGAAACTAAGAAAAGAAGAACATAGTTTATAAAGTGGTCAAGAATCTTGCACTTTAGTCCCTATTTAACAGACGTTAGTGGTTTGGACCTAAGTGAAAGATGGAGGTCAAAGTGAGGGACTAATGAAAGGTTTTTATAATCTCATGGACCAAAGTGAAAAACGCTAACAAAGTTAGGGACCAAAGTGCTAGTTTACTCAAATTATTACACCTCCAAAGGGGAGATATAGCAACAAGTTATATTTGAGGCTAGCCTAAAGGGGAGGCCATTAAAGCATGTGTTTTAGGTCTATCCTTTTGTATTTTTTTTGTGTAAAATTATTCGGTAATCTTGTTTGAGTCGGGTAGAACTTTTATAGACAGTAAAACTCTCCCATGAATATTTAGGTTTCTCTTTTTACTAAAGTCTTGAATTTTATTTAAATATTATGTATTTAGAATGTAACTGAAAGTCTTAATCAATTAGTAGTAATTAAAAAATTGAAAAAATTAGACTCTTTAATTCATCATCCTCATCATTTAAAAATAAAATTGTTATCTATCTTTTAAAAAACAAGACCTTATCCTTTAAGAATGAACCTCTTATTTTATAATTCGGTTTAGACCTATGTTTATATTTGGTATGCTCGGGTTAGATTGCCGATCTGAAAAATATTTGTGGTTCCAGATCAAATAAAAATATAATGACCATATTTTATATTTTGACTTATTTAAAAAATATTAATATTATATAGTCGATAAATAGAGAGCTGAAATAAACCAAATATCTAATACAATATATATCAATAATGTAAAAAGCAAAACAAAATTCAAGTATGATCAGTGCATTAAAAACCTTACTACAATTCGTACAAGGTGGTGGAGTGGGTGGTCCTATATATGGTCGGTCACATCCAATGGTTCCAATGCCTTTGGACATTGCATCACAAATATTCCTTTCATAAAAAAGTAGATTAGGGAGGGACGACCGCATTCATTCACTATACTACCATGATCTTAAGCCGAAATTCTCAACTGTCGTTTGCTTGCGCCTACTAAAATTGAATTGTAGTCTTATCCCGTAGACTTTGAGAAGGTCACCAATACCAGCACTATAATTAGTTTCTATTAAAAGTAGATCTTAACCAACCATCTGGTAAGATTTTATATAGCTAGAGAGACAAAGGGATGGAGGGAGCAAGATAGAGAAGGGTGTGGGAAGACAGTCCTATGGGCATGATTGACGATTTCTAGGCGTTTAAGCATTCCTGCTTTTGACATTTTTCGGGAGTATTTTGAGAAAGTGTGTTGTACACTACTACCAAATCAAGTCAATGCTATGATATGAGGGAGGAATATAAAAATTCCATTGTGGTTTCATTTCCCCTTTTTTAAATAAAATTGTAATTAGGATAAAAAGATGATGTCCAAATTCAAGGTAGTGAAAGAATTCAACTTCAAAAGAACATATTTATCCCTTTTCAACAAGCCGGATGTTGATCTAAAAGTCACTTTTTAATAGTTATCATCGTTAAAATATGATATGGTAAGAGCCCACATGGGTTATATAACACTTGGCCCATTATTTTGAGTCTTTTTACTCATAAAATATCATTCTAAACCATAAATAATCATAAAATAAAAATAATTGTTTCATGATAACTTATTGGCCCCAATCCTAATACAACACATTATTAATCAAGACTACCATCTAATTAAGAAGCTCATTAGGTTAACCATTTAGGATAATTAACTAAGGTGATTAATTATCATAAAATTTAATTACTTTAATTAATAATAATTAGTGATTAATTAAATATTAATCAAAATTAAGACTTAAGTAACCATGATTAACACTAATCAAATCAGATTAAGACTTAATCAAGGATTACGAAAAGTAATTAAGGAATGATTAAGACTTGATTAAGATCTTAAGTAAGGATTAACATTTAATTAAGGAATATTAACTCTAAATAAGACTTAATTTAAGGGTTAAACTTCTACTTAACTGATTAAGGTATATTTAACTTTTATTTAATTATAATAAGCCTTAATTAAGGGAAATTAAGCTTAACTAAGGAAACATAACACTTAAGGAAGTTTGCCTATGACTTAATAAATTATACTTTAAAAATATACAATATGACTAAAGTTTAATTTGAGGCTATAAAGTTAAGATACTTTACGAGATGGATCATATAAACCATGAAATTTTACAACTCAATACTTGAGATGATGTGAGAGAAAGTTCATGAGACACAATCATAAGTCATAATAAGCTATAGGGTAGAAGTGTAATCAATTATCAAATTAAGGGAACAATTGAATATAACCTACCCTAAAAGCTTATGATCAACACACTTTAAGTACATAAGACTTGAGAAGCTCGGAAAGAGAGTGTGGATTGACCCAAGATGGAATTTGAGTTCCTTGATGGAACAAGTTACCAAATTTGTTTCTATGTCACCATTGGTGGTACGTTGTGGGAAAAGATTCGGAGTGACTCTGTTGGTGGGGCATGAATGTACCATTATTACATGACCAAGTATGTGACATACATCATATGCATAGTGACATCTAAGGTGATGTTCCTTGAGACGGGATGAAAGCCACACTTGGTACAGTGAGAAATTGGTCAGGACTTGGTAGGGTCTTGCACAGGGTGTCATCCTTGGGGATGGTTGAGTTCTGAGGGGTACTAGGGGACATAGGCTAGCTACCTAACGTCACATCCCTTAAGGCACAACTTGACTACCTTGACACTCTTGAGATTTTAGGGTCAGTGGAGATTGTCCGGAAGGAGTTTATTGTGATTGATCGATCAAAGAAATTTTTGATCAAAGGCTCTGTGTACCATGACTAGTACGAACTCTAACTCCTGATCGCTTCCCAAATTGCAGTTGTTGTATGCATTGTGTTGCAGTGCGGTGTGTACTATGTTGGTGATTTCCCTTGCGCTCGCATGCATTGTATGAGATGTTATGATACATGGAAAATATGAGTCCACTACATGCACTGCATAATTCTGTGATTATGTATTATGTATATAAGTATATGTGTATATTGTTGTCTAAACTGGTTGTTTACCGCAATTATTGCTTTAGTCATTATATCCTACTTCAGTGAGTTCATATAAAGTGTTCTCACTCTCCTTAAATTAATTGTCTGTCACGTGGGTATTTTTCAGTTCACGTCGTGATCAAGCTGACTCGACTCATGAATCCGATCGCGCATACAAGGGTGCTACTCTGCTAGAACTATGAGGGGGATTGACGTGTGACTAATGTACCACGAGGTGCATCTATACGAGGAGATTACATATAATTGTGACTCACCCCTTGATGTCGCTAACACCACCAATAGAGATAGAGAGAGTGTATGTGTGGGATCCACCAGCACTAGTGAGACCAGTGTTATAAAAATCGGCTCGGGTCGGTCGGTTCGACCGATACCCGGTCATATGGCCGGTTCGAGTAACATGTTGGATCAGATGTGCAACTGGACCGGGGCAAACCGGTGTGACTCGGCGAGTTTATGCAAAAATCGGCGACTCGACACGGTTCATCTTCAACTCGGCCATGTTCTTTTCAGCTAGAGCTAGTCGCTGTCGGAAGCCATTTTTCCGCTGGAGTTGCAGACACTTGAGAGGTATAAGAGGCAGGGGCAATGTTTTTTTCCATAGCAGATGATCGTCCCTTTACAACTCTCTTGATCGTAGTCACCGTCGAAGAAACACCAAACCAAAGACTGAGGAACAGCAAAAATAGAGGAACACCAAGACAGGAGTGCATGATTGAACATCGAGAAAAAATAGAAGAGAAGAGAGGAAGAAAAACGGAAATGAAAAACAGAGAAAAAAGTAAAAGAGAGGAGAGGAAGAAAGACGGAAATGAAAAACAGAGAAAAAAGTAAAAGAGAGGAGAGGAAGAAAGACGAAAATGAAAAATAGAGAAACTGAAACGGTCTTGTTTTTTCTCTGGTTAACTTGGAAAAAAGAGAAACGTGAAGGTGAGGTTTCATCTTTCAAGGCATCGCGATTTCCAATACAAGCTTTTTAAGCTTCACGTGAAGTTGCAGAAAGAAACACTTTTTTTTCCGTTTTTACTATATTATTTTGTATAATTATAATATAAATAAAGTTTTATAAAATAAAAAATTTATTATAGAAAAATTAATGGATCTTATACACTCTTATTCTAAAGCCCACTTAGTAGTACACGTTGGGCTTTAACAACCCAAATAGTTATCGAATTCTATGCATTAGTTTTAAAAAATAAAACTTTTATATATTATATGTGTGATATTTTTTTATAATTTTAAATATAAAACAGTTTAACCGATTCGGCCAGTGACTCATCGGTCCGACCAGTAACCCATTAACCTAATATTATGACTGAGTTGATTACCGATCCGAATTTTATAACACGTCTCACCCATACATTCTTTCTATCTCTCTCCTATTTCCGTGACCGTGTTAATGTCATAGAAGAAGTCTTTACATAAACGGAAACGACCGGTTTTGAAGAATGGCTGACTTGAGTGGGTCAATCTAATCTATGGGACATAATAGATATGGATAATGTCAGGGAGGAACAATTTATAAAAGAGATAAAATAGTACCAAATGATAATAGAGTACAGAGATATTGTTAGCAAGAGTGCGCCACCACCCACCGCCGGCCAATTATAGATGATCACTCATTCTTCTTCAATCCAGTCATTCACATCATCACAAACATTAAGGACATCATTACAAGGGAACGATAAAAGCAATCAGTTAGGAAGGGCAATATAATGATCTGGTCCCTGTATCTCGTGCCTTGTACCTTTTCATGTATGCTTTGAAAGTGAAATCTTCTCATATCAAAATTGTTTAATTTTTGTTTTGATAGAGACACCCACTTGTGCATGCTTGAGTAAGTTGAGTTGCATAGGGCATGATTATTAATATGGGTGTTATAGGTTAATAATTTACTGAACATGTATTAACAATCAAGTTATATATTGCAGATTATTAAAATCTATAATAATTAAAATCTACTATTAAATTTAGGCTAGAAAGATTATTAAAATCTATAAATAATTAATATTATTATGACTAGAAAGAAGTGATTATCACAAACCGGGTTAGGCTGGTTTTGAGTAAAAAATTAAAATATAATTAAAATCTACTATTAAATTTAGGTCTTTTTCTTAATTGAGTAGCGAGAATTAATGTTTTTTAATCAACCCAAATGAACTGAATCAAGCTGTGATTTAAGTTTGAAACTTTGAATAATCGATCGGTTGATCTTAAAGCGGTGTTATTGGATCAATTAAATAGGTCAAATTAATTCAAGTTGAACTATATAAAACCCACCTAATTACTCCCTCCGGTCCTATATATTTATTATAAGACAACAATGGAAGCTTTTTCACGGTCCCATTTATAAGATAAATTGTATAAATCTAAGTATTTAGTGTTTTTTCTCATATTTGCCCTTGTTGACCATTAAAAGTTTTAAAGTGACACAATTACCATAATAGTGAAGTTTAATTTTAAATAAGGATAAACTTATAATATTATAGAGTAATTTCTTGAAAATCAGCGCATTAATTACTTTTCTTAATATGTGTACTTTTGTCTAAATTGTCTTATAAATATGACCGGAGGGAGTATCAACATGTAGTCCTTCCATTTTAAATTTGACTAATGTTTGAAGTTTTTTATCAAGATTAAGGAAAGTATAATAAATATCATCATTAGTGAAATAACTATTAAATTATCCTCATTATTTATAATACATAATTTATGTGAAAAACCAATATTAAATAATGGAATACAAAAATTTAATGTTACATTGGAATCTTAACACATCAGTTAATATGATTTTTTTTGTTAAAATGTCAAGTCAATTTAAAATAGGGGAAGTAATATTTTATAAATCAATTTTAAATCATTGTGTAAAATAAGATTCATAATCCCTATGATAAGTCAAATTATATTTTGACTTTTATTTTATCAGTCAAATTTATTTGAGTATATAAAAGGACTAAACCCTTAATATGGTCCCTGAAAGATTTGAGGTCAGTCACATTAATTAGTCCCTGAAAAATAGAAATTGCATTTTCGTTCCTGAAAGGTGAAAAAGTCATTCAATTTAGTTTTTTTAAGGAACTAAATTGTCATTTAAAAAAATCTTTCAGGGACCAAAGTGAACGACTTTGCGTCTTTTAATGATTGGATTGAATAACTTTTCACCTTTCAGGAACGAAAAATGTAGGGGGGTGTATTGGTTTAGGATTTTAAAAGACTTTTTTAGCTGAAAAAAGTCTGCAGGAATTTATAGGATTTCCATGACTTTTAAGGATTCTGCAAGAATTTCAAGAATTTTTAAGTCAGGATTTTAATGGATTTGTATCATAGACTCTGCGGGACTTTGTGGACTCTATAGGACTTTATAGACTCTGCAAGATAAAAATGCGTATATATAGCATAGATAAAAAAAATTTAAAATTGTATATATAATTTAAATATCTTATTTACTATTATTATGAAATAATGAAAATTTGAGAAAATTAATATAAATTTAAATATATTTTTATCATTAAAAATATTATTTCTTTTAAAAATAGTCTTTATAATTTTTTAACATGTAATTTTTATAAAACACAAAATTCATGTACTTTTATTTCTTAAAAACGTATTAAAATGAAACTACGAGAAAAATGAATTAAATTTAAATATATTTTTAGCTTTAAAAAAATTGTCCTTTAAAATTGTCCTTTTTAATTTTTTTTAACTTTAAATCTTTACAAAACATATAACTCATGTGTTTTAGCTCTTTTACTTCACACGTCGTGTATTTTAAAAAACATATAAAACTCATGTATTTTTTCTTTAAAACTCATATAAAATTCATATAAAACTCATATAAAATTTAAGTAGATTTTTATCTTTAAAAATATTTTTTCTTTTAAAGATGGTCTTTTTTAATTTTTTTTAAATTATTCTTTAAAATGTATAAAACTCATGTATCTTTGGCACTTTTACTTGACACATCATTGATCTCTCTTCATTTCCTATTATTTCAATTATAATTTATTTCACTTTCTTTCTCTTTATTATTCTTCTATCCCTCTTTCTCTTCATTTCCAGAAAAAATTATTGAAAACTTTGGCCCTTTTTAAACTTTCGGTATCTTCCCGAATATAAACAACACTACTTGATTCAACTGAGATTAATCCAATGAATAATAGAAATTAATTTAAAAAAAATGGACATAAAATATGAAGGTATTAGTTATAAATTGTGAATGTGTACCTATCTAATGTTTTCAAACACACACTATGGACATGTTACATTTTCAAACCCCCAGTAGCTAAAAAAAGATTTGAAGGATTTGAAAATAGTACGGAGCCTATATGATGCAAAGGATTTGAAAAAGTTGTAGCATCCCAGAATCTATATTCTCTTCTGCAAAAGTTGTAGCATCAGTCTGATGATACGGAAGCCTTTCCACTAGCTGTTCCACCCCAACAACAATTTTATCCACTGCAAGAGGATTCAGTAAACGTACCTCATAACCCAAAGACGAAAGAGATTCGAAAGGTGAGGGTCTACTGATACGGAAGCCTTTCCACTAGCTGTTCCACCCCAACAACAATTTTATCCACTGCAAGAGGATTCAGTAAACGTACCTCATAACCCAAAGACGAAAGAGACTCGAAAGGTGAGTGACTCAGTGCTTGTTGGGGGAAGAGGTGAGAGAGAGAAAGAAAGGATATGTGACTCTGTGCTTGCTGGAGAATGAAACACTTGAAAAGTCATGTTCAGAAATCCTTTCAATTTGGGTGGGATTGTTTGATGGATTTGGTATGTATAGATACTACTAAAAAGTCACTCAAAATCCATGTAATAAAAGAATCCCTTAAAATCCTTATATTTTCTAATACCTATGGATTGTTTTTAAGTTCTAAGAAATCTCAAACAAATACCAACGGATTTTAACAGACTCTTTTTAAAGTCTTCAAAATCTAGATTGAATATTAGTAGATTGTTTTTAAGTCTTTTAAAATCCTGATTGAATACCAACAGACTTTTTTACCCATAAAAAGTCTTTTAAAATCCTAAACCAATACACCCCCCGTAATTTTCTTCTTTCAGGGATTAATTAATATGACCGATTTAAAATCTTTTAGGGACCAAAATGAGGGTTTAGTCATATAAAAGGGATGGATTTATATTTTTATTTAGTTAATTAATAAAAAAGTTCTAGACTAATTCATGATGGTACATGATTAGTTCAAGATAATATGCATTTGAGATAAATCTATTAAACTCTAATTTTAACCCTAAAACCCCCATTATATTAGGGCTTTACATAGATTGGGTAGACTCGATCAACCCAACCAACCCAACCCAACTCAAGGTATAAATGATGGGTCTTGGGTAGAGGTGTCAATTTGGGTTGAGCTCGGTGAGCCAACCCGGCCCAACCCGGCTCACCTGTGGGTTGGGTTGGTAAAATATAGGCTCACATTTTCGCGAGTCAAAAGTGGGTCAACCCACTTAACTCGCGAGCCAAAGTGGGTTCGAGCCGAGTTGAGGTGGGTTGGCTCACTTTTTAATTTTTATTTATTTTTTTATATTTTTTAATTTATTTTTATAATTTTTTATATTTTTTCTAATTATTTAACCTTTTTTTATTAATTTTTTATTATTTTTATAATTTTTAAAGTTAGGTGAGCAGGCCCGCTTAACCCATCAACCCACGGTGGGTCGAATGGGTTAGTATTTTTCCAGCTCACCAGAAAAAGTGAGCCAACCCGGCTCGGCTCACTTGTAACCTAACTCGCGGTGAGCCAACCCGTGTGAGCCGGGTTGGCTCACTTTGACAGCTCTAGTCTCGGGTCTTTGCGTTAAATCAGGTTCAATGAAGTAGAACCAGATTAAATTGTATTAGGTATCGGGTTTCTGCATTTCAAACCCGGACAACCAAACCTAACCATAAATCTAAAAAAATAATGAAAAATGGTGAAAAAAACTAAAATATATAAATCTTCTCAATCAAATCTGACCCAACTATATTATTTTTTCGTGTTTCTTTCCATTTTTTATATTTATTTTAATATCTTTTTTTATGTGAACCCAACTACCTAATCCAATCTAAACATAATCAGGTCGGGTTTCAATTAAAAAACAAAGAATACCGACCTCATCCAACTCGAACTTCTTTAATAAGGCCGGGTACGAAATACCCTTAAAAATTTGACGCAACCTGACCCGTGCACCCCTACATTTGATCACACTCAGCGAGAATTACACTTGGTTGGGTCACTCCTCAAGTGGGACCTCTCTCATTAAGAGTGTGTTTAGTAAGACATTTCAACAAGATGAAAGTTGAAAGTCGTAGCAAAAATCATTTCATTTCATTAGTGTATAATGAGGTAGCTTTTTTAGTCACATCAACCTACAGTTAACAGCAAGGACTAAAAAGGCTAACAGGAAATTTATTAGGGGTGAAAAACAAAATAGGGACTAAAAACAAAAGGGACTAAATTTATAGAAACTAAAAAAAATATATTTATGCCTTTTTTTTGTCAACATACTGGACCATAAAATAGTTCAGTTGGTTTTGATTGAATTGAGCTTTTTGAACATAAATTGATCAAACCCGACTAGTGTCCAACCCTACTAAATGCGATTGGGAATGACACATGTGATGTTAACTTATTCCCTCACTACCCCACATTCACAAATAGCCAAGAAGAGAACATATGTATTCCTTCAATCCCTAATCTTTGCCAAAATCACCATTAATCTTCGAGGGTTGGAGTTGTTTTTTACATATAACCCCTAATATCGTTGATGTCATTATCGCAAAAGAAGTCATCAACCACCAAAGTAACACCAAGGATTCAAGCTAGAGAGTGTCCCTAACAGCTCGATTCAAATCAATTGAGTAAACCCTCAATTTGATACTTGAAAAATTTAAGGTCAGTCATATTAGTCCTTGAAAGATGAAAATTACATTTTTCAAAAGATTAAAAAATTCATTCAATTTAGTCATTTTTAGGGATTAAATTGACATTGTAAAAAATCTTTCAAGGACCACAGTGAATTGATTTTTATCATTTAAGGACTAAATTGAGTAATTTTTCATCTTTCAGAGACAACAAATGTAATTTCATTTTTTTAAGGACCAATATAACTAACAGTCAGACACCAAATCTTTCAGAGATCGAAATGAGGGTTTAGTCCAAATCAATAATATTTCTTCCAATAAAGCAATTGGAATTTGGAACGATATATTTTCCATTCATCATTTTTTTTCTCGGTACAACTTTTTAAGTTTAATTTCTTTTTAACGATAATGTTTAATATATACGCGATTGAAAAAAAAAAAAACAAAGCATGTGTTTAATTTGAGCAAAAGTTTTTTTATTATATTTTATTAAAATAACAATATAATACTGTATTTAAAAAAAATATTTGTAAAACAATAGTATAACACTTTTTTAATTATGGAGTAAAAAATTAAAAATTTCCATATTACACTTGCTCAAATTTTGCATAAACATATTTAGGATTTAACTCCCTTACAATAAAATAAAAAAACCACTTTAAAAATAAAGTGAATAATTATAATGATTAATTTTAACTTTAATAATTAAAATATAAATAATAAATTATATAATAGTTTAAATTTCATTTATTGATTTTTAACTAATAATTATAATTATTTACTTTTTTTTCTTTAAAATTACTCATCACATCTGACACCCATTTGCAATATTATTCACTGCATTGTATGTCACGGCGGGTATGCTGTCATTTGGAATGTTGTTTCGTGTATGAAACAAAATCCTACTTCTTTCAATTTATCAATGACTCATATTAAAATGACATAAACCATACCTTTTATTTGATCACATGGGATGGAACGAAGTATATTTTTAATCATATTCCACAGGCATATGCCAAGCATTTTTTTTTAATATCATAAGGTACTTTCTAGTATTTGGACAAGAAATTTCAACATATCATGTCTTTTTTACTAGCGTGCAACTGAAGACGGATTTGGATCCTCTCCAGCCATCTGTTGTCTCCAGCAAAAGTAGCTACGGAATAACTAGGAAACAAAAGCCGTAGCTAATCCGTAGTTATTCCGTAACTAAATTTTGCTGGAGAAGATAGAGAGGTAGGAGAGGATCCTTACACACTGAAGACACGGTCACACGTTCAGGGAATAGGGATTCACAACAAATTTTTGGATTAAATATATTTTTTACCTTTAAAATATTACGTGTCCAAAGTAGTTTCTCTTTAAAAAATTATTTTTATCTTTAAAAAGCATAAAAGTCACGTGTTTTTAATTATTAAAAGAACTCTGAAAATTGACTAAAAATATATAATTTTTATTAAATATAAAGATTAAAAATAAAATATTTAAAAAATGGCTAGTTAGAAACTTTAATAAATTCATGGATCGAAATGAAAATATATTTAACTAATAAAGTTTTTTCATTGTTTTATTATATAAATTTATTATATTTATTTTTATGAACTTTATTATTTTCTAATGAGACATATTAAAATTATATTATCTTTTCATTCTATTTTTAGAGTTAATTATATTTTTAATTAAAAGATGAAATGCATTATATTTTTTTTGGTTACATGGAAAGAAAAGAACAAAAAAAGAAAAAAAAAAACTAAAAACCTAAGGCTACCTCAAAAAGGTAACACCTACAACATAAGCAAATAAGAAATGCATTATATTTTAACTTACTTTAACATATACAAAAATTTTAATGGTGATTCACATTTGTGAACGAGATTTTTTAGGATAATTTTATTATTCTTTATAACTTTCAATGTCATCAATAATTAATTTTGAACAATCTCATTTTCAATTTTTAGGAGATAAAATAAAACTTAAAATGGCCTTGTTAATTATTATTGAATTTTACCTAAATATTTATTTCATCTTCAAATGTTATATAATTAATAGTAAAATTAGATGCTAATGATGCAATTCATAGGGAGAGAAAATCATAAAAGAACTCATTTATGTTAGAATATACTAAAGTGTAACATATATTTATCTTTCAGAAAAGAAATTTTTAATTTTTAAAACAAAAGGATAATGTAGAGTAATTTAAAAGAATAGAAGTGTAGTTTATTCTATTTTTCATAAGTATTTACAAAATTGGCATAATATTTTTATAAGTATTTACAAATTTGCCAACTGACCCACAATAATATGGTTAAACTCATTGTTATTTGAACCGTCTGATGTTAGTATATCACATGATAATTTAGTTTGGAAAAAAATCAATTATCAATAACTATTTTTTATGCTTAATTATCAATAACTATTTGTTTTACATTTAAGTAATATTGATTTTAAAAAAAGAAATTGATGTTAAAAATTAATTCTAAAGGAATCAATGTAAAAAAGTTGTTTATATTTAAAAAATTATAAATTAAATAAATAATTCTTTTATATATGATTATTTTAAAGTATAAACATAATTATAATTTTATGAATTTAATTATTTTAAAGGTTAACAATTTTATCTCTAACAATTAATTT
Source organism: Sesbania bispinosa (assembly GCA_026901365.1). Classification (NCBI taxonomy): domain Eukaryota; kingdom Viridiplantae; phylum Streptophyta; class Magnoliopsida; order Fabales; family Fabaceae; genus Sesbania; species Sesbania bispinosa. The sequence continues at coordinate 316,366 of QLOH01000570.1, forward strand.
TAATAACCATAAAATTACATTAAAAAAATTAGCAAAAAAAAAACAGAGGTACAGCCCTATTCTGTGTGAGTGGAGATCCTCTCCACTACCTAGATTTATCCCGTCAGAGAGGGAGTGACACACTCAATATATGAGTCTCATATGCTATATGGGGTCCATATATTGAGTGTGTCATTCTCACTTCTACTATACTTATCCAATACTAGAAAATACTAGAAAGAAAGTGCACCCATTCTCTCGTGGCCGTTTGGCCTAATCCACCACAGACAGGCACTGTCGCCAAGAATAAGGCTTGCTAGAAAGCATGCCACTAGTGAACTCTGAACATTCATTTTGCTTTGTTTCTACCTCTGTGATGCGACTAATCACTTTCGGTTGCTTTCGACTTTTGCTTTTTTTAACTTTAGGGGGTTGGAGAGAAATTCAAGGTGATTAGTCAGTACTTGATGGAAGGAAAATTCAAATTAGAAAGAGTTCTTTTTTCATAGACTTAACACTTCGTACAACGGACTAGTACCTTTCGTTCAGTGCTTTCAAGCCCCACAAAACACGTCTATCTTAGTTTACACCACAAAGGTAGACCATAGTAGATACTAGCTTATATTTTAATTTTTTTCGTGCTTTCTTTAAGAAAAAATATAAAAAAGTTTTTAAATTCAAAATTTTGTTCAACAAATTTTATGCCAGTTAAATAAGTGTTTTAAAAAATTCTAAGAATTAAAATTTATCTTAAGAGTTCTAAAAGTAACCTTTGAAAAGTTTTCTAAAAATATTATCAAAAAATTCTTTTAAGTTTATTCTAGCATTAACAACTAGAATATAATATGCAAACAAATTACAACATAGTTAATTTCATGTGTTAGATTCTTATTAGGGTGGAAAAGCATGAAGCTTTGTGACATCATAAAAAAGAGCATATATAGCGTCTGTTTGATTTACAGTTAAATAAAATTAATTTTAAAATTAATGTTCGAGATGAATTTTACACGAGTTATGAAACACATTAAATGAAATTGATTTTATTTCAATTCTTTAAACTTGGTTTTGCATTATTTTAACTGCAAACCAAATGAACCCATTTACCAAAAAAAACCAAATGAAGCCATAGTCGTGAGATATATATTTGAAAAAGTTTATGAAGATGATTGATTGGTAAACGGGAACAACCGAGACTAAATTGTATACAAGTCTTGTCCTCCTTGTTACAATTACCAACGCCACCGTTAGTCATCGTCCTATGCCATCGTCAAAGCTATTTTCTTCAGCATCATCTTTCCAATTCAACTGGAGCCATCTTAGTCGTGCTAGTTCCATCTATGCCCATAAACTTTATTACCTCTTTTCCAACTGAGTAGTTTGGTATTTCATCTCTAGGTCATTAGAACAATTTCCAAAGCTTGTTTTACAAATCTCCATGGTGTATGGTTTATTGTGGTTGTTGTAAGGAAGGTAAGTGTGGTGGCTTACAATGAAAAGGTGGCGAGAACAAGAGAATGATTTAGAGGACATGATGGGGGACTTTTTTAGCATAGGCTGGCAGAGATGGTGCTTTCCATGCAGATGACTTCGTATTCAAAGGGAGCATGAGGTAAATGTTATGACTCTAGGAAGATAAATCTTCCTCTAGGTATTGTTTGGTTGGAGGTATTTGGAGGGGAGGGGAGGGATTTTAAAAGGGATGTTGTGTTTGGTTCAATTTTTTAGGAGGGGAGGGGGCCAAAATCACTCCTGATATCATTTTGCCCCCACTCCAGAAGTGGGGATTTGGAGGGGAGGGAAGGAGATTTTAAATAAAACAATCGAAATGACTTAAATTAGTTTTATTTTTCCTCCCCTCCCCTTATGAACCAAACAACAAAGGCATCCCCTCCCCTCACCTCCCCTCCTCGAACCAAACAAGATAAAATATCATCTCACCTCCCCTCACCTCACCTCCCCTCCCCTTCATTAAAATCCCTTCTCCCCCCTCCCCTCCTTTGAACCAAACAGACCCCTAGTGTAGCAGCAAGAGGAGAATGTGAGGCTTAAAAGGCAATCATAGAATTAAAGGACAAGCCTTGTAGGATTTTTTACAAATGGTTAATGGAGACTTAGGGATGCACATGAGTTGAGTAGACCCGATCAACCCAACCAACCCAGGGTAAAAATAACGGGTCAGTCGAGTCATCAGGTTAGATGAAATTGGACCCGGTTAATTTGGGTTGGGTACCAGGTTTTCACATTTCCAACCTGGCCATAAGTATAAAAAAATTAATAAAAATGATAAAATATTAGCATATCTATTTTTCTCCATCCGTCCCGACCCGACCCGACCCGACCCGACCCAGCTAGAATGAAGTTGTGAAATTAAGAGAAACTTGTAGTCGTTGGATCCACTAATTATGATTTTGAGACAAAGGTGGTGATGAAGATTGCAAGGTGCCACGATTTTTTATGAAGCTCGATGGTTTCGCCGGTAACGGAAAAGTGACTGACATGGTAATTGTTATAGTAAGGAGAGTTTTGATGACATTGTTGGTGGCTTAAGTTAATTGGACTAGTCTGCAAATCAATAAAAAGTTTTGGCCGATAAGGATACCAAATATATTGGGTAATGTTATGTTCTTCCATGGTGCTTCACATTTCAAGGTAATGCATGCTAGATAATGCCCAATTTCAAGGTAATTAAAAAGTGATTATGAGAACGAAAAATTTTAGAAAAGATTAATCTCGTGTAAGAAATACCACAAAAACATGTAAGAGGAGATTGAAATTGATTCCTCAAAAGTATTGTAGGGTATATATTTTAGATCGTAAAGTGCAAAATTTTTCTTTTTTTATAAGTAAAAATGAATTAAAAAGGAGTACAAGAGATACTCCAACCCATTACAACTTAAACAGCTATTGGCAAGGAATGCCCAACAAAAAGAAAATCCCAAAAGTTACTAAGGATACAAAATACAATAATAATCAAAAGAGAATATTGCAACTAACCACCCCCTGTGAATATCATCCCCTGTTAACAAAACACAGAAAGCCAAACCACCTAAATACCTCCTTAGGTTCACATCTTTAGAAATAATCAAACCCATTTTACAGTAAAGTGCAAAATGATAACCATTAATTGAAAAATCAACGATTTAGATTTTAGAAATTCCATAATTTGGTATGGATGTGTATATCTCACCATAATTTCAACGGATGATTTTTCAATCAATGACTATCTTTGTGTTTTATCCTCTATAATACACTAATGCGCTTTAGATGATCCAAATCCAAATAGATAAGTAATGAAAATTGAGATTATTAAATCACAGAGATGGAGATAAAGATGACCAATGAAGTTTATTTAAGATCCAAGACTATTTTTAGATGTTTTCATGATAATAAACTCTCAAAACAAGCTTAATGTAATTCTGAATTATTATGCTACTAATGGCTTTACTTGAGAATGTTTTAGAAAGAACAGGAAATACAGATAGAACTCCATAAGTATAGCTTTAGAAGGAACATAAGATTCATTCTGTAAAGATATAAGAAGACAAGATTGTCTTCTTATGTAAGCATTCTTACTTCCAGAACCATAAAGTTATTGTTTAGAAGAAGCATAAACAGAAATTTTGAACTTATATATTGCACATCGAGTTAAAATAAAAAGAATTTTAGAAAGAGCGGTAAAGACATGTCATGAACCTGCAAATGATTAATTAGACAACTTCAGAAGGATTGACATGCTTCCAGAAAGTTTCAAAATAATAAATCCAACCTTTAGTTGCGCCTACGATTCTGTCATCTTCTTCGTTCCAGTTTGTATCCAACCCCCACCTCCAGAGTGATTCTGTCTGACGCATGCGATTTTGCCATCATCTCCCTTCCATATCACGTCTAACTTCGACCTTCAACGCGATTTTGTCCGGCACCATTTTGTCCAGCCACTATTTCATTGTTTGGTGTTTGTCGTTGATTCTGTAAATCCCGTCTCTGTATCTATTTTTGCCATTGATGGTTCATTTTGAATTGGGTCCTTAGAATTTGTAGATGTTGTAGATGTAGACATTGTAGGTTGCTCTTATTGTGAAAAAATAAGTGGGGAAGTGTTGTAGAATCTATAGCTAGGTTGATGTCGACAATGTTACTTAATTGATTTTTTTTAAGTTTTCTTCAATTTTTTATTTTTTAACAGGTAACAATGGATACATATGGGTATCCACGGGTATCTTGCTATCCGCTTAAAACCCGTTAAACAGGTACCCGTTGCGGGTGGGGGTGGGTACGAGGCACAATTTCAGCCACGGGTACGGGTAGCTACTACCCGTGCCCCCGCCCCATTAACATCCCTATGCCTAAGCCTTTCCTTCCTTTTGTGTTTGTAAGTATAATTCTCTCCTTATATGACTTACAAAACTATCCCCCTCATTTCCCCTCCTTACCCTAGCCTTCCCCTTCCCCCAAGCTCTCAAAAGCACCCTTAATTAATGGTTAAATCTATTCAATCAATAAACATTAAAATATTTAAATGTTTATAAGTCATTGTTAAATTAATTTTCTACCATTTATTTTATTTTTTAAAATATTTTTGAAAGATTTAAATATTTTATATTTTTAATATTTTAATTCAAATTTTTTACATTTCGCAAAGATACTTGTGCATTACATGGGATACTTGCTAGGTTTTACTATTTTGGAATTAATTCTCGATTCTAAAGGAACTCATCATCTTTATAAGTAATCAATTGACATTATCAATCTTTGGAAGGAGTAACTCGCCATCTCTATATAAATGGGGTATTGAGATAAGTCTAAGTGTCTCAAGTCCAAGAGAAATAAGCAAGTGTAAGTCATCACTTAAGAAAAGAGGACGTCTCTTGTGAGTGAGTATCACTCCTAGTAACTCTTGAGTGAGGTGCTCAAGTTTGTAAGGAATACGATATTGAAATTGGATGAGATTATTATATCTTTATGAGAAGAAATGAGAGAATGATGATAAATGAGAATATTGATGATGAAAATCATATACTAGTTGTGGAATAGTTTGAGTAAGGGAGGAGTCAATCAAAGAGACAAGAAGGCTTGAAAGGAAAATTAGGGTGATAATTGTGATCATAACAGTAACTAGATATGAGTGATGTGGAGTGCTACTATTATGGGGAGAAGGTTCATGTATAAGCTAGTTGTACATAAATGATATGGAAGACTTAACTAAACTGAGAAAAACGAAGAAGGATTATGACAACTCTCAAACTAACATGGTTAATACCATAGAAGATTATGACATGTACTTGGCAACAAGTGAGAAGGTCAACAAGTCAAAAATGGGTAATGGATTTCACCGCCTCAATACACGTTTATTGAGACCACGTGATGTTTGACACCTTGAAGACTAATGGATAGTTTGATCATTTCAAGTTAGGATAAAAGAAAGGTTGAAGTCTTTGAGAGCATGAGTATTATGTGATTCTTGTATCTTTTATCATAACCAATATCATCTATTTCGAGGAGTTAATCACCGTTTTAGTCCTTGAAAGATATATGATCAGTCACTTAATCTTAAATACAGAAATGATCATTTTGGTTCCTGATAGATGAAAATATCGATCAATTTAGTCTTTTTTTAACATTAACTCAGTCCGTGAAAGGACTGAATTTATTGTCATACTCATCTTTCAGAGAACAAAATGGTAATTTTCATATTTTAGGGACTAAAGTAATTAACTCTATATATTTCAAAGAAAAAAATAATGTTTTATTCCTTATGGGGAGATTATATCATAGGGATAAAAACTTGTTAGTTCAAATTAAGTGGGAGTGCAAGGTGTACAATGAGAGCTACTTGGTCATTCAACGGTAAAAGAAATGAGAATATTCACTGCTTAGAAAGGCAAGCCATAAAAGGACAATTATGAAAATACACTACAAGAATGCGTTGAATTAGACGTGAAACCGTAGTCGCTACAACATTAAATGAGCAGCTCAACGCGTAGCTGTGCAATTAATACTCTGTGACGGCCTGGTTGTTGCTACGTTTCGCACTGTAGCGACGGTCTGGCCGTCGCTACATTTTTAATTAAAATTAAAATTTGGCACGTCAGAGCAATTTTTAACGTAGTGACGACCTTAACGACGGTCAGGCCGTTGCTACGTTTAAAACTCACGCGCGCAAAACCTTTTCCCCTTCCCCTCTTCTTCTTCTTCCTTCCTCTCCTTTCCTCATTTCTGGCCATCCCTATTTCTCTCCCTCCCTCTCTTTCATTTTCAAAATCTCACTGATTAAACACTCTCCCTCCTTCATAGGTTCATTTTGAACCGATCAGAATCTCAAATAGTTGCCCCTAGGTCCCTCTGTCCTTCCTTCCCTCTTCCTCCTTCGGCATCCACCACCACTGGCCGTCGTTTAGGTAATTATTTAATTAATTAATGTTTTTAAATTAAAGTTATATAATTATTTAATTAGTTATTTAATTATGTAGGTAGTTATTTTAGTTATATATGTATTTAAGTATATAGGTAGTTATTTAGTCATTATTAGTAATTTATTACTAATTATTAGTAATTATGTAGTTATTAATTATTAGTAATTACATAGTTAGTAATTATAAGTTATTTATTAATTATTAGTAATTAATTGTTTATTATTAGTAATTATATAGTTATTAATTAGTAATTATGTAGTAATTAATTATTAATTATTAGGTTATTATGTAGTTATTTATTTACTTTATAGGTATGTTTTTAATATTTAATTTAACCTTATTAAAATTAGGTAAATATGCCCCGTATGCGTGGGAGAGGTGGACAGAATGTCCATCCCTTCGGGCAAGCTTGTTGCACAAGCTCGCTTACGTCGGGATAGGACCAACATCCCTCACCCTAAGCAGCTGCCAGAACAGCCTTCCTCGTCCGCTCTGCACTGTACGTGGTGCCCACCCCCACAGAGGTAGCCCAACCTGCTACATCTGCTGGAGCCTTCATGGAGTAGATGAGGTTCATCCCTACCCCGGGATATCAGGAGGTTCCCCCCGAGGTAGGTCATCAACAGCCAGAGGATGGCCTGCCACATATTTCCGACTCGGAGGGTGAGGGCGACCCCCAGGCTGACATTGGGAGGCTGACGAGGAGCCTGATGTACAACAACCTCCGCACCGGGGTGCCAGCTCCAATGTCGATCACGAGCGGGACCCTCAGGGTAGGGTTATCATCCGGCCTTATGGTAATGGGCGAGTTTCTACAATTTTTTTTATTTATTTAATATTTTACATTTCTATAAGTTGCAGTTAACATTGAATTTATTTATTTTGCAGTTGGGTGCCTAACAACCCTCATATCGTGACCATTGGTCATGCGATCCGCTTACAATTCCGGGGTCCTCACTATTTGTGGGAGGTCACCCCAAAGGATGTGAGGGACAAGTGGTGGGAGGAGTTTACGGTATGACATTTTCAAATGACATTTTACATTATTTTTTTAACTTGTTATGACATTTTCAAATGACTAACCCTAAACGTTTTTTCTTTTACAGAGCAGAGTTACTTGGGCCCCTTAGGACGAGTCTCGGATTAAGAAAGTGTACGAGCAGAGGATTGCTCGACGCCTCGGGATATGTTGAACAAGGCCCGAACGAGTGGGACTCGGCCCACTTGGTGTGGTGAGGAGGCCTGGGAGGGTCTTTAATTAGGCCTACTCACCTCTGATGAGTTCAAGGGGAAGTCTGTTCGTAACAAAAGCAATCAGGCTTCTCGTCGAAGTGAGGCGGTCCACACCACGGGCTGCAAGACCCACATTGAGGTCGCGCTGGATATGTTATGTAAAAACCTACTCTTTTATATTATTTTTGTTTTTGTAATTAAAATAAATAATTAGTGTAATTTTTCTGTGTAGCTACGACAACTTGGCTGGGATGTAGATCCCGATGAATTTTTTGTGGCCACCCCCCACACAAAAAAGGGTGGTGGCTGGGTGGACGACCGAGCGCGGTTTACATATGTTAGTCAAATTACCAGTGTTTTTTATATAATTTGATATCTTTGCAATAGAATAACTAACTAATTATATGTTTATCTCTACTCAACAAACAAACTACCATGATCGCTTGAGGGAGGTGGAGTCACAGATGAGGGACAACTCCATCACTAATGGGTCCGCCAAGCTACAAATCTGGAAGGATGTTGCTACTGGCAAGACTCGAGGTTGTTGTTATGGCACCGAGGACTTGTCAACCAACATATCCGTCCAGGTGTGACCAGCCTCACTCAGGAGCCTTTGGCCCACACCAGCGGGAGCGACGAGTCACAACATTCACCTGACGAGGCGTTGGGCAAGGAAGTCATTGAAGCAAAGCTGCAAGCTAGCCGAGCTAAAGAGAGGGATGATCACTGTCAGGCCCAGTACCAACAGTTGGAGGAGGACTTCACATGACTCCAACAACAGTTGCAGTTAGTGCTGGATGCCTGCAGTGCAGGTGGTTCTACCAGCTTCAGTCAGGTTCAGCAACACCCGCACTACAATGACGACCTGGATGACCAGCCCGTGGATGAGGATGAGGATCGTGGCCCACCATCACAGCAGCGTCGTCGCCGTCAGCCGTGAATTTTTTAATATTATATTTTTCCACTCTTAATATAAATACTATTTATATGTATTTTATTTTCTATATGGGTGTTTTTCTATTGTCTTTATTGTTTTTCTTTATATTTTACATCGTTAACAAATATCATATAAAATTTATAAAATAAAAAAAAAACTTATAATAACTCAATTGTAAATCTGTAAATAAAAAAATTAAATATAAATCATTAACGACGGCCATGACTGTCACTAGTTATAATTTTTTTAAAAAAATAATATAAATGCTAAAGAAGGCAAGGTCGTCGCTATGCTGTGACAGCTTAGCGATGACCTTTGATCTTTTCTACTAGCGACGACCTTCAGCATTGCGATGACTTTAGCAACGAGCAAGCAAATGCTACGTAGCGACGACTGTTTTTGCTCGTCGCTACGGTATTAACGACGAACATTTTAATAATGTCCTTGTGGCCGTTGCTATTCGCATTGTAGCGACGACCGTCGCTAAAAGACAAAATTCTTGTAGTGATAGCAAAGGAGAAAGGAAAGTAAAATTTTCTGATGTTGTTAAAGTTTGGAAATTTTAATTAATGGAGAAATTACTTGGAAATGAAGTTTAATTTTTTTTTATCACACCTTTAAGTTTGTGGTTTCAATGCATAGTAAATTTATATTATTTTGGAATAAATCACTGACTCTTAAGAAACCCATATTTATGTTTGAAAGAAAAAGTTCATCTTTTTCAAAAGTCTTGGAAATGTGAGAAATAATAATTGACTCTTAGAGGGTGTTTGGCAAGGCCAATAAGCTAGCTACTAGCTTATTTGACTAGCTTATAAGCTACTTTGACCAATATAAAAGTGTTTGGTAACGTACCTCAAAGTAGTTTATTCTAGGAGCTTCTAGGTTATAAGCTACAAGCTACTTCACCTAGCTTTTAGCTTATTTAATTTTCTTCCATCATTATCCCTTATATTTTAATACAATTATCTCATTATCCTTGTTTTATTCTTACCTATTATTACCTATTTTCAATTTTAGTGATAAAAATTTTCAATTTTTTTTAACTATTATTACCTATATAATAATTAATTTAGAAATTTACGAATGAATTAAATTGCTATTTTCTTTTCACTATTTATGAAATTGTTTTTATATTTTACTATTTATTTTAATTTTTAATTAAATATTTTATCACTAAAAGGTTTAATAGGAATTTAATTATTTTTTAAAAAATCTATTAATATATTTTTGTCTAAAAAGCAAAAATAGAATTTATATAATAAAATTTATGTAATTATGTCTCTTTATGTCATCTTACATTTACCAACTAGCTTATCAGCTAGTTCTACAAACACTTCTAATTCAATAAACTAGCTTATCAGCTAGAAGCGAGCTTATCAACTATCAGCTAGGTTATCAGCTAATTTTACCAAACACACCCTTAGCTTTTTTTTTTTTTACGTCAATTGACACTTGGTTATCCTTGGAAGAAACCACTCACCAATTTTATATAAAAAGGGCCTAAGAAAAGTTGAAGCATTCTAAATCAAAGAAAAGTAAACAAGTGTAATTGATCACTTGTGTAAAGAGAGTGTTTCTCATGGGTGAGGATTGCTCCTTGTAATTCAAGGGAATAGGGTACTTGAGTTTTGTAATGTGAACTTGGGGGCAGGTTTTTCAAGTTTCATACAACTTATAATCTTAATTAAGATAAATACTTGATTAAAACTTTTCCATGAATGTAAGAGATGACAAATTACTTAAATTATTGTGTTATACTACCTCTGTTCTCATATTAATTTAATCATCCATATTCAAAGAAAAAATTTGTTCTCAATTAACTATACATTTACAAACCCAATGCATTAATAATTACATATTTTTTTCATTTTACCCTTGTGTTAATAAATGACTCACTAATAAAAATTAATGAGACCCAATAATACTAAGATCATAAAGGGTAAAATAGAAAGTTTAAAATTTATTTCTATAAAAACAAGAGTAATAATTACATTTCTTAAACAGTTAAATAGGAACTGAGTTATTATTAATTTGTTTGTGGTGTGTCTTGAGTGTGTTTGCATTCTTAATCCTTGGTGTGTATGTTTTATACTTCAACCCCAATAACAAACCTATGATGAATTTGGTTGATGGACCAAAACTAAGGAATTAGTATATATTAATTAGTTTGTCTCAAGATCCCTTGCTCCTTTGTCGACTAATAACTATATATATATCTCCTTTTTGGAGTTTTTTTTCAATAACATAGTCATACATTTAGTAATAAATAAATTAAATAGGATTAAATATGTTTTTGGTCCCTAAACTTTCACCGCATTTGGTTTTGGTCCATAATATTCTTTTTCGTTGATTTTGGTCCCTAATGTTTTCAAATCATTGAAATTAGTCCTTGTCGTCAACTCTATTAAATATAATAGTATGTGGCAGGGACTAATTTCAATGATTTGAAAACGTTAGGGACAAAATTAAACAACGAAAAAATATAGATTAGGGACCAAAATCAAATTCGGGTGAAAGTTTAGGGACTAAACCCGAATTTGGATTTGGTCCCTAATATTTGTTTTTCGTTGTTTTTGGTCCCTAACGTTTTCAAATCATTGAAATCAGTCCCCGCCGTCAACTCTGTTAAATACAGGGGTGACAACAGGGACTAATTCCAATGATTTCAAAATGTTAGGGACCAAAAACAATGAAAAAAATATTAGGGACTAAACCCAAATTTAGGTGAAAGTTTAGGGACCAAAAACATATTTAACCCAATTAAATAAATGCCAAATATTATACAGTCTTATTAGTTTAGTTCTTATGTGATTATTTTGTTATTATACTCTTATAAACATTTAGTCCTATAAAATTTGTCTTAGGGTTTCTAAGTCTTGTGATGAGTTTCATGATGTTTTTTTCAACCCACATGTCCTCATATATTAGATATATAGAGTTCTCACTCTTAAATGTAATAAATTCTAAAACTATCTAACATAATAAAAGTCCTTATTCTTAAATGGGAGGTACTTTCAAATTCACTGATTTCTAATTTTAATCCACATAATTTCTTCATTTAATTTTAAATTATAATTATAAGAATAAATAAATGGTACTCCCTCCGATCATATTTATAAGACAATATTAAAAAAGTTTTAATGGTCATATTTATAAGATAAAGTACACAAATTGAATCATCTAATTTCTTTTCATATTTATCTTTGTTGACCATTAAATTTATAAGTCTCAAATTTTAATGGAGGTAAAGAATTAAATAAATCATTTTACCGAATCGTGTATGGATAGTTTTTCACAACAAGAATGCGCGTTTTTAGACGTAAATATTTAGCAACGACCACTTGCTGTTGTTATTTGCGACGGCCAAGCCGTTGCTAAGTTGAATATTTTTTTTTTACATTTTTTTATGTAGGCCGACGCTAATGATAAAATTTATTTTTTTTATTTTTTTTATTTAGCGTCGGCAAGGCAAAAAAAATAGCGTCAGGCTTCGTAAAGTGAGTGACGACCTGACCGTCTCTAATTTATTGTTAATTTTCACTATGTATATAATATTTTGCATTATATGTTTCAAGAAACAAAAATAGTGTAACAGTAATGCTCCTTTTTAGTATCATGTCGTCACTAATTATGAAATAAGGACGGTTTTCCCCTCGCTAAAAACCGTTTTTCTTAGTGTTTGGGCTCAATGTTTAATTTTAGAATTTGAAATAAAATATTGGGATAAATAAGTTTTTCGTCCCTATGGTTCCGGTCAACTTTAGTTTTTCATCCTTGTATTTTAAATCATGTGCTTTTTATCCCTGAACTTTCTAAAACCCCAAACCGTGGTCCCTGCCCGTCAGTGAGATATGTTAACCTGGTGAGCTGGTTAACAAACGTTACATGTCAGCCTCAATAGTGAGTCACAAATAACTAAGTGATCATCTAATTAAATTTTTATTAATTTTTTATTAATTTTTGATAATTAAAATAACCCAGATTACTAAATTAGGGTTTTTTCCTGAGCAATTTTCCCGATAAAAAACATAATTTCATAATTATTGCTATTTTAATAATTCAAAAATTAATAAAATAAGATTAATTAAATGAGTCAGTTATTTGGGGCTCATTATTGAGGCTAACATGTAACTTTTGTTATCAAGTTTATCACGTTAACAAATCTCACTAACGGGCAGAGACCATGGATTTGAGGTTTAGAAAGTTTAGGCACAAAAAACAAAGGATTTGAAGTACAAAGACGAGGACCAAAGTTGACTGAAACTATAGAAATGAAAAACATGTTTTTCCCTAAAATATTTATATATGGTGAAATTTAATTAAGGATTTAAAGGATTTAAGTTGACACGATTGATATGGAAGTAGACCTTAATTTTAAATATGGATAACTTGAAATATTGTAAATTATTTTCTTAAAAAAATTAATTCATTAATTACTTGTAACATGTTTTATTAATGTATGTGATTGTGTCTAGTAGTGGAACTTGACCAAAAAATTTGGGGGAGCCAAAATAATATTTTGATGCGTAAATAAATATATAATATTATAGAGTTAATTTTATTTTCAATCTCTCTTGTTAAAATTATATGCAATTTCGGTCCTTCAATTTTCTGAGCAAATTAAGTTTCTTGATTTTAAAAACTAAGTAAATTTGGTTCCATTATCAATTGTTTTTCACATAAAACTCTCAAATTCTCATTTTCAATTTAAATATTTGGTACTTTATGATGATTTAAAATATGAAATAATTTTAAAGGTTCACAAGTAAATATTTTAATAGAATTTAATAAAATTTGAAGGATTTTGCATGAATGATATTAGTGTTTAAATAAGACAAAAAATTGATATTTTTTCGAATTTAGGTAAAATTTGTTATTTTGATTGGTGAGATTTTGAACTTAATTATTTAATTAAATTAATTTGTGGAGATGTTAAGTAGAAAGTGATAATTTGTAAGTTCTAGATATAAGACGGTTGATATGGGACTAAATTTGCTTAATTTTGAAACTATAGAAACTTAATTTGCTACATGATATGACACATTCTCTAAATAATATGTCATGTTATGTGTTGCCACATCATTAAATACATTTAATAAAATATGAGATAAAATATTCACTAAATAATATGTCAGCACATTATAGGATAATAGTGTAATTTTTTAATAAAAATATAAATATTTTAATAAATATAAATATGTATATATATTAAACTCATATTATAATATGAAAGTGCGCAAAGATATTTGTTGCTATAAGATGAATCACCAACCAGTACATATGGTACAAAGCATATCTCCACCGACCTTTCGCCACAAACAACTGTCCTGCACGTCTGCACATATCAATTTAGCAAATCCCTCATCAACTCAAGTGCCTTAGAAAATGACTCGTCATATACTTTTATAGTTTTATTTGATTTCAATATATTCGATGCAAGATTGGTGAACTACTCGAACGTTCTGAATTCTGATGTTGTACTTTCAGAAATTGCATTTGTAAATATTCTATACAATAATAATTAAGAAAGAAAAGCTGTACGTGAGAGTGAATGAGTGATTAGTGATGTGATAAAAATATATATAGAGAGAGAGAAAAAATGTGTGTTATTTCATGAATAATAGATTTTATGTACTTTTCTATATGAAGTCTTTAATTATATCTTTATGCTATATACTAAAATAAATCACATTAAAATCTCCAAAGTGACTTCGCCCATGCTCAGAGAGTTCTAAGTAATAAAGAGAATAAAAATAACAGATTTTACACAGTTAAATCTAAATCAGTTGAAAAAAATAAATCTTCAGTTATAAATTATAATCAGATTAATAAAAAAATTACTAATTAATTAAAAATCCTCAATCACAAACAGATTCATAAAAAAAATTACAACTAGATGAACAAAAAAGTTACAACCAGATTTAATTAAAAAAATTACAACGAGATTAATTATTGTATTCTTATTTTAAAATTAAAAAATATAATAGTATTTTAAATTGAACTAAAATATTAAAATAATGAAGGTGGAGTAGTTTGTGATGTCCAATTTGGAGTTCTTGTCGAGTTACTCTGTTAGAATGTAGAGTTGCTTAAATTATAAGTGTTGCTTAAATTATAAATATTGCTTAAAAAGTAAAAAAAGATGATGTATACAAGTAAGACCTACATAAAAATTAATATAATAAATTTTAAGCAATTTGGAAACAACTTGGAGATGATCTAAGCCAGTTTGATAAAAGAGTATTCTCAAGGTCGGTCCATTGTAGTTCAAACGCTCTTGTTTTAGGCCCTCCTATTACTAGGAAAATATTTTATAAAAAAATATAAGCAAACATCATCTTTATTAAGTCTAAGACACTGATTTACAAATTGCTCTTCCACTTTATGAATAAGTTTTGATCGTTGTTGATTGAATTTTATTATTTAATATTTTTTAAAAGACCCCAATATAAAGAATTGCTTGAAATCTCCCAACATGGTAGACCGAGTCAACTCTCAGTATTGTCATTGGATTGTCATTTAAGCTAACTTATATTTTATTTGATATATTTATAAGCTTGTTTTATCAAATTTATCTTATAATAGCTTATAGCTTTTTATAAACTACTTCAAATAGTTTGTAAAAAATATTATTTTTTCTTTCATGTTTATTCTCAATAGTTTAATAAAATTCTTTTATTATTTTTTCTACTTAGGCTATGTTTGGATTAGTGGAAGAGAATAGAATGAAATAAAATTATTAAAGATTACATCCAGGGTCGGTCCAAGGGTAAGGCTGCTAAAGCCATTGCTTTAGGCCCCCAATTGTTAGTAACATTCTTTATACGAAAAATAAAAAATATTATTATAATTAGGCCTAGTTCATTGGTTTATAAATTGATTTTCCTCCTCAATGATTGATGGTTCAATCCTTGCTAAATGAATTTTATCTTTTAAAGTCTCTTCATGTATTTAAAAAGGCCCCAAAATAAAAATTTGCTTGAGGCCTCACTATAAATTGGGCGATATTGGTCCGGCCCTAATTACATCATTTAGATTTTTAAAATAGAATGAAATGAATTATGGAACACAATATATAGAATATAAATTGGCTAAAATATGTTTTTGGTCCCCAAAATATTGCGATAATTTTCCCATTTGGTCCCCCAATTTTTTTTAAAAGTGGTCCCTCAAAAATTATAAAGCATTCTCATTTAGTCACTCTGTTAGTGCACCGTTTATTATTTTGTTAAATGCTTGTGTGACAGCTTAGATGAACAAAATAAGCGTACATGACATGCACATGTGTCATCTTATGTGCCCTACATGACAAAATAAGCCTACATGTGGTTAATTAATGCTTTTTGTGAGTCACAATTATGAACTTTATAATTATTTTTTTATGAAGGTGGTGATATAAGTCATGTAGGACACATATGCATGCCATGTATGCTTATTTTGTCCACCTAAGCTGTCATGCAAGCATTTAACAGATATAATAAACAGTGCATTAACATAGAGACCAAATAAAAATACATTATAATTCTTGGGGGATCACTTAAAAAAATTGAGGGACCAAATAAAAAAATCACGATATTTTAGAGGACAAAAACATAATTTAACCATATGAATTTCATCTCATTCCATCCAACACCCCACTCTTTTATATATCCTTCAATTTGGGCAAAATAGGATAAAACAAGTATTTTTTTTCCTATTTCTCCATCACAATATCCAAATAATGGAAAGATGAGTAAAATCTTTGGTGCTCCATTCCCCCCACTTCATTTCCATGTCATTCTATCCCGCTCCACTCTAACAATCAGTTCAGGATTTTATGTTAATTAAGATCTAACCACTTACACTAACTATTTTAACAAAACTCAGCTTTACCAAAATATAATAAACAAAATCCTTAATTAAAATATGGAGAGAGAAATGGCCGGACGTCCGTACTGTACATGAAGATTATGACCAAGAAGACGACAATATTTTGACTATGACCGTGACTGTGAAGTGTGGTTGTGGTGTTAGTTAGTGCTATAATTGTTTACTTGGTGTTTAGGCTAGTGGTACTACTTTTATTATGTGCTGATGTTGCTGCTTCATCCAACGGATAGCATTCCGAATATAAAAAGACAAACTCCAAAACGATGGTGACGGGTGAGGGGAGTAAAATAACAACATATATTATTTAAAGTTATATGCATAGATTAATTTTTTTTAATGTATCTTAATTTAATATGATCTCAACTAAAATACCCTCATTTAATGTATCTTAATTTTCATCAATTTTATAACATTTAAGTGACTTAATAATAAAATCAAAGCGAGATATATAAATGATACTGGTAAAAGATAAGATAATATCAATTCTAATTAAATAATTTCAACTAAACACACATACACACTAAAAATTAGAAGGTAAATTTTTTTTTTTGTCCCGGCTGACCGATATTTCTGATCAATTTAGTCTGTCTCCAACTTTTAAAATCTTTGTTTTAATTATATTTTTAAAATACTTTAACTATAATCTTTAATGTTTATTAATTTTATTAAGTTATTACTGAATTCAATTGCTTAATAAATGAACTTAACATTCAAAAACATTATTTATAAATATATGGATGTGTAACATAATTTACCCAAAATTAAATTATACTAGTTGGTTGACTTAATAATTGTATTTTCGATCTAAACATTATTTAAGGGTAAAATATATTTTTCATCTCTATAGTTTGGGTCAGCTTAATTTGGTATTCGTCCCTAACTTTTAAAACCTTTATTTTATACCCCTATACTTTTAAAACACCGTAACCGTAGTTCCTAACGTTAATTAGCTTTGTTAAATTGTTGACTTGTTTAACAAATTTTCATATCACCCTTTAGTGTTTATAGTCTCGTTTAATCAATATGGATGTTGAATTCATTTATTAAGCAATTGAATTCAGTAACAACATAACAGAATTAGCGTTAGGGACTATGATTAAGACATTTAAAAGTATAGGATATAAAACAAAGTCGGGGATGGAGACTAAAATTAACAAAAAATACAGGGACGAAAAACATATTTTACCCTTAAACATTCACTACAAAGAAAGACGGTTTTTAACGACCGTCGATAAAGGGAAAAAAAACCATCTCTATTTCGTAATTAGCGATGGCCTAGCGACGACCAACCAGCCGTCGCTAAAAGCCTCATTGCAATTGCATTAGCGACGACATTTTATGGCCGACGCTAATGTCGTCGCACGTCGCTAATGCCATGACCGTCACTACATAGCAACGACCATGGCTGGCTAGCGACACCCATGGTCGTCACTAAATATTTTTTTAAAAATAATCATTCCTTCCCAGATTTATCAACTGTGAGAATCGAACCCATAACCTCCACGATACAGAGAAGAAGCATTATCGTTACGCCAATTTTGTTTCTTGGAATATATAACGCACAATATTATATATATATATAGTGAAAAATAACAAAAAAATTAGTGACAACCAGGCCGACACTAACGTTACGAAAGCTGACGCTAAAAAAATTCCTTTAGCGACTACCTGGCCGACGCTAAATAAAAAATTTCTTTAAAAAAATTATTATACATTTAGCGTCGACCAGAGCCGTTGGTAATGTTACTAAGTAGCGACGACCAGACTGTCACTATATAAAAAAATTTAAAAAAATATTTTTTCAACGGTGATCGATGTCTTTAGTGTTAGTCGTTGCGTCGGCCTGACCGACGCTAATAGCGACGGTGTCGTGACCGTCGCTACAAGGTCATCGCTAAATAGTGATTTTCTTGTAATGATTATTTTCTATCTAATCATTTTTTAATTTAATTCATAGGAATTACAATTTACTAATGAATGGTTGATTCAAGTAGTACCTTAACATTATTTGAGTCTTGTTTATGAAAAAAGAAACCTCTACTGGAAAGCTAGTATATATACCAGGATTGCTTCCCATATAGGATATATGCTTGTAACCAATGTTTTTAAAATCGGACCGATAATTAAACCGGTGAAGGTATTGGTTCACGGTTCAGTGGTTCAACCGTGGTTGACCGTGGTTGAACCGGTAATAATTAAATATATTTTTTAAGTAATAAAATAAGATATATAAAATCATAAGAAATCGAGATATATTATAAATTAATATAAAAGACTTTATTATATGTGTTATATGATAAAAAAGTTCATAATTATTCCCCAAATTCAAATATTTTATTGAATCATTGATAAATGGATTCAATTTATCCTGCCCCTCAACTGACTAAATAATAAATATTTATGTATAATCCTTAAAAAGTTGTTTTTATTTATTTTAAAAATATTTTAGATTAAATAAAAAATCAAAAAATAGGAAAAAAAACAAAAAAATGAATTTTTTGAAATTGGCCAGTTCAACCGGTTTTCTGGTACAGGTTCTTTACCGATTTTCACCGGTTCCCACCAGTTCTAAAACCCGCCGGTTTTCAGGGTTGTATGGACCGGACACCAGGCCGGTTCCCGGTCGAACCGGCCGGTCCGGTCCGGTTTTGATAACCATGCTTGTAACATAAAAAATATTGTAATTAATTAGAATTTTAACTAGTTTTATGATCCAAAACTTTTCCATTTTTATGCTTGATTATAATATGTGTGTGTTGTGGATGTACGTGTGTATGTATATAGTTCTGACATTTAATTATGTGTATATAGCCACTGTTCTCTTGTCCGGTAATGAGTAAGCTTTTTTATCGCCATTAAACACGTCAGAGTACCACAACTAGAAATTTAAAAACTTATCAAAGGAAAAAAGAAATATTGTTGCCATATGCTATTGTAAAATATATTTTGTCAAGAAAGAGAAAGTTAAAGTGTGAAAGTTAAAAGATAAAGGGCGAGCATGATCGATCAATAACCTGGACCAATTCTGCATATAGGATGTGATGAAATTAATATGGCACTCAATAATTAAAAAGCGCAAAAAGATGTAAAGGTATTATACTATGATATGATTGTAAATATGTTTACATAGGGTCCTAACGTATCACACGCACCATAATCACTTTGTTTCTTGTTCATGAGTTCATTCCTATAGAAGTAATTAGGATTTTATATATATATATATAAATAATATGATCCGTTAAAGAATTATTCAGCGGTGTAACACTTGGTGTAACTTACACCGGTGTAATTATAACCCTCCTCATATATATATATATGAGTCGGGATCCGTTGACACCAGGTGTCAAATTTCAAGACTTACACCAATTAATAACTTTTTTGTAGAATGTGAAATTGACCAATCTAACCGTTGAATCATATTATATTACCTTCATGATCATGTATATCAAATTTCAGATAATTTGGACATTCGTAGGTATGTTATCTAACAATACACTTTTATTTATATTTTAAAAACATATTATACGTTAAAATAAATTTGTTTGATGAAGTATCAATTGGTTTTCGATTTTTATGAAATTTTATAAGTTTGAATCTACTTTATAAGTGTGAATAAGAAGTCTCACATTGAATGAAAATGAGTATGTTGAGCAACATATAAGTGGTAAGGACCATACATCAAGTGACTTAAAGTGTGTTTGTATTGGATACTTTGAATGGAAAAAGAGGGGAGGAATTTTTTTTTATTTTTAAATTTAGAGAGTTATATAATGTTTATAAAAAATAAACAAAATATTAGAACATTAAGTTTATAATATATAATTAGAAACATAAATTTCTCCTCCCCTTTCTTATTATCATACACCCCATGGGAATTCATATCTAATCCAATGCAAACTGTATAAACCGAACCGAAAAAACCGAAAATCAAATCAAACCGAAATATAAAAAATCGAAAACCGCAAAAATTGGAATTTTTTTATTGGATTAGATTGATTTTCGGATCCTATGTTAAAAATCAATCCAATTCAATTCAAACCGAACTTATATGTACATATATTATTACTTATAAAATTAACATGTATTTATACTTGTATACATATATACTTATAAAATTGTTTATACTAATATAATTTTTATGATTTTATTATATAATATCGTGTTAATATTTCTATAAATATACCAATTTAAAATTAATTTTAAATTATTTTTCATGTCTCATGTCCTTATTCTTATATAATTTTATATTTACTTTAATAAAGATAAGTTCCAATAAAAAATGTTACTATTATTTTATAATTTTATCACTTTTATATAATATTTATTGTCTCTTAAAAAAATCAAAAACCGATCCAATCTTGGATCGGATTGGATCAGATTTTAAAAAATATCAAAACCGTTCGGATGATAAAATGATAAAACCGTAATGATTGAATCAGATAATTTTTTTGTCTCAAAATCATTCCAAACCGAACCGCGAACACCCCTAATTACACCCCTCTACTTTGAGCTCCTTCCTATCCTCTTCTTTTATCTTTTTGTTTATATCATTTTGACATTCTCTTCTAGTGTTATCAAATATTTTATGTTATTTTTATTATTAAACTTCATTATCAAAACCGTTCGGATGATAAAATGATAAAACCATAATGATTGAATCAGATAATTTTTTTGTCTCAAAATCATTCCAAACCAAACCGCGAACACCCCTAATTACACCCCTCTACTTTGAGCTCCTTCCTATCCTCTTCTTTTATCTTTTTGTTTATATCATTTTGACATTCTCTTCTAGTGTTATCAAATATTTTATGTTATGTTTATTATTAAACTTCATTATAATTTTTTATTTAAATTGTATGTATCCTCTGTTGGAAATCTATCCTCACCAATATAGTAGAATTATCTTTTAACAAATTGTAACAAATCTTATCTCTTAACTTCCTACTGTTTTAGTGTATATATAATCATACATGGATGTACAAATTTTGAATCTTGAAATCAATAAAATATAAATTTCCTCTTTCTCTTCATGGTATCAAGAGCTTCTCAAGTTTAACTAGCTTTTTTTTTCCGATTAGAGGTGAGGATTATGTGGAGCGTGAACAACTATACAAGTGGCGGCCTAATAACAACGGGACGGCCTAATAACAACGGATCATCTAGGATAGACTCTGATACCATATTAGATTTTGAATCTGGCCTAACTCAACCCCAAAAGCTAGCTTGTAAAGTGAGGACTGTCTAAGGCTTATATACCATAATTTGGCCTTATCTCTAGGCAATGCGGGACTCTAACACACCTCCTCACACCTAGGACTGGACATTTGGAGAGCGTGAACAACTATACGGGTGGCGACCTGGGATAGGATCTGATACCATATTAGATTTTGGACCTGGGTCTAACTCAATCCCAAAAACTTATCTACTTGTTTGATTAACCAAGGGGTTAAGTGTGTTGCTCTAAATTTTTTTTCAAAATATGTCGTGTGAAAAGTTTCTCTTCGAATTATCATTTATTATGTGTCCAAACTCTTCAGACGCAGTTAATTAGATATCTAGCATTTGAATTGGATGAACTTAGTACAGAAGATGAAAGACCAATTAAGAAAGGAAGTCTAAATTAAGAAGGAAGAACTCTACTATTGATGGATTATCCATCAAAGTGATTGATCATAATAGTGGGTTTAATAGTCACACCTTTATCTAAAATCTTAAGACAATGATGCGTATATGAGTTATTGTAATTATATTATCATCGTTTAACCCATTTCTAAGCACTTTAGGACTTACGCTTAAATTTCCAATATAGGATATACACGTGATCAGTGATGAAATCCAAATAAATAAGATGTGAGACTATGGAGGGAATGTATGGGTCCAACTAATTAAGCACCGTGGCATCCGAGACACTGCCGTCACAACTCCTCCACCCTCAAATACGGAAAAGCAACGAGAGTCACACCATTTTATTATTTCACATTCATGATTAATTCTAGTCTGTCCCCATCCCCAACTCATTCCAAGAGTTGTTCTGTTACTTTTCTTATTGACCTCGCTGTGCCTGTTACCCTCCCACTCTCTAAAGGTCGCCACAGCCACACGTAAGTGTCCACTCCCCACTTGCCCACCACCACTCTTCATTTGAGATTCCGTATATTTACTACCTACACACGCGCACACACAAATTATTATTATTATTATTTCTTTACACCTAAAAAAATTGTTAGCTCACAATTAGTTATGATTGAATAAAATTGATTCTCATATATTTATAGAATCAATTCCATAGACTTGATTTATTGTGTATTTGGTTTATCGTTAAAACTGATCGAACTCAAATTTAGATTTTCCAAAGTAATTATTTGTAGCATTAGAAATGTGAGTTTATCACGTTTCAACGATAAACCAAATATGCTCTTAGTGTGTGTTTGGTTTAGCGTTGAAACTGGTCAAACACAAGTTTGAATTTTCCAATACAACTATTTATAGCGTTGAAAATGTTAGTTTACTACGTTTCAATACAAAACTAAACATGCTCTTAACGTGTGTTTGGTTTAATTACTACAAAACTTTGTTTTAAATGTGGATCGGGCCAACGCCATAGAGAATATCGTTGGTCCAATCCACGTTTGAAACGTGGTTTTACATTAAATCAAACACACATTTACTATGTTGGATGGAAATGATTTCAAATGAGTAAAGCAAAACAGACAATTATACCCTTCTACCCACCTTTTCATTTATTGCTATATATTAAGGCTCATTCCCTCTCTGCTTTGGCACTGGAGTCTCAGTCAAGAACAAGTTAGCATTAATTAATAGCTGGCTAGGATGTTGGACGACAAGAAAATGAAGGTGAAGAAGGGATGGCTTGCTGTTCAAGTGGGTTTAGAAGACCAAGAAGAAGATGGATCTACCTCTCAGAGATTCGTCATCCCTATCTCCTATCTTTACCATCCTCTTTTCAAGCGTCTTCTAGACAAAGCTCGTGAGGTTTATGGCTACCACACCGATGGTCCTCTCAAGCTCCCTTGTTCTGTCGACGATTTCCTTCATCTCCGTTGGCGAATTGAAAAAGAGTCAAGCCCTCACCACCACCATAATCACCACTCTTTGAACTTCCACTCTTGTTAATTCCAATCAATCCCCTTTTTAATTTCTTCTTTGTCTTGTTAGTTATATTAGGGAATTGATACCGCTCTGTATTTTTAATGTCCAGAGGGAAAGTTGAAAACGAGAAATTAATACTCTGCTTTCAACAGAAAAACGTGTCTAGTCTTGTGTGTTTCTGTGCTTTGATTCGCTAATACACAAGGAGAGAATATTATATTTAACAAGTCTATGATTTTCTTCTTAACTTTCTTTTCTTTTTTAATTTTCCCCTTATTGTCAGGCAGATAAAAGCAAGGTATATAGTTCTTGTACAGTACTTTACATCAAATTCAAACTACTTACTAAACGGAACAAGATACAGTCTCGCATCTTCTTAGATTCAAATCCCCACTTCTTCCTTTAAAATGAAATAAATGTAAGTAGTTCTATAAATATTTTTTAAACCCAAAAACATTCTCTATCTTGGACCGGACCCATCCCTCACCTTAAATTTTTCATTGAAAATAATTTCAAACTACTTACTGGGGTCCTTTTTCTTTTTCATTTTATATACTTTCCTGTTTTTCTTTTAATTTCTCAACTGTATCTGTATAGAATTTCAAGCTACGATTGGAGTGCTTCTTCTGTTATCTGGCGAGCAATTTGACATGAATGGGTTTCTGCGTGGAACAATGACGACAGCAGTAGTGAAAGCCAGCGCATGTATGTACTGATAAATCATGAAACGTAATGCAAGCTGCAACTGGCTTCCCTTTTTGGAACATTCACAATTCTTTAACTGCTGTAACGGATCTCCTATGTTACCTACCTGTCTAGCTGTGCAACACTACACCGATCATGCTCTGATTTGCTTACTACTTCACAACTTTACTATATCTGGATATATATTTAATACTTTTATTTGAAAAAAATGCTGTCGCAGTACCTTTATCATAACTTCGGTTTTTAAAATATAACTCACTTATTATCATATCTAACCTTTAAAAGTAATTAGTAAGGTAATTAAATTTTCGAGCCAGTTTAAACTGAATAATTGGGATGAATGGTACTTTTTTATGGATACTATTTTACTGTACACAACTCTATCGTAACCGATAAATATAACTTTAAAACAATTGATGATTGATTCTAGATATATTTAATGATTTAACTATATTTTAGTAGTTAGATATTGGAGTTTAAAACAATAAATTATGGACCCTAAAATTATTTAATGGCTAAAATATAATTATGTATGGTACAATAATTTTTAAATTGATACACCTTAAAAAAGTCATTTTTTATATAATTATGATGTCAACTAATATTTGATGGATTTAATTGATGTACAATGTTAGTGTAAATAAGTTTTACACAAACATCCAATAGTGTGACGCCACATCATTTAATGAATATCACACATTTTGTGTTATTAGATTCAATAAATGATATGGCATTACATCATTAGATGTCTATGTAAAACTTTTTTACATTGACAGTGTATATATATATTAATTAAACTCATATATATTAACTTGATTTCACTTAAATAAAGTATTTTGTGTAGATCAAAAGATTATGTGTTCGTTTAGTTTACAGTTGAGTATAATTGATTTTAGAAATCAATGGTTGATATGAATGATGCACGTTTTACGAAGTACGTTAGACGAAAGTAATTTAAAATTAATTCTGCAAAATCATGGTTTTACACTGTAGCAATTGAGAAACAAAAGGGTCATTAATGGGTGAGTCATTGGAAATGTCAGCATCGTCCTTTTTATTTTTCCACTATTAAAAAGATGCCATGTTATTTCTGCCTAACAAACTTGTTTTGGACTCTATAATTTAGCTATGACTCTTCCATTTTTTTTTGTCGAAATTTAGCTATGACTCAACAAACCTACTTTCATTTGTCAATTGGACTGGCGGGCGAGCTTATTCAGCCCACAATTGTTGCGGATTAGGCCTAAAATGCAATCTGAACACGGGTGGAAGCTATTTAAAGAAACGAATATTTCAAATTAATGATAAAAAAATCAATTTTCAATACTTGCCAATTACCATTACTTTTTTTTGGGATAATGTGGATGCTTTACTCTTTTATGAGTTGTGTGAAATAACTTAATAAGGGGTTAATATATAATTACATTAGAAAGAAAAACTCATTTTACTAGCGTTATGAACATGTAAAACTATTTGTTATAGCTTGTTTCATGAAAAAAAAAAGCAATTTTTATTTTGAAAATAATCACTTTTAATTTTTTTTATGTTTTTCAAACTTTTATAATTAAAAAAAAACAGATTTTTTTATTATTTAAAAGGCTAATTTGGAGATTTTTTCTTAAAAAAGTAGAAATTTTATAACTACCTTGTAAAATAAAAGCGCATTTTATAATTGTAATCAAATAAAAAATAACTTATGTTTTATAAAAAAATCTCTAGAAAAAATAAATTTATCATTTATACCATCTTAAAATTACTTTTTACAAAAGTTTAAACAAACGATTGATTGATTGATTAGATTCACATTAACTAACAACAACAGCAAAGGCTGGACCCACACATCCAATTTGCTTCTTAAACCAATTACCCACCATAATTATTCAAATGGTTAAAGTTATTCACCTAAAATTTTTAGTGTTAAATCATGTATTTGTTTTAATACATAATTCTCACTTCACTAGTGTGAGTGTGGAACTTTTTTTTTTTTTTTGTGTATAAGGAAAACAATGAGATTTGAATCTAGAACCTCATGTTAAACTACCCAAACCCCCAATCACTAGATCGACTCTAATGTGAGTGTGGAACTTGATCAAATGGTCTCTTTATGAAGTTTATATTGAAAATGATGGAATTACAAATGAAAAAGAAAGAAAATTTAGAAGGAAGGGATCAAATCCCCCATGTCTCAAACACTTAACCAACTTACCTAAATCATCATAATTAAGATTATGTAGTTTACCAAAAGTAAAATTAATTTTGATTAAACATTTTAAGGAATTATTATGAAAATGTTTTAAATGAGCTACTATTTATGCTTCAGAATATATAAAAAATTGTTGCACTTTTTAGGTGAAAATTAAAAATGCCACAGATTTGAACTTACATATTCTTGTTATGTGAGTTTAACTTGAAATTGTTATTAAAATTTTTACATGTTACTCAATAATGTATATATTTTAAATAACTCATATGTATATAAATTGTATTAAATTCAAAACATATCATATATGTGTTTTGTTAACGCTCTGTTTGGTATAGATAAGATAATAGAAAATAGAAATTCTTGAGAAAAGTAGTGTAGAAATGCGCCATTTCTCTATTTTGGTTTCTCAAAGAAATAGGGTGGAGGTTCTTAAAAGTTATGGAACCTGTAGTGTTTGCATTTCTCCCTACCAGAGGCGAGATTTAATGTAGAAATGGAAAGGCCGCTCTCTATCCCTCTCTTCCTTATGCGCATCCAGCTTGTTACTGGTGTTATATTAGGCTTGCAGCATCGCGACCACAACTCTATCCCCCTCTTCCTTCTGAGCATTCACCACCGTAGCGGTCGCTCGTACCATTGCGCCGTCGCTGCCACTACAAGAAAATCGAGGTTTAGCGACGGCCATGAGTCGTCGCTAACATTAGAAAAGTCGTCGCTACAGGCCCGTCTTTAATGCAGTAGCGACGAGTTTTTCAGCCGACGCTAGTTCGCGATGGCCTGGCCGTCGCTAGCTACGGGTCATCGCTAAAGTCCTGGCCGTCACAAGTTAGCGACAGGCGTCATGTAGAGACGGCCTGCCCGTGGCTAAGCTTATCCCCTTTTAGCGTCGACTTTTGTTAGCGACGGCCAGGCCGTCGCTAGTAATAATTTTTTTAAATAATATGATTATTTAGTTAATTAGAATTATAAAATTATATAAAAAATCATGGTAAAAATTAAATAATATTGTGCGCATTAGTGTTAATCTAAGTACACATTAATATTAACTTCACGGAAAAGTACATCAATATTAGTATTAACTTCACGAAAAAGTACACAATATTAATATTAATCTAACTATACATTATTTTCATCTTCTTGATCTTCATCATCCTCTTCATCTTCATTGTCATCCCACTCATCTTCATCCTCATTTGATGGGATGTTTTCATTCTCAGATTCACCATCTTCAACTATAGTCTCAGGCTGAATAACTGGTTCATATCGATTCTCAGCTAAGCCTGACAACTGTTCAATGTCTACAACTGGTAAAACAGTTGAGGTGTCATCAGCCTGATAAGGAACTTCTTCATCAACCCCATCAACCTCAACATGACCCCTTGGTTTTGTTGTGATTGCCACAATTCAACCTCGTAAGTCCTTACATGATTCTGGATAAAGGGGTATAATAGACATGTCTTGCTTTTTGTTCAAGAATGAATGGATCATACTGATTATACTTTCTACTCTTCCTTATTTCTACGATATTATATTGTGCTTGAACTCGCATCTCCACCGTTTGTGGTTAGATCAAACCATTCACAATAGAAAATACAAATCAAGTTAGGCAAACCAAGATACTCTAATTCATAGATATGGTGGATGATACCGTAAAAGTCATCTTCACCGCCATCGGTAAGTCCTTTTACATGCACTCCACAATTTGTGGTCTTTTTTACCCTCACACCAATCCTTTGTCTGAAATCTATAGCCATTTATAAGGTACCTGTTCCATGACTTTGCTTTAGAGTTCGGTCCCCAAGCTAATGATTTAAGTTCATTGTGTTGGTCACTCCATTTCGCTCATCACGAACCTAATGATAAGAAGCATTTAATATTAATTAAATTCAGTTTACTCAGTAACAAATAGAAAAAAGTGGATGATCAAACTTACATAGTTCCTAAACCATGTTGGAAAGTCTGAATGTATTCGAGCAGAAGAATTCTGATCATTGATCGAGTGAAATTGTAAGAATAAGCTCAAATGGAACAAATAATTAAATTATTCATTTGTAAACCATCAAACCTAAAGACAATAAAAACATGGTCACTTACTCAAGGTATGGTTTAACTTCATTGCAATTGATCAATATATGTACATGAGCTGATTTCCATTCATCATGCTCAACCTTGTTTCTCCTAAACCCTTTTTTACTTCTTCTGAAAGGGTGATCACTTTGCAAAAATCTACGATGACAATCAAACCATATGTTTTTTCCACCATGCTGAAATGTGAAAGCTTTTGTGTCTTCCATACAGTATGGACGTGCTAATTTACCCGTTGTTTACCAACCAAATAACATTCCATACGCCGCAAAATCATTGATAGTCCACATCAAACATGCACGCATGAGAAAGTTTTGTTTCATGGAAATGTCATAAGTCAGAACACCATACCTTCACAACTGTTGCAGATCATATATTAAAGGTTGCAGAAACACGTCTATGTTTGCCTTGGATTAGTTGGACCGGGTATTAGACAAGTCAAAAACATATATGCCTTAGTCATGCACAATTCAGGAGGGAGATTATAAGGTGTTAAAATAACAGGCCAACGGGAATATGGTGAAGTCGAAGCTTGAATGTAGGGTGTAAACCCATTAGCACATAACCCCAACCTTACATTTCTTGGTTCATTTGCAAAATCAAGATACACATTAGCAAAGTGTTTCCATGCTTCCCCGTCCGATGGATAACGCAATAAACCAGAATCATTCTTATTCTCATGATTCCATCGCATTTGTGCAGCAGACTCTAATGAAGCATACAATCGCAGCAACCTTGGAATAATTGACAAATAAAACATCCTCTTCACTAGAACATCTTTATATCTCCCCTTCCCAACCTTACGAGGAACAAACCTCGGACCATTACAAAACATGTATCCAGTTAACATAGAATCATCCTTGAAATACAACATGCAACCATTCCTACAACAATCAATTTTTTCCGCCTTCAATCCTAACTTAGACACCAATTTGGTCGCCTGATAATAGTTTTTTGGAATGTTGTTGGGTGTTGGAGCTACATCAACTAGCATTTGGATGAAATAATCCAAACACTTTTCAGTAACATGTCAATTACTCTTACTGCTAATAACCTCACAACTATTGATAACCTAGAATCATTTGCTCCATCATAGATTGGCTGGATTGCAGATATTAACATATCATAAAACCGTTGGGCATCTGGGTTAGGTGGCTCATGGTCATTATCATCTGTTTCATCAGGTATAGGCCTAAATGCATCATACACCATTTGAGTCATTGAGGCAAACTGAGGTTCATAACTCATATCTTCACCACTATTATCATCATCTCCCAACTCAACATTATTAGACCTTGCTTCTTCGTGGTTAGTCCATACCGAGTAGTTTGGTTTACATCCAGACTTCAACAAATGAAGTCTAACTAAAGAAGGTTTCAAAATACTCTCACAATTACATTTCACACATGGACACCTAATCCATCCATCAGACATAAATGAAGGTTGTTCCATAGCCTTATTAATAAATCTCGAAACCCCTTCAATAAACTCATTATTCAATCTCCTAGAAGAATCAACCCTATCATACATCCATCTACGTTCCATTTGTCTACAATTCAAAAATTATATAATTTCAGCATAAAAATTTCACATATCACAACACAAACACATGCACAATTCTATATTATCAGCACACAACTAGCACCCTTCATAGGTTCTCACCTATTGAGCTCATCTCTCCACTAACAAACAATTCATACAATACAAACACATGCACAATTCTATATTGCCAGCACACAACCAGCACCCTTCATAGGGTCTCACCTATTGAGCTTAGCTCTCCACTAACAAACAATTCATACAATACAAACACATGCACGATTCTATATTACCAGCACCCTTCATAGTGTCTCACCTATTTAGCTCAGCTCTCCACTAACAAACAATTCATACAATATAGAGATAAATTACAACAATTACATCACACATAGGAGTGAAGGCAATACCCGTTCGATGCCCACAACGGAGATTCACTGCCAGCAACGTCTACCCATGGTAGTTGGACGCCGTTCACCGCCTTTTTACAAAAAACAGTGGTTGTTTCACAAAATAATCGGTAAGATTGAAGGGTTTTGTGAGAGGGAGAGGTTGAAGGAGAAAAAGAGCTTGAGGGACAGTGATGGAGAGGTTGAGGGATATTTTCCGGTGTTGGCCGCGGTGGAGGAGGAGAAGAGAAGGAGGGAAGAAGAAAAGAGAAAGAAGAAAGAAGTGACGGTCTCGTATTAGTTTAAAATGTATCGACGGCTACGACGTCGCTACATTTAATTCAGGTAGCGATGGCTAGGCGCTACGGTCAAGAAAATCGTCGCTACATTTGAATTCTAAATTACACCCGCGTAATTTTTTTCAAATATGTGACGGTCGTAGCGACGGTCTCACTTTCCAATTAGCGACGTTGGAATCGTTGCCAATATGAAAATAGGCAGTCGCTAATGCCAATTTTCAGTTAGCGACGACCTAACCATTGCCAACCCGTCGCTATGTTTTCACAGTTAGCAACGGCGTGGCCATCGCTAAAGTTTTCTACTACGTAAAAATTAATGTTAAATTAAAAAATCCATTCGCGACGGTTTGGCCGTCGCTAATAGCGACGACAGGTGGCCGTCGTGAAATAGTCGTCGCTGAAAAATAAATTTCTTGTAATGCGCATTGATTGCTTCTTCACGAGCGCTCCCCACTTCTCAACCTCAGATCTGCGTCTCCGACTGGCTCCAGCCATCGTGCAACGCAAGCCAACCACTGATGGGTTCGCTGCATGTCGTTCCTAGGTGTGTTTATTGCATCCCAGCCACCACACTGCCACTCGTCATCGTCATTTATCGCATCATTGTCCCCACCTCCCACTCTATCCCAGCCGGCCACCACTGTGCGCCGTCTCCGACATGCGAACGACCGTCATCCTCTCCCCCTGTTGTTGCAGTCGCAATGCCGCTATGTTAAATCACAGGCTACAACAAAAAAAAATCCTCTGCTCCTTCCTCTATTCACAAAGAAAATTAACAATTAATCGATTTTGTTAAATAAAAAATCGATTATGAGGTTGTTGTTGGTGGGAAGTATTAACTAAATTAATAAAATATATAATCTTTGTTCTATCTCTTCAATCAAACCAAACAACTCAAATTTACATTTATCTTCTACTTTGTACCCATTTCTCTCACACCAAACCATCTATAAATCATCTTTATCTCAATCTTACTTCTCTCTTCTCTATTTTTTTCTTCTCCATTTCTACACTATTATCAAACATAGTGTAAGCGAATGAGTATGTAATTAATTGTCGTGTGAACAAACAGTCTATATGCATAAGTAATAAAAAAATTGATGACGATAATGATAATGATCTTAATAATAAAATCAATTTTTTGTCATAATAATAAAATCATTCTTGAAAATGCACTACTAGAAAAATAGAATTTGCCTACGGTGTTTTAATAGGAGTTGAAACAACTCCCGGTAAAACAATTCGATTTGGAGTTGCCCACGGGTATTTATTGTGGTTTGTCAAGCGTTGTAAATCGATAGAGTTTTTGGCGATTTATCCACTTTAATTGAGGTTTAAGTGTGTTTAAGATTTTTTTCCTCATTTTTAAAGCTTTAGTATAAAGTAAAAAGATATAGCTTTCTTATTACTTTTTCTTAACCGAAATAGTTTCTCGATCTAGCTTTCCTTTTCGCGAGTGCCCTAGCTTTCCTCTTAACTTTGCAACCTCTCTTCATTGCGCGAGTTTCCTCCCAAAGCTCCGTCGCTCACCGACAGATTTTCCTCACTTTCCGTCACCAGTAGTAGTGCCTCCATCGTACAGCCTCTCTGCATCGATCGCCGGCAGTAGCGTCTCCAATTCCATCGTGATTAAGAGTAAGCTCTTTGCATCTATTTGGGATTTTCTTTCCTTTCCCCCTTGAATTAGTTCCTTTCTTTCCTTCCATCTGAACAAAATATATAAATTTCTGTCACATGCATCTATTCATTTTGCTATAATTGCATTATTTGTTGTAATGAGGCGTAGTAGCATTTCGTTAGTACTTGGTGACATAGGAACATTTCTGATTTGTATTAGCTAAGTTTGTATTTAGTTACATTTTCCTTCAGGTATCATTATTTTCTATAGCAGTGTTATACCTTGTTGATGAAACCTTACCTTACTTTTCTCCATTCTTGGTCTGAATTATTTAATTATTGCTCTAATATCCAAGCTTCCAGACATTCATCATATATATATGTAGTATTCTACTATTCTCACTCCATTGTGTCTGTTTTGCCTTGGTATCATTTATTTTATTCTTCATTTCTTCATAAGGATTTCTTTAGTTTACACTGCTTGCATTGTTGTTCACACCATTGGAGACTTCCAGATACATATATGATTCGGAAGGCTATCTTGGATGAAGCAGGCTGTTTATATCGGAATTGGCACAACAGGCTTCATGATCATTACTTGATGTTTAAAACAAAGGAGGAGGCATTGAAGCATATTCCTGATGATGTCAATGAATCTGATTGGAAAATCTTGGTTGATTGTTTTAGCAGCCCTTCTTTTGAGGTACATTAATTTATGATGGTCTCTATCCACCATAGTGCCCTTCTTAGAATTTTATAAATTTGTCTTTTAACATTGTCAATCAGTAAGTGCTCCTCCCTCTCCCAATCTTAATGGCAATGTAACTTTGGACAGTGTAGTTTCACTCGTTTATAAATTAAATAAATTTTTGGTATAATATTGTAAATTTATTGTCTATTGTTAGGAATTTCTTATAATATGGTAACTTTCAGCATCATGTTTGCCAAACAATCCGCCTGGCATTCTGGTTTTTGTCTGCAATTTTAGTATTCTTTGATACTCATGATCCATAATATTATATGGATGAAACCAAGATAATTTACTGGGGGTTTTGAATTCCCAGGTAAATCACTCACAATTATTCGCGGTTTAAACCCGAGGGAATTACCGGGGTTTGAAACCCATGGTTTCTGAACCCCAGGTAAATCCCATATTTTCCAGCAGTTGTCTCAAACCGTGGGTAGTATGTTCCTCACGCCAGGATTGCCTACGTTTTAAGCAACCGCTGGAAAAACACTTAACTGGGGTTTAAACCCCCGGTAAATCCAAAATTAACCCACGGAAAAACAATTTTTTCTTGTAGTGATGGCATATGATAGGTCCAGATTTGGGTCACAAAATTATAATGAAGCAAGGCTTGGGACTATAATACCCTGCCAAAAGGATACTCATTACGATCCATATAACTATAATTATAACAACTAGTGTCCAACCCGTGTGATGTATGAGTATTGTTATTCAAATAGATTGTTTATACTTAATACTATAATATATTTAATTTAATTAATATATATATGTAAATTTTAGAAAATGATAATGATTAGTGATTTTTTTCATATTAAAATTTATACTTGTTTATATACAAAGAATTAAAAAAATAGAAAAATTATTTGAAACAACAAATTTCAAACATTAATAATTATAAATGTAAAATATACCATACTATATCATTTATATTTTTTTGAAATATCTCTTTATACACTATATTTTTCATCAAATTATAACGTTTAAAAATATAATCACATATAAGAATCATAAGTCATTGTCGAGACTTCACCCTAGATATAGCAATATATATATTTTTTGGTTTAACCACAGGTATCCTCCACTAGAGGCAATCTTGTTTGAGTCGGGAACATCCACATCATATTGTGGGGCTAGCTCTCCCAACGGGGATTTTTTCCATCAACAAGACTCGAACCCGAGACCTTGCTTAAGGGGAATCAAGCATGTACCACTTGAACCAACCCCCGTTGGTAGATATAGCAACATATAATTGACCATGATAGAAAACGTTTTTTTGGTAAATAAACACCAACATGTGACAATGTCTAGCTTTGACTTTTATTAATGGTCACAACAAAACAAAAAAAAATGAAAATTTTCTTCATTGAAACTTTAATAGAGTGAGATGATCAAATAGAAATAAAATCATTTGAGGTGTCCCCAAATGTGTTCCGCATTTCTGATTTTTTTTTTTTGAAAAAAATGAAAATCTAGTTTATATACATTTAAATGTAAATAAATATAATATACTCCCTCTGTTCCTTTTTATAAGGCACACTATATTGAATTACAAAGACCAATTAAAGCTAGTTAATTATTTTATTTGAGTTTTAAAAAATAGTTTAATTTTCTAGTTTTGCCCTTATTTAATATTATTAACTAACTCCACTATCATTTGATAGTTGGAAAGACATTAAAGTTAATAAGGGCAAATAAGGAAAATTATAATAAATATTTTCTTCAAATTGTAAAGTGACTTATAAAAAGGAACACAAAAAATTCTAAAAGGTGTGCCTTATAAAAAAAAGAATTGAGGGAGTATGTATTTATCATGTGATTTCAATTCCCTATTGTATTCATTTCAAAATATTTAGCGTTGTCTTATCATTTTTGTTTACTTAAATTCTTATTATTTATATATATTTTCAATTGCAACATGTAATGTATTTATATATGTATTTAATAGTTTAATTTTAAAATATATAAAATTTTTTCACGCCTAATTTTTTTCTTTCCTTCTATCTCTCTTTCTTTCTTTCTTTCCTTCCTATCACATCAATTGTCATTTATTTCACACTCTCTTTTAATTTGTTTCTTTATATCTCTTTCTTTTTTTTACTTTAAACACCCAAATGTTAACTATCAAAGTTTTAATACTTTTAAAAAGAATAATAATATTTTCACATTTTTTTGTTTTACACTTCCTTTAACACCTTAATTTTTTTTTCATTTTCCTCTTCATTTCATACCACATTTTTCACATTCTTTATCTTTATTATTTTTTCTTTCTATTTTTCTCCTTAAAAAACTTTCTATATTTATCTGCCCACTATCTATGTATCTTATAGGTTAGACTAGATTTAGATTCGAACCCCCACTCATCCCTTTAGGGTGAGGTAAAATGTAAGTACCTCTATAAGTGCTCAAAGAGCTTGAAGGCTTTCTCTGCCTTGGACTAGGGAACCATCCCTTCACCCTAAATTTTAGTGGAAAAAAAAGACTAAATTTAGAACTCTTAACCTTAAAAATTAAAAAAAATTAACCTCACAATGAATAGTGATAAAAAAATGTAATAATATAGATCGATAGATGATGAGAAAGAGGACATCCATAACTTATCAAATTAATGACAATCCATCTCAATCAAAACCTTAGAGACTCCTACATCCTTGAGCATCTTATAAAGGCACGTAAAATGTCCCCACAATCCCATTTTAACGGGGAACAAATTCTCAGCTCTGCACTGATGAGTTTTCCCTGTAGTAGGCTGCCACCCGCATCTAGTTAAGAGTGACCTTAAATGGAGCCTCTACTACATTTAGCTAAGGCTATTTGTTGAGTTTGGAAGCTATAATTACTATATTAAGTTAAGAATCTAACACTTCAAGTTTTCTACTATATTAAGTGAACATTAAAAGTACCACAAATTGCAAATAAAATGTTCCACTGCATTTAACTATCCCTCACCCGTTGCGGGATAGGTGAGGTGACTCACAATCCCTAATTCCCTCTTCTCCACGGAGGCGTATGTGGTGGACGTCAGCGCATCTGGGTCGTGGCTATTTGAGGAATAGATCCAGCCATCCAGGTAAGAGACCTTGAAAATAATCTATCCTAAAATACTTTTTAATAAATCAAATTTAATAAATTAAAATTAAAAATTCATAATGTGCGTGTATATATATATTGTATTTAATTTAATTTAAACAACATTATTTTTTTATAAAATTATAATTTAAATATATTTTGAAATACTTAAAAAATCGTGTATCAGATAAATTACTATCTAATTGATGTTGAATCGTATAATAAAACAAATTATTTTCAAAATTTTTTATGCTCACTCGAAATGTGATTTTTTTTTTAATTTTCCTTTGTTTTTTATGCTTATTTTTTTTAATGTTATTAATCTTTACCAAAATTTACCCTTTTACATAATTCAAGTGTAAATGTCGTTCTACAAAATATCTATTCATGTTATATTTAAGTTTTTTTCTACTTTAATCATAATTGATTTTATCTTATTCCTGATATATTTTTCTAATTATACTATTACATAAATATGGAAGAAAATTTACTTAAAAATAGATATAGATATAGATAAGTATGGAGATATAAATATAGATATAAATATGTATAAATAGATAGATATATATAGAATCGTAATGGGTTTGTTAAATGGAGCAAAATCAGGTTTTGCATATGATAAATCGCAGGTTCAATTCAAGCCCCCAATAAGATAAATGTAAATTCTCTCTTTGAACCCTCACCCTAATAAAAATTATAGATGTATAGATATAAATTATAAATTATATTATTATATAACACGCATAGATTTTTTTGTTCAAACAATAGATATCCTCTATAGGGAATATCTATGCAACGATGAGTATCAATATATACTAAACCCAATACAAAACAATTCAATGTATTAATTCGCACAATGAGTATCAATATTCAGGGTTTTGCACGTGGATCCAATGGAAAGATAAAATTTATATTTCACTATGCAATTAGATATTGAAAAATTTAACTAACAATTTAATAGATTAAATAATTTTGAACCAAATATTACTATATACGTACTACACAATACACTCAACATTTGAATTATTAATATAACACTAAACTGAATTGGATTTAATAGATATATATTTTCTGTATAAAAAAATTTTTATACAAACATATATACAATGACATATCATATCGTTTATTGTTTAGGACATCTCATATATTATTAAATTTAATAAATATTATAATATCACATTTTTTTTGACGCATTATAACATCACATTATTAGATCTATGTATAAAACTTTTTTTTATATTAATAGCGTATATATATTAAACTCAACACTTATACTCTAAAGTTTATAACTACCATGTAAAAAATAAAAAATAAAAGAGGCAACAACCACCAACGGATATGCAGCCTAACGAAGGAGTTGGTGGTTAGGGCAGAAATCTCCACCTTAACATGTTTTGTTATATCTTTCCTTCAAGCTTCAACTACTATATAGTTTTGTGTTTGTGATTTATTATTTTTCATTCTATTTTCTGGGTACTTTTTCATTCTATTTTTATGCTTAATATTTTGCTACAATTCCACTTTTTATCCTCTTTTTTATTAATTTTAAGTTATTATTAATTTTTTGGAAGTTAAATATTTTTATTAAAAATTAAAATAAATAGTGTAATAATATTAAAATCAGTAATATAATTTATATAACAGTGTAATAATTATATTTTAAGTTATTATTTTTTATTATACTATTTATTTTAATTTTTACTAAAATATTTATCTTCAAAAAATTAATTAGAAATTAAAATTAAAAAAATCTAAAACTGCAATTACCTAAAAATATATTTTTGTCTAAAAAATATAATTTATATAAAAATTATGTAAATGTGTTTTTTTCGTGTCATTCTATATTTATTAGTTATATAAACAACCAATTTTACTAAACACTTTAAATTTAATTAACCATCTTATAAACTTTCACTTTCCGGAGCTTATTCATCTAACACTTTATTTTTATCAGTTGAATTTTCCAAATGAAGTGTAATCCATATGAAGTGTAATCGATTACCAGAAGCTGTCAAGTTTAAAAATGAAATCTTTTGAACTGGTAATCGATTACCAACATGATGTAATCGATTACAAGTGAGCTGAAAATTCAAAATTCAAATTTAAGTCACAACGGTTTTAAAACTATTTGAATTTTGAAAGGTGTACGTGATCGATTACAATACCCTTGTAATCGATTACCAGCGAGGTTTTTAAAAAAAATGAGAAAAAACACAATTCTTCATCGAGAGACACAAAACTTCATTTGTTTTATTATAAATATATGTCTCCATTTTGAAAAATGGGTAGAATACTCGAGCAATAATAAAAAAAATGTGAAGAATCTCTTTAGAAATTACTTTGGCCAAACACTTGCATATTCATTGAGAATTCTTATAGGATCTTCAAATTGTATTATCTACTCTTAGAGAGAGTTTATCCTGTTCAAACATTATCTTCTCATTCTGGTGTGATTAAGAGAGAGTGC
This sequence comes from Sesbania bispinosa, assembly GCA_026901365.1. Taxonomy (NCBI): domain Eukaryota; kingdom Viridiplantae; phylum Streptophyta; class Magnoliopsida; order Fabales; family Fabaceae; genus Sesbania; species Sesbania bispinosa. The sequence continues at coordinate 355,022 of QLOH01000570.1, forward strand.
ATCTCGTAAGTTGTAAGTGAAACTCAACTCAAGGGAAAGAGTTCCAAGGTATGTGAATGTTCATCTTTTGTAAAGGATTTTACAAAACTAGTGGAAATCTCAAGTGGGTGACTTGAGGACTGGACGTAACAAAGGGTTGACCGAACCAGTATAAATCGAGTTTGCAATTCTTCTTCCCTAATCTTTTACTTATTTATTGTGATTGCTAAATTAGTAGTTTGCATATATATATTTCATCATAAAAGAATTATTGTAAGTATAGTAAAAGATAGAAAAAGTAAGAGAACGAAAAAGAGGAAATTTGGATTAACTTAATTTACCCCCCTCTTAAGTTACTTGAGGCCACTTGTCTAACACTACCCGGCTCGAACAGGATTGCCTCCCGTGGAGGATACCTGTGGTATTGCACAAAAAAAACATTAATTCTATTTTACAATTTATGATTTTGAATCTAACTTTAATAACTTTCAAATTATTAATTCATTAGTTTTTTAGTTAATTATTGAAAACATAATAAAATAAAATACTTTTGGAGGAAGTAAATGATTACAGTAAAAACGTGTAAGAGAGCCAACATAAAATATTTTACTTTATGATATTAGATTAGATATTGTGTACAAATATTAATTAAAAATAAGATAAAATACATTTTTAATCATCATTGTAAAATAAGTGGATTTTAGTTTTGTTTATTATAAACACTTATTTTTCATTTATATTATAATAAGATATACAATTTTAAAAAACGTGACATAAAAGAATTGCCACCTAATAGACATTATTGTCTATGTGAGTTTTTGTGACAATAAAAAATTTCATAAAAGGAAAATTTCCTTTTTTTAAGAGTAATATATTATGTAATTTGTAAAAAAAATTAGATTTTAAAAAATAGGAACAAAAATGAAATTTTTAGGAGTGTCCAACACTTATTATTTTATAAAAATAAAAAACATATTTTATTCTAAAAAATATTCTTTTAAATAAAATTTTATGAATTAAACGATGATTTTTTTAATTGAAACACATATTATTTACGATTTTTCTGAGATGTGTAATATTATATAGGATAATAAAATAAAAGTGAAAAGATTTTATTTATAACTATTAATTTTATCATTGCATTGAGTGATGTGATAATTGTAAATTTGCAATAAAACATTTTTATTTTTACTTTATTATCCCATTCTAACATGTTAGAAAAACAGTAATACTTAATGTTTATTTATTTTTTCAATAATTTTCTTTTCTATTTATTTGTTCTGTCACGGTCACGACACACACGAGCACGACCTGGTTATTTCACTCGTTGCGCGCTGGGAAGGATACGGAAGCCGAAAAGGCAAGCGAATCGAACAGTAGCTCAGTAGTCTCTTTCTCTCTTTGCACGCCGAAAAGGCAAGCGAATCGAACAGTAGCTCAGTAGTCTCTTTCTCTCTTTGCACGCCGTTTCTTCGCCTCGTAAGTATTCTGTCACCACAGATCCAATTACGTACCCTATTCATCTATTGCTTCTCCTTTGCATGGTACATGTTATAGGTTACAGATGAATTTCCCCGTTTGAAGCTGAAGCAATTCGTTTGTCAGGTTTCGGGGCAACAATGAAGTCGGCCGAGGCTGGTGAGCAAATTCACTTCACTTTATATTTGAATTTGTGTTCTTATAATTTTTGAAATTTGCCGGATTGTCTTTGCGTTGTGTTCTTTCGTGTCAAGTCGTGCTTTCTAACTTCAAAGTCTCCCCACTGAGATTATTTGAATTTAATATTAGGTTAGACTTCCTTTGTGTATAGCCATTGAGATTGAGGAATGGGAAAGGTAGTGAAACTGATTTGTTTGGGTTCATGGAACAGAGTGAAATTGGAAGGTATCGCGGGTAGTAGTAATTATCATTATCATTCTTACATTTTAGGTTGTTAATTTCCTCCAAGAGAGGGAAAGGTTGGCAGACACTTGACACATAGGTTTGGGAACATTGTACAACAGGGTGAATTATGCCTCTAGGTATGAGGCAGTGAGGTAGTAGGTCTGTGAGGTCTCCCTTGGTTGCCCGAGAACTTGTTCCGAGTCCTGAAATGAGCAGAAGAGGATGGGTGGGATGACTTAAGGATGGAAAGGATGGTATGTATTTGCATGATATGGGCTTTGGCCATATATGTCCAATGCAGGATGGAAAGAAAACTTTTTTTTTCCTTCTCTTTTCTTGAAGAAATGAATTCTACCATGTTCTGTTTCCTTTTATTTTTGGTGGAAAAGATTGAATGTTCATTAAGTATCTATTTAGAGACAATGGACTGAAGAAATTACCTTCCTAGGCATGCCTCCTTCCGCTAACTAACCTATCTATTTATTTTTGGTGTTTAAATATGGGAAAATACTGCATTAATTTTGGAAGAAGTGGCTTGATTCTTTATCTATTATAACAGACCTTCTAAAGATGGCAGAGAAGCTCGAGTCAGAGAAATTAGCGACGATCAAGTTCACTCCTACACATGTCAATGATTTAGATGGACTCCTTTCTGATACCTATGCCAGACTGTGTCCAAAATCACTTGATTATCACAATAGGAGAGATTTAGTTCGCATCTTCAATGTGATAACAAAGGAAATATATGGTAATCTATTTTTGTCTGAAAATTTGCACTTATAAGAATTCAGCAGCATCTATTCTAACATGATTAGATCTAATGGCACTATTTACTCTAATCTTTCTTTAATGTTTCCATGTTCCAATTCATTCAAAAGTGGTAGAGTTGAGTGTGTTTTTTACCCATTCAGTCTTTTTACTATAGAAACAATAAAATAAAAAATGAAGCCATTCTTTGGGTCATGTAATGGAATATCAAACCAAACTGCAATGATTTTTCTTCCATTTTGATTGATTTGGGCCTCAGTTATTCATTTTATGCTTTCTGTTTTCATACCGTGAGCAAAATGTCTTTTGTAGAGAAGCATCTTTTGCATGATTAACATTAGACAATGTCAAAGAATTGTGAAATTGATGTTTCTTGTGCATTGATTTTTTCACACATTTTCCTTTCAGGCAATAGCAATAACTCCCCTTTTGTGGAAGGATATGGGTCATTTATAATGGATATGTTCAATAGAAAAAGTGATCTTGACTTGTCTATCAATTTTAGCAATTCAGTTGAAGTTTCTCGACAGCAGAAAATTGAAACCCTTCGAAAGTTCAGAAAGAAATTGTACTCAATTCAAGGTAAGCCTTTCTTACTATCAGTTTTTATTTTTAGCTTTTGTTAAGAGGAAGTTCTGCAATGCACATAAATTATCTTATTATAGAATTCTGTCGATCAAATCTTATACACTAATATGTTGGGAGTTAATTAGAGTTCATAGGCAAAAACAAAATAAGTTTGTTTTATGTGATACATTATATGAAGCATATTATTCAGAAATTTAATCTGAGAGCTTTATATTATTTAGGTTTCTTGTATAATTGATTGTCATCAGTCATCACAGTTCTTTTCACCGAACACATGTGTGTGTATTGGTTTTGTGCATAGATCTTAGCCCATGTGGATAGTGAATCATGTGGCATGTATTGTATACTGAACCATAATCAATTATGGCAAGGACATTATGACTTGTTAATATAGAATGTTTAGATATATATGGGGTTCTCAATATATCCTAGAGATCAGATGTGTGTAGAAGATGAAGTTATTTGAGAGAAAAGTCATCACCTTGTTTTACTAAATGTCATAAATACCTGAATGTGGCAAGATCTAGATGTAGTATAGATATGACAATGAGTTGATAATTTCTTATATGGTTACCACAAATTTGGGCAGAATGCACTTTGGTTGGACTGAAGCCTTGAATTATCAAATTTAATGTGGTATGAACTGCAATTCATTTTTTTCTCCTGGATAATAGTCGCACTCTATCTAAAAATTGCATGATCTGATTTCATGTTTTGTGGTTATATGATTTAGTTCTATCTTGAACTGCGGGGAAATATATCATTTACGATATTAAACTGAGCGGAGAATATTTCTACTGACAGAATAGATAGTTTTAAATAAGAAAGCTATAGACCAAGTTAGTTTTAATAAGAGTACAAAGGACTTGTAACTAGAAAAATAAAATTTGTTGTTCTCCTTATTATGATCTCTTTGAAAACAATTCTGACACCGGCATATTGGGTTTAATTTATTTTCTTTGTGGGATGTGGGTGTGTTATGAATCTATAGGCTTGATGACCTTGTAAGAAATATAACACTAATGTTCTTGTGCTGCAGGAAAAGGGCATGTTACTGGTTTACAGACTATCCTGACTGCCCGGGTACCAATTATAAAAGTTACTGATAGTGGAACAGGTATTGAATGTGATTTATCAGTTGATAATAGGGATGGCATTGCAAAATCCCATATAATCTATGCAATTTCTGGCATGGATGAAAGATTTCGAAAGCTATGTTTCCTGGTAATTAATTATTCTTGTCTTTTTGATGATATTTTAATGAAATTTAGCATCATAATGTATGTTTTATCTTAATATTCAAGCAATTGTTGCATGCTACTGCTTATATTTGCCAAGCTTTCAAGTTAATATTTCCATTCAAAACAAATTTGAAATGAGAAAAAAGCAGATGGAATATTGCTAGTGATATTGAAATTATGATAAATCGTCACATCCTCAAGTTAAATACAGGATTTTTTCAGATGGAGTATTGACCGTGACAAGGCATGTGTATGGTCATATGCAATTGGAATGAAAATTTTATGCTATTTCTGGTCTGAAGTTACTGATGCGTGCAATGTACAAGAATATAGAAAACAATCCAAATTTTAAGGCTTAATTGTATAATCAGACTTATCAGAAAGCTACAATAATTGGCAATCAAAAGTTTTTAATGCATTTCATTTCAGTAAAACCTGAGTATATCCATACCTTTCTTTGTCGGTGGGCTCATTTGTGGTGCATTTGATTGACCTCTTTATGCTAAGTGGCAAACCTACTGTCCAAGATACTTGTTTTTGTATAATTGATTAATTTTCAAAAGTGGTTTTTGTGCTAATTTAATTTCTGCCTATTGTAGATGAAATCATGGGCTAACGTACATTATATCAACAGTTCCAAAGACCGTACTTTGAATTCTTTATCTATTGTATTGCTCGTTGCTTTTCATTTGCAGGTATTAAACATTTAAAGTATTTGGTTGAAGTACATATCATTTTTGGAAGTATTACATTTTATAGTAAAGTTGGGAATTTGAATTTAGTACGATAGTCAATATTTCAATAGATTTATATTTGATTGGGGAATTGCTACCTATTGAGCGGTGATATAGAATTGGACATAAAATAGATTTCATGTATTAAGACTTGGTAAATGGTCTTTTACATGATAGATGTAAATGGTCTATTATCGTGATTCGTGAGTTATTGACAATTATTTGATAGATGTTCTCATGATATTATGATTAAATCTGAATTAGGATCAGATTATAGGAGATGAGTTGTATATTAATATTGATTTGTCTTTATTTTGTTCTTTATTTTCCTTCTGATGTGTAGCTGATTTGGTTTCCTATTCTAGGTCAAGTTTGTCTATAAATTAGGACATGTATAATTCTAAAAGTTATCAGAGAAAAATAAAAATATTCTTTGTTACAATATGATGGTAATCTTTTGGCAAGAGCTGGATTAGTGTTATGAAGATGATTGGAAAATTCCAAGGTTTCGGCTTGGTTTCAGCTTGGATGAGGTACAGGGAAGGCTCCTAGGTCAAAAACCATTACCCTCTATCTCAGAAGTCTTGGAAATCAAACGCGAGGATGAAGGAGAAGGATTATGTTGGACACACCAAAATCACACCTAGCACAACAAACTGAAGGGTGAACCCTTGCAACTAAAGAATTTGACTCAGAAAAGGATATTCGCAAGAAACCATGGTTTGACCATGGTAGAAAACCGTCGCATTCAAAGGAGACTTTCTAGAAAATCCTTGGAAAACCACTGAATTGGAAAAAGGAATCTAGCAAAGAAGGACAGTGCTTTTCAGATAATTTCCTAGGAAACCAAAGAGCGTGTGTTTGGTTTGGCGTTGAAATCGGCCAAACTCAAGTTTGGATTTTCCAACGCAACTATTTCGAGCGTTGGAAACGTGAGTTTACCACGTTTCAATGCTAAACCAAACCAGTGTTATCAAATAGCGGTCATAGCGGCGCTATAGCGCTATAGCGTAGCGGTTTTTTAACAATCCGCTATGAAAACCGCGACGCAATTGCAGTTCCGCTATAAGCGCTATAGCGGCCGCTATATCCGTTGCGGTGATAGCGGACGTAGCGGAAATAGCGGAAATAGCGGTTTTTTTCGTTTTTTTTAATAGGGACACTGAAGAGTCAGCATGTGCAGCACATCACTTTTGCCAAAGGTTACACTACTAACCCTCCCACTCATGAAAAATCAAATGGGTAACCCTTCTAACACGTAAAAGGACTGTTCCATTCTGCTCCTCCATCTGCCTTCAGACATCCTCCTTCATCGTCATCATCTCCGGCGAGTCTCCGACGAGTTTACAGCAAGTCTAGGTAACACCAACGTCCTCTTCTGTTTTTTCTTTTCTCCTCTATCTCATTCTCTGTTTTGTTTTCGTTTACTCTTCTTCTGTTTTTTCTTTTCTCCTCTATCTCTTTCTTTGCTCTGTTTTCGTTTACTCTTCTGTTTTTTCATTTTTCTCCTCTACCTCTTTCTCTGTTCTGTTTTCGTTTACTCTTCTTCTGTTTTTTCTTTTCTCCTCTATCTCTTTCTCTGTTCTGTTTTCGTTTACTAATGCTTTTTGGTTTCTTTCCCTCACTTCCTCTGTTTTTTGTTTGATTTATTCCCCCTTTCATCATCTTTAGTTTTCATATTTTGTTTCTTTTTCTCTCCCTTCTTTTTCCCTGTTTCTTTGTTCCTCTTTTTTGTTTTCTCTGATTCTCTCTCTGTTTCTTTCCAAATCCGTTTTTCCTCATCCTCCTTATTCTGTTCTATTTTAAAATCCTTGACAAACCTTCTATTCATACTCTGTTTTTAATTTTTATGTGTAGTATGGCAAGTGAAGGATCATCAAATCCTTCAACAGTTGCAGTTTATTTTTATGCAGTTTTTTTACATATATAATTAATATATTTCAACCGCTATATGACTTCCGCTATTTTCCCGCGACGCTATCCGCTATTTCACATAGCGGAATTTTGGCTTTCCGCGATTTTCCGCGATCCGCTATTGACAACACTGAACCAAACACCTCCAGAGCCACTATCTACATTTGAGGCAACTCCATTTACAAAGGAACAATTAGAGCACATGAGCAAACTATTATCTTCTATAATGATAGTAAACCCATCTTGTTCTTTAGCCTAAAAAGGTACTTATCCCACTGTTGCACTCTATAGTTCAAATAAAAACTCAAACTCTTGGATTGTTGATTCCGGAGCAACTGATCATATGATAGTTTTCTCAAAGTTATCCTCTTCTTATAGTCATTGTGTAAGGAACAAAAAAATTGTAGATAGATCCTTCTCTACAATAGTTGGAATTGAATTGATTCCTCTTTTTCCATCATTAACTCTATATAATGTCCTTCATGTCCCTAATTTGTCATGTAATTCACTCTCTATTAGTAAAATCACGCCTGACCTTAATTTTCGTGCTATATTTGATTCCTCATGTTGCAAGTTTCAAGAATTGAATTCGGGGAGGACAATTGACGATGCTGGAGAGATTGATGGACTTTACATCTTTGAAGATGAATGTAACTTGAGTAGACAAAAGCAGATTTTTTTGTCTTGTTTTGAAGGATAGTGAAATAATGATATGGTACTATAGGTTAGGCCATCCAAGTTTTAGCTATTTGAACATGAAAACACCTGTTTCCTGAAATTTTCAAAAATAAAAGTTTATCTTCCTTGAATTGTGGAACTTGTCAATCAGCTAAACATAATCATTTCTTATTGAAACCCAATGAAGCATTCAATCCTTCTACCATAATCCGTAGTGATGTTGAGATCCTACCCTGATAAGTGTTTGGTTTATCACTTTTATCGACGACCATATTAGGTTGACTTTGGTGTATTTAATGAGGGAGAAATTTGAAGTGTAATCAATTTTTAAAACTTTTTCCCTTAATGGTGACAGCATAATTTTAGAAAACATTGTAGGTTTTCAAAAGTGATAATGACAAATAATTTTTCAATAGAAGGCTAAACCAATTTTTCATGGATACTGGAACTGTGCATCGAAATTTTTGTGTTGATACACCCTAACAAAATGAGGTGACTAAACGGAAAAATAAACACCTAGTGGAGCTTTATTTTTTTAAAATATGGTTCCAAAATATCCTTGGGGAGAAGCAATCTTGATAGTAGCGTATTTAATTAATCAGAGGTCTAATAAGGTCATGAATTTCAAAACTCCGTTGGAATTTTTTTTAAGCACTTCTCCATAGAATAGGCTGTCATAATTTTTTGAATTTATGAATCATCCACCAACTTATCTTGATTCACCAATTGATTATATTTTTTACTTTAGAAAATAATGGTGAGAACAAAACTCAGTTAGTTTCTAAAGGTTACACTTAAACCTATGGCATTGACTAATTAGAGATGTTTGCATTGACAGTGTTATGAGTAGCCGCATTAGGATTATGGTTATCCTAAGTTATGATAGTGTTTATTATTAGTTATGGGCTTGGCCCACTAGGGTTTCTTATGTACTTATTCTAATATATATATCCGGGTCACTACACATAGTAGTGTATCCAATTTCTGTATATCCAATTCTAGTGCACTCACTTGTCTCTCTCTTTGCTCTCTCTCCCTCTCTCCCTCTCATTCTTACAGACAACAAAGCTCAATTCTATCAAAGTACTTCTATCCCTTGCTGCCAATCTTGATTGGTACTTAGAGCAACTAGATGTAAAGAATGCACTCTTCAATGAAGATTTGGAGGAGGAAGTATATGGATGCACCACTTGGACTTGAACAAGAGTATCGCCCGACAATATGCAAGTTGAAGAAGTCCTTGAATGGACTAAAGTAGTTACCTAGAGCTTGGTTTGAGAGATTTACTCAATTTATTAAAAAACATATACTTAAGGACAAACAGATCACATAAGGCCTTCAGCTAAAGGAAAGGCTGCTATGCTGATTGTTTATGTGAATGATATCATTCTTACTAGAGATGACCTACTATATATGAATAGATTGAAGAAGTCACTTTCTATGGATATTTCCTTCAGATGGAGGTTGCTAGGTCAAGGAGAGGTTGCTAGGTCAAGGAAATAGGATCGTTCTCTCTCAAAGAAAGTACATAGAAAGTACATTCTTGATCTTCTCAAAGAAACTGGCACGAGTGATTGCAAACTAGTTGACACACCTATTGACCCTAATAAACTACTTAGAGATGAAAGGCGATCCAGGGGATACTTCTCGCTATCGATGACTAATAGGGAACTTGATTTATTTGTCTCATACAATGCCTGATACTCCATACAATATAGAGATGACCTACTATAGTTGAATAGATTGAAGAAGTCACTTTCTATGGGTATTTCCTTAAGATATTTCCTTCAGATGGAGGTTGCTAGGTCAAGGAAATGGGATTGTTCTCTCTCAAAGAAAGTACATAGAAAGTACATTCTTGATCTTCTCAAAGAAACTGGCACGAGTGATTGCAAACTAGTTGACACACCTATTGACCCTAACAAACAACTTAGAGATGAAAGGTAATCTAGGGAATACTTCTCGTTACCAGTGACTAATAGGGAACTTGATTTATTTGTCTCATACAATGCCTGATACTCCATTTGTAGTAAGCCTTGTGGGTTAGTTTATGCAATCACCTTGTGAAGAACATCTTGAGGCAATCTATTGAATCTTGAGATACTTGATGAGTGCATTGGGTAAGGGTCTTTTTTTCAAAGAAACTTCTCAATAGCTTGTTGAAGAATTAGGAGTGCCAATCAACCTACCGATGAAAGTATACTGTGGTACAAGGTTGCGATAATCATGGCCTAAAACCTAGTACAACATGATTAGATTACACACGTGGAAATTGACATACACTTCATTAAGGAGAAGAGAGATAATGAGACTATTTGTATGCCATTCGTTCCAATTTCACGACAAGTGGCAAATATCCTCACTAAGGAATTATTTCAACCTAACTTTGAATTCCTTCTAAGCAAGTCGGGCATGATATAGATATCTATGCACCGACTTAAAGGGGGTTGTCGTGAGTTATTAGCAATTATTTGATATATGTTTTTTAGGGTATTATAATAAAATCTGAATAAGGATCAGACTATAGGAGACTGGTTGTTTAATATGATTTTTTTGTATTTATTTTGTTCTTTAGTTTCCTCCTGATTGTAGCTGATTTGGTTTCCTATTCTAGACCAATTATGTTTATAAATTAACACGTGTCATGCTAAAATTTATTAGAGAAAAATAAAAATGTTCTCTGTTCTCTTGCATGTATCATTTGCCCATTAACCAATCAATACACATTGTTAATATACATAAAAAATGTTAACTAATAAGTGACTCATTAGTAGGTGAGGTGATTTGACTTTTTTAAGAAACATTTTCCAATTTTTTTCATCTAATAAAAGACATCATACTGGGAAGACGATGTAGAAGAGATGTGTATGGAATTAATAAGTTAATGGGAATTGGCATGGTAAGAAATTTCTTGTTTCGAAAAATATAATCAGAATATTTTTGGAGAGTATATCCACAGGTAATTTTAGAAAGTATCTATAGTTCTATACCTTTCTAAAAGCAATAGATGAAGCAGCTTAGGAGCAAATTATTTCGACAATACTTTGGCTTTTGATGTTAAAATAACTAAATTCCCAAATAGGACCTGAGTGATGCATTACCTATATATATTATTATTTATTATTTTTTAATAAATCTAACTCTTTTTCCCCCCTTTTTTTATAATGCAGACTTGCGATCCTCCTATATTACCTCCATTCTCTAATTTACTTAAAGGTAGAGTTTCTGCTAGCAATATAAAAGATTTTGAGTTGTTTTTTTTAGTGGAATCATATTGTAGTACTTAATTTCTACAAAACAGTCTTCATGATTGGAGGTATTGAATCAAAGAGTGTTTGGGGTATATTCTGTTAGTTAACAAACCTGTATTGGACATCATTAGATCTATGCTGGAAATTTCATGGTGATGGTGGTACCGAGGCTAGGAATTTGAGGCTCTAGATACTGACTTGAATTATTTGGGTAGCTTTAGAGAAACCCTCTTGGCCCTCAATTTTATAATGACAAGTATTCACAATTAAATACAACTCAAGAACCCTATATCCCTTGAATTTAGGGATTGACATATCATATATATCTTACCTAAAACAGAATTCTATTTCTAACTTGATGGGATATTAGATAAGTAAATTTAACAAACTATGTCAACAATATCAATAGAGACAAAGAAAACAAAGCAACATGGTGCAAAACAGAGCCACAAATAGAAAAGAAAAACCTTGGGAGTACTCCAATTAGGGAAAACTGGGAAATGAAACCAGCAACCACAAACGACCAAACAAGGGGCTGAACAGGAAGAGGAGTCGCTGCTGAACAAGGAGAGGCCGACAATGTGGTCACTTGACACCTCAAGGGCAATGAGTGGCTCTCACAGATCACAAGGCAGTGTAGCAGTTTGGTGTGTGCAGGGCATGCAAAAGCATCTCCAACAGTGGCTCTTGGAGGACGGATTGGATAGGGCCTTCTAAGATGACCTGTGGTGCTATTTTGATTTTTGAACAACCCTAGGCTATAGTCCTCATGCCCTAAACAGTGGGTTTAGGGTTAGGGTTTCTCTGGACTAGAACCTCTGTGCTTTGATGTCAAATTGAAAATGATGATTATTACTGTGAATAGCTTGAGAGAATTGCTCTCAGCTGAATGCGTTATATTCATGAATTTACAGAATGAATGATCCCTAAAAGTTAGGGATTGTGATACGTGATTCCTACTGTTATATTCTAAGGAAACTACTGAAACAAATCAAAGAATAAAAGGAAAGATTAATTACATTAATTACACCCAACATTTATTATCATGTCTTTCTAGATCGACTTTTGCACTGAACTTTGATATCTGTTTCTAAATTGTTTGTTCCAGAGGGAGCTGATCCTGCGTCTGTGACTAAGATTGTTAAAACTTATTGCAACTTTGGGAAACAGAACAAAGAGTCATTGGCTAAGCTATTTATCACTCTTTTTGTCAAGGTAATTTATTTGTTTTTCTGTCTATTGAGTATTATGTTTCTTTATTATGTTTCTTCTTCTGTAAGATGATAGTTAGTTGTTCTGCACCTAAAGTAAGAGGCACAAGTGTAGCTTTATTGTCATACTCTTAGAATAAAAAGGTTAGTCAGTTAATATACACACATTTATGATATTATTTAAAGCTTTTATTTTCCTCACTTTCCATCTAACCCGATATAACCTTAACTTTTTCACATAGTACTAGTGAGATGACATCCTTTGCGACCTAATATTGTTTAGGACGCTAATTTCTTCATGTCCATTACTGGTGATTGTTGTGCTGTCATTTAGGATAGGGGGTGCTGGGGAAGCCCTCAAATCTGATCATTAACCTTATGTTTCATCTTCAGCATCTTTTGCTTTTGCAGCTTTTAAATGGTGAAATTTCAGCTATGATCTTATTTTGAGTCATGGAATTCTTTGTTTTGGGTATTTTTGTGATTTTGGGTTTCTATTTCAACAAAGAAGCACTTGAACTGTGAATCTGTTGTAATGAAAGAATATGTAGTGTCACCTCTTCCATTTTCTATTACTGAACCCATTTCACCAGTGTTTTTCTGGAAACCCCCCCAATGGCACTCATTGCTCTCTTGCAGCAATGATGTCTCAGTTCTAAATCTTTGTCTGTCCTATTCATGCTCTGGTCTCTCGTTCAATGAAAGATGACTAATGCTCCATTCGGATGCAAAGAGAAATTGGGAAGATAGAAAATGGAAAGAAAATAGAGAGAAAGTAAAGTAAAATGGATTTTCCATTTGATTGTTTGGTTGAAAAAGTGAGGAGAAAGAAAATAAATAACTGATCTAATATCTTTTTTACCCTTGATAAAATAAGAAGAATCAAGTGAATCCCATGCTAGATAAAAGAAAAAAATAGATGGATAAATTGGAAAGAGTGAAATTATCTCTTCGGAATTTGTTTTCTATCCACTTGAGGTGAGAAAACTTTGATGTTTGTCTCACATCAATTTTTTCCCTTGTTTTCTCCCCACAACCAAACAAGAGAAAATGGTACATTCTTCTCATTTTTTTCTCCACTCAATGCCCTCCTTCCATTTTCTACCCAAACAACTGCAGGGTGATAGAAAACGATAGAAACTGAAAGAAAGAGAAAGAATCAAAAAGGTTTTCTGAAATAAATCTGTAATTTGTATTTTTGATACTTGACTGAATACAAAGAGAAGAGAGGTATTTATAGTTACACTCTCAATTACAACAGAATGCTGAGTCAGCATAACTGACTCAGATTCTAATAAGCACATGGGCTAATACATCAACAGAAAGCTGAGTCAGTTATAACTGACTCAGGTTTAAGCACATGGGCTTAATACAATGCGGCTACAATACAACAGAGGCTTAACAGAGGCTGTTCACTAACATTTCCCCCTCAAACTCCGGGAAGGTTGGTCCTGTCAAAAACCCTGAGTTTGGATCTAAGCACTTGAAACCGAGCAGGAGATAGAGGCTTGGTGAGCACATCCGCGAACTGAAACTCTGCTGGTATGTGCTTAACAATGAGGCTTTTGTTAAGCACTTTTTCCCTCACAAAGAAAATATCAAGCTCCATATGTTTGGTTCTAGCATGAAGAACTGGATTGTAGGAGAGAGAAACTGTGCTAAGATTATCACAGTAAAGGATAGGAGGTTGATAGGGGACCTTGAGTTCTTTTAGGAGAGACTCCAACCAGAGAAGCTCAGCAGTGGTTGAGGCTAGACTTCTGTATTCTGCCTCTGTACTAGATCTTGCAACAAGAGTCTGTTTCTTAGACCACCAGGACACCAAATTTGGTCCCAAGAAGAGGCAGGAACCAGAAGTTTTTCTTCTGTCATCCTTGTCAGTAGCCCAGTCAGCATCAGAAAAAGCTATAAGAGGTAGAGAGGAAGCAGAAGAGGGCTGCAACAGGAGGCCATGATGAGGAGTGCCCTTTAAGTACCTTAGGATTCTTTTTACATCTTTCCAATGATCTTCCAGAGGATTAGACATGAACTGGCAGACTTTGTTAACAGCAAAGCATATTTCTGGTCTAGTTATGGTGGCATATTGTAGTGCCCCAACAATAGATCTGTAGAGAGATGGGTCTTCAACATAATTAGCACCATGCTTGGAAAGGTTGAGATTAGCAACCATAGGAGAAGAGATACTGTTTGCATCAGTCATCTTGGCTTTGGCAAGAATATCATTGATGTATTTGGCTTGAGACAGATGGAGAGACCCATTGGAGAGATGATGAACCTTGATACCCAGAAAATAATCAAGCTGTCCAAGATCTTTAAGAGCAAATTGAGAGTTGAGAGACTTAATAAGTTGCTGAATATAGGATGAAGAGCTGCCCGTGATGATTATGTCATCAACATAAACCAGAATGTAAACACAGTGTGTAGTAGTGTTAAGAATAAACAAAGAAGGATCACATTTGCTGGAAATAAAGCCAAAGTTGAGAAGAGTAGAGGCAAGTCTGTCAAACCATGCTCTAGGGGCCTGTTTAAGGCCATAGAGAGCCTTGTGAAGTCTGCACACTAAGGTGCTGTCAGAAGAAGCAAAACCAGGAGGTTGAACCATGAAAACTTCTTCCTCAAGAATGCCATTGAGAAAAGCATTGTTAACATCAAGCTGTTGAAGTGGCCACCTTTTGGAAACAGCCAAGGTGAGGATGGTTCTGACTGTGACAGGCTTCACTACAGGAGAAAAGGTCTCATTGTAATCAAATCCAGGCTGCTGATGGAAGCCCTTGGCTACTAGCCGAGCCTTATACTTATTTATAGAGCCATCAGAATTCTCTTTTACACGAAACACCCATTTGCATCCGATTGCTTGCCTACCTGCAGGAAGAGGAACTAAGGACCAAGTCCCATTTTTGATTAGTGCATTATATTCCTCTTGCATAGCAGAAAACCATTTAGGATCTGTCATGGCCTGTTTGTAGGAAGTAGGTTCCAAGTGAGTTAGAAGTAAAGTAGGATGTAACCGCGGTTTGACAATACCTGCTTTTGCCCGAGTAACCATGGGATGAGAATTAATAGGATGAGATACAGGTTGTAGAGTGGATGGAGAATCTGAAGGTGCAGAATCAGTGGGAGGAATAGATGGAGTGGGAGGAGCTGTGTGAGATACAGGAGCTAGTTGAGAGCAAGATTGAGTGGGTAAGTTGAGAGAAGGTGAACCTGGTGCAGTGTGAGTAGAGGATGCTGGAGATAATAAAGGAACTTTGGAGGTAGGAAAGGAGCAGGGAAGATTGGATGCTGAGACAGGAGAGGAGAGAAATGAATCAGTGTATGGAAAACGATGCTCATTGAAGAGAACATCCTTAGAAATAAAAATTCTACCATCAGAGGCAAGGCATTTGTAACCCTTATGATCAGAGGAATAACCCAAGAAGACACATTCTTTAGAATGGAAAGACATTTTATGAGAGTTATAGACACGAAGAAATGGAAAACATGCACAACCGAATACCTTCAAGAACTTATAGTCAGGATGTTGACCAAAGAGAACAAGATGAGGAGATTTAAGATGAAGAACTGGGGTAGGAAGTTTATTGATGAGGTAAGTAGCTGTGAGGAAAGCATGGTCCCAAAATTTGAAAGGTAAATTGGATTGTGCTAATAAAGTGAGACCAGTTTCAACAATATGGCGATGTTTGCGTTCCACTGAACCATTTTGATGATGTGTGTGAGGACAAGAGATTCTATGCACAATACCAAGATCTGTAAGAAATTTGTGTAAGGGACGAAATTCACCTCCCCAATCTGTTTGGACAGACTTTAGTTTAACATTAAGTTGTAATTCAGCCATATTTTTGAATTGAATAAAGACAGAATAGGCATCTGATTTTTGCTTGAGAGGATAAATCCAAGTAAATTTGGAGTAAGCATCAACACAAGTGAGGAAATAGCGATAACCATGAGAGGAAAGGACCGGAGAGGGACCCCACAAATCACTGTAGACAAGTTCAAGAGGAACTGTAAAATGTGAAGTTGAGGAAACAGATGGAAGTCTATGAGCCTTGCCCAAGCAACAAGCATTACAAAAATCAGCATTAGATTTGCTAGGTAAGAAAACATTACAAGTGTTTAAGACAGTTTTGAGTACATTTTGATTGGGATGGCCTAACCTACAATGCCAAAGGTGATACAAGGTAGAACTAGAACTGGTTAAACATGAACCAGAATTATTATTAACAGATACAGCAGAATTGACAGAATTGATAACAGGAACAGCAGAGCAAGTCTTGTTGGTGGAAGATAACAGAGGCTGTTCACTAACACAGGGTAAGTATGACCTCTAGGTCATCTATTGTCAATGATCTACTGTGCCAGCTTTGTTTCTGGCCAATTGCAGTATTCTCTGACAGACCCACTGCTCTTTGATGGTGTCCAAGTCTTTTGTTTTGGCATCTTTGCTCTTCCCTTAATCCTTTCTTCCATTGGGGTCTATATTCACACCAGGCAGGTCTCTCTCTCTTTTTGGTTTTTGTTATTCCTTTTTTACCACATCCTTTAGCTCATCAATTTTTAACGTGATAAAACTTAGACCGATGATCGACTTGGTCAGGATACCGAGTCAATGGTTTAGTGGTTGAACCAAAAAGTTACTCATTGAGCTAGTTAAACCATAATAATTAAATATTATATATAAAAATTATAATATATATTAAAAAATAAACAAATATGATAACAAAGACACACACACATTCAAGTTCAACAATAAATATTATATATTTACAAATACGGTTTTGCTAACCTGT
This sequence comes from Sesbania bispinosa, assembly GCA_026901365.1. Taxonomy (NCBI): domain Eukaryota; kingdom Viridiplantae; phylum Streptophyta; class Magnoliopsida; order Fabales; family Fabaceae; genus Sesbania; species Sesbania bispinosa. The sequence continues at coordinate 372,057 of QLOH01000570.1, forward strand.
GCAATATTGCACAGGATAATAAATTGAAAGTGGAAAGGTTTTATTGGAAAATGCAACTATCACAACATTCAATACATTGGTAATATTAAATGTTACATTTCCCAATAAAACCTTTCCACTTTTGATTTATTATCTTGTGTAATGTTGCACAAGTTAGAAAAACCGTTATAAATATATTGTATTTTAAATATACTTTCATATAATATAATATTAAATGTTTTTAATCATGATGAAATTTGAGTTCTTTAGTATTTACTTAAAATATTTGTGTGTGTGTGTATACTCATTTCATGAAATAATGGTGGCATAGCAACCTGAGTTCAATGCTCAATGTTGAAAATTTCTACAACATTCCAACCTATATATATATAGGGAGTATATCAAATGAGAACACTTGTTTATTGTGAGAAATGAGAACATTTAATAATAACCATTGGATTATAATTAATGGTCTAGACTACTTTTCAAAGTAAAAAATAAAAAAATCCCCCTTTTTCTCTTTCTATGAAATTCGTAAGCACGTTGCCTCTTTTCTTTCCCAGAGTTTTCTTCTCCCTTCTTCGGGGGTCATGGCTCAACATCCTCTTCCCTAAATGATTATTTCTGATTTTTTTTTTCTCTCAACAGAAACTCCATGTCCGCAGGAAAACAGAGGAGGGGGTGTCTCTTTTTCTCTTCTGTTTTGTTTTCTGTTTGATCATCTTCTACTCCTTTATACTGTCAAGTGTTCAAACAGATCACTGTTACGTGGGATCAATGGGATCCATATGGTGGGGCCTATAAGAAAAATCCCCAACTGCATATCCATGTTTAGCAGCAGGGGAGATAAAAGCCCGTTCTTTTGGAACATTTCACCAATGGAGATGATAGATATTCTGAGTTTTGATATCTCTTTTTAGTTTTCGTTTCTGTTTTCTTTTATTCCTATGTAACAAAAAAGAAATTATTTCCTGGAGAGGGGAGAATAAAAGGGGATGCAAGAGGAGAATAGCCATGACCCCTGAAGAAGGGAGAAATAAACTGTTGGAAAGAAAAGAGTAAACGTGCTTACAATTTATAGGGAAAGAAATAAAAGGTTTTTTTTTATTATTTTAAAGAGTAATCTAGACCATTAATTATAATCCAATGGTTATTTTTAAATATTCTCATTTCTCACAATATACAAATATTCTCACTTGATATACTCGCTATATATATATCAAAAGCAAACTTGACATAGTGGCTAACACTATTTGTGAAGCAAGCAATGCATGAGTTCGATCCTTCACTTGTGCAATTGGGAATTTTTTACATTTCCAAGCTCCTGCCTTGCTGGAATGGAACCATACTGGTTGACTATGGTTCTGATAGTTTATCACTAGTTCAGTGGTTCAAAAGCCAGTTCAATAGTCAACGATCCATACACTTAATGAGACACTGGTTGATGGTTGAATTGGTTAGTCCAGCTGAATCGATGACTACCATTTAAGATCTTGGATATATTCTAAAATTAGTCATTAAACTGAGCAATCAAACTTAGGAGATGTTTCTTATTTCAATATGATTTTTGACTTGTTTCCTTATTTAATTACGGCTGGTAACCTTACTGTATTATTAGGCTATTAGTAATACTAGTTGTTGATCTAATTATTTGTATAAATTGGACTGGTCGGTTAGTATTTCGTATAACATCGTTATCTACCTATTTGAAAACAATCTTTTTTTAGTATTCTTACCCTCTCTCCCTATTTCTCTATCTAAACCCTAAACCCTAAAATTTATGATTTCGACGCTTCTTTTGATGGAATATTTGTTATGTCCTCTGATGGCTTTGCTACCAAGAAACATACTGATGGTGAGCTGTATAACCTTTGCCTTATGTAATCCTCTAGTTGTTATGGTTTGTCCTGTTAAGTTTTTTCTGTATTTATTGGGTGACGGGTTAGGTTTGGTTAACCTTTTTCTCCTTTGTTTTTGATAAGTTGAGCTGTCTAACTTATCAATTGTCACTTTTTTTTTGCAAAAAAACTTTTAAGCTGGGTGTCCTGCGAACCTACCAAACTAGCATTTTGTTTTTTTTTGTCAAATTTTTAAAATATCATTGATTGAGATAGGTTGATAGTGTTTTTTAATTCGAATGGGTTATTTTTCCGGCAAAGGGAGAGATTTGAGGTTTTGAAATTCAATTAAAGGTTTTAATATATATATATATATATATATGAAATATGAATATATTTTATAACTATATAACATGATGCAAGACAAATATAGTATGCATATGTTGAGCGTATAAATACAACAACTATCAAGTCGTATCCCACTAGGTGGGGTAGGCTAAATGGATGAGGCGACACTATAATTCCCTATCATGTATTAAGTTCAACAATTGACTGTTTATCTCTAAATCTTTCTTAATGGTCCATCCTATCGTATTCCATGATCTCTTTCTACCTCTAGCTATTGAAATATCCTCCATTGGATCATAGTCCAATACTATAAGTTTAGGGATTTAATTAGACCTTTATAGTTTATAAGTTTCAAATCGAGTATAATTTAATGAATATGTAATTGGGTTTTACTAATTTGAAAAAACTTAAATCATCATAAAATGCAAAGTGGATTTTCCCCCTTATATAAAACAGTGAACATGGCCATTGAATGGTTTTACAACACATAAGAATCATTAACAATGATGGTGGAGAGGAGAGAGAAAAATGTGTAGAAAGATAAGGGAGGGTTGAGTTTCAGTTTCATCAGAGGTACTGATATTTGTTGGAAAGAGAATGAGAAAGACTTCTTGTGTTTATTTCACAGGGCCAAAATTATATGCACACAGTTATATGCACTCAGTTTAATTTCATGCTGCTCTTCACGTTTTTTCCAAACTATATGTACTCACTTAGGAATTTTTTAAATTAGGTAGTTTAAAACTCCCAAACTATTGGAATCCTAAAAAAATTCCCAAAGAATATACTGACCTAAAACTAAAAGTAATTTACCCTAAATATAGGGCCAATTTGGATGAAACTTCTGCAGAAGTACTTCTAGGTGAAAAAAAATAGAATGAATCAAGGAGGTCAAATGCATTTAACTTCTTCATAAGTTGAAATTAGTCTTTATAGCCCATCTACTCCAAAAGCTCTCATATTTAACTTCTCCATAAGTAACTAATTTCAATTTATGGAGAAATTAAATTCATTTGACCTCTTTGATTCATTCTATTTTTATCTTCTAGAAGTTCTTTTGCAGAAGTGTATCCAAACTGGGCCATAATCATCGAAAAAATATTGAAATATACTTCTAACATATTTAAATTGATTTATCACATGCTATAAATATTATACTACTACTAGATGATTTTTTAATCTGCATTATTCCCACATCAGATAAGTAAAAGGAGAGACAACTAGTCTCATTCTTTGATAATCTCTCATTGATAAGTAAAGTGAGAAGATGTGTGTACCTAGTCATGAACTGATGCCAAATAATTATTGCATTTACGAGCTCCTTTTTGTCCTACCATGGACAAATAAAGAGGTGATAGGCTAAGTTTTGGTTATAAATTGGAATCAAATAATTACTCAAGTGAAAATGTTCAGATTAGTCTTTTATAGAAGATAAATTAAACAAGATCAACCATGTGAACTGTGACCTTTCCACACATGTTGACCAATAAGAGACTAGTTTTTCAGTTTTCATGCCAATTTTGGAAAATCTGGTTTTGGAGAGTTGACTTGAGGACAGGTTCTTAATTCTCCTGGTTGGGCCAATTGGTGTAGTCCAATCTTGAAAACCATGTGTTGATCTTCTCAACCCACCAAGTAAAATTGGGTTAATGTGCCTCAACCTGCTTTTCTGACAATGCCTCACTTTCAGAAGTCTAGTTCAATTATCTTTGCTTTCATCCTCTTTTTGCATATTGGCTCTACAACAGCTTCTCTTCAGCAGGGTTTGGGATACCTCATTTTCATGTTATGGCTAAGTGTTTTTGTAACAAAATGATTTTTTGAGGAGGGGAGTGATGAGCGATTATTATGTGTTTTCTTTGTTAAGATAATAGTTACATGTGCAACCAAAGCATAGGAAACAAGTGTTGTTTTTCAGTCATATTTAAAGTGTAAATGGAGGATCAGTCAATGTATCATGCTCACATTTAGAATATTCTTCAGAGCTTCTCTTTTCCTTGTTTTCCATCTAACTTAATAATCTTAATACTATCAATGGTATGGCAAAATCTTAATTGATGATCAAATTAATCCCAAGTTTAAACTTCTGTTTGCTTTAAGTTATTTAATATGAATATATTGTGTATTTCAATTTCATGGAAAGATGATCATTTGGTATTTTCATTCCTAGTGCAGCTAGCATCAGTTGAAAACCTTTGGCAGAAAGGATTTTGTGCAAGCTTATATGAAGGGTCGTGGATTTTAAAATCATGGAAATCTCCTTACTCAATAAGAGTAATAAAATTCATTTCCACCACCCCTATTTTAATTGGATTAATACCTATATGTTTAGTTTATGTTGATAATATTTTGTTGAACAGGTTGAGGATTTCATGGATCGGTCACAAAATGTTGCTAGGGCTGTTGGAACTGACGAGGTAAAGACGATCTACAGATGCATCCATAAATCTCTAAACTACCTCTCACAGTTTCTAAATGGCCAGATCCATGGAATCAAATTGATGGATCTTTTGTTTGGAACACAAACTGTTTCTAGGCTAGGCGCTGGGGATACCGGCAATATCAGTGAAAAAAATAACCTTCCTACTTCGCTAAATCCTCGTCCACCAAAAAAGAGCCGCTTAGTGGAAGGTTTAGTAGAAAACATAGTTCAGAAACCTAGTGAAAGAAATCTTTTTGTTCAACATATTCAAGGAACAGAACCCCAGGGCATGCGTTGGACGCAGCAACATGTAACAGAACCTCAGAACCCCAGGAACAGATCCCTACGTGTATCTCACACTTCCTCAGTTTCCTACCAACCTCCTCGCACCATTCCTAATACAAATATTAAGGTGTATCAAGGTTCTGGTCCAGGGACAATTCCTTCTCCTTCGGCCTTAAACCCAGTAGCTTCTCATGGTTCTTATAATCCCTCCATACAATCTCATCTTGCTTCATCGCAAAGTTCCCTGGGTTTTGTTGGGACATTTCATCAAAAAGCAGTAGTTCCAAATCCTTATCTTGGATCATTCACACCTTCCTCAACTAAGCCATCATCTAATGGAAGAGACCGTATCTTGTACCATCACAGGAGTGATTAATTTCGATCTTATTGGGGTTGTTTTTTGTACATATATTTGTCTTGTCAAATTAAAATTACATTAACAAATAATTAACATGTAGCCAACTAATTCCCTTCTCTTTTCTCTCTCCTCCCTGTATTGTGTTAAACTGAATCCTCCCTGATTTTTATGTGGTTCAGAATGGAAAATTCTTTCTATTTTGTTCTGTTATAAACTCTCATTTTCTTCCTCAATCTTCACAAGATTGTTCATATTAGTTCCTACACTAATAAAACACAAATAAAGGTTCTCCACCCATGTTTTTGTCAGATATACTAGTTCTCGACTTATGATTGTACTAACATAAATTTGATGGTGTACCTTTACTCGTGTTGTTTTTAGTTGACGGACAAGTATGAAACATTTTTTCGTAGTTAAAAATGAAAATGGAGGTTTAACTTTTAGAGCCTGAACAGGAAATTCCCTTTCTTCTATTGCTTAGAGTTCACTCTGCATGACTGAGGAAACAATTGTGGATGGACAACTCAGCTTTTAAGCTTTCTGCCAGCATCTATGTTACAGAGGCTGAAACTGTTTTGATATGGAAAAATGAGCATTAGAAAGTGGTCATTTTTTAACTTGAGGAATTCTTCTGGACTAGAATTTGTAATCCAGAGACCAGAGATAGATGAACAGCTCATTTGTGATATTATGTATAATGTCTTTTTTTAATTTAATTTGGACTAGACAATCAAGAGTGATATTTGTTCTGTGTTTGGCTGAGCTGAGTAGCAAGAGGAGGGGGGGATTTTTTTGTACCCCGTCCTCTTTAACCACTGGAATTTTTCGTAGTTATAGGAGGGTTACTACTAACATTTTTTAAGATGGATTTGGTTGAGAGAGCACTATCCTCTAAAGTGTGGAATGATTAAATGGTTAAGTTTTTAAAAATTTCTTAGTTTTTTTATTCAAACACATGTAACATTTTTAATTATTAATTTTTAATTAATGATTATCTTTAAACATTATTTGTTATTGTGTCGTAATACTACTATCACATTTGTTGATGCAAATTCCCAACACCAAGATAGAAAAAAAAATGTTCAATTTTATATGTGCGCAATAGCGAAATTAAACAAATAGCTAGATAAGGGAAAGATAGATTGAAGAAGAGAGGGGAGGAGAATGAGTCTATGGATTGAGAATGCAAGAAGCATTAACATATTGAGTGCATCGAGTTGTTTTGGTATGAGAGAAATATGGGTAAATTAGAATGAAAACAAGATGTTATTTCTCTCATCTTGTTTAGTAGAAGAGAAATAGAGTAAAATATAGTGCATGAGAGATTTTTCACTCTATTTCTCTTCTCTTGAGAGACATATTTTTGGGTGACATATATGCCTTTATATTTTTCTCCTATCAAACATATAAATATTCTTCTCTCTACACTATTTCCTCTCCCCTTTCTATTTCCACCTTATCTCTCCTCTACCAAACAAAAGTATGAAAAGACTTCCGATAAATGGAAAAAAAATGTGTACAATAAATTTTGATTATTTATTTATGAATATCTCACTTTGTTTTCATTATTTTTAGTTTTATAAAGGTTTTAAAAAAACTTAAAAACATTTATTTTTTGAGATTTGTGCTTATTTATAAAATGTTTGTTTTTCTTTCCTAAAGTTCAATCCAATATATTTTCAATCATATTTATTTTATATTCTAAAACAAAACAAACTAAACAAAATGTAGAGAATGGAAATTATGGGAAGGAAAAATAGGTAAATTTTGTATGTGGATAAAAAATATGAAGAGAGAAAAGTAGATGGATAGAAAAGTGAGGAAAAAAGATAGTAAATAATCGATGTAGTAATATTTTTATGTCCTTGATAAAATTAGATAAATCAAATGAATTGCACAATAAATGGAAGAGATAAGAGCCCGTTTGGTTACACGATGTAAACAATGCACTAAATTATTTTTGTTTAATGTGATTCGTAAATCGTGCATTGTTCATTGTTCATTGTTCATTTTCTATCATTGATTAAATCTATCAAAATAATTATATGTAATTATAAACCAAACAGACCCTAAATTGATAAATAAGATTAAAAAAAGCCTCTTGACATATTTGTTTTCTCTCCACTTGAGGAGAGATTCTTTTATGTGTAGGTCCTACAACAAAGGTTAAACACACTGTTGAGTCTGTGGGGGACTTCTGGTCAAATACAAAAAAACATCAAGTCCCCCTTTTTGTATTTTTTTCATAACTAAATGAAATAAAAGTGATATTTTTCTCATTTTTTATTCTATCAAGTTCTCTCATTTTTTGTTCTATTTAAATGGATGTTGAGTTTCTAAACTTTGAGGATAAAATTGGCATTTTAATAATGTGCCAAATCGTATTTGACAATGTTTTAAAGGAGATAGGTTCTACGCCATGTTTGAAAACTCATCCTATGTATTTTCTCTAAACCCAAAGGCCCCTTCCACCATGTTTAACCACTACTTGAGAAGTAGAGAGATAGGTAGAGTGGAGAGATTTATGAACAAAATAGGAGGAAGAGAGAGGAATATGGAGATTTAAATAAACAAATACAAAAAAAAGAAAGGAAGGAAAAGAAAATATTGTTCAATAGTAAAAGGATATATTTGAAAATAAATGAGTTTGCTAGAGATGGGATGTTTACTAATCACTAGTGTTTTGCCACAAATTACCATGGCAAGTTTTTTCACAACATTTTTTCTTGTTATTTTAAAATATCACCATCATTTTCTACATATCTTTCTCTACTCCTCGAGTCGTTCAACCTTTTTTACTAACAAAGACACTTTTTAATTTTCAATTTTTAGTTATAAAAACTTAGTTGAAATTATTTGAAAACCAAAAAATTATCTTTCCGTGCGTGATTTTGTTATGGGTAAAATATATTTTTGGTCCCTGTAAAATAACCCAATTTTGTTTTTCGTCCCTATAAAAAAAAATCTTTTTGTTAAAACATCCCTACAAAAATTTTTTTTTGCTTTTCATCCCTCTGTGTAATTAGAGTGGTTAATTAGGTGAGGTGTCCCCATTCTCTCCCAGTCAACACAATCCTACATGGAAATACCAATTATATATTTTAGGGACCATATTTCTCTCTCACGTGATCTTCACTTCCCCATTATCATCATCTTCCCCTTTCTCGACATCTTCTTTGCGACCATTACCGAAGCTAAGTTATACCCTAACACCATTGAAGAGTTTAGCAGCCATGACAGGTAAAGGGATTGATAATGTTCGAGAGAAGATAAGCGCTTCCTGCAAATCTTCTTCGTCACCCTCCATCGTGCTAAGGATGCTCTGTTCTTGTGGTGAGGAGGTCGCCTTGTTGAAGTCGAAATCTGCGAAGAATCCGGGAAGACTGTTTTGGAGATGCCCTAATTGGATTGTAAGTCTTCATTGAACTGATATTGTCTTTATTCCAGTATTAGGGTTGAGCTATTTTGTGGTCCCTGTTTTTTGAAAGATTCTGAAATTTGTTTCTGGCTTTTCAGAAATAAATGATCTGCAACTTGTTTAGCTAGATGGGGAAATGGGTGACCTGCAACAACCCAATATTGAAGATTGACAGCTTTATGAAGAAGAAATTGAAAAGATGAAAAGGAAGGTTTAAAGTTACGAAGGAAGCTAGCTGATGAAAGGTGCAAGGTGAAGGCAGTAGTAGCTTGTATCATTTTGACCCTAGTTATCACATTGGGAGTTTCTATGTTTGTTGGGCTGAATATTTAAGGGATGAGGAAGAGGGTGTAGGGTGAATGGTGACATATTTCCCCTAGGTGTGGTATTGTAGTCCCGGATTAATTTTATTTTCAGTAGTGTATTATGCAACTTTTGATGAAGGTGTATTAAGCTGAATCTTATTAATGAAAGTTATATTTTGGCAATTTGTTCATATTTCAATTTCTGTTAAAATTGTTATTGCCATAAAGAGTTCCATTATGATTGGAAATAATGTTCGGATGTTTAAACAAAAAACGCAAAGTGCATCTCATTACATAAGTAAAGAGTACTATAATTACAAAATGAATTATCCATAATTTTTGAACACCAAGAAAGCCACTTTGATAATGCCCTATCCTGTTCAAAATCTACAAAGGTAACTCCATCATTCAGACTTTATTACATCTTAATTCAAACAAAACAACAAAATATCCCAAATGTGGCTAAGCTAAATCCCAAAAAGATCCAATTCTCTTGTACTTCTAGCTGTGGCAGCAGTTGTTGCTTCATCTCTTCTGGTTTGTGGATGTGACTTCACTCTGTTGGGTGCCTCCTTCCTCATTAGCCGTTGTTGGGGTAACATTTTGTGAATGGCATAAATTTTTTGCTGCTTCCTGAAAACCATGATTTATTGCGAAGTTAGTAATGCCACAAAATAAAAGAAACAATGTGGATGAATGTGCAATGAATTTATCACTTGTTCCATAAATCCCATGTAACCCTCATCTTGAGTTAGACCAATCTATTCAACAACTTTTCTCCAATCATAATTGTTACCTGAAGTGACCTCTTGTGCAATTTGTAAATTGCAATAGGTTTATTGATTAATAATGATAACAACATTTCATATACAAAGAAAAAAGGCTAATTGTTTACCAATAGCTTATGTAGGATGTCATTTGCCTCTACAAGCTTTGGTGGCATTGGGACCTTTGTTATGCCATGTGTGTACATTGTCATGTTGTGAGCATTTTTTAGAACTTCAATCTGTGTGGGATTAGCAGCGGTTGGTGGTGCAACATTAGGTGGTGCTAGTCTAGTAGAAGGTTTACCAACAATGTGAATGGTTGTTGAAGCTTGTTTCTCCTTTTGTTGTTGAAGATTTGTTTTTCCTCTGTGCAGGGGGGCTGCCTTTTCTTGGAATAGCTTGGGCCACTTTACCCTTACCCTGGTGGACATAGTTAATGTATTATGATGTTAACATTTGTCCTGTAAAATCATGGAAATTGCTTATTAAGATTTAAAAAATTCACCTTGGTTATAGTGGACTGAGAAGCTTGATTTGTAACATTCAGAGTAGGTTGATTAATAGCAATCTGAATGTCATTCTAGTTAACTTCAGTAGCATTATGAGCAACATCCTGAGTAGGTTGATTATCATTCTGGGCAGCATCCTGATCCTCTGAACCATTTTGGGGTTCTGTTTCATTTGGAGGAGTAGGTTCCACAATTACAGGTATCATAGGGCATTTTCTTGTGTTATGGCCATATTGGTGGCAGTAACCACAAGCATACTTGGTGTGTGACCTTTTCAACTTAGTGGGATTGGGGTCCTCATCAGGTTCTCTCCTTCTCAACTTATTTGGCCTTCCAGGACCAGGTTTGTATGTAGGAGGCAAGATTGGGGATTGATTCACCTTGGGACACATTTCTTATCCAATAGGAGAGATAGTTTGGCCATATCACAACCCATAGGCCTCTCTCTTGTAGTATCTATGAACATAAGTTTCAACTCTTTCACCCTTATAGCTAATTGCACTCATAACATGCCTACAAGGTATTCCTACCAACTCCCAGAAATTGCATGTGCAAGACTGTCTTCTCAAATCAACAACAATTTTTTGCGGTGCCATGCTATATATGTGTGATTTCAAACTTAGAACCATCGGCCCATGTGGGAAACCATTTAGCATAGTGTTGTATCTCCTTATCCAACCTCTTCCTAGGTTTAGGTAATACCTCACCCGGATACTTTGCAAGCTTCTCCTTAAGAGTTGCAAACCTAGTCATAATATATGTTCTAATCCCCTTCATGATCAGAGATAAACACCCATCTATTAGATGTCACATCACCAATATCCTCCAATAGAAGAGTGAGAAAATATCTCCAACTCTCTTTTGTTTCATTTTCCACAACAGCAAAGGCTAGTGGAAAGTATTGGTCATTGGGGTCCCTACCAACAGCAATAAGAAGCTGCCCTCTGTACTTTGTCTTTAAATGACAGCCATCAACACCAATGAATGGCCTACAACCTTTCACAAATCTTGTTTTACAACCTTCTAGACACATGTAAAAGCTCCCAAATTTTGGTAAAAGTGTGGGCTCAATCCTTTCCAAAGACATCTTGCATGTGTTTCTACTACAAGCACGCCTTAACTTCTCACTATATGACCACAACAAGCTATATTGCCTGGCTGCATCTCCATCAACTATCTCCTTTGCCATCTTCTTAGCTTTCCATGCAACAGAAACAGATATCCCAGCTGCATAACCAGTCCTTTTGTCTCCAATTATATCCACCAACCTAACACCTTGGCCAGGCCTAAACCTATCTGCCACCTTCTTTGCCACCCACTTTGACTTAGCATTTAAAGTCTTCAACCTATAGGTAGAGCTCCCATCCACCTTGCTAACAAAAGCCAACCAATCACATGATTGCTTGCATCTGGCCCTCACCCTAAACTTATCATTTTTCTCAAAGTATACCTCCCTCCCATTCAAAACCGAGTGCTCTAAAATAGCCTCTTCGAACTCCTTTAGTGAAGAGAATTCCATCCCCAACTTGAACTTGAGCTCCTTGCACATTTCTTCTTTCTAGAACCTAGCATAAATTGGTCTGTTGTCATCCTCATCTCTAGAAGAATAATAGTCACTTTCCAACTCTTCACTTTGATAATCATACTCCATATCACACTCTTGTCCATCAGTTGGAATGAGAAGAGCCCGTGATGGTGCATCACACCTGTGTCAGCATTAGCTCCACTGCTTTGTTCCACATCTCTTGCATTTTTTCTCCAAGGTTGTTTCTTCCTCACACCACCACTACTAATTGGTCTTCTTGGAGGAATTGACTTCCTCCTCATCCCCACCGGACTAGCAAAAGAAACAGTCTAAACTTAAACTGAGTGGGCATGTCAAACCCATCATCTATGTTTTCCATTCTTTCCTCCTCACTGTCAGAGAAACAAATATCACCCACACTATTGTAACTTGCTTTATCACCACCATAACTCAATACCATTCCCCTCTTCAATCACTGGTTCCTCACAAATCTTCTTCTTCCCACTACCACCTGACTTGGTGTTCACCTTCCTCTTACTAGAACTCTCACCATTACTCCCACATTTCTTAGTCACATCATATTTTCTAACATTTCCCCTTCTTGAATTCACTCCAGTCACATTTTTCCCCTTCTTAGCATTAACAACTCCTACATTTTCTTCACCATCCACATAAATGTCCACCTCACATATGTTGATAATAGCATAATTAGCAACCTCCCTTGCTCTCTTATCATTACTTATCTTCTTCGAACCATTCAAAGCAACACTCATTCTCTTTACACCACAAAGAAAATTTTCCAGAGACCCCAAGGTCTTCTTTCACAATCCCAACAACCTCAAAATGGGACCACTTGTCCTCATCCAGGTTATGAACAATATGTACCTCCCCCTTGATAATGAGGCCTCGAGTCATTCACAAATGACCCCTTAACATGAAAGCAAGCAGAAAATGACATCCTACGAAATAAATAATGCATTTTTTGAATTAAAGATATTAACAACACCACCTAACAATTATATAATAGACACACCTCAACAATGACACAGATACACAGTTAATAAAATATGGGAGTTGGGGTTGAGGTTAATAAACAATGTGCACAACATAGCATTCATGATTCTCTCGGTCCCCACAACCATCCCATATGCAGAATGTTGAAGGAATCTAAGCACAAAAAAAGAAGCTTACCTTTTCAGCGCTACGCTCCTCCGAACCTTTGCAACAAAACCACGCCTTGTCATGCACCTTTTCTCCAAGAACAACATGATCCTTCCTAAGCAGCAACCATACGCGTTACCAACATGTCTCGCCCTCTAGCGAACGAAAATCACCTTGCATAGTCCGTACTCCGTAGGGTAAGTTCTCCGAGTAGATAAAACTTTGGGAGCAGAGGTTAAGAATGGAGGAATATTAGGGCAACCGGGAGATAATTGTGTAAAGTGAAAAATGAACGGGAAAGGAAATTTGATCTCAGCAGGGTAATTTTGTGTTAATTTGGATTAGTTAAATTTAACTAGGGTTAATGATGGTTAATTTAGGATTAATTGGGATTAAACAACTCCATGTGGCATTGCTGACTAAGAAAGAAGGGGGATACATCACCATAAATTACACAAAGGGATGAAGAGCATTTTGTAGGAATATTTTAATAAAAAATTTTTATAGGGACTAAAAATAAAATTCAACTATTTTTAGTCCCTTTTGTTATGGTTACATGTGGAGTTTGTCTGGGAGAGAAGAGGGTTAAAAAGGTAAATTGGCAGCAGCTTCAGCTGTACTGTAGTCTACACATAACTAACCGCCATTACCACGAGAAGAGCAAAGCTGGGAAGACGTTGCAGTAGCGTGAGCCATGAGATGAGATGGGATGTTTCCGTTTGCTATCTCTTCAAATTAATCATTTTCTTCTTCTTCTTGATTCGATTCATGATTCTTCTTCTTCAAATTAAGAACGTCCTTCGTCATCATTCTCCACCAACCTCCATTTCTCGTCAAGCAAAGAAGAAATGTGGCGTCGAAGCTTGTCCAAACTCATCCTCAGAACTGCAGGTTCAGGGTTAGGGTTTCTGAGACGTTCGTTCTCGTCTGAGCCGGGGAAGAGGTTCGCAGCGTTATGGGGGAACGGCGATTACGGGAGATTGGGTCTGGGCAATTTGGATTCTCAATGGAGGCCTGCCGTTTGCCCCGCCTTCCACAACCAAACCCTCAAAGCCATTGCTTGTGGCGGTGCTCACACCCTCTTCTTAACAGGTTCACCCCTCTCTATCCCTCAAAGCCATTATCGAATTTATTATTCTTCCTTTTTACTTGATTAAGTTGACAAAAACAGTGGAAAATTAAATCTGCTTGATCGCTGACGTGGTATTATGGTTTCAGAAAGATGAATCTTGCGAAATACTAAGTGCAATTTTTTTTTGTGCTCCGTATGGTAATTTTGCAAGAATAAAATGGAGTCTTTGTTGAATTCATTGGAATGTCTATGACTTCGAGGTTTCTGGTTTATCTTAGTAACAGCTTTCTTTATGCTACTCGATGGCTACAATGTCACAGTCTTTGAAAATGGTGATGAGAGTCTGTTGACTATTGAAGACTCTCCGTGAGTAGGGGCTCACAAATTGTCCTACTTTCACAGACAATGGATGCGTTTATGCTGCTGGTCTCAATGATTTCGGACAGCTTGGTATATCAGAGAGTACATACTACTCAGTGGTATGGTTTTCTTCACCTTTTTACCTGTATTTTTGTCAAGAGAACTTATCACAATCGCAATATATTGTTCTTTTGTCCAATTGTTGATGAGTGGATTCCCTTTAGACATATCATTCCACATTCTCCTTGATTGGTATATTTCCTTTACATGTCCATGTTGTTTCAGGATCCACTTCAAGTTTTTGGACATGAAAAGAAAATTGTGCAGATCTCTGCTGGTTATAATCATTCTTGTGCAATAACAGGTCTGTGCTTATGCATGCTATTGTCATCTATGCCAATAATAACAAGACTTGTATTTGAAATTGGCTAACTTTTTTACCTTCAGAATAGATATTTAACAGCTTAAGTTTAATTAATCGTAGTGTTGAACACACTACGATTAATTAAACTTAATCTAAGAGTAATGTAACTGAGATACTATTATTCAAAACCACATTTTTTAATATAAAATATCAATGCCTACTGTTTGTAGTTTTGCATTTAGTATAGTAACTAGTACTGCCTTGGATCATTGATAAACAACTTTTTAAAGTGGGTTATTTTAATTTAAGATAGACTATCTTCAAATTTTCTTTTCAAGGAGATTCCAGAAAAGAATTTTATACAGAAGCTTGAGTTCAATATCTATTGAGCTAATACAGGATGTCACACTTGATGCATGCTGTTCTGGCGTGTATAGATTAGATATCAGATGCTGTTTAGTGCTTGTGTTATTTTTGTTTATTCATTTTTTTTTAAAAAAAAACTGTTATTTGTTAATACATTTAACGTTGTGAATTTCTGCATATTCTTTACCTTCTTATTTTTAAACAGCATATTTTCTCTCACTTCCTTCTGTTTTTTCTTTTGTAGTGGATGGAGAACTATATATGTGGGGAAAGAATACAAATGGGCAGCTTGGACTTGGAAAAAGTAAGAACTAGACCTTGTATTGACATTAATAGACTTGGAAGAGTTTGGGCATGGATTCAGTGACTTGCCAACGGGAAAGTCACTGACTTTGAGTGAATCTGGATCATTAATTTCAAATTCAATGATCAAGATTTTTTCATTGAATTTATGACAGAAAAATTATTTTAAACACGTGATAAAATCTTGACCATTGAATTTGAAATCAATGGTCCAGATTCACCCAAAGTCACAGTGACTTTCCCGCCACAAAGTTACCAAATCCAAATCAGTAAAAAGTAAGGTTGGCAGGTGGCAGCTACTTTGAATATAATGCATTTTTGCTGTCACGCAGGGGCTCCAAACATAGTTCCTTTGCCAACTAAAGTGGAATACTTGGATGGAATCACCATTAAAATGGCTGCTCTGGGTTCTGAGCACTCCGTGGCTATTAGTGGTATGCAATAGACAAATGATCATAAATTTATATTGTATGGGTTGCTGAATGTTGATATTAATTAATATGTTGTATCCCTTCTATATTTCATTATTATTTTAGATGAATTCTTTACTTTGATTTTCAGTTACATAGGGGTGGAGTGTTAATGAGATTTCAGTCTAGTGACTATCAGATACATAATTTTTGTCTTTGGAGTTTGCCAAGAAATTATAGTGTTGTTTTGTTCTTGGCCCAATCGGTCTACATGATTTTTTTTTCTGGTAAAGAAATATTGAATGATTTGTTTTCTCCATATTTTAATATCCATGTCCCATTTTTCATATACATATGATGTTGACCTTGTATGACGGAGGAAGGGTTGAGATTTAATAGGTTAGGACTTAAGATCAGGTCTTGTTGTTTGTTGAATAATGGTATGAAACAGGTTTAATGAAATTTCATTGGGTGTGTTTCAGACTGAGGGTTGTTTGGAAAGAAATGAAAGGGTTTTTTTAAAGGTCAAATTTTGTAGCTGTTTTGAAGCTGTTAATAGTTGTAAGGAAGCGAATGCAGTAAAGTGAAGGAAAGTGAAAGGAGAGTTTGGGAGAATTTCTGTTTGATTATTCAGAGAATTGTACAATCTAATTTAGTGATGAGAACACCTAGTATATGGACTGAGATTCTGTTAATGCATAACAAAATCTGTTATAACTGACTTGGCAGTTATAACAGTTGCTAGCTAAGACACTACTTGGCTACAAGCTGATACAATATAAACTGAATATATAAGTTACACTATCATTCCCCCCTGCAAATTCAAGGTGGGTGAGCAAGTTTAACTTTGTCAAACTCAAACACATTGAGTTTGGTCCTTAGCTCAGTAAATCTGGCAGGAGTCAATGGCTTATTTAGGATATGAGTGTACTGCTCATGAGTTGGAATGTGACACACTATAGGACTCTTGTTGATCATCTTTGCTGTGACAAAGGACAAATCAAGCTCCATATGCTTTGTGCGAGAGTGTAGAACAGGGTATGTGAGAGTGATACTGGGCTAAGATTATAACAATATATCTTGGGAATCTGTGTAGGAACATGTAGCTCAGAAAGGAGAGATTGCAGCCACAAAATTTCAATTGCAGTCTGAGCCAGACTTCTGTACACTGCTTCTATTCTGGATCTTGCGGACTAAGTTCTGTTTCCGTGACTACCAACAATGTTGTTAAGATCGCGCGGATGATCGTAAGATCGTCCGATCTTACGGTCTTTGATCCCCTGTCCGCGTACGTGTACAGTAAAATCGCTAGCTGTGCTGGATCGTATGAGATCGCAGAGGAAGATCGTAGCATCGTGTGATCGGTCGAGTTTTGCGATCTGACTTTACCCAGTTTTCCGGGTCGGGTCACGCGGTCCAACGTTTTCGAAACTTTCTTTTCGTTGACCTAAATCCATTCAGCTCTCAAACCGTGTCTCTTCGTCTCTTTACTGAGTCTCTCTGTTGCGTTTTTCCATCCTCCATTGCTGCGTTTTTCCATCGTTCTCTGCTCTGTTTCGTTTCTCCATTGCTGCATCTCTGTTGTGCGTTTCTGCTGTGCGTGTATGCCTCTTTGGTGCGTGGATTCTGCTTCGTTCTTCGTCCCTGGGTACTGCTCGTTCTTCGCCTCTGTTCAGCTGTGTTCGTCTCTGGTTTGCTACTGTGTTTCTGATGGCAAGTGCTGGTGGTGACGCTGCTGGGACTGGGGGGAATGCTGCTGCTGGGACTGTGGGAATGCCGCTGCTGCTGGAACTAACAGCCAAGGGTCTGTTGCTGTGAGTGGAGTTTGAGTTCAAATTTGCCTAGAAATGCTACTGGAAATAGAAGCAATGTGGCATGGAAGCATGGTGTTTGGATTGATGGGGGTGCAAGAAATATAAGATGCAGCTACTGTGAAAATGTGGTTACTGGGGGAGTGTACAGACTGAAACATCATTTGGCTGGAACACAAAAAGATATGGTTGCATGCAAGTCTGATCATTATTATCATAAGTATCTCTTTTATGTATCGTTTTGTGAATTCTGGTAGGATCTTACGATCCGTGTTACGATCCCACGATTTACGATCTTCCATCCCTCTCCCGATCTCGGGTAGGATCTCGATCTTGACAACATTGACTACCAAGACATCAAATTGGACTCGAAGTAGACACATGAACCTGATATGGATTGTCTATCATCTGGGTCCAAAGCTCAGTCAGCAGTACAGAATGCAATCAGAGAGGGAGGATGATGGATAGCTTCTGGATGGATGAGCACATTCCATGGTTCTCTGCCCCTTTGAGGTACCTTAAAATTATTTTGACAGCCTTCCTCCAATGGTTGGGACAAAACCTGACAGATCTTGTTGACTGAAAATCTAATTTCTGGTCTTGTGATGGTCACATAGTGCAGTGCCCCCACTCTGGAACGATAGAGTTGGATCTTCAATGTAGTTAGCTCTAAACTTTGTAAGCTTAACATTACCAACCATTGGAGTAGATATGCCCTTAAAAACATAGATCATACATGTGGGCCTTAGCAAGATCTGGTCTCTGATGTATTTTGATTGAGAGAGTAACAAATACTCATCCTTTAAGTGATGTACTCCAATACCTAGAAAGTAGTCAAGGGTGCCAAGTTGATTCAAAGAAATCTTGTAATGAAGTTGACCAATAAACTGCTGAATTAATTGTTCTGAGCTTCCAGTAACTACTACAATAACATCAACATACACTTAAGATGTAGATGCAATGTTTGCTACCATGAAGTAGAAAGAGAGAGGAGTCACATTTACTTGCTTTAAAACCAAAGTTTAGGAGTGTAGTAACCAGCTGTACCAACCAGATCTTGTGGTCTGCAGGAAGTAGCACTTGAGTCAGGTGTTATTAAGCATAAAGGCAGCATATTCCTCTTGCATAGGTAAAAATCTTGGGTCTGCCAGTACCTGCGTTACAATTTCTGGTTCCATATGGGTGAGAAGAAGAGTAGGATGTAACTGGGGATTAACAATTCCATACTTGGAAGTTGGAACAAGCTTGCATGGGGTGTGTGTTAAAAGGAGAAGGTAGATGAGGAGGCACAACCACTGAAAAGGGAGAGGATTTGACATTGGTGTCATGACTTGAGACACTAGGGGAATATGGAGAAGTAGGAGTGGTTGAATGTGATGGAATAATATCCTAATCACATAAGGTAACAAAAACTTACTTAAGTAAATCCCCTAGGAATAATATAATGTTCATAACAAGAACTATAAAAGTAAGCTAGCACAATTATTCTAAAAATATTATCATCGTATCTTTGGACTTTCTTAGATTTTGGACCTGGGCCTAAGTCAACCCCAAAAGCTAGCTTTTAGGGTGAGGATTGCTCAAGGCTTACATACTATAATTTGGTCTTATCTCTAGGCAATGTGAGACTATAGCACCCTCCCTCACGCCCACGGTTGGACATCTGGAGCGTGGACATCTATGGGTGGCGGGCCAATAACAACGGATCATCTAGGATAGACTCTGATACCATGTTGAATTTGAATTTCTGTGTGTCTAAATCAGACCACACAAGGCTGTATTTAATATGTATGCAATAGATACAAATGATTATAATTGATAAATCTAATCCTAATTAGCAACTAATTAAGGACTGTACGGCTAATTATTATTTAGCTTATACTAATTAAAAACAGCATGTGACTAATTTTAACACTCCCCCTCAAGCTAAGTAAGCTTTAAGCTTGTTACAAAATGTACCCATATTAACAAAATTGAAGATAATAAATAGCAGGCCCAGACTGAGTATACTGGGAAGTCGTGGAACCAGGTAAATTGCACTGGGAAACCGTAGGGCCAGGTAGATTGCTTTGGGAAAGCCACAGGGCCGGGTAGAATGCTCTGGGAAAGCTACAAGACCAGTAGATTGCACTGGGATACCCACAGGGCTAGGTAGATAGCTCTGGATAGCCACAAGATACATTTGTAGGTTTTTAAAATCATGGGTCCTTGGAATAGCAAGCAGGAGAGAGAAAACGACACCAGGAGAGAGAAAACACATCCAAAATAGGAAGGACCTGCAAGTACCAGACCTGAAACACACAAACGAAGAGCACTTCTGGATAGATGACAGCAAGGCGAATCCAGCGGTGGCAAGAGCAGCCGAAACGGCGGTCGAACGCCCCGCCCCGCGCGATGGATGTTAGCTGACAGGAAGAAAAACGCACTGGTGAAGAGCAGGCGCGTCGCTGCCCGTTTGAGGTGGTTTCTAGCGGTGTATGACTCGTCTCGGAGAGGCTACTCTGATGGTGTGATCACCGGTCGGAATCGCTGCCGGCGACAACGGTGGCAGGTGGTGGCAGCAGCAGAAAATCAGGGAAAAGGGCTGGAAAATGCACAACAGGGAGGGGACGGAGGTAGAGCACACCGGTAAAATGCACGGTGAATGTTTTGAAAGCACGACGGAGGAGATTGAAAACAAAGAGGAACGTGAATGTTAGGACTTGTCGGTGAGTAACATACAATAAAAGTTCTAAACTTTTGAAGGTCACAGTGGATGGTACCGCTCTGATACCATCTTAGATTTTGGGCCTTGGCCTAACTCAATCTCAAAAGCTAGTTTTTAGGGTGAGGTTTTCCCAAGGCTTATATACTATAATCCGGCCTTATCTCTAGGCAATGTGCGACTCTAACAGACTTAATACATGGTAGAACTTTATGGTGTTAGATGATCCATGTAGCTGACCCCACCAAGTGGGAAAAGGCTTAGTTGTGTCGTCGTCGTAATCTATTATGTGCATCGTTCTCTCCCTCTAGGATGCATTGCAAATAAAATGTCATCATCACAAGAAATCATACAAAGGTCTAATTAACCTTGTACATTTTGATTCCATATAGATTGAGACTATTTCATGGGTAGACCCACGAGGAAAATTTGGTCACAAAAACCAATAATGCCTGAATAACATAAACTGATGCCTAAATATTGACCTATGGGTGCAAAAATATGAAAATTACTACAATCCTCCTGGCATGGAAAATATAAAATTAATAAAGGTAACAGCCTCCTAAGATCTATAAAAATATTAGAATCAGCTTCATAACTATAAGAAAACCAGAATATTTGGATGATTTTATCGATAGATTAAGCTTTATTGATGCTAGGGCATCCTACATCACAAGATTTAGTTTTGTAAGATAGAGTCCAATGGTTATATGATTGCAACTTAGAATTATCCTTAAATCTAAGGGTGAAATTGATACAAGAAGTGCGGTTGAATTGTTTTGAGCACAGGTTTCCTACAATTAAAAATAAGAACATCATGCCATAAAGTATAATATAGAATTGGAATAAATGTAGGATATGCTTTATTGTGAAAATGATAGTATGAATGTGATTTTGAAGGAAATATTGACAGCTTTTAGGTCACATAGCAATTATGTAATGTAAGCAAGCAAATGCTTACACAATTGTAGTATGAGGTCCTAAAGTAGTGAAGAATATGCATGCTAGTGGCACACAGAGTTCTATGTATGCCAGGATTATGCTCAATAAAATTTACATAGACCTTATCAATATTGTGAGTGAGTTTTGTCCACACTTGTAGCTAAAGAGCTTTTGCTTGAGGGGCCTTATTAGAAATCTAACGTATAAACAATTACCACGCTTCCACCTAATTGCTTAAACTTTTAGGATGAGTTGGTGTTCAAATTGTATTTTCTTCATGATAGATATTACTTGTGGCAGGCAAAAACATAGCATATTACATCTTGAGTTTGATCCTACTGGTTTCACTGTGTCCCTCATAGCAAGCATGATTGTGTATTGTGCCCTACATATTCTTAACATGTTCTTAATTATTGTTTGTTTCTTTGCTAGACGGAGGAGAGACCTTTAGCTGGGGAATGGGAGTGTCTGGTAGACTTGGTCATGGCCATGAGTCAAGCATACTAGGATTCTCCAGAAGTTACAGGTTCCATCCCTTCTTTTCTTTTACAAATTTTAGCCATATCAATTAATATTTCTGTTCTGTTTTATTTTATAACTGGGTAAATTACGCTTTACCCCAAGAGATTTGGCTCAAAAACACTTCACCACCTATTTGTATGAAATTTAACACTTCACCCCCTTGCTGCTTTGCCCTGTTAACACATAACTACCTTGTACCATTTTCCATCCTTGTTTTGATAGATGGCACATTCAGAACATATTAAAAAAATCTCTAATACTTGTTCTTTTTTCTCTTTTACTCTCCTAAACTAAGTGAGAAGCCGTTTTCTGCCTTTGTGCTATTCCATACTCAATCAAGAAGTTTGGGGAGCTAGCAAGAAAACTACACCTAATACTCATCATTGGGTACTAATGAGGGCATGGATGCCGTGGGAGGCATAGTAGTAGTGGATTTTGCAAATTGCTGCACAATTGGAACATACTTTGCCTCGAGCTTGATTCACTGGCAGCTTTAAGAATCATATCCAGCCCATCAAAAGTTAAATCTTGCCTTGTCTTCGCTCTCAAGCTCCTTCTCAATCTTGTCTTGCCTCTTGCTGTGTGACTTATACATCTTAAGCTCAGGTTCCTTGGGGGCTCTTGTTTTTCTTTCTCGAACATGTTGTACATTGTTGCTATTTTGTTGTAAAGCATTTGCAACTAATTGATATGTAATGTGTCCACCACATATGCTGTGGACAATAGATGAATTACCACTGTCAATTAAATCTACCTCAATTCTTTGGGGTACGCATGCCAAGGATTAAAGAATTTTCTTCAACAAACTTCAGAAATTTATTATTGATTCTGAAAGAACTTTGTCCACTGCTGCCCCTTTATGAAAGGGTAATTATTACATTTCATCTTGTAGAGGTCTAGGAGGAGTGCGGTCCTTCCTGTGAGAACCTTCCTGTTTTTAAACTTCATCTCAAACCCCTCCTCTGTTTCTTTGTCCTAAAATAGAGTAACTTCCTTCTTAGGAGTCCTGGGGGAGCTCTGGGTCTTTTTGCCGGGGATGGTGATTTTTGGAGCTGGTGAATCGCGGTTTCATGCATGAACTTTAGGAGGAGGAACTGTGCTCATCGAATGGATTTTGGATCGGTAAAAGCTCATGATTCCATGATAAGAAACTAGAGTAGGCGAGGAAGTTTGAGAAAGTGAGAAAAAGAGAGTTTCAGAAAAGCAATGATAGAATCTGAACTTTATTATTCATTATTCAGTAGATTTACACAGAGAACTGTATTTATACAGTCTGAATTCTGTTATTGACAACAGAATCAATTACATTCAGTTGGCCCAACAGACTAAAGACCAAAACTACACTAGCTAAAGCCAAAACACTATAATCAGAAAGATTTACATAATCACATATATCCTAACAATCACTCCGTGATGCAGCAAGTCATTCACTTGTTTCTCGATCTCATTTTTATGCAAATGAGGATATCATCAATAAGGCTGCACACAGGTGGGTCTTGTTCCTGGTTGCAACACAATAATAGCATGTTCAATTTCCCTCTGGAGGGAGTCCCAACACTGCTTTAAAGACCTCATAACTTCAACTTCGTTGTGCCTCAACTCTCCCCAATCTTCCTCATTAACTCCTTTCAATAAACTATTAAAGGATGTTGATCTAGATTATGCCCCCTACTATCTTTGTGAAATCACAGTATCATGAGTCAACCCTCAAAGTTGAACTGATCTAGCCTGATGTAGAAAATCTATGGTCATTTCTTGCCAATCCATTATCACCTTCTCCAAGCTTTTAAGCCAAGCGACCCCTAATATCATATCCAAACCACCCAAATCCAACAACAGAAGCATCAACAGTAAATTCAACATCAGCAATTTGAACATTGATATCAGAACATTTACCCTTGGTTTGTGACTTTATGACCATTACCTAATTGAATATCCAGATCCCAAGTAGGATTACTAATTGGTAATTGTAGAGTAGTAGTTACATAGGGAGAAATGAAATGATGTGAAGCACCACTGTCCACCCACTATAACTAAGACTGTAAGTCTCCTAAGTTTGCACTCCAATCTCATAATCTTCACCCCATTTAGTAGTGAGTGATCTCGTAAAGACCCATAGTGTTGCATTCAAGAGCCTCATCTTCTTCCTTGGCATCAACTTCTATTGCCGCAATTTCCCCTTCCTCATTTATAGTTCCATCATCCCCAAGTATTAACAGTCTAAGTTGTTTCTTTGGACACTGATGCAAGGGATGGGACTTCTTCCCACATTGAAAATACAATCCTCTAGCTTTCCTGCTGGTTAGAATATTAGAAAAATATCTTTAATATCTAGGAATATTTTCTAAGATTAGTTTGTTATCCTATAATATCTCCTAGGATTAGTTTCCGTATTTCTCAGTAATTATAAATTTATAATGATTTTTTCCTAATTTAAATAGAATTAGGAGTCTAGTGATTAGTATAAATAAGAGTTGGTATTTAGTCTTTTGTATTAAGTTTCAATCATCAATCAATATATCATTGTATATTCATAATTATTATTTCTCTTCTCTCCTTCCGTTTATCTAAAACCCAATAACTTCAACATTTTCCATTAGCTCCTAATATGTGAGATGCAGCGGTCTCCCTATTTCGTTCATCTTCTCCCTTCTTTTTCTCATATTTGGGCAGAAACATAGGAAGACTAACCCCCCTGGCGTTTGAATTACGAACCTGAGCTCATATTTTCTTGGGTGGAACCAATATGACTTCTACCCGTCCAGCCACAAAAAGTTTTATTGTGGGTTCCAACCTCATTGTTGTGTACGCAAGGGATGGAGCCTTCTCTACCTACAATAGTGCCCCATAACTCTGTATCCACATCTTGAGCAATCTTCATCATGGGTGACTTGGTGTGTGGGTTGAAAGGCTGAACCCAACAACAATGTAGCTCGAGACGAAGGCCACCGGTGAATTAGCCAAGATAGTATTCATCTGGTAAACTGTGACGAGATGAACTCAAACTCTGTAATGTACTCCTGGACACTCCCTATTGTCGTAAATAAAAAAGTTCCTTGAATGGATCATCGTAATGTCAACCCCCATATCTTTCAATCATTGCATGTTTGTTTACACTATTCTGAACCTCAAAGTACCATTCCAACTTGTGTTATCCATCCAATGGGATTTACCCCGTGAAACAGAGGCAGGTCGTCCTTTCATACCTCCATCTGGTACTTAGCCAGATTGTCTCTGATGGAAAGTGAAGACCCTTCAACCCCTAGAGAGCCCCCACCTCCACTGCTAGTGTTGTTTTGATCATCGAAAACTCGAAAGTCCAACATCTTACTCATCTTTTATAGCATTGTCAAAACTCTACCAGAGTTTGATGGAGTCTTCCAACACAACAAGTTTAGCTTCCAGTGAGTCAATCCTATCTACCATCTTTGGTGACATTGACACTAACGAAACGCTTCCGAGATCTGGTAGATCAGACCAAATGATAGGTACTAAATTAAGAAAGTGAGAGATTATTATTATTATTATGAGAGAAAACCAAAAAATGAGCCTGAATTCTTACATTGGAAACCAGAGCACAAGCTCCTCAGAAATAGTATTTTGTCAGTCTAAACAAGAAGAAAGACCAACTACCTCATACTTCCCCCTCCCCCTCTTAACACACTGCATGGCATGACCAGTTGGCCAGCTCAGCAGCATAACTAACTCTTCCCCCTTGCACATTTGTTTTTCTTACATGCACACACCTTCCATATCATGGGCTTCCCACGGTTTGAGCCCACCAGCTGATTCATGCCTTATACAGCATCATTACCCTTATAGGATTCAATGTCTAGTGCTCTATCAATGTGCCAGTAGAATTTCTAAATTAGAAGTCATAAAGATAAAGAAAAAGAAAAATCAACTATGTAAGTATGGTGTCTATATTTGATATACTGGTGAAAGTCTCAGTATCTGAACAGAGTTGCTTTGACTAAGATTCCTTGCAGCCTTACCATATTATTCAATTCAAGTGGATCTATATTGATGTATTTTTTTAAATCATGCAGTGAGTACACCCCAAGGCTTATAAAGGATCTTGAGGGAATCAAGGTGTGATGTTGAATTCAATGCCTTTTTTTTTCTAATTTAAGATAAATATATTGCCTTCAAACTTCTTATTTATCACATGTTTCTTTGGCTCTATTCTTGAAATATGTTTAGGTAAAATATGTGGCTGCTGGGATGCTAAATTCAGCTTGTACTGATGGTACTTGATTTTAAAAATATCTTTTATCTTTCTGTATTTTCTCGTATCATACCATGTTTGTACTCTGGTTTAGGAATTAACCCCTGGTTTCGCTCTTACTTTTGCAAATATTGCAGAAAATGGTTCTGTTTTTATATTTGGAGAAAGAGGGATTGACAAATTGGTATGTTCAATCAGTAGCAATTAGTTTTTATCTGACTCCATCATCTACTACTTGTAATGACAAATATTTTCTTTAATCAAAATATTCAGCGTTTGAAGGAGACGAGCAATGCAACAAAACCATCCTTGATTAGTGAACTTCCATACTCAGAAGAAGTTGCTTGTGGTGGCTATCACACCTGTGTCTTGACAAGTAATTCATCAGTTTCTGAACATAACATGTGCCGATTTGTGATAATTATTTATTGTTTCATTCCATTTAGTGTTTTTCTATAGATTCTGGTGAGCTTTATACTTGGGGTTCAAATGAAAATGGCTGCCTTGGTATCGGGTATCCTTTTTATACTTGTTATTTGGTCATATTCATTTCCTACATTTCCATTCCCATTTGTTTGTGCATGCTGGTGTTTTGATTCTTCAAATCATTTCTGTCTAGTTCCTCAGATGCCATTTATCTACCTGAAAAGGTTCAAGGGCCATTCTTGAAGTCTTCTGTCAGCCAGGTTTCTTGTGGTTGGAAGCATACAGCAGCCATTTCTGGTAATTTCTTGCCATCAACAAAAAAGAAAAAGAATTACCAATTTACCATTATGTACTTTTTTCTTGTTGATGAGAATGTAAAGGCATGCTTTTCTTTTTATTATAAAAGAATGAATTCATCCTTTGTCTTCATTATTTGGGAATTTAGAAAGAGAAAAAACTCTGGAAGATTTTGATTATGTTATTTTAAACACACAACGAGCTAATCTAAATGCACACTTATGCTGTGTTTGGGGAGTGAACTATTGGGTGAAGCCTGGGAATCCCATGTTATAATTGTAAAAGAAAAGTTCATTTACGAGAACAATGATGGACATAAAGAAAGTTAGATACTATGGGAATTGTTGAGATCCCACATCGACTACAGATAGGGCCAAAGTAGTTTATACTTTATTTAGACCAATTGGTTATACCAGACTTATGATCGGTTCAGTCATGGGTTTATAGACCGTTCAAGCACTTGAACAGTTCAATTTATGATTGAATTGGTCATTAATAGGCAAAACCAGTAAAGACTGGCCGGTTGTGGGTCAAACCAATACACCTTGTTATCATTTGTTATAAAAATTTGAAAGCCACAGAAGGTAACGCCTCTGAATAACATTGCTATTTCTTTTTACCTTTTTAATTTAACATTATGAATATCATGTCTAAATTATTTTCTTCTTGCTACTTGCTAGATAAATATTTAAACTTTTTTATTATACATTGTCCTTTTTTTATAAGTCTTAAATTTATATATATATTGGTTTAACTAGTGACTTTCGACTAGTGGCCCAATAATCCAATACTCTGGTTGAGTCAATTTCCTGTCCAAGTTTTATAACATTGCCTTGAGCTAGCTTTTGGGGTTGAGTTGAGAACTTGAGCTCTACTCAAATTCTAAGATGTTATCAATGTCCATCCTAGATTCATTGTCTGACCAGCCCTGGATATGAAGAGGGGGGGGGGGGGGTTGTTGAGATCCCATATTGACTAGAGATATGGCCAAAGTAGTATATATAAAGTTTAAGCAATCCTACCCCTTGAGCTAGCTTTTGGGGTTGAGTTCGGCCCAGCCCCAAATTCTAAGAGGAATTAGTAAGAAGCAAGAACAAGCATGTCAGTTGTACTGTTGTAGTTAAATAGTCTGGTCAGAACATTCTGAAAGGATTTAGATGTGTTCAAAAGAATTTTGAGGCAAATGAATGGAAGAATACCTCATTCTTATGCTAGAAAAAAACTTATGGACTGATTTTGAAGGGTTAGATTAGGATGCTCACTCATGGCAAGGCATTTAAGGGTGGAACACAGAGAAGAGAATACTATCTAGGCATCAAACCTGTGGGAAACACAGCATATACGTTTGGGAACATAAAACACCTAAAACCCCAAGAAGTTGAACAGTGTCGGTTTAAATCACATTAACAGACCTGAAGTATAATTGTAGTCCACTTATATAGTCCTCTCTGAAACTAGGACTGCTGAATTGCCTTCACAGTAAGGTTATTATCGTTTCACATCTCCTCTTGGGAGTTAAAGCATCTTTGCTTGCACCCAGTGATGAGTGATTCCACTGACAGCCAGATGAGAGAACATGTTACGGAAGTTGTATGCTCTATCTCCAAGTTGTACTGCTTCTTAGACTAGTCAACTAGTTAGTTACCTAGTTGAATTTCTTGATAGGAATGGGATAGCATGAACTCAAAAGTTAATCAGTATTCGAGTACAGCTGTATTCAGTTTGCTCATAACAGAATTAGTTACGAGAGTGTTCCAGAACAGATCTCTATAAACAGAGTATGATGTACTTAGGGTCCGTTTGGTTTACAATTGGGTATAATTGATTTTTATATATTTACAGAATGGAAGAAAATGAATAATGCATGATTTACTAAGCACGTTAAATGAAAGTGATTTAAAATCAATTCTGCTGGAATTGATTCTCATTGTTTGCAACCAATAACCAAACAGGCACTTAGAACATGATAGAATCATTTCCAGATTCAGAGTAAACACTCCTCTCCCCCGCCCCCTGTTTCTTTCTAAGAATCAGTTTCTTGCCTCCTGCCTCCTGGAGAAACTTGTTTTAAAGGTGACAAAAAGTGCTTTCCCCTGCATGTGAACTGACATATAGATTTCTGCTCAGAGCTGCAGGCTTTTATGGAGATTTAATATAGTACACAGCACCTTTTATGGATTGTACCAGTGTGTGTGGGGATTAACTTTTTCCATTTTTATTTTATGAATTTTTTATTTATTTAAGTTGATTTAACTTTTTTAACTTACTCATGTAAGACTTGTATTTGATGTCTATACTATTGCAAGTTACAAAAGAGAAGTATTTTATTGCTTTCATTTATCCTGGAATTTTTCATCGACTTTCAGAAGGAAGAATCTTCACATGGGGCTGGGGAGGTTCCCATGGGACTTTCTCTGCAGATGGACATTCTTCGGGTGGACAATTGGTATGCTTCTGCTTCTCATATAATTTGTAATTCTTTGTATCATTTGAAATTTATCAAGAGAAGGTTAAAAGCAATGGTTGGATGCCATATTCTATGAAGACAAGGACGACGAAAGAGAACCAAGAATTTATTTAAAGTAACAAGCTTTGGTCCTATTTGGATTAAAACTTCTCTAAAAAAAACTTATAAGAGAAGAAAATAAAATGAACCAAGAGGGTAAAATGAATCCAACTTCTTTCATAAGTTAAAATCAGTCTTTGCAACTCAACTTTTCAAAAAGCTTTCCCATTTAACTTATGAAAATGTTGAGTTGCAAAGACTAATTTCAACTTATAAAAGAAGTTAAATTTTTTTCCTTCTTAGTTTGTTATTTTCTTTTCTCATAAGATTTTCTAGAGAACTTAATCCAAATTGACTCATTGTAATTAATCATGATTTTCATGAGTATTTAATTGCACACACATAGACGTAGATACTTCATGATAAACTTAAGACTATATTTGTGTGCACACATACACGTTAATTTAAGTCTGATTGGTTTGACTGGTGTATTTCTCAAGTAAATTGATTAGTAAATGCACGACTATAAATAAAGTTTATCCTTTGAACTCAGGGTCATGGAAGTGATGTGGACTGTATAAATCCTACAAGAGTTTGTTTTGGAGAAGACGTGAAAGCATTGCAAGTTTCATGTGGTTTCAATCATACAGGTGCTATACTTGAATATACATAGGTTTGGCTGCAGCAATAATTTGTAGCTATCTGTAACTCATCAAGAAAATCCAGAAAAATGTGATTTGTCACCTATTTATCGTCTATACATCACCATGTTAGTAAAACATACATCTTCCAGCCCATCCAAGAGGCTCCAGGAAATTGCGGCATGCTTAAAGTGATGCATGTATTACCCATTCTTGTATTATATCATTCTTTCCACAGGAAAACAGACACAAACACATATATGCAAATAAAGCTTCTTTGATGTACAAAACTCATGTAAGAAAATAGCACTGCTTAAAATAAAAGTTGATGGGAATGATGATAGGGATAAGATAGTACTTTGCTTTCAAGGGTTTTTATTTTATATTTTTGGCTGAGCTGAGTAGTGGAAATTCCACTTACTACAGAAAGGTAAATGCTTATGTCATTTGCTCTGTTCCTCGAGAAAAGTTAGTCGGATGGTTCAAGTAAATCAAAGTTGGTGATGCAATCATATGAGCCTATACATCTTGTTAATTGTCACCCTACGTGTAGATGCTTTTGTAGCCTTATAAATGAAAACATATCCTCCTTTCTATTATTTGTTGTGTGGACATTCTCGTTGATGTTTGGTTCTGCAATACGCCACAGAAGGCATTATATCCATCAAGCATTGTGGGTATGGGAATGGGAATCCCAGTAATATGGTACGGCTGTGAGATAATTTTCAATATTACATTTCAGTTCATCTTTATGCTTTGGTTAGCGAGATGGAGAGAACAATTAATTTTGTATGACACTAGTCAGAAAACCCTGACTCTTCTTTTCGTTTTTACCAATGGCAACTGTTTTTCTTCATCTAATCCTTTTCATGAATTTTTTTTATCATAATTTCATTGCAGTGGTCCTGAAATCTAGTTTTGTTTGTACCAGTTTGCAAGTGTGCAACAACCTATTAATTATCCTCCTTTTAAAATTGAAGCTTCTAATACGAATTTTTGGTGGAAAATGCAAGCTCAGCTGCTTCTGAAGTATTGGTGAAGCTAAAACATCTTTGGATTCCATCGTCTGATATGCACACATCTTCATCTTATAATAAAGTGGATTGAAATAAATGACTGCGCTGATGAGTCAAAACGTGGGGACATAGCTTTCCTGTTGGGTTTTGGCTCGTGAATTGAGAGTTTGATAATTGATACAACCTCACCACCCTCCCTCCCTCCCTCCAACCGTTATAAAAGCAAGTCATTATTGTTATGTTGATAAATCTGTGTACTTTGACATATTTAAAAGGGTTGAATTGAAATAGTGATACTCCTATTCATTCAGTGGGAGTGGGTCCCAAAACAATAAGTACATAAAAAGAGTGAACCCGGAGAGAGTGTGGGGTGTTGAGTATGGATCCCCGACCCGATTGCTAGAAAGGTAATAGGTGGAAAAGAGAAGTGAAGGGCCCGGGAAATGCGCAATATATCGGCGCAACAAACAAGTGATGAGCACTATGATGATCCCATAATTGAGAAGAAGGTGGTTCCTACAGCAATGCTATGGTCCCCCACCTTCACAAAACCCCATGTCCACGTGCTCTTGTCCCCTTCGCACGGGACCCACCATCCGCCGTACCCATCAGCATTCAATGGGATCACGTGCCTCCACCCACAATCCTAGCCGTCCGTTCTTCCCGCAGGGGTTTCACTCCATGCATTTCACACACCCAATCATCATCTTTCACAAACTTCAAATTTTCAGCATGTTTTGATGGCATTAGCAGGGGCAGGGGAGGGGTTATTCTGGTATGTGTGTATGGTGGTAATTCTTTTGATTCATATTATATTTATTTATAAGGTCAAAAAATTTAATGTAGAAGAAACAGACATAGTAATTAGTAAGATATACTTTTAGAAATACTCTCTCCGGTACTTTTTATAAGGCACTTCTAATCGAATTACACAAACCAAGGAAAGTAGTTTAAGTGGTTAATTTTATTTGTTTCATAAAAAAATAATACAACATTCCATTTTTACCCATATTTAATATTATTAGTATATTCTCTCACTAAATAATTGAGATTAAATTTTGCACTAAATATAATACTAATTTCCACTATCAATTGTATTGGAACACGCAAATGTATATGGAAAAGTGCAAAGGTTTAACTCTCTCTCTTGGTCACCTATGTAACAATATTTATAATACCTCGTTAATGAATAATTAGCAAAATGCATGGAAGAATTTAATAAGGGTAAACCAGGGGAAAAAATTAAATGCTTCATAGAGATTATCAAGTGCCTTATAAAAAGGACCGTCAATATCTCCCAAATGGTGCCTTATAAAAAGGACCGGAGGGAGTAACATTTTTATACAACTAAAAATATACAACAACGTATACAACACATTTTTTCTCTCTATCTCTCTCTATCACATCTCTCTTTTGCCTCTTTTATCTCTATATCTCTCTATACAACATGTTGTACAAACAACATTTCTGATACTTTTACTAGATTTTAACTGAAGTTAAGATCAAATTAAACTTAACTAGGAGCAGTAATAACAAATAGTTGCAAGGTTAAATTATTAATAACAAAAATCGAATGGTGGGGTTTAGAGGATCTCACCCATCGCATTTAGCCTCAGTTTGGTGGGGGTAAAATGGAGGAGGGAAGAGAGAAGTGAAGAGAAATTCCTCTCCCATGTGTGTTTGGTGAGAAGAGAAATGGGGTGAAATGAGGGGAGATGAGGGTACTGTTCATTTCTCTGCAATTTGGCCGTGAAATGGGGAGAAATGAGCAATGGACAGGTGATAATCGATTTTCATATATACATAATAGATTTTCATGTTACCCATTGTCATAAAGAATCGATTTTCATGTACACATAATCGATTTTTATGTTACCCACTGTCATAAAAAATCAATTTTTAATGTCCCATAATCGATTGTTGACCAAAAAAGTCAATTTATTTTATGAAAAAATCTATTTTTCAAATCTTTTTTTATTTTATTTCACACACATTTCTCTCATACCAAACAATTTAAAAATATATTTCTCTTCCATTTACACCATTTCTCTCACACCAAATAACATATTTCTCTTCCATTTCACACTTATTTCTCTTCTCTATTTCTCTCCTTCCAACTTTTCTTCACTATGCCAAAAAAGACCTTTAAGGGCGCTGCCGTGCACCATAAAAGGGCGCTTTCGTGCGCACTAATAAAAATTGCTCTTGTTTGGTCGTTAAAAGGAGGGCGTGCCTAGAAATGCTCTGACAGAAGTCAACAGAGGGCGCTTAAAAAAACATAGAAGCGCCCTCAGCATAGTGTCTGTTTGGGAGGGTGCTTCCTTGGAGCGCCCTAGTTTTACACAATAAGGGCGCTTCCTTGGAGCGCCCTCCTTATGCACAGGACGTGCTTAGGGAGGGCGCTCCAAGGAAGCGCCCTTGTTGTGTAAAACCAGGGAGCTCCAAGGAAGTGCCCTCCTATTATTTTTTATTTTTTTTCAATTTTTTGCATTTTAAAACCACTTTATCCTGCACATATATTTCAGTCTTATCCCAATGGCTACCTCCAAAACCATGCATATTATTTCCTTTTCATTCAAATAATTACTAGAAGTATGAAAAACCCTTTAATTTCATTTACACATTCACAACACAAACGTCACAATTAAGGTTATCTACTTCAAATGAAGAATTCAAACTTGTCATACTTTGAATAGTTTTCTATGCATTCTTTAAAGTGTTCTAAAAGTATGAAATACCTATACAACTACATAGAAACTGAAGTAAATCAGAGAGTCACAAGAAGGGGGGTTGAATTGTGACCCTTGAAAACTTTTGGTCCAACCTGCAAGTACTTTGAACAACTTGCTGATCTTTGCTCAAGGAATGCCTTGGCTATCAGAAGTTCCTTCTAGAAGATAGTGGTTAGTGTATAATGCCAAGTAAGTAGATTAAACTATCTTCTTAAAGGCAAGCAAAATCATAAGGACTGATATCATCAAAATTTATTCTTCCATATAATGTATTTAATGTAGTTACAACTCAGAATAAGGTTAAGAAGAATAATATAATGTTTATGCAATTATGCAGAAGCAAAACAATGAATCTGTCACTTTAAACCAATCTTCTAGAGAGTCAAATGATATTTTATTTTAATAAAATTTTCCAGAATAGTTATTTAACCAATAACAAATAAGATTATGTGAGAAAAACTGTTCAGAAGAATAGTATAAAGTTTCTGCAGTTATGCAGAAGCAAAACATTGAATCTGTCACTTTAAACCAATCTTCTGAAGGGTCAAATGAACTTGAAACTTGATGAAACTTTCCAGATCAGATATTTGAATAGTAAACAACCAGAATATAAAGTTAAATCTTATTAAAATCAAGTTTGTAAAGATCTGGTAGTTTGAGCCCCAAGTTCAATGTTGAACAATGGACAAATTTGAAGAAATGTGCTTCTGAAGCACCAAACAGTTTCATAATTTAATGAAACTTTCCATATCAGTATTTTAACTAATATGGATGTGATTTACGTGAAAATATTAGTTCAAAAATAGGTTTATCAAAATTTAGTAATTTGAACCTCAAGTTCCAATGTTGAACAATGAACATCTTTCAAGAAATGTGCTTCTGGAGCACCAAACAGTTTCATAATGTAACGAAACTTTCTAGATCAATATATTAGCTGATATGGATGTGTTTTATGTGAAAATATCAGTTTAAAAACAAGTTTATCAAAATATGGTTTATAGCTTGCTAAATATTCAAAATATGAACAATAACTAGCAATGCAATAGATGTATGTGCAGAAAATTAAAGAGAGAAAGGGTAAGAGATATTGCACACATGATTTTTATACCGGTTCACCCTCACAATCCTTGGGCTACGTCCAGTACCTACACCTGTAGGATTTTCCACTATATCAACCTTGATACAATGACTTCTTGGGTGCACCTCACCACTAGTATTATTCTGCAGCCTCTTCAGGCTCAATTCAAGTATTATTTTCCTGCCTCTTCAGGCTCTAAAACCAGTATTATTTGCTCAGCCTCTGCAGGCTCTACATCCTCTCAAACCAACACTAACTCTCTCTAGTTAGCTTGGGAGATTACAAACACTCTTCAACAAGAGATGGGTTTTTTACATATGGCTCACAAAACACTCATGGAGTGGATTAATCTTTACAAAACTGAGCCTAAACACACTCTCTAAGAATTATGCACAGCAGCTCTGCATATTGGAGTGGTTGAAGGAGAACCTCACTCTAGAAAGGGATTTCTACATTATGGCTCTTTGGATTTCTTCCTTTTGTTCTCCTTAATTTTGCCCAGCTGAATGGGGCTGTATTTATAGAGTTATGGTGGTCAAACTAGCCGTTGGAAATCTGTATAAGAGCCCAGTTGTGCTTTAGGACAAGTCATTTTCACTTTGCAGCAAGGTTACAGCTTGGTACAGCTGTCAGGTTGACTGGTCTCATCTTCTGGACAGTATCTTCTGCAGAAATTCAACTTGGTTCTTTTTGCAGGTTTTTCTTCTGTAATCAACCTGGGCTTATTCAAAAACTTGATACAGATTATTTTAACTGTAATTAACTTAGCTGCAGCCTCAGAAATGAATTTAGCAAGTTATGATGGATTCTGTATCTTCTGCAGAAAGTCTGTCATTAGGTTTCTTCTGCAGAATTGTTTTCTTCCTTCTGCAGCAAACTGCATCTTCTGGAAGTGTGCATAAATTTTGTTTCTTCTGCAGAAGCAAACGACATCTTCTGGAAGTGTGCAGAAATTCTATTTCTTCTTCAAATATGCTTGTAAACCTTCCAATCTTTTGTTATTGCTTTATTTGCATTGTGAGAGAAGTAATTATGCTTATGGAAGCTCCTTTGAGTGTTCTTCAGCTTGAAATATTCAAGGATAATAGCTTGAGGAGTGTGGAAACTTGTTCAATGCTTCTAAAGATACTTTGAACATGTTTGCAACTTGAAATAAGAATTTGATGCTTCTGCAGAAACTGTAAGTTTTGCTTCTAAGGACAAAACTGTGTTTCTAGTGATATTGATCTTCTCTAATTGCTTTGTTTGCATCAGCAACACTTGGAATGAATATGCTTGAATTGCTTAAGTGATCTTTCACATTCAGAAGGTGTCCAATTTCATGAAAAGCTCCTTCTCATGCTTCTAGTGGTCTTGAATGATCCTTCCAAAGCTTCAACTTTGCTTCTGAAGCTTGATACAACTCAGTTTAATGTTCATGGGATCTTAGATGAACTGTCTTGACCTTCTTGAAGCTAAGAAGCTACTTCTTGAACTCGTTTCTATCACTTTTGACATGAAAGCTCTATGTAACATGCTTCTGGACACATGTTCTGATGTTAAATGATGTTTTTGATCTTTACACCTTCCTTCTGCAACTTTTCCTGTATTCTTTTAAGCATTCTCAAGTGAAATTATTAGTACCAAAGTATTCAGAACACTTAGAATATTGTTGTGAAAGTTTGTTGTCATTAAAACCTTTGCTCAAAGGGTCTTGGACCTTACAGAAACAACCATAATACATGACATGTAACAATACTCAACTCAATTGGTAAATATAGATCATACATGACCTATATAAATTTTGGCAGAGTTTCCTCTGTTTATTCAAGTTTTCCCAATTTATCAAACACCTGTAAAACTCCATACCAGCAGCCAGAATTCATCATTGAAACTAATGTCAAAATTTCTGCATAGAATATGCTTAATAACATCCTAAACCATGACTTATACGTTCATTAACTCTAGTCATCTAACCTATAAAAATTTTGGCAGAGTTTCCTCTGTTTATTCAACATTTCCCGATTTATCAAACAACTGTAAAACTCCATACCAGCAGCCAGAATTCATCATTCAGAGAGTTATAACCAGTTAAGAATATAACATGAAAATATACACAATTTACAGAACTTGTCATTATACACAACTTTATTCAACATTTCCACATTAAGTACATGTTTACTTACCATCATAATGTACAAAACAATTATAAATAAGTGGTAACTACATACTTTGCCCATTCTTCTCGAACCTCATCAAGTTGCTCTGTTGTGCAAGTCGAGCTTCGGTATTGAGCAAAGTACTATAAAAGGCAAAAATTGATTTCAATAAAAAAAGTAGTAAATGAGGATTAAAAATACTTAATTGCTATCACAATTCATAATTACCTCTTTAGGTATTATTAGTGCGTTTTGATCAATGATCTCCTTCATAAAACGCATTACAAAGAGCCCACAGACGTTGTCGTTTGTTTGGGTTGGACACTACAAGTATAATTAATTTAAAATAAAAAACACTTATGCGCTAAGTTATGAATAGACACAAAATGTATGTGCAATATATTACCTGTATGCGGTTTCATGTGGGATCAGGGATAATCATACTCTTTGATTGCGGGAAATCGCTCAATTTTCTATATTCTTTAAAAGATCTAAACCAATATAACAAATAAAGTGTATCAGAACTCTTAACAATGTAAGTGTGATAGTATAAATTTATTGGACATGGAATACTTACTTATCAATCATAGTCTTCATGGGCTCATAATGTTTTGGATCATTCCGCAAGGAGTCCAAAAAGTAAACCTTGCCAAAATCCCTTAGACTTAAGGCAAGAAGAACCCAATGTTGCCTACAACCATATTGTAAGTTATGTCAAATATACAATTTTTTAAAAACAATAATATTGAGACATAAACATATACTTCACATACGCGTCGTAATTGTATGGAACTAGGAACAATTTGTCTTGCTCGCGTTTATTATACAACACACGTGCCACAATTACTTATTGCTTGGTCATCACATTGAATATTGTGGTGAGTTGTGGAGATATGAAAACATATTGATCCGTGCGGGAAGATGGAACTAAGACCAAATTGTATAAATAACTATACAATAAAAAATTAGATAATGTCAAAGCAAGTCATAAAATGAGAATAACATACTATGAGATGTTTTGAATTGAAATTACCTGCAGTAGATATCTATCATAGTGGCATCTAACCGTCCACGGTTCAAAAACGTATGAAGACAATTAGGATCGATCCATGCAATTACTTCATTCGGAGTAACAATGCCCGCACCTATCGTGCAACTAATGGTAGCACCACTTTCTTGCATCTTTACAGAGTAGTACATATCCAATAGTTGCAAGGATGTGGTGGAAGGATTGGCGGACATTAAGGTCACAACCTGTGCAGGGATTTCTCGAATGGGAGACTTCTGCTTGGTGATTGGTATGAATAACGAGTCTCCGCATGCGGTTCCGCTGCGGAAGATTTGGGAGTCTAGAAATTCCACAAGTTGAAGAATTATTATTTGTAATTGAAATAATATAAATGCACTTTTGACACAATTAAAAATATAAACGTAACAATGCATCCAATCCAACATAAGTACATGGCCAAGGGATGAAACAACCCAATGCATCACCAACGGTGCTCAATTCCCCATAACCGTCTGGGCATGGAAGCGCCGCATGTGGCTCAATAGCAATTTGAACCATCACCTTCATTTGGTTGGAGGGAAGTGGGGTATTGTGTAAAATCTGCCCTGGGAGATTGTGAGCTTGCCCCTTACCCACCACTCGTAAGACAGGGTCTCCCAAATACAGTATACATTGGAATAAACCCTATACGATTGATACAAGTAAAGATGTTTATGGATAACTAGTGTGTAAAAAACATAACTCTTAAGAAGTAAAAAAACATACCTCAGGCAATACAAGTCTATAGCAGTAATCAATTATAATTTTTTTACACATATTTTTACACCACATTTGACATCTTATTTTTTTTTCTATTCCTATCTTATTGAGTCATCATATCAATTATTCCTACCGATCCTACTTATAGGAATCTTTTGGAATGTTGATTTTTGTCCTTTTTAAGAGAGTATGTTTAAATTATATCTTGCATTAATTATTTATTGTGACTAATTAAATTAGCCAACTTCTTTAATTGTTGTGAAATGATTAAAATATTCTTATAACCGGGACCGATGGGAATACTTCCTCCATTTTTTTCTTTGTCATTTAAGATTTATACACTAGAACTAAGAAAATGGTTGGTATTTTAGTTTTTATGAAAATTTATTACTTACTTCTATATTATATCTCCGATTCTCTCTCTTCATTAATTATTTAATAAAACACATTATTCAACAAACATATACTCTCTCCGTTTCTTTTTATATGTCATTTTAGAGTCTTAAATATTTTATTTTTAAATAAGTGTAATTTTTAGATATCAAGACAATAATAATTACTATTTTTTTCAATTTTACCCCTTTCTTAATCTGATTCTTTTTTATTTTAAATATTTATTATAAAGCTATATCATAAATATTCTACAAGTTTAAAGTCTTGATAAATGTATTTTTTATGTTTCTGACAACAAAATTATGATAAGAGGTAAAAATAAATTTGAAAAAGGAATTCATTTTATTGGAAAAAGAGAGATGCATTAATAAGAGAAAGAGAAAGGACATATTTGGGAAAATGGGCTAAAAAGACATAGTTATTTCATTCCTTTATCCTTATGCACAAACCAAAAACGACAGATAAAAAGAAACGGATGGAGTATTAACTACAAAAGATAAACGTAGAAAACAACATAAATTATTCATTGATTTTATAAAAATGATAATCAAAAGTGAACAAAATAAAACCTCTAAAGTGACTTACAATTAAATCAGAAAGAATATTATACTACATTTTACTTTCTCTCTCTTATTTTTTTATCTCTCTTCTTTACATCTTTCACACCTAAAAAATAAGGTACAATAAAAATTTTATTTCCAC
Organism: Sesbania bispinosa; assembly: GCA_026901365.1. Taxonomy (NCBI): domain Eukaryota; kingdom Viridiplantae; phylum Streptophyta; class Magnoliopsida; order Fabales; family Fabaceae; genus Sesbania; species Sesbania bispinosa. Next base: position 411,751 of record QLOH01000570.1, read on the forward strand.
CCTAATCTCAAATATACGTAGGGGTGTTCATATCCAATCCAATCCAATGCAAATCGCAAAAGCCGAACTGGAAAATCGAAAATGGAATCAAACCGAAATCCAAAAAATCGCAAACCGCAAAAATCGAAAATAAATTTATTGGATTGGATTGATTTTCGGATCCTATTTTGAAAACCAATCCAATCCAAACCGAACTTATATATACATATATTATTACTTATAAAATAATCATATATTTATACTTGTATACATATATATTTATAAAAATATTTATACTAATATATTTTTTATGATTTTATTATCTAATATCATGTTAATATTTCTATAAATATATCAATATAAAACTAGTTTTAAATTAGTTTTCATGTCTCATGTCATTCTTTTTATATAATTTTATATTAATTTTAATAAATATAAGTTTCAATAAAAAAATGTTTACTATTACTTCATTATTTTATCAATTTTATCAAATATTTATTGTCACCTTAAAAAACCAAAAACCGATCCAATCCAATCCAATTTAAATTGAATCGAATTGAATCGGATTTGAAAAAAAAATCAAAACCGATCGGATGATAAAATGATAAAATCGTAATGATCGGATGAGATGACTTTTTGCCTAAAAGTCGTTCCAAACCGAACCACGTACAAACACCCCTAAATATACGTAACTCAAAATTCAATTTGGTTGGTCTCAAATATAAGAAAAATTTAATTACCTTCCCTCTATTAAATGCTAGTATCCCAACAATACTCTTATTTAATTGGCATTTCCTTTCTAATGGTCCACTTTGCAATAAATAATAATACTCCCTCCGGTTAGGCATGACAATCAAACCTGAACCTGCTGGTACCGACCTGCCCTCACCCCGACTTTAACGGGAAAACTCGCTTTGACCGAGTTTAAGTAAAACCCGAACCCGCCTTTAACGAAGACGTGTTTGGGGTGTAAGAACTCGCTCCCAACCCAAACCCGTCCTAATATAATAATTAAATAACTTTAATTATACTTATAGTTAAACAATAAAGGTAAGAGATGTTAAATTCATGCAACAAAAAATATACAACAACTCATACAACATACTTTTTCTTTATATCTCTCTCCATCACATAATTTATCATATCTCACATTTCTCTTTCTTCTCTCTCGTTTCTCTCTTTATCACTCTATGTTGCATGGTTGTACAAACAACATTTGTTTAAAGGTAAACTTATATATTTTTCTTAAAATATGATATAATTCTTAAGTGTCTTATTTTTTAAAGATTATTGATGTCTATATTTACATATTTTTTGAATATTAGATATATACGATTATATAAAAATTGTATATTTATGTTATAAAAAATAAATAAAAAATAAAAAAGGTGAAATCCCTGCGGGTTTCCCCAAACACGACGCGGACCTGCAGGGATTGAGTTGAGTTTCATAATTTTATACCCGCTCTTTTTAAACCCGAACTCGAACTCACCCCGACTTTTACGGGGGTTGGGACGGGGAGAGTAAAATTCGCCCCGCCCCGTTACCATGCCTACCTCCGGTCGTTTTTATAGGGCACACTTAACTGAATTATATGTAACAATAAAAATGGTTAAAGTAAGTTAATTTTATTGGAGTTTTAAGAAAATAGTTTAACTTTCTAGTTTTACCCATATTTAATATCATTAACTAACTCCACTACTTTTTTGACGTAAACTCCACTACTATTTAATCATTGGAAATACTTTAAAGTAAATAAGGGTAAATAAGAAAAAATACAATAAATGTTGCCTTGAAATTATAAAGTTCCTTATAGAAAGGACCATAAAAACTTATAAGAAAAATGTCTTATAAAAAGGACCAGAGGGATGAGGAAGGATGGTTGAGTAAATGCAACTTACTTTCAATGTGAGTTCGAGAAAATTTAATGATCTCAAATTCTCAACTAATATTCTTAATTAGCATGAATGAGTTATCTTTTATTTATATTCAAGAACATAATAGTACTAGTTACCACCGAGCACGTGGATCAGCTGGTAAGGGGCTGTTCCAGCTTAACCAATGGTCTCGAGTTCGAGCCCTGGGTATGCAGCTGTGTTAAATACTCGGAGGGAGAGCTTTGCCGCCCATAGAGGTCCTACCCGGCTCGAACAGGATTGCCTCCCGTGGAGGATACCTGGTATTGCAACAAAAAAAATAATAGTACTAGTTGTAAGAAGTTTAAGAGACAGGAGTAGGGTTTCTCATTCTAAAATTGTGTTGGTATTTAGTGTTGTATTTTTTTGTGTATTTAAACTAATAATGAGTGTTCTAAAGTACTCTCTCCGGTCCTACTTATATGACAATTTAAACCAAATCACACATATTAAGAAAAGTAGTTAATGCATTAATTTTCAAAAAAAAAATTCTACAAGATAAAAAGTTTATCCCTATATATTTAAAATTAAATTTCACCATCATGATAATTGTGTCAATTTAAAAACTTCAATGGTCAACAAGGACAAATATGAGAAAAAAATATTAAATACTTCTAGACTTGTGTGCTTTGTCTTATAAATAGGACCATGAAAAAGTTTCAAATGTTGTCTTATAACTAGGACTAGGGATGGCAAAAAAAAATTTACCCGTGAATACCCGCGGATATACCCACAATGGGTACCCGCATATTTATAAAATGGGTGGGGACGAATATTATACTACCCGCCTCGCGGGTATTCGCATGCTCATTAAAATATATATATTTTTTAAAATATATTAGAATATTAGGATTCTTTTTATTATTTTACGATGGGATATAGTTTATTTTATAATATTTTACAATGATATTTTAACATATTAACATGTGATGATATTATATAATGATAATTTATATATATAATATGATATTATAATATATTATATAACATTTTCTCTTTTTCTTTTAAAAAAATTTAAATTTTTAAACATTAATTGATACCTGTGACCGTGAATACCCACTATCTGCACAGGAACCCATTAATTTTAGCAGGTATGAATATGGGTAGTGTACGGTCTGCCCCGCCCCGCCCCGTTGACATCCCTAAATAGGATGAGAGGGAGTACTTAAGAAGTCGATATATAAAATATCATTGTTTTCTAATCTTGTGCACAAGAAAATAAATTAAAAGTAATTTTTTTTAATTGAAAAGTGTAACATTTAATTTTATCAATGCATTGAATGTTGTGATAGTTGTGATTTTTAATAAAAAAATTCACTTTTGATTTATTATCTCATGTAATACTGCACATATTAGAAAAATTGATAAAAGATTTTTATTATAATTATGATATTTTTTACATTTAAAATATTAAATAATTTTTTATCGATCCCGCTAACGAATGCCCCAGGGATACTGGTTAAGAATGCATATATAAAAGTTTTTTATTGGAAATCACGATATTAATTGTATCTATAACATTAATTGTTACATGCTCCAATAAAATCTTTTTATTTTTTAATCGGTGTTTCAGAGGTACTTGTTAGGGTTTTTTTTTTTCCTTTTTTTATTGATTACTCCCTCCGATCCTATTTATAAGACAAAGTTTGACACTTTTCAATGGTCCTATTTATAAGATAAAGTACAAAAATCTAGAAGTATTTATTGTTTTTTCTCATATTTGCCCTTGTTGACCATTAAAGGTTTCAAGGTGACACAATTACCATAGTAGTAACATTTAATTTTAAATAGGGGTAAACGTGTAATCTTATATACCAATTTCTTGAAAATCAACGTATTAATTACTTTTCTCAATATGTGTGTTTTTGTTTTAATTGTCTTATAAATAGGATCAGAGGGAGTAGCATTTTCCTTATTATGTGCATTTATTTGGAAGTTACTCTACTATACTATTCATGTTCATGGTATGGTGTGAACATAAACCAAGTGTATGCATCATGTGATAGGATAGGAATAGGAACATAGTATAGGGCGTTGTGTTGTGTTGGTATTCGTAACTTGAATTTGTGCTGCTCTGTTCCTCGTTAGTTGGGTTCTTCCGGTCCTACGCTTCCGCTGACACAAACGTGTCTGGTCTAATGGTTCCTCTTTGATGGCCGTTAGATTTCCAGTTTCAACGCTTCGGATTTAAGGACTTCCTCGCCGCTGTACTACTCTGGACTTGAATATAAACAAAATAAATTAAATTACACTTATTAAGAAAGTTGGTTAAACACTTAAACTCATTAAATTGTCTTTGTAGTATCATGTAAAAAGTAATTGCATTGTCTAAATTACCCTACATTCAATTTTATTGAAAATTGTTTCAAGTGGACATACTCTTTTACATTGACACATGATTCGTTAAACAGAGTGATTGAAAAGTAAAATCAAATGACATTTTGGGTTTATCTCATTAAATAGGGTAAAAATAGTTAATATTTGCTTATATTTTAGTCCACCAAATGTGAGTTTTTTTTTCTTATATTCAAGTCCAGAGGGAGTATTTCTTATAACGTGTTCTAGGGTAGACACTGAGACGCAGTTGATTACTTGATTATCCCATACTTTTTTTATAAAAGTTGATTATCACATACTACCTCAATTCCTTACACAAGGTTAGAAGTGTATTGATAGTATCCTATTTATAAACATACTTACCCTCTCTTTACTTTATATTAAGAAATAGAGAAGAGAGAAATAGGAAGAAGAGATAGTGAAGAGAGAGAAAATGGAGAAATAGAGTAGAAATAGAGGTTGTTTGGTATTAAAGAAATAGGAGAGAGATAGAAGAGAAATTAATTATGATAGTTGTTTGGTTGTGGAGAAATGAGAGGGGAGAGATATGTAAAAATTTAAAAAGACTAAACTACCCTTCAAGTATAAAAACATTAATAATTCATTTTTGTCAAGAATAATCGATTTCAATCTTTAGTTTAATCGATTAAATTCAAAACAACAGTGGAATAAAGTCCAGTAGGTGTACAAATCGATTTTGCATAAAATGTAATCGATTGTACACCAAGAAAGAAACAAACATGAATAATGGAGGATGTAAAAAATCGATTTTCAATAGGGAAAAATCGATTGTTTCCCAAACAGAATGAGAAACCACTTTGAGGCCCCCTATTCCCCAATAAAAACAGAGCTCATAATGAATCCAGAAATTAATCAAACCCAGTAACAGAGTGTTTAGTAGAATAAAATAAAAAGACAGAAATAGAAAGTGAAGAAAAGGGGTGGGAAAGAAGACCCTCTGCCGGTATGTGGCACACCGTCGTCGCGTCCCTCCGGCAACTCTAGACCACCCTCACCACCGCGGTTGCAGCTCCGTCGTAAGCCATCTCACCACCGTCGAAACGCGCTCCACCCCACGCACAACCATCCTTTTCGTGGCTGCATGCCTCACCTCCCCGCAACCGCCGTTCACCACCACGAGATTCTCGCCTCTAGTCGCGCCATCGTGCACGGCCTTCTCCTCGTCGCTACGTGTCATGCGCTCCTCAAGCCATGGCTCTTGGGACCTCTCCCATCGAAACCTTTCTCTCAGGTTGCTCATCAATGAGTTATCCGGCGGGGTGCAGTGCAGGCTGGCAGTGTTGCAGTACGAACAGTGATGTCGTTTTCTGGCGCAACGGGGCGGTGGCCGTTTTTTGGGGAGCAGCTAGGCGCGGTGGCCGTTTTCTAGGGAGCAGTCGGGCTCTTTGCGACGGAAATGGTGCAGTCATACATGAACGACGATGGTTGAAGGTTGATCTTTGATCAGTTTCAATGGTGAGGGTATATTGGTCTTGGCTGAGTGTAGGGCATCTCTCTCCTTTTTCTCCCCTCAACTGACATGATTTAATTTTACTGTGGGATCCACATGTTTTTCAGTCTCTCCTTTAACTCTCTCCTTTACCAAACGAGGTTGAGATTGGGTTCTCTTCTCTATCTCTTTCTCTCACCTCTCTTTCTCGCCTTTCTCACCTCAAACAAACACAGGGTTAAAATATTTAATATTTTTTATATTTATTTTCTTATTAAAGATTTTAAATTGACACATTTATCGTGAAAATGAAGTTTAATTTTAAATAGAAATAAATTAGGAATGTTGTAAAGAAATTATTTTAAAATTAATGTATTAATTACTTATAACACATTTTTTTAATATGTGTGATTTGGTTCTAGCTTTTATAAACCAAAACACATTTAATTTATGTTATACTCTCTCGTCCCATTTTACCTCGAGAATTAAGAAATATCATTAATATTCTAAGTTTTATAAAAAGTAGAGTAAACCCTCAAAATGGTCCCTGAAAGATTGGCCATCGGTCAATTTGGTCCCTGAAAGAAGGAAAATTGTAAAAAGATCCCTGACAGATAGTAACGTCAAGCAGTTTCGTCTTTCCGTTAACCCATGTTTGTTAAAGTTAACAGAGTTGATGATGTAGCACTGTTTGTGCACAGTCAGCACTAAAAGACTCAAACCCATCATTTTGGTCCCTACACAGTCAGACAAAAAGATTATAGACCCATCAAATAGGTCTCTTTCCCTCTCTCGTTCTATAAGGAAGGATAACGTTTGGAAAAAAATTCCAGACCCTCCTTCTTCAAGCACCGTCTCTGCCTCATCCTTTTCTGCTTCACACTCTTTATTGCAGAAATCGTAGGGTTCAGTGGCGCTATCGTCGAAGGAGGATGGGTGGTGATTCTAAAATTCCTCAATCTGGAGTGCAGAAGAGAAGCTTCAATGGTGGTTCGAGTACGTCCTCTGCATCAATGGCTAATGGTGTTAGGTTGTGTCATTGCGGAAGGAAGGCTGCTATTAGGACCTCAAAAACACAAAGAAATCCAGGGAGGTCATTTTATACATGTCCTCTACCAAAGGTGATGAAACCTGTATTTTGGGTCTTGGATTTTGTAATGACGTTTGAATTTTAGGGCTACTGACAGTAGGTTTTGAATTTTTTGTTTACAGGATGATTTTTTAAATTGCAACTACTTTTGTTGGATTGAAGATGTGCTTAAGGATTCGGCAGAATGTGAACCAGGCATTGATGCTTGGATGGAGAATCATTTAATTATGAAGATTAGGGGGTTAGGGACTGAAGTTAGAAATGTTAGGAACATTGTAATTGCAATTGGATGTTTGATGGTTCTGATTATTTTGTTGCAGTTAATTATTTTGTTTCACTAAGTAGTTTAGGTTAGGGTTAGTTATGTACAATGAAGCTGTGGTGCAATAAGCATTGTTGACTCTCTTTATTTATGTACAAGGAAGCTATTATGTAATGAATTATGATGTTGTTTTTGTTATTCTCCATCTAGTAAAGAGTGTAATTGTGAAATAGCTATAAATGCTCCAAGTTATAAGAAGCTTATATTCTTGAAGCTAAAGGTACCAAATTCTGAACATTAACAGACCACACTGCCCAGCTAGAATAACTCATTGTCTAGGCAACAAAAAACATTGTCTAAGCAACAAAAAAAACACAATGGCAGTGCAACAAAAAAACATTGTCTAAGAAATAGTAAACTAAAATGCCTAACAAAGAAGACACACTAAGTGCTAATAATCCAAAAGAAATTAAGAAGCTTGAACTTTCTGGCAGTGCTTTATATATCATCATTTAGGTAGCCCTGTTGGTGGTCCTCATGTTGCTGAGTGACCTGCTGGGGGTGGCCCTCTTGGTCTAGGCCCTGCTGGTGATGGCCCTTTGGTGTAGGGATCAATTGCATAAACCTTGCTCCGGTGCCTTGACTTGCTGTTTGGATTGTCTCATTTGATGGTTGCAGCTGCAATTGGGGTGTTATTGAATTGTTGTGTGCAGCCTCTGGCGGTACTGTATGTGTAACAAGAGGAGGTCTCACTGTATTCATCTTACGCCTTAAACCTCCAAAGACTGTACCTGGAGGTCTATATGGTGGGTTTTTGAAATTTCTGACTCTGATTGGTGGTCTGCTAGTTGTGTGCCCCCTATGATGTTTGAGGTTGTGGAAAGCTACAATCAATATTACAATGAAAATTATTAATCATAAATTATTTATAGTAGAAAATGACTAAACCAAGAAAATAGAGAACTAGGAGACTTACCAGTGGTGGTTGAACAGTAGGGGTAGCTATTACTGTAAATGTTGGCTGAATTGTAGAAGTAGCTCCTTGAGAAGTGTGGCTTTCCACATTGCTTTCCTGAGTATGCATAATAGGATCATGAAAGTGTCAAAGTTAGAAATCATACATATTTGTAATAAAAAAATGCTTAAAAATCATAAATTTAAATACATTAGGTGGCATGTGATTCTGGTGGGTCAGAAGTAGGAACCCCTTGGCTGAGATCCACTTCATCTATCCCTGTTTGTGGGTCATTGTTAGTTGTTTCTTGCTCTGCAATAGCTGGTGGTACCCAATTTCTGGATTTTTGAGGTACTCCTATATATGTTAGTACATTTCCTAATATTATGGTTACTGTGGCCGCATCTTGAACAAATCACATCAACATAAGATCTCTTCAGCCTTGTGGCATTGGTTGGCTCTTCATTGACATATCTTCTTCTCTGCTTTTTAGGCCTGCCAACTGATCTTTTAATTGTAGGTTGGACCGGGGTTTCATAATCAGTCTTCTCCCAAAATTGTCGACTGTGTGTAGGTTTTATAAAGTGCTCATATGTTGCCCCATAAGCTCCCATAGTGAGCCAACCATGGCAGTACTCTGTTGGTCTTTGATTCTTGCTTGCAATTGCTGTAATTGCATGCATGCATGGCATTCCAGTCAGCTGCCAAAACCTGTAGGTGCATGTATGCCTGCCCAAGTCAACATCCACCCTGCCTTGCCGTGATTGGACCTCACATCTTGCCCCTTCCTTGTCACCTGACCACACAGGTGTCCATTGATTACTTTCTTTTTTCTCCTTGTCAAGTATGCTCTGTTGCATTGGAGATAGTCTTCCAGTGTGTCCATCCAACTTCATCTTATGATTTGCCATTGCCCTCATTATATAGCATCCGACCCCCTCTGCCATTGTTAAGATCGGCTTGCTTCTATACTTCAATATCTTGGCATTAAACACCTCACGGTTGTTGTTTGTAATGTTATCAATCTTGCATGTCTCACTAAAAAATGCCTTTGTCCGTGATTGGGGAGGGAATTCGTTGAGGTAAGCTTATGCCTTCTCATTTTTTGTCTTCACATTTTCTATATTTGCATTGAACTGTGCAACAGTTGTTAACTTGGCACATTGCTACACTGCCCCTCTCATGAAGTCTTTCCACTGTTTTATAAAATTTTTCCACAAATGCATTGCACAGAACCTGTGTGGAACCCCAGGCATGGCCTTTTGCATTGTTGGAATAAGACCCTGTAGCAATAGATCAAGTTAAGTTAGTCCTGTAATCAGTCCCTAAGTGATTTCATTAATCCTAATTTTAGTCCTGGAAAGACAATATAATATATCAATGTAGTCCCTGAAAGACTTAAAACTACTTCAAAATGGTCCCTAAAAGACTTAAAACTACTTCAATTTAGTCCCTATTATAATAAACTATAACGAAGTAGTAATAAAAACAATCACCTTCCGCATATCACTCATGAAATTCCACCCATGTCATTGATAGTCTCATAGATCTTGATGAAGGAGGGTGAGAAACCACATCCAGTTGTCTTTATTTTCAACATATACTATAGCATATGCCAAAGGGAAAATCTGGTTGTTGGCATCCTGCGCAACTGCAGCTAGTATTTGACCACCAAAATATCCCTTCAGAAAGGTTCCATTTAGGCCAATGAATGGCCTGCAACCAACTAAGAAACCATTCTTGCATCCCTCACAATAGACATAAAATCTCTGAAACTGTGAGGGGACCTTCAGGTATATATGGGGATAACATCCATCTTGACATTTGAAGTTTTGAACCAGGATTGCTTCTCAACAGCTCATGAGCATAATCCCACAATCTTGCATATTGTGCAGCTTCATCACCCTCCACAAGCTTCCTAGCTTCCCTCATACTTCTGAATTTTTTTGAATCATTTAGATATACCCCAAATTCAGACTTCATATGATCAAATGCTTCCATGTGAGTAAGCACGGGTTGTGTCCTCAACTTTTCCTCAAGCTTTTTCATCACCCACTTTGTGTTGGCAGCATTGTTTTTGAATCCTCTAGCACAAGTATGCTTTTGGTTGAATGTTTTAACTTGGTAACTTTTGGTGACAGAACTAAAGGCACAGAAAAATATGCCAACCACCCTCCAACCTTGCACTTTCCTCTGGCCCTAACTTTGTCATTTTTAACCCATTTAATCTCCCAACCCATGTGAATAGTGTAGTCCCTAACAGCTTTCTTGAATTTTTCCAGTGTAGCAAACTCCATTCCTATCTCCAAGTCGACATTTCCAAATCCAGCACCTTCATTAAACTGTGGAAAAAATTCCTCATTACTTCAGGCTGCTCATCTCCAGATGACATTGATGTATTCAACTGCTCAGAGTGATAGCTATTTGTCTCCTCATCACTAGTCAACTCATGAAGTTGAAGACCAACCTGAGGTTCACTTGGCATTCCCTAGGTGTAAGTCTGTCTGTGCCCAACAGTGCCACCAACAATTACCTCATCTTCTTTAGATATGTCCCCTCCCTCATTGTGATGAATTTCACCTTTGTCTGAGGTTCCCCCACTTCCACTCACACAATCATGTTTCCTTTCTTCCTTATACCAAAAGCTGATACTCCCTTCCCCTTTTCAGTACTTGATGCTCCCATTTTCCTATTAGTGGGAGTTGTCTTAAGTGTCTTTTTCTTCTTACCAGAAATATCCACCACATTATCATCCATTTCATCTCCATCAATGATAAAGGAATAAACAACTTAATTTATGAAAGTAGTGTTAGTTCGGATCCATATTTATAACATAATTTTGGGGTAAATCAAACACATATTAATATAACAAACATGTTTCTTGCAATTGTAATTGTATGTTTTGGATTTATTATGTGAAAAATGTTACATAGATTTATGTCTTCATTTTTTATATAGTGATGTGTTGTACTTATTAATTCTTAGAGGAGCGGATGATTCTTATCACTTTTATTTTATGGGAAATGTTAACAATGCCCTAAGGAGCACAAATTGAAGAAGGAAAAATATAAAGTTATGGGAAAAATATGTTTTTCGTCCCTGTAGTTTCGGTCAACTTGGGTTTTCGTCCCTATACTTTAAATCCTTGGTTTTTTGTCCATGTACTTTTTAAACCCCTAAACATTAGCCCCTATCGTTACTTTGGTCCGTTAAACACGTGACATGTCAATTACCTAGCATGCCACATGTTAATTGCCTAGCATGCCACGTCACAGGTTTAACGATCCAAACTAACGGCAGGGACTAATGTTTAGGGGTTTAGAAAGTACATGGGCAAAAAACCAAGGATTTAAAATATAGGGACGAAAACCCAAGTTGACCGAAACTACAAGGACGGAAAACATATTTTTCCCTAAAGTTATTATTAGAGTTTATGGTACTTAATGTTATAAATGCAATTAATTTTATTACCATGACTTTTAATAAAACTTCTATATATGGATTCCTTATTTAGTATTTAAAGGGCACTCCTTAGCGAACTATATTTTATAATTTGAATTGTTCATAATTTTTTTTAAAAATTGTACCAATCCCACCTTTCTTTCTATCTCATTCACATCATATCAATTATCACAATCTCTCATTTTCTCTTTTCCTATTTCATTTTTTCTTTATATTTCTCTCCTCCCTACACTTCTACACTTAATTTTTAAGTAGGGATGGATCCTTTTACAAATAAAAAGGAAATCCAACTATATGCATATTTAGGGTCCGTTTGGTTTGCAGTTGAGTAGAATTGATTCTAAAAATGAATGGTTGAGATGGATGATGCACCCTTTACGAGGTACGTTGGACGGAAATGATTTAAAATCAATTCTGCAGAATTGATTCTGGATAATTGAAAATTTAATCCAAACGGGCACTTAAGGGCCTGTTTGGTTTGCATTTTCGTTTCCTGTTTCCATTTTCTGTTTCCTGTTTCCTGGAATTTTACAAGGAAAAACTGGAAATGCTGGAAACAAAAATTTGTTGTTTCCAGCATTTCCAGTTTTTCCTTTGTAAAATTCCAGAAAACAGAAAACAGAGTAAAAATAGAAAATGGAAACAGGAAGTGTTTTCGTAAACCAAACATGCCCTAAATTTGCGTAATTAATTTGTTTGTGCTTGAATCGGTGCCTTTTTTCCTAGTTAACTCGGATGAAATAACTATTATTGTCCATGAAGAATGGGTCATTTTGTTGTTTGATTGTTTGACCTCGTTTGAGACAAAAGGTCTTTAAATAATTAAGTTGTCAGCCAGCATTGGAACCTATCAAACAGCATTTAACAGTACCATGCACGCTCCAAGGATGATGAGACCAAAGTCATACAACTTTTTCATTATAATTGATTAGTATTTTAAAATATCACCGCTTGAATAATATGATTTGAATAACTAGTTTTTGTGAATTTAAAATTTAAAATTATAATAATTATATCATTTAATTTATATATATTTAAATTAAATTTCTAATTCAAATTAATTATATCTTTGAATTCAAATTATATGTTTTTATATATGGGGTGGGGATCAACTTACTCCAGGAGTAACTCTGGGTAAAGTTATTCCGCTTAATAATTTCTTATAAACATTGAATTTCATCAATCCAACCGTCATATTAACAGTTTTTATTAAATAGATCAGGCCTACAAAATTTCATAAAAATTAAAAATCATTTGATATTTCATCAAATCACTTCAATTGAACGTGCAATATACTTTTTAAAATATAAGTAAATGTTTACTCTAAAATTACATACCCATTAATGTCCAATTGATCTAAAATTTGGGGTGCATAATCATCATATTAGTATCAAATTATAGTCAACAGTTAGATTGATAAAATTCAATGTTTATAAAAAGTTATTAAATGAAGTAACTTTGCCAGAGTTACTCTTGGAGTAAGTTGATCCCCACCCTATATGTATGATTGTGTGTGTGTGTGTATATATATACACATATACATATAGAGTCAGGATTCGTTGACACCAGGTGTCAAACTTCAAGACTTACACCAATTAATAATTTTTTGTAGAATGTGAAATTGACCGATCCAACCGTTGAATTGAGAGTTTTTATAAAGTAGATCAAGCTTATAAAATTTCATAAAAATCGAAAACTAATAGATATTTCATCAAACTAATTTATTTTAACGTATAATATGTTTTTAAAATATAAGTAAAAGTCCACTATTAGATAACATACCTACAAATGTCCAAATTATTTGAAATTTGACGTACATGATCATGGAGATAATATAATGTGATTCAACGGTTGGATTGGTCAAATTCACATTTCACAAAAAGTTATTAAGAGGTGTAACTCTTGAAGTTTGACACCTGGTGTCAACAGATCCGGACTCATATATATATATATATATCTATATGAGGAGGGTTATAATTACACCGGTGTAAGTTACACCAAGTGTTACACCGTTGAATAATTTTTTAACGGATCATTGTATTAAATAATCCACCGTTGGATTGAAAGTTACTATCATAAAGATCATACATATAAAATTTCACATTAGTCCGAAATTATTTGATATGCCATTGAGATGTCTCAAGATTAACGTTATATATACATTTAAAATATCTGAAAAATCCAACCATTTGATTATCAAGTTATTAGTATAAAAAATTTACGAAATTTGGCACATATAATCATGATGATGAACAAACATAATTCAACGGTTGGATTACAAAAAAACATATTCGATTTGTAGTTATTAGCGGTGTAATACTTGGTGTAATTTACGCCGGTGTAATTATAACCCTCCTCCTATATATATATATATATATTTCAAACTATTATATTATAAAATTTACGTATCAGGTTTATATAATTTATTTTAAATCCAATATAAACTTTTTATTTAAATATATTTATTTATTATTACAAATAAAGTTTTTAATTTTAAATAAATTTAACATTGATTATTTTATTAATTAAATGACTTTATTATATTTTAATGTTCACGTTGTTCTATTTTTAAATTTTATGATGAATTTATTTTAATTGAAGTAAAAAATCAGTCACTATACATTAACGAGCGACATGAGATTTAGCCACCAAACAACTTCGGTCACAAAATCGGTCACTACATAGTCTAGTGACCGAAATTCAGTCACTAATAAGCAATTTTCTTGTAGTGACTTGAAATTAATTATTTATGGAAAAGTTAAATGAGAGAGCTTCTTTGTAGCTAGGGGAGCCGAGCCATGCATCCCGCAATTTTTCTAATATATATATATACATATTAAAATCCTATTTTGACTCCCATGCATAAATTGTCCAAGATCCGCCACTGTCTTAATTTCTACCATGTTCAAGCTGCAATATTGACTTCCAATCTTTTATGTGATCTTCGAGTGGGATACACATGCCAACTACTTTATATTATAACAATCAAAGTGCTTTGCATTAGTTGCTAATTCCATGTTCCATGAGACAACCAACCACCTTAAGCTTCGTTTGGTGTGGTTGCGAGTTTTTAGTTTTAAAAAAATTTCAATCAAATTTTAACAACACAAAAATAAAAACTAAAAATCATTTTTGTAGTTTTAAAACGCACATTTTAAAATTCACAAAAAGTGATTTTTAATTTTTAGTTTTGAATTGTAAAAAGTTAGTTGAATTTTTATAAAAACTAAAAACTGAAAACTCACAATAACCCCAACCGATTTGTCATATTGTTTGTTAGAAATTTTAAACAAGACTAAGCATTTGTTGCTTATTTGGACTCATCACGAGCTTGCTAACATTTTTACTAAGGGTGTGTTTGATAAAAATTAACTGATAAGTTAGCTTATACTCCCTCCGGTCTCAATTATAAGCAAAAAATCACTCACATATAGTGGACTAAAATATAAGCAAAAGTTAACTAATTTCACCATATTAAATGATATCATCCCAAATTACCCTTTTATTTAATTCATATTATATTTTCCAACCACTCTATTTAATGAATCATGTGCATATAAGAAGGGAGTATGTCCACTTGAAACAAGTTTCAATAAAATTGAATGTAAGGTAATTTAGGCAATACAATTACTTTTTAGATGAAATCAAGAAAATTAAATGGGTTTAACTAACTTTCTTAATAAGTGTGAATATAATTATTTTTGCTTATAAATGAGACTGGAGGGAGTAGTTGATAAGCTCCGAGCTTATAAGATAACTTATTGAGTTAAAAGTGTTTGGTAAAACTAACTGACAAGCTAGGTATTAAATGTAAAATGACATAAAAAGACATAAAAAAAAACAAATAGAAAATTATATTAAAATATGAGGGATAAAAATGGAAGAAAAATAAATAAGTTGTAAATTAGAAGATATAAGGTAACTAAAGTAGCTTGTATGTAGCGTATAAATTAGAAGGTCTTAAAATAAACTAGTAGTTTATGTTTTACTAAACACTTATGTTAATTAAACTATTATAAACTAGTTAAATAAATTAATAACTAATTTAATTACCTTACCAAACACACCGTAAGCCCTTTACTTCTTATTTCCTTGTCACTTATCTTCTCAAGCTGGCCATTAAAAGTGATGTGGCATGGACAATAAAAAGTATCGCTCTTATATAAACATGGTACATGAAAATTTCTTTGGAAAACAGAAAAGAAATTGTGCGGTGTAAGAGTTGTTAAAAAGTAGAGACACTTTAATCTCCCAGCTCAGCTAGGGATAGAGAGGGAGGGATTAGAAAATGTTTAACAATTAATTAGGAAAAAATTTGAAGGGTAATTCTGTCTTTTTACCTTTTACACATTTCTCTCTCCCTCATTTCTCTACAACCAAACAACTATCATAATTAATTTATCTTTTATCTCTCTTAGAGCATCCACAATGGAACAATTCATTTTGAGTGCTTCCAACGTGACCCGCTTGTACACATCACTCATTTTTATTGTTCCAAATACAAGCACCTCTAAACACTATATCTCTACAATAGAGCAACTCTCTTTAATTGCTTCTCATAGATCCCAACCTATCATAATATCAATTTTTATTATTATTTTTAACCCATTTGATTGTTGCTTTCCTAAAGCAACTATAGCCAGAGAAGCAATTTTCTTGAGTTACTTGCAATGGTTGGAGCCCATTAATTAGCACCGTTGCTTCAGTGGCTCAGTTGCTTCCCCAGCTCCCATTGTGGATGCTCTTATTTCTCTAATATCAAACAACCTCTATTTTTACTTAATTTTAATATCTCTCTTCCCTATTTCTCTCTTTAAACCAAACAAAGCGTTAATTTCCCGGCTCATCTAGGGATAGAGAGGGAGGGATTAGAAAATGTTTAAACAATTAATTAGGAAAAAAGAAAAAAGTGAGATGAATGATATATAATGTGACGGTGGTGTGGCCGTGCGGGTATATGATGGTACAGTAGAGTTTGAAAGTAGGGATTGAAAAAGGCTAAAAATAATAAGGTAATGATGAAAGAATCGCATTAAATTTGTCTTGTTGTGTGTGTTTGACTAGGAGGCAACTTGTGGTAGCAGGTAACAGGTCGGTTGTTTGACCGGCATCAGCAGGTCATTCGCATAGGAAATGAAAGAAAAGAATGCTGCTTTTTAAGCCTACTTGCATTATTATATTATAGAATAATAGTACTACTAACAAATCAAATGGCAAATAGTAGTAGTGAGGGAGGGGCCTCTCCTCAATCTGAGTTCTTTTGTGGGGTTTGGTGAAGTGAATTAGTACTCTACATTGCTTTGTTTATTTAATTTTATCTTTGACCTTAGTAGCAGTTTTGCATAAGCTAATTTGGGAACAGGGAACATCTTAAAAACACCATTAGTGTAGTGAGAGTCAGTGCTAGCTAGCACTCTTGCTTTCTCTCTCTCTCTCTGCCTATATATCCTGGTTAGGGTTTTCAGAGTGAGGGGGCAAGCCACAAAACATTCAGTTGAGAGATGTGTTGGTGTTGAGGGGAATGTTGGCTGGCTCGAGGCTTTTCACAAATGAGGTTCTCTTCTCAGTTGGAAGAACTATAAGGCTTCGGACCAGGCTTCATTCCCCTCAAAACTTCAAACAGAACAATTAGGTGTGTGCTGAGTTTTCTTTCATGTTTGGTGGCAACTATGATCTATTTAGCTAGCTAGCCCTGCAAAGGTTAGGTTGAGAGGAATGTTGTCTGGCTCGAGGTCATGGAATTGGAAAGAGTTCTCATGAAATCTTTCAATAAAGTTTACAGGGTAATTAATAAATGGAAATTTATACCCTTAAATGATTCTCGGACCAGGCTTCATTCCCCCCAGCCAACATTTGCTATGTTTATGAAGATCATCATCATCATCTTCATCTCCAGGCAATTAACCATATATAGGTTCTGTTGGTAAGACTTTCTCTTCTTCCACTTCTTGGTAAGTTATATATTAATTGTGCATGCTAACTCTGACTATCTGTGCTGCTTTCTGGTTAGTTTTATGCTATCAGATACCACAAAAGAAGGATTAATTATAAATGCACAGTTAATATACAAGGTTAGAGAATTTCCAGCTCTAGAAATCACTGTTACTTATTTAATTAAATGCTAATATATATAGTAGTAATTTTTTATGAAGATATAGAGTTATATACTTTGGTCTCTTCTCTACCTTGTAGCCTTGTTTCAATTACACCCGTGACTGACCTTATGACTGACAGCTTCTTCCATGTTTCCAGGTACTACTAAAATGAGTTTTTGTATTCTTTTGAATCATTTTAATTTGTTTCAAAAGAGAAAAATACAAGAACAAAAAAATTAGCTTTATTTAGTTTTTTTTTTTATTTTTCTTTTCTGAAGCACTACTCATGAAGGAATTATAACATCTCTGCCCTTCTCTCTATGATAGAGATTAGAGAGAGCATAGACATTAGACACGCATGCGGCAGCGCCACCAACCCCAAGTCCAAGTCTCTCTAGTTTTCTGCAATATTATATAGTTTAAGATTAATTAGCAGCATTTTACAGAGGAGAGAATATGCATATAGTAATAAATAAATAAATTTAATTTGTTTGCTAATCTAATCTATTCAGACACCGAATGAAAATGAATGTTGATTTATTGTGGACAAGAAAGGTGAAAGCATGTACAGTGAAAACCTATCAGATGTGAAATTCTTTCTTTATGTGCAGTAGCTAGCCACCCAGCTCTGCCTCTAGCTAGGTCTTTCTAGGGTTTCAAAGGGATAACGTGTCCGTTTGGTTTACAGTTGAGTAGAATTGATTCTAGAAATGAATGGTTGAGATGAATGATGCACATTTTACGAAGTACGTTGGACGAAAGTGATTTAAAATCAATTCTGCAGAATTGATTCCGGATGGTTTAAAATCTAAACCAAACGGACACAACATCCCTCTTCTCAAGTCCTTTCCTTTCAGCCTTTTTTTAATTAATTAATTAATTTGTTTTCACAAGACTGGTGAAAATTATAGGGAAGGGAACCTCTCTCAATTTACTGGGGGAAAAGGGCATCATTTTCATCAATCTGAATGAAAATTGTACTGCAGGTAAATTAACAGTTACCAAGTAAATGCAGTCATAAACGTAAAGGGTAAGTTTCTTTCACCTTTAGTATTAGATTTGATTTGATTTATTTTTTCTTTTATTAACTGAATTGATGAAATTATTTATATATTCATATATATATATATCATATGATGTGAGCAGCTAGGTAGCTAGCTTTTGAAACGTAACTGTTGAATTTAATGTACTTTGTTGTGTAGTGAAATGCCAGGCATGAGTATTAAAAGCATACACTCCTTGGTCCTTGCTGAGGTTGAGGTATCTATATTGAAGGAGATGAATTGAAATAGATATAAGAGAAAAGAGATGTGCTGGAACAGTTAACGAGAGAAACAGGAGAAGAAGCTAGCTATGGTCATGGATTCTCTGTGTGTCACTCTTTCTAGAGAATAGATATGTTTCCATTATGGTGAGGACCCAGATATGTGAATACACAAGGCTGATGCAAACTACACATGGAAAAAAGAGAAAGAGAAAGTTACTTGTTTGTGCTTCTTCTCTTCTCTTCTACTATAACTATTAACATGTACTACTACGTGTATGTGTCTGAGATGTGTGTTTTAGTGTAAGGTATTTATGGAGCTTTTAAAGTTGTTGAAAATTCAGAAACCATCTTTGGAAAAGCTCGGATCAGCAAAATCAGCTTCTCGTTTCCGTAGAGTCATAGTAGTGAATATCAATAGATTGAGTTGAGAGTGTAGTAATTGAATAAGAAAGAGAGTACGTAGTAAATGACGACTATCTGACGTTTCTTGGGAAATGAAACAGAGAGAAAGAGAAAGAGCAGAGGTACTCGGGGAACGTTTCATCACCAACTTGGTCTCTTTAAAGAAGGGAAACAATTTCCTACCTTTATGGTTCACACTTCCATCATCAATTTATTATCACTTCAACCCCACTGCCATTCAAATATTTCATTCACTCTCATGTCATAACATAAATTTCACTTTCTTTTATTTTGGTATAATGTAAATATTTACTACATTTCTATGATGGATGATCGATCCAATACTGAATTATTTGAGTATGTACTCTCGATCGAAATTAATAGCCTTTTTGAGTAAATGTAATTTGTACAGCTTAAATGTATGGTTCATTTTGAATCCAACTATGTGTGTTGGATTTGTCTTCATAACGTAATAATAGTGTGTTTGGTTTACATTGATTATACGTTTTAAACGTGAATCCAGACTAGAATTGAATTCACGTTTCAAACGTGATTTTGATAAAAATCAAACACACACTAGTATGTTTGGATACCACTAACATCACGTTTATCCATTATTCCAGCGCTAATGAGAGTAGCATTGAACTAGATCACGTTTGAAACATGATTTTGATAATATCCAAACACGTTCAATAGAACATAGATGTCTCTTTCCATAATTTTACTTATCAGTAAACTTCTTACACACTTCTTTGATTATTTGAAATTAACTACAGTGTTTTATCAAATTTCAATTTATAGAAAGTCAATATTTTAAAAAAAAAACTGTATCTAAGTTCAAAGAAAAATGTTTCTTTTACACCTATTTTTTAGTGTATCAGTATAATAGGTAGACGGGGAGAGAAATAAAAAAATGAAAGAGAGAAAAATTAGAGAAAGTAAAAGATATATGATAATTGATATGAGGGAAAAAAGAGATTAAAAAAATTGCTTCAATTCTCATCCACACAGGTTACAACCAAATGTGATAACTGCTACTTAATTATTATCTGATTTTGCATGTGGCTGGCTTCTTCATGATGTATTAATAAAAAAAATTATGGGTAAAATTTGTAGTAAGCAGCCACTGAAAATAAAGTTGAAACGCATGATTGTTCTTTGAGTGATATATAAGCCTGAATAAAAATTTGGCAAAGGGTAAATAAATTAATAAAATCAACAAAGACACAAAGGTATTCTAGTATTTGCTAATGGGAATTATGCAGATCGAATTCAACTCTGCACTGCTGTAATCTTCTCACCAAGCAAATCATTTTATATTTTTGAATGTCTAGAGATGCATATGAAGATTCTCAGACAAAGACAGATAACATGAGAGAGAGAAAGCTTTATGGGAAAAGGGCAAAAGAGATTACTTGAGTTGCAAGCAGATTAGATATATATATGTATAATGTATTGTGTTTTCTGTCTTCTCAGCTCAGTTATCGATCATGTGTCCACGTTAGAGTTGAGGAAGTGATGGGTCCCGTTTGTATGCATCCCATCCTATCAATCTCATCTGCAATTTTGCTTTCTATATACTGTTACTTCCACTTGTTATCTAACGTTTAACACACTGACTCATACAAAACACACTCTCCTCTCTTCCTTTCTTTCTCATACAAAACATACACAACAATGTCCCCTTTCCCATATTCACAATATTTTGACAGCACTGTATTAATTCTATGTAGGTACAAGGTCCATAAGACATGGAAGATCTATGATCTTTGTTCTTTTCGTAGTTTTCCTATCAAAATTTAGTGTGTTTTTTATTTAGCGTTGAAACTGATTAAACTCAAGTTTGAATTTCTCAATGCAACTATTTCTAGCTAGCGTTAGAAACATGAGTTTAATTACTACGTTTGAACACTAAATTAAACATCCCCTTAGCAATTGATTAATTACTTGTAGGCTGCATCTTTTTTAAATGATGCTTGACGCTTGAATTTCTATATGCTTGAAATTAAAGGTAGGAAAACAAATCTAAAGGTAAGAAGTAGGTACACCCGGCCGTATGATATTTACATAAATTTCTATGGGTAACTTTTTGTTATAGGTTTGGGGATCAGGTTAATTATAATGTTTGAGAAATGATAATAATACAACACTACGACAATACAACAAAGAGAGATAAAGAGGGAAATGAGGGAGAAGAAAGAGAAATGTGAGATGTGATAGGTGATGTGATGGAAGAGAAAGTGTGTTGTATGAGTTGTTGTATGTTTTGGTTATATAAATTTGTTATCTCATAATGTATAGATCATGAAGGTAGATTCTCAAAATTAAAAAAAGAAAAGAAGAAGAATATATATTGTCTAGTGATAAATAATTAGGCAAGTTTATGCATACAACGATTAAATACAATGAAAATTGATTAATAATAGAGATAACAAATTCATACAACCAAAACATACAACAACTCATACAACATACTTTTTCTCTCTATCTCTCTCCATCATATCACTTATCACATCTCACATTTCTCTCTCTTCTATTTCTTTTTCTCTTTCTCTCTCCTTGTTGTAATGTTGTATTGTTGTAAGAATTTCATTTCTCTTAATAATAATTGATCTATTAATTCTAATGAGATAAGACTTTGTTATTGTATTTTTTATTTAATATTATTTTATATTAAATATTCCACTTTAATTTACATATAAGAGAAATACTAGCAATTTTTTACAACACATTAGATATATGATTTGAGGAAGAGAACCATTATTCATACAATAAATCCATACAACAATTCATACAACACATTTTTTCTCTCTTTCTCTCTCCATCATTTCACCTATCACATCTCACACTTCTCTCTCTTCTATTTCTATCTATCTCATGGTTGTATGATATTGTTGTACCATATTGTTGTACAAAAACAATTTCTCTTTGAGGAACTGCATTGCAACCAATAATATTGAGTTTTTGAAAGAGAAGAGTTATTCATACTACAATTAATTAATACAATACAATTATTCTTTTTATCTCTCTTCATTACAACATTCATCACATTCT
The DNA here is from genome assembly GCA_026901365.1 of Sesbania bispinosa. Classification (NCBI taxonomy): domain Eukaryota; kingdom Viridiplantae; phylum Streptophyta; class Magnoliopsida; order Fabales; family Fabaceae; genus Sesbania; species Sesbania bispinosa. Next base: position 434,020 of record QLOH01000570.1, read on the forward strand.
ATATTTTTTCTCTCTTCTCTCTCTTTCTCTCTCACTCTCACTGTAGTATATTCATATATACAACTAATTATACAACATACTTTTCTCTATCTCTTTTCATCACGTCACCCATCACATTCCACACTTCTCTCTTTTTCTTTAATCTCTTTATCTCTCCTTGTTATAAATGTTATTTGTTGTACAAATTAACATTTCTCATATAATTTCTCTTACACTCTGTTGTAGATAGTAGGGGTGTAAGTGGGTTCAATCCAACCCGCGAACCCGATTGACCCAACACAACCCGAAGGATATTTGGCGGTTCGGCTCGGATTTCGGTTCGGACATTTTCTTTCAAACCCGATCAGGTTCGGTTCGGGTCTCGGGTTTGCCTATCTTGAACCCGATGGACCCGAACCAAACCAAACCAAGAAAGGAAACCTTAATCTTATTTCATTTTCCTCCCCATTTAGGGTTCGGGTCTCGGGTTTGCCTATCTTGAAGAGAAGTTGGTACATAATGGGGTCCACTTACTTTATCTATTTTCTATTTCTAGACTACACCAAAATGCAGAAATAGCTACAATCACCCTAAATCTCTTTTCTCCACCTTTTTTTTGGTAAAATTTCTCCACCTTATTTCATCGTTATATTGTGCAAACCAAACTGGACATTAGGGTGTGTTGTTGCTAGCTCTCCTCACCCTACATCTTTTTTTTTGGGGTCAAAATAGGAATATGTGTTTAATATACTATATTAAACAAATATTACACCAACGGGGGTTGGTTCAAGTGATATATGCTTGTTTCCCCTTAAGCAAGGTCTCGGTTTCCCGCTGGGAGAGCTGGCCCCACCATGATGTGGATGTTCCCGGCTCGAACAGAATTGCCTCCACCGGAGGATACCTGTGGTTAAAAAAAAATACCACTCCTTAACGTGGACCGAAAAAAAATACCACTCCTTAACGGATCCAAACAATGGTCTTTTATCCGGAAAAAAAAGCCCATTGGTCTTTTACACGACGAATAGAAGCATACTAATTTGCTCTGAGCAAGCGCTCACCCAAAGGTTGATCAAGATAGTGGCATTAATATAGAGTATATGAATTGCATATGAGAGCTGCCTCAAACTTTTGAGAGAAAATAAAATCTGTGTTTTTTTTGGGTCAATCTGTGATTGAAATTGTTCTGGGCCCAAATATTGGCCCATTAGAGTAGACCCAACAACCTCCAGGATCCGCGACCCGGATAGGCGCCCGGACCCGACCCATCAACCAGTAGACATATGGGCCAGTCGAATCGCCCCACGGAGGGCCCCATCTGCACCCGAAACGCCATACGGACGGGCCACCCCCGCTTCTCCAAGCCCACGCGTCACATATTACCTATAAAGGTTACAGTAAGTAACGGTACAGGTAAGACATATTTACTCCCGTAATCACTCTCTACTTGCCTGGGCCCCGAACTGACTTAAGCATCAGAGTATCTTCTGCAGGTACACCCCCTCTCGTCCCGTCTCTGCAGCAGGGACCAGGAACCTACCTGGCCAGCGCCCGGGACGACATTCCATCAGAGTTCACCCCCGAACATTTGGCGCTAGAAGGAGGGCCTCCCCTCATGACAGTAATCACTCGAAAGATGAACCGCGACCCGAGACCCCAGCCAACCCCTGATGGATGGGTTGAAGACGCATCCCACCAAGAAGACGTGGGGGATAGTGAATGCGAAGCTTCAAGGGACCCTCCTAGGGTCACGACATCCCACCACATTGGATACCCCGACCCTAGGGACGCCATAATCGAGCAACTGCAACAGCGGCTGCAAGAGCTTGAAGACCGAAACACAACCCCACAGCTGAAACCGAACACCCAACCATCAGGGGCCCCGGGCCGTAATCCGGCCGTCCAACAGCTGGAAGACCGGATAAGAAACCTCGAACGATCGTTCGCTCCACCCAATCACCAGCAGTCACACTACACGAATTTTGAGGTCAACCAATCACACCTCGTTGGGCAGGACGCCAAACCTCTCTTCCCACAGGCACACACGCCTTTCAGACACCCTTTCTCGGACCGTCTAGCGTCCGCCGAGATCCCGAAGGCATTCCGCGGTGCCCTCCCCATCGAACCTTTCCCCGGGACGATAGACCCCGGGAAACACCTCGACGCGTTCTGCAACGAGATGCTGTTTATAGGAGCACCCGAAGCGGTCATATGTCGGACCTTCCCTCGCACGCTCAGGGGAGAGGCTTTGGCGTGGTCAAGACCCCCCCATCTCGATCCATAGACCGATGGGATGAGCTACACTCAGCATTCATCAAGAGGTTCACAGTCGTATCCGAAGTACCCCACAACCAATTCACACTGGCAACATTGAGACAGGGCAAGGAGGAATCTCTCCGAAACTTCCTATCCCGATTCTACAAGGAATGCGCCAGAATCCCGGACCTAGTAGAAAACGTGCAAGTTGTATGCGCAGTAACCGCCCTGCTTCCCGGATCACCGTTCGCGGTCTCACTCTCCGAAGAACCAGCTTTGACAATGGAAGAGTTCATGACCCGCTCGGCCAAGTTTATCGGTCGAGAAATCCATCTCGACCGCACGGCCGGTAACCACCATTCCAGTCGGAGTGATAAGGACCACGGTTATAAGAACGACTGACCATCCCCTACCGCGACCAACCAAAGAAGAAGGGAAGATACAGTAGACACACTCTCCTCAATTCTGACCCAGCTCACCTCCTGAAGGAAGTAATGAGCACGGATGTTGGGAAGGCCTCTAAACCCCCGCCCCTATCAGAAAAGGCGCAGAGGGACAAGACAAAATATTGCGCATACCATGAGCGTTACGACCACACCACCAACGAATGTATCCAGTTGAGAGATGCCATCGAACAGCTAATTCAGGACGGTCGGCTGGTCAAATTCATCAAACGAGGACGGAACTCGGGCGGGTACCGAAAAAACGACAATGGGAAGCGTTCCCCAAGCCCGGGAAGAGACCAAAATAACAACAAGAAGCGGCAACAACAATACCACGACCGAGAAGATGTGAGGCATGATCACACCCCAAAAACTATCAACCAGGAAGGTAATCCAGGCACCTCCAGCCCTCGGCTGAAGATTAACATGATTTCAGGTGGTTTTGCAGGAGGTGGACCTTCTAACAGTTCCCGTAAACGCCACTTGAGGGACATATACGCCATCACATCCGAGATCCCGCAACAGATCCGCGGGCCTCAGACCGATAACATAGTCATCTCCTTCTCAGAAGCCGACTTTGGCGATAAGAGGCGAGAGCACGATGACCCAATGGTGATCCGAGCGATCATAGGCCATGCTGATGCCGGTCGGGTCTTTATGGATCAAGGAAGTTTAGCCGACGTCATGTTCCTCAGCACATTGAAGAAAATGGAACTCACCGAAGCCCACCTGACCCCCTACCTCGGCGAGTTGGTAGGCTTCACCGGGGAGAAGATCCGTTCACGAGGCTACCTGGACACCCACCTCCGTCTTGGAGACGATAACACAAGCTGAGGAGTGGACACCAAGTTCATAGTCGTGGATTGTCCCAGCATCTACAATGCCATAATCGGATGACCTTCACTCAACGCCCTCGGTGCGATCATTTCTACCAAGCACCTTGTACTCAAGTTTGGCTCACCAACCGGACAGGTCATCACAGCCCACAGAGATCAGGAAGAAGCCCGCAAGTGCTACAATCTTACTCTGCAACTGAAAACCCAAGAAGCACCACCTCAAAGCAAGGACCTCACCCTGGAGAAAAGCAAGGTCGTCATGATGATAGATCTCGACCCACGGGCAGATAGCTTCTCTGGCACCCCCACACCACTGCATCTCGAGCCGGTAGGGAAGTTCAAGTCGATCCCCGTGAGCGACTCCGATCCCACTCGTCTCATCAAAATCGGAGCCGACCTCGGCGAACTGACCGAGTCCAGGCTAATAAAGTTATTGAGGGACAACAAAGACCTATTCGCCTGGACCGCGGCTGATATTCCGGGGATCGACCCGCACTTCTGCAGCCACCGCTTGACAGTTGATCCAAAAGCCAAGCCAATTGCCCAGAAAAAAGGAAGATCGGCCCAGAAAGATAGAAGGCGACCGACGAACAAGTGGAAGAACTGCTGAAAGCTGGTTTTATTAGGGAATGCGATTATGTAACCTGGCTTTCGAATGTTGTACTTGTCAAAAAATCTAATGGAAAATGGAGGATGTGTGTTGATTATACTGATCTTAATAGGGCTTGCCCTAAAGACCCTTTCCCTTTGCCCAATATTGACAGATTGGTCGATAACGCAACCGGTTTCCAATGCTTATCCGTCATGGACGCTTACTCCGGGTATAATCAGATCCCCATGGCAGCCGAAGATCAAGAGAAAACCGCCTTCATCACCGACCGGGGTATTTTTTGCTATAGGATGATGCCTTTCGGCCTAAAAAATGCTGGTGCAACATACCGGCGGATGATTACAAAGGTATTCAACGACATCATTGGGGACAAGGTAGAAGTCTACATAGATGATATCATCGCAAAGACCCCGACCGGACGGGACCATGTCGACGACCTCGCCGTCGTGTTCGACCGGCTCAGGAAACACCAAATGCGTCTCAACCCTAACAAGTGCACCTTCGGTGTTCCCTCCGGACAGTTCTTAGGCTTCATGCTCACCAGCAGAGGGATCGAAGCCAATCCCGCAAAATGCTCCACCGTCGTCGAAATGAAAAGCCCAAGCATCTTGAAAGAAGTACAAAAGCTAAACGGCCGGATCATTGCCTTGAACCGCTTCATCCCCCGGTCGGCAACCCAATCATTCCCTCTCTTCAAAGCTCTGAGAAAGGGCTCCGATTTCCAGTGGACGCCCGAATGCTAACAAGCATTTCAAAACCTGAAGTCGGCCCTAACTTCCTCCCAATCCTGGCAAAACCGACCCCATGGGAACCTTTAATACTATACATTTGTGTCAACGACCATGCAGTAAGCTCTGTTGATCCGAGAGGTAGAAAAAAGCCAGCTCCCAGTCTACTTCGTCAGTAAAGCGCTCCAAGGCCCTGAGCTACGCTACCAAAAATTAGAAAAGGCAGCCCTGGCAATCGTCATCTCGGCCCGCCGACTGCGTCACTACTTCTAATCTCACCACATCACCATTCGGACCGACCTGCCGATTCGAACAATACTGCACAAACCAGACCTCTCCGGCCGGCTGACCGGCTAGGCCATAGAGCTTTCAGAGTTCGATATCTCATTCGAACCCCGGGTAGCCTTCAAGGCACATGTCCTTGCCGACTTCATCGCAGAACTCAGCCCACCGACATCCTCAGTAGACGACCCACCAACCTGGACCATCTATGTCGATGGATCCTCGAATAAGAAAGGGGGAGGCGCCTGGATCGTGCTCGAAGACAAAGACGGCGTATGTTTGGAACAATCCCTCCATTTTGACTTCAAAACCTCCAACAATCAAGCTGAATACGAGGCATGCCTTGTCGTCCTTACCCTGGCCCGAGAACTAGGAGCACAAAACATCACCTTATGCAACGATTCCCAGCTCGTGGTATCCCAGGTAAATGGTGAGTATCAAGCCCGAGAGCCACTCCTGCAGAAATATCTGGACAAGGTACAGAACCTGCTGCAAGATTTCCAAAAAGTCACCTTCCAACACGTCCCCAGGGAAAACAATTCCAGGGCCGACATCCTGTCTCGGCTCGCCAGTACCAAGAAGACCGGGAATAAAAAAACACTCCTTCAAGAAACCTTATCTTCCCCAAGCATCTCCCTTGACCCGGGAACCCAAGTCCTCGAGATCACAACAACAAATGATTGGAGAACCCCATTCAAACTGTACATAGAAAAAGAAGAGCTGCCGACCGATAACAAGGAAGCCAATAGGATCAAACACTCGGCGCCCAAATTCACAATTGTCAACGGGGACTTGTACAAAAGAGGATGCTCTTCCCCCTTACTGAAGTGCATCACCCCTCCACAAACTGGCTATGTCATGGCCGAATTGCACGAAGGCAGCTGTGGTAGCCATATAGGAGGACGGTCCCTGGCCCGAAAAGCCCTCAGAGCCGGCTTCTTCTTGCCGTCCATGGGATGGCAATGCGAAAACTATGTGAAGAGATGCGACTCCTTCCAGCGTCACTCCGACATGCAGAAGCTCCCAGCCGAGACCCTCACTACCATAACCTCACTGTGGCCATTCTTTCAATGGGGCATAGACCTGCTCAAACCATTCCCAACAGCCCCGGGCCAACTTAAATTCCTCGTCGTAGCGGTCGACTACTTCACCAAATGGGTAGAAGCCGAACCACTGGCCTTCATCACCTCGGCCCAGATACAAAAGTTTTTCTTCAAAAACATCGTCAGCAGGTTCGGGATACCAAACTCCGTTATCACGGACAATGGCACGCAATTCACTGACCGAGGTTTCAGGGAACTCTTGAATGACCTCAAGATAAAACAACACGTCTCGGTCGAACACCCGCAAACAAACGGGCAAGCCGAAGCTGCCAATCGGGTTATCCTCCGAGCCCTGAGGAGACGACTAGAGGATGCCAAAGGAAAGTGGGCCGAGCAACTGGACCATGTATTGTGGGCATACCGTACCACCCCTCATTCCTCGACCGGCAAGACACCATTCCGCCTTACATACGACACTGAAGCAATGATACCGGTCGAGGTAGGGGAACCCCCTTGGAGATACTCAAACTTCCATCCAGAAGAGAACATCAAAGCCATCAGAGAAGAACTCGACCTCCTGGACGAGACGAGGGAAATTGCTCACGTGAGAGACTCTGTATTGAAAGAACGCCTTGCTCTCCGACACGCCACAAGGGCGCTAGTCAAGAAATTCCAAGCGTCGGACCTCGTTCTCAGACTGGCCGATATTGGGAACCGGAACTCATCTCGAGGGAAATTGGCCGAGAACTGGGAGGGCCCTTACCGCGTCGTATAAGCGACCGGGACCGGCGCATATAAGTTAGAAACTTTGAAGGGAGAACCCATCCCAAGGTATTGGAACGCGACGAACCTAAGAATGTATTATAGTTAAAGTATGATGTATTATAATCAAAGTATATGCAAGAATCAGTTTATCCATACATAAAGAATCCACATCTCAAGCTCAACACGAAAAGCACGCCCAGTCGAACCCTTATTTGGGACGACGCCATGTCAATGGGGGAAGACCCCTCGACACTTAAACGAACTATTTTGTTGGGACACGAAGAGTGCTCCCAGTCGAACCCTTATCCGGGATGACACCATGTCAATGGGGGAAGACCCCTCGACACTTAAACGAACTATTTTGTTGGGACGCGAAGAGTGCTCCCAGTCGAACCCTTATCCGGGAAGACACCATGTCAATGGGGGAAGACCCCTCGACACTTAAACGAACTATTTTGTTGGGACGCGAAGAGTGCTCCCAGTCGAACCCTTATCTGGGACGACACCATGTCAATGGGGGAAGACCCCTCGACACTTAAACGAACTATTTTGTTGGGACGCGAAGAATGCTCCCAGTCGAACCCTTATTCGGGAAGACACCATGTCAATGGGGGAAGACCCCTCGACACTTAAACAAACTATTTTGTTGGGACGCGAAGAGTGCTCCCAGTCGAACCCTTATCTAGGACGACACCATGTCAATGGGGGAAGACCCCTCGACACTTAAACGAACTATTTCGCTGGGACGCGAAGAGTGCTCCCAGTCGAACCCTTATCTGGGACGATATTACGTCAATAAGGAAAAGACGCTGGTACACTAAAACGAATTCCCACGATTCAAAAATGAAACGATTTACAGAGGAAGAGGCACGGTACGAAACGAACAAACAAGATAAAGTAGAGGAATATAAAGCAAAATGTATATTTAGTCATTCCAAATACAAAATAAAGCCACGGACTACCGAGGCAGTTAACAGTTCAACTTGGAAACAAAAACTAGAAATCTTTCATTCCTCCTCGGCCCGATACTTGCCCTCCTCGTTGCCAGCTCCACCCCGGAATCCACGTTCACCAGCTTGCGAGCGACAGTATCAACCTTGCAGACTTGGCCCCGGAAGACCTCAAACTCATGAGATACCCCGTCCCGAACCAAGCTGGGATTGCGAAGAGACAGCTGAGCCATGGCATTTTCAAACGAATCTTTGACCAAGTTATTGCCAATTGCCACAAGCTTAGCTCTCTCCCCGTCCCACTTAGCCCGGTGACGGGAGAGATTCTTCCTGACCAAGGCAGTAACAACTTGCTTATTCATCCCAGTCGCTGACCCGCCAGCCTTTTCTAGCTGTTCCTTCTCGGCTCGAAGATCGAGGACCTCTTTCTTGGCCGCCTCCACCTCGGCCGTCCTAAGAGCCATGTCTTCCCGAGCCTTCTTCAACACAGCCTTCGCCACCGCAAGACTCTTTTCAGCCTTCTCCTTCATCGTCCTAAGCTGTTTATTGGAAGTCTTGTAGGACTTCAACTCTTTCCCCACCAGCTCGACCGAGGCCTTTAGGCCGTTCACCTCTTCTTCAAGGGCCTCATTGGTATTTCGCACATCCTGGAAATAAAGGACCACGGACCCACGGATGTATTTCAGAAAGGCAGCATGTTGCAGGGATTGCTGCTCAACGACTTGCTAGTGTCGAGTAAAGTTCACACTGCTATGCATCTTAACAACCTCCTCATTCCCTAGGATACTCATCAGGGCGGGATGGTCGATGTCAGAATCCTCGTCATAAAGGACCGGCTCACCATCCTCATCCTCCCCACCGCCATCGGTGTCTCGGTCGGGCCCCTCATCCTCGGCCGACTCATCAGCTGGCCCTTCATCATCAGTGACCACACGAGCACTCCCACCTCTTCTCTTCTTTTTCTTCTTAGGAGACTTGCTCTTATGCTTGCGCCTACGCTTTGGCTCCGAATCTCGAATTGGCTCCTCGATCGGGCGCTCCTCTTCCTCTTCCCGGTTACCATCCTGAGGGGAGGGTACACGAGTGCTGTCATCTTGACCCGGCTCCTCGTCCGATAGGTTCGTGTCGATCTCAGGCTCACGGTTGACACCCCCTTGAACCTGAGCAGCCCTCAACGCTCTCATAGCAGCACTGGCCATCGTCGCTGGAAAAGAAAAGGGGGAAAAAGAGAGTCAGCATCGAAACAAGGCAAACACTAAAAATGGCGAAGTCTAAAAAAGATACAAAACATAAACCCCGTATCACTATGATACCTATCCGGGATCCGACGTTCCGTCGCGGCTCCTCAATAATCGTTTTGCTTTTAAAAGGACCCATCTCCCCGACGCTGTGGTCTAACAACTCCTTAGCCCGTTTCTCGGCCGGGGTCAACCTTTCCTCAGAAACTTCATATGAACTCGGCTCAAAATCGTAATGGGCTGAACACCAGTATATGGGGATCCTAGGATTCACATCGTTTGGATCATGATGGTTCCTCCAGAATGGCACTCGACCTTGGGCCGACTGAATGCGGAAGAACTCCTGCTTAAAAGAGATTTTCCCTCTTTTCACAGATTCGGCAAATGAGGGTGATCAGTTTCCGACCGTCATGGCCCCGGAGACTCACCCATGTCTTCAGGGTCTCGCCCTTATTCCCCTTGACATATTTGCGCAACACTTGAAAATAGTGAAAGAAGAGATTGACGGTCGGCTCTAGCCCAAACTCCTTCAATATAAGCTCAAAGCAGATAATAAAAGACCACGCGTTCGGATGCAGCTGAGACGGCGCAGTATGCAGGTACGTCAAGACCCTCTCTTGAAAATCGGTCAAGGGAATCTGCAGCTTCAACTTGGAATGGTAGTAGTCGTAGGAATACATGAACTGGGTGTTGGTCTCGGACAGCTCACAGACACGAGCCCCATTTGGGGGAAGTACGAGTCGTAATCTCGGGCGTGCTCCGGTGAACAAAACTCCATATTTATAAGCCTTTCTTAGACCGGGACAGGAGCATCCGACCGGTATATACTAGCCGTCCCTAAGACCTCGGGTGCCACCCAGGAGTATCTGTCTGCCCATACCGACACCAGCGGTTCCTCCGCTCGTTCACCTGCCATCAGGTCACCTGCAGAGATCGTATAGCAACTCCCTAAGTCTGATTGGCTACCCGAGGTACTCGAATCCGACCAACTGAAATTGGATCCGAGGTATGAAGTATTATCCCGGTCGCTTTCCCTATGAAGCTCCCCGGCCCGTTTCGCGACATTAATGCCCGAGGTCCCACCCGGCCACCCAACCGGTATCCCAGGAAGGACCGTCAAGGACTCATCACTACTCATCTCCCCTACCCAAACAAAGGAAACGTAAGGGAAAAGACTGTACCTTACAAAGGACTAGAGTACCCAGACGAGCGGTACCTCACGGCTTTTAAACAGGGACGATACAGCTCCTTCACTCTCGAGAAACTTGTGGGAAAACGATAAGAAACAACGGGGGACCACCCCCTTTTTATAGAAAAACTTTACCCCAGAGGCCTAGAGGCCCACTAACTAAAGAGCCACCAGTTTAACACCAGCAGGCGCAAAGGCAAGGAGTCACAACGTTCAGAAGGCAAAGAGTCACAACGTTTGAAATACGAAAAGCCACGACGCATGGTAGACGAAAAGCCATAACGTTCAAAATTCTTCAAGTCATAACGCTCGGAATGTATAAAGCCCTCAAGGTACGAACGGGGAAACCAAAGGCCACGCACCTCGGACAGGAGGGTCACATAAACCACGACCGCGACCTCATGACCGACCGGGAGACGCCACATAAACTTAAGCTTAGCCCAGCACCTACCACTGCCGGAAACGCTGGGGGGCAACTGTTCTGGGCCCAAATATTGGCACATTAGAGTAGACCCAACAACCTCCAGGATCCGCGACCCGGATAGGTGCCCAGACCCGACCCATCAACCAGTAGACATACGGGCCAGTCGGATTGCCCCACGGAGGGCCCCATCTGCACCCGTAACGCCGTACGGACGAGCCACCCCCGCTTCTCCAAGCCCAAACGTCACCTATTACCTATAAAGGTTACAGTAAGTAACGGTACAGGTAAGACATATTTACTCCCGTAATCACTCTCTACCTGCCTGGGCCCCGAACTGACTTAAGTATCGGAGTGTCTTCTACAGGTACACCCCCTCCCATCCCGTCTCCGCAGCAGGGACCAGGAACCTACCTGCCCAGCGCCCGGGACGACATTCCATCAGAGTTCACCCCTGAACAGAAATCAATACGTCTTGATCTTTTGTGTATAGTGCATTAAGGGAGTTGCTTTTACCACCCTGTTTTTGCTATTCGCACCCTCATCCCATACCCCCTTCCCAAACTACCCCTACCCCCACCGCCAGCCACCCCCAACCAACTCCCCCTCCCCCACTCCCCATGCCCCATTCCTGTTCCTGTCCCCCTCCCCTTCTACTTTTTTCAAAGTTTTGTGTTTAGAGACGGAATTTTTCCATCTCTAAATTCCCCTCCCCCCTGCAGCCAACAACCCACCCCACCCCACCGTCACCCCTCCCCACCCACTCCCCCATCCCCTTCCAAACACCCCACTCCCCCACCCCCTCCCCAACGGCCCCCTCCCTGTTCCCCAACCTCCCGCTCCTTTAATTTTTTTTAAGCTTTTAGTTTAGAGACAGGATTTTTCCGTCTCTAAACTCGTCTCCGCAAAAAAAATATTCCGGAACCTTTCGAAAATTAATTTCAAGAAGGTTCTGGAAAATTTTTAACACAATTGAAATCCGGAAAAGGGGTGGGCATTGGGGGGACGAGTTTAGAGACGGAACTAAACCCAAAACGTTGAAAAAAAATAAAGGGGAGGGAGAACACGGACAAGGGAGTGGGGAAAGGAGGGGGAGAATGGGGAGGGGAGGAGGTAGGGGTAATATTCGAAAGGGGATATATGATGGGGGTGTGAATAGTAAAAGGGGTTCTAAAAGCAACTCTCGTGCATTAATTGCATTGTGGCCCATGTATAGGGTCTGGATGAATGACCAAATGAGATTGAACATCACATCTAACAAAAAATTGACAAGAAAAAAAAAAACTCCAGTTTGTCATGCATCTGCTCCCAGCTTTAACAAACTAAACCTTGCCGGACAACAATGCTTAATGTTTGTGATTGTGGTAGATAAACTACGTGAAGGATTTGAGGGCATCATTATTGGACAATATTCATCTCATAAATACGAAGTATTTTTTAGCAAAAAAGTTATTAATTTATCTTTATATAATACTCCCTCTATTTTAATTTATTTATTGTTTCAGTAAAAAAATTCTTTTCATTTTAACTGTCTTCCTCTAGTTTCAATATAATATTATTTTTTATTTTCATTTTTATTCTAAATGATTTTTATGTAAAATTGAGTTTTGAGAGTTGTGCCTTCACATTTGAAAGTATTAGTTCACTCTAAATTTAATGCACTTGAAAAAAAATAATAAGGATAATTTAATAAAATTATTATATCTATTAAGTTATTTATTATTTTTCTTAATCTGTGTGAAAAAAATTTAAATGACAGAGAAATTGAAATTGAGGGAGTATTATAGAATATTTATTCTTAATAATAATATAATTTATTATACTATTTTTTCAAGATGTGTAACTTTATCATTGTTTTGTTTTTTTAATATTTTTTTAATATTTCAAGATTATTAATTACATTCAAATATTATTTAAATTTTAAATATTTACACAATACATAAGATAATTGTGAAGTGTTGTTAGGATGCCATTTGGAAACATCGTGGTAAGAATTATTGAACTTCCAATGCAAATTATTATAAATTCAATTCTTTATATATTATATGTAGGAAAATACAAGGATATCTTCTTAAAAGCTAAAGGGGATGGTAATTAGATTCATATTTAATGGGAAATTGTAAAAAATATCCACAATGAATGAGTTTTTACTTTTTAAATGGATCCAAGTTTAGTATAAGTAATTATTCATAAAGACTCATGGATGTGTTAGTGAGTAAGATAAAGTAATGGGAGTTGCTCCTATGGCCAATTAAATTGGAGGGTAGTGGAACCCTTCCATTTTACACTAACAATTGTTTTCATGATATTTACTGACACTGTTAGCAGATATTCACATGTTAACCCAACAAATTATGAGTTATTGTACCGTTGTTTTCAAACAAAATTATATTTTGTTTAGGGTTTTTTGTTTTAAAACTAAAATTATTTCTTCAATTACTCTTATCTTGTGATTTATAATAATTTTTTAAAAAATGTTATTCTAATAAAATAGAATCCTAAACATTTGAATGCAGCTTACCTGTTGTGTTATCCCTTCAAGTTGCAAATTTCACGGTTTTATACCAACGTGTGGTTTTCTTACTCTCCATTTTCTCTAAGGTCGTTGTTTGGGATTTATTTTGTTTGTAGAGTTGTGGTTGTTTTAACGTTCGATTGTGACAGGAAAATCATGTCAGCTGCGGCAACAGGAAGTATGACTCCAAGTTGTGATCCAATGTCATCCCATGAACAATATAGCCCCAGAGTTATATTAGAATGGAGGGTACACATTCCTCTAATTTGAGCTAAATAAATTTAGGGGTACATAGTCGCCTAACTTGGAAAGTCCAAGGTAAACGTTCAATTTTGTGGTCATTCCACAGATTCACCTTAGTTGTTGGGTTAAAATGTAATAATAAAAAAAATCGTTGGGCCAACATCAATATCAAATTGATCAGAACGATATTTTAACAACATTAATGGCAGTGTTTCTATTGGTTAACAATAGGAGAGGGTTCCACTATACCCTATGCTTTCATTGAGTACATTATATTTAGTACTACATTATATTGAGTACATTATATTTAGTACTACATTATATTTAGTGTGTGTTTGACCCAATTTATTTTGGGTTTATCTTCTTGAGAAGCTGGACCAAACAATTTTTTTAAAAAGCTCTTATAAATAATAAGCAATTTATTTTTATCACATAAAAATAGTTTTTATAAAAGTAACTTTTACTAACTTATTATTAAGTGTTGCCCTTCAATTCCCATATACTGTATATATATGTGATAAAATTTCAATTTTTATTTTTTTTCGTTTTAGTTTGTACCTCCGTTTAATGACTGCGGATCAATCTCAGCAGTCGAATTTGTTACCTTTTCTAGAGTTTGAGGGTTTATCACCCATTACATTTTGTTTGTCAAATCACCCATTACATTTGGTGTGTACAATTTGTTTTTTTAATATATCTCTACCTTGAGTTGTTAGAATTCAATGAATTATTGGTTGAATTCTTTACAAGTTAATATCATTCACATGATAGTTTATTACTACCTCTGATCCTAATTATAAGAACATTTTAACCCTTTCACAAGAATTAAAAAAGTTAATTTAGTTTGTTGCAATAATTTTGCCATAAATGTGTATCATCTTTACATAATTACCCTTGAATTTATTGAGAGGAGTATTATCTTCTCTTTCCATTTAACTACTTTATTGTATCATTCTCTGTTTACTTATTAATTATTCAACCATCTCCACTAATAAGGGTACTTTTGTCAAAAAATAATTAATGCAATAGACAACATGAAAATGTTATTATAAAAAGGACAAGACCCATTCTCCAAAAGATTCTTATAATTAGTACCGGAGGTAGTAATTTATATTTATAGTTTAAGTCAAAAAAAGTTTTATTCAGAGAAAAATATAATTATAAATTTCACCACAATAAATAATTCACAATATCTAACTTTGTTTTATATTTAAAAAGTATTATAATTATAATATTATGTTTCGGTATAGAAACATAAGATAAAATAACACAAGTAAACGACTCACATGATACAAATAAGTTTACAAAATTAACAATGTAAATTAAAATATACATTTTAAAATTAGGTTAACTAATAAAAATATTTCAATGATATATGAATGTTCAATATTTTTAAATTTGTATAATCTCAATAATTAATTTTTTTTCTAATCACATGTATTTTTATTGATAGATTTTTTAATTAATTTATTAATTATAAATATTTAAAATTGTGTAATTCAATATTATTTATATTAATTTATAGAAAATAAAATATTTTGCCAAACAACTTTGAAGTTGAAAAATTTTAGAACGCCAATTTATTTTTTAAAACTCTTATTTTTTACTTTAACTTTAAATAAAGCAACTTATAAGTCAAACAAAACTAAGTCAAACGAACCCTTATTATATCTTATAACTAAATTTTGAAATATTTTTTTAACAATTATTAAATTAAGTTAAATGGTTCTATTTGTAATTTTTTATATTTGAATTAGATAATCTTTAAGTATTTTTTTTTTCTATTGAGCCTATTGGTCCAAATGGTAAAATAGATGTTGGGAGATGTTTGTTCTTTTGAGTGGACAAAGTATACGATAGATATATAAGTATTTCCTAATTAAAAATGCAAATATAGTACGTACAAGTACTAATGTATTATAGTTAAACCTTGTCCTTTGTCATATTGAATTTCAATTTACATAGTGCAAAAGTGTTACACTCAACTAGAGTCCGATGCGGGTAGTGGACTTTATTAAATGGGTTAAAAAACCCAGAAGCTATTCATGTTTTTAAAATAAAGGTTTGAGTTCTGCATGTTTCGAGTCTTTTGCATGTAGCCCTTTTTTACAGAATTTGTGAGCTACTCGATTTTTTTGCGGGTTTTGCCGGTAATGGATTTTATTGGGTCAGACTAAAAAGTCCGGGAAAATTTAAACCTTACATTTTAGTGGGCTTTTGCGAGCAAGCATGGTCGGGTTAACTCATTTTATCAACTTTGCACTTAACAAAAAAAATGATTGGGACTATGTCATCATACTTTTTAAAATAGATGCATTATGGAATTCTATATATTTCTCTAAAAAAATCTAAAAGATCGATATACTTTTGAGTTTTTAGATAAAAAAAGTATATGTTTCAATTTTTGAAATGAAAACCATAGATTAATATACAATAGATTAATATGCATAATTAATCTTTGGTTTTCAAAAGAATTAAAGGGGTGTAATGTATGATTATAAACACTTATGCATGAGATATATTTCTCGTTGAGATTGAGACAAGTGAGAACTATAAGAAAGATGGATTGCCATCTTGGAGGAAAAATATCTTCTAAGGTTTTATGAATAATGTCCTTGCACTCAACATCCAATAATGCATGTTTCACAAATGCAACTTCATGCCTTTAGGCTTATTGATCATCTAAAGTCGTCCTTATAACATGACCTTAATATTGACCGCTATTTAGTGCGTTTAAATTTTTTTTGTGAAATAAACTGATTTAATAAAAAGAGTTAATGTTTCACCTTCATTTAGTTCCATAAATAAAATAGTTCTACTCAATTATTGAGAAACTACTTAATAACGTAGAATGATTATCATGCAACTATATTAAGTTTAATTTATTTTAAAACAAGGTTATATGAGAAATTACTGTTTTAAAATCTAAAAGGCTCTGATGCAATTACAAACTATAATTTGGGACTAATGTAACTACATTAAGAAGAACTTATTTTTTACTCCAACCACAAAATGTAGATACGAACATGTAGTGTATGGTAGAAAAACTTGGAAATATACTTACCACCATCACAAGAAAACCTGTATCCACCTACTCACATAAGTTATTTCTATCTCTAAAAAGTGAGGTTGTAGAATAAATGGTACTCGATATTTATTTGAACAAGGAAAATACTGGAATGGTGTGCCTTTTTTGTGTTGTTATCTTGGGTATGTTAAATTTAATCAATAGTAATCTACATATTTTATTCAAATTAATAGATATAGAAATATAGCATGTTTATGAAATTCATTCACGATAGCATTAGAGTTGTGTATTTGGAATAAGGAAATCAATCATTACGGTGTCCATGTGTGGTAAGTGAGAGAAAATGTTCTCTTCTTGGTAAGAGTTGGGAAGCGTGGTGCGTGTAATGAAACTACCTAATGGGACAACAATTCTATGTCTTACTAGTAGAGACCAGGGACCCCTCAATAGACAATTAAACTAAACAGTCCAACCCATCCCGGTTTATTCATAATAAAAGCTCAATATATCATCCATTTTTATATTATGTGCTAATTGAATAATTAATCTATAATTGATATTAATAATTCAAATAAATGTATTTATAAATAATTGATTAATGTTAATCCATAAAATATAAATACGGAATAATTTAACATTCTCTCACTTGAATGACATTAGTCAATTATCAGAACTACCGAGAATTAATAAAACTAAAGAATATAGCCAATGCATATAACATTTAATAAGTCTAAGAGATGTGAGCATTAATAATATAGAAAGTAGCATCCGATAAAGATACATACCATATGCTTATATTTCATAAAGTGATGGATAGAAGAAAACATAATTCAATAAAACAATATGCAATCCAATAATGGTCCAAGCATTTTAAATGCTATAAGAGATATGATAATAAAAGTAAATCAACACATATCTCGCAATATTGAGCAAATATTCGTAAAAAAATTGAGCAAATGCAAAATGACAAACTCCCACTAACCCAAAACAGCAAAAGACTTAAACAAACACACATGAATTATGAAAAACTCTAATAATTAAGTATTTGGTTAGTGGATCTGCTAAAATGCTCAACATACATGAAAGTTGTTGCAAATGTTTGTTTGATACTAATCTAAGAAACAACTCCTTTCGCCATCACGATATATAGGCCACAAATCAAACATACCACATGAACTTAAGTGCTTACAATAGCGCAGTAACAAATGTAATCACATAAGGGGAAAACCAAATAACAAAAGTAATTACACATGAGCTTAATCAAGAATGCTCTAGAACAGTTGATATTTAATTAATCTAAGTTTTATTAAATAAGTGACTATGCATGTTCTCGTAGAATAAATAAATTTAACGAATATCACATTAGAATAATATAGACACTTAGTTTAGACAATGTAAAACTCGAGATTAATATAGACAAAAAATGTCAACAATGAGCAAGCACTTATAGCAATTGGTTCAAACAAAAGAATACAAATACCTCAACAATGCAGAAAATCATACTCGATAGAAGTACTCATATCATACATGAAAGATACCCATACATCTATATATAACCTTGTGAAATATGGAATGTCGGTCAAAGGAAAACACAAAAAATTACATACTAAAATAATCAAAGTGTCTTTGACAACACAATGGCCCAAAATAATAATAATAATTAAGTGCCTATAATAGCTCAATAACAAATAACAAAAGTAATTACATATAGGCACAACCCAAGTAATTACAAAATTGGCTAAATCAATAAATGCTCTGTAGCTTTTGACATTTTAATTAATTCAAGATTTTCTAAATAAGTGACTACATTAGTTCGATTGGGATTAAAACCCAAAATTTAATTGGATCATCTAGACACTTAATTTGAAAAAAATCTTGAACTAATGAGATTATATAATGTCATCAATGAGTAAGTACTTTTTTTGGTCCAAATAATAAGATTTACAAGCACCTTATCGATCCAAAGAAATCATATTTGATAAGAGTATTAATTTAATATATAATATTTATAAGTCTGTGACCTTATAAAATGTGGAATGTTGGTCAAAAGAGAAGCACAATAAAATTACAAATTAAATGTGCAATACCAACAAAATAGCCTTAGCGACCACTTACTGTGTCTTAATGGATTCAATAAAATTGCACATAATAATATATATAAGCAAATTGTGCATATAGAATACATCTTAGTATGATGGAATGAAACTACTTCCCAAAATCTCTAAAAGTATGTCATATGATCATGCAAAATAATATGATATTATTAGGATTCTCATTAGAGTCAATTAATATTAAAATACTCTAATGTTACAATATTTTAATAGTGAGATTGTAATTTTGCTAAGGTACTCATTATGAGTCTAAAACTCACAATTTTTTTCTCTCTTCAAAATTTGATATTAGAGAGAAATATACTAAAACAAAGTCAATAAAAAATTGTTACATAATAGAATATGAAACCCAACATAGAACCTTAATCATGGTGTTACAAAGGAGTTTCATAGTTAACCACATACTTTGCATACAAAATGAAGAAAATTATAAATGTCCACTTTCCATTTTAAAATATAAAATCTCCTTGTATAAACAAATATTGTAACTCACAATTTTAAAAAATATGCCAACTTATGACAATTTTTTTAAAAAAAACATAAAAAATAATTTCAAAACTCACTCCTATTACTCAAGTGTTACTATTTAAATAATAGCAAAAACAAACTTTAGCGAAGGTTGAAGTGCATAAGATCCCCTAACTACTATCGAGGATACAATAAAAGATTTAAGAAGTCTCTAACTCCCACTGTTCTAATAATCATCACAAAATTACATGATAACAATATTGTATTATATACGAAGTTTATCCATATCCCAAAATGTTAATAATGATACTTAATATTTTAGAATAGCTTTAACAAGTCTATTGTAACATCCTAAATTTTATTAGGATAAATATTAGTTAAATTAAATAATTAAGTAAAGGGAATAATTAATTAAATAAGAAAATAAATAATAGGACTAATGTTATTATGAGTTTTATTTCGTAAAGATAATTTTAATTTAAAAGAGGATAAGGGGTTGGGAGTGGGCCCAAGCCCAATAAGGCATTATAGTAAGGAGGGGTTATCAGTTCACCCTAATCCTTATTCGTATTATCGTCAGAGAACAAAACGCTAAGGAGGGGAGAAACTGAGTCTCAAGAGAGAGTTGTTGTGGAGTGAACATCAAGAACCAAAGAGGGACTTCCTTGCTGTGATTGAGCTTCGCTTAAGGTACGGTGGGGGAGAGGGTGCTGCTTGTATATGCATGTAGGGGTGCTTGGGTAGTGAATTAAGATTAGAAATTTGTATGGATGTATGCTATAACTGAGAATGTTGATATAAACTGTGATTTATGGTTGTTTGGAATGATTCTTGATGAATCTTGAGTGGTTAGAATGATAATAATGAGAATAGTGAAAAGGGGTTAAATAAGGGTTTGATGATTTGGGGTTTTGATGGGAAATCCATGTAAAACTGTTAAAGATTGATGAGTTTGATGAATGTTTATGATTATGAATGATGTTTGATCGAAAGGGATCGATTAGAGATTGATTGGAAGGGTTTAGAGATGTTTGAAATCGTGAAATCTGCGATCTGCGTCGCGGGTAATCGATTACCAGGTGTGGTAATCGATTACCAGGGTGTTCTGGGCAATCCAGAAGTGTTGTTTGTCACTGGTAATCGATTACAGGATTGTGGTAATCGATTACCAGAGAGTTTGTTTGCAGGTAATCGATTACAGAGAGTGTTTGCTTGCAGGTAATCGATTACAAGGTGGTTGTAATCGATTACCAGAGACTTTGTTTGCGGGTAATCGATTACCAGAGTGGATTTTGAGAGCCTAAGTGCTTAATGATGCTTAATATATTTGATGTTTTGGAATGCATATGTTGGTGAATATGCTTAATATATTTGATGTTGTTTGGAATGCATATGTTGGTGAATATGCTTAATATCTTTGATGTTATTTGGAATGCATATGTTGGTGAATATGCTTAATATATTTGATGTTATTTGGAATGCATATGTTGGTGAATATGCCTAATATATTTGATGTTATTTGGAATGCATATGTTTGGTGATTATGCAATATGATGTATGATACTTTGGAATGCATATGGTTGGTTTATATGCGATATAATTGATGTTATGTTGGAATGCATATAGTTGGTTAATATGCTATGTTATTTGGAATGCATGTAGTTGATGAACATGCGATATAATTGATGTTATTTGGAATGCATGGGGTTGGTGAACATGCGATATAATTGATGTTATTTGGAATGCATGTGGTTTGTGAACATGCGATATAATTGATGTTATTTGGAATGCATGTGGTTGGTGAACATGCGATATAATTGGTGATGATGTTACTTGAGTTATGCGGGCCCATAGAGGGGGTACAACTTAGGAGAGATGCCTTGTGCATATGTGATGTTACCTAAGTTGTGCGGGCCCATAGAGGGGTACAACTTAGGAGAGATGCCTTGTGCATATGTGATGTTACTTGAGTTGTGCGGGCCCATAGAGGGGGTACAACTTAAGAGAGATGTCTTGAGCATATGTGATGAGACCTGGATTGTGCGGGCCCATAGAGGGGGTACAACTCAGGGGATCAAGATGGGGCGTTCGATGCACGGGCCCATAGAGGGGGTGCAACCTAGGAGTGATTGTACTGGCCCATAGAGGGGGTGCAACCTAGGGTCGAATGTCGTTGTGCGGGCCGATAGAGGGGGTACAACCTATCGGATTGTGTGTGGTGACTCCGGTAGACTATCTTGGTACTAACTAGAGTGATTGACGAGGTGCACCCATTGTGCGGAGTTCCAAGTCATGATCTTTGGGTAGGTGATGAGATTTGGAATACTCAACGATGAAATTGAGTCATGTAATAATGAGTTTTGGTGCATACATGTTGGATGTATATATGTGATATCTGATGTGATATTCGAGTTATATTATGATGATGATGGGTTTGGTGAATACATGATGGATGTATTATGTGTATAAATGTGAATGATGGTATGAAATATATATGTTGATGTAGATGAATAGCTAGATGCTTAGTTTTGGGATAATTTTTATATGATGGTTTATCTGATGTATTGGTAGTATGATATGTGATGACGTTGTTTATCTGTGGGTGAGGATAGGGCATTTTCTATGTGTGTATATGAGTGGTATCTTTTTCCTCACCGTATTCTGTGGATATATTTTTACAGGTGTTGATGAGGACACGGTGGGTGTCGAGTATGATTAAGGGATGTGCTATGATAGATGTGACATCAGGGTGTACTTGGGAGTCTTTATCATGTTTCTAGTTAGGAGTATTTTATGAACTATTTTGGATGCCTTATTCGGCAAGTAGGTCTTTTAGTTGTTTTATTTCTTTCGAGATTCCGCTGCATAATTGTTGGATTATATTTGATGTTTACTTTCATTTAATAAAGTGTTTTTGAACTCATGAGGTTTTTAATAAGAGAGTTTTGTGAACCTTTTTACCCATCGTGGGACATTACCTTTCCTAAGCTTCGATTTATTAAACATCTAAGAGTATGGGGTAGAAGGGTGTCACATTAGTTGGTATCAGAGCCTGGTTGGTTCACCGGCCTTGAGTTATGAGTTACTATGCTTCTAATGTGTTAATATGATTGACTGAGTGGTTGATTGATTGTTTGCTTTGGCTTGATTGTTTGTTTGATTTCTTTACTCTCTGCCTTACTTGGTATGTTTGCTTACCCTTTCTTTAATACAGAAAGAGTAATGGCTGGGGGTAGAAACGATCGAGCGATGGCTGATGCCTTGATGGCCATGGCACAGGCGGTTGGCAACCTTAACCAACATCACGAGATGGATTGGCTTGCACGGTTCCAGAGGAACCATCCACCTACGTTTCGTGGGGGTTACGACCCGGATGGAGCTGCTGATTGGATTTATGAGATCGAGAAGATCTTCAGAGCAATGGATTGTTCTATGCTTCAGAAGGTGACTTTAGCAGCCTTCATGCTATCTGGGGATGTTGGTTTCTGGTGGCAGAGCACCTGCCAAAGGATGATTGGTGAGGGCACAACATTGAGTTGGTATAACTTCAAAAGGTTATTCCTGGAGAAGTATTTCCCACACGACGTGCGCAACAAAAAGCAAATAGAGTTCCTGGATCTAAAGCAAGGGGACGTCATCGTGGAAGACTACGCATCAAGGTTTGAAGCGCTCGTACGATTTTGCCCTACATATGAGGGAGCTGCCAACGAAGAGTCCAAGTGCATCAAGTTTCTCAGCGGCCTTCGTCCTGAGATCAAACAAATATTCAACTACCAAGGGATCACGCGCTTTCACGAGCTCGTGAACAAGTGCAGAATTTATGACGAAGACAATCGAGCAAAGGCGACACATTACAAGAGTGGAGGGCCTTTGAGGAGTCAGAACAAGTTCCAAGCGACTAACAAGGGCAAGCCATATGGTCGAGCCACAGGAAATCCCAAGATTGGAGGTGGCAGTGGGGGCACAGTGCAAAAGAAGAACTATGCTCCAACGGTTGGTCAAGCGTCAAAGGGTGAAAGTGTTGGTTCTACCACTCCTATTACCTGCTTCAAATGCGGAAAGGAGGGTCACCGAGCAAACCAATGCGGAGACAGAGAGATCACATGCTACATCTGTCAGCAGAAGGGACACATCGCTCGTGATTGTTCTTAAAAGACACAAGGAACAGTGGCGGCAAGTGGAGATGCCAATGGAAGCGCCAGTAAACCTAAGGCTGCTGGGAGAGTCTTTGCCTTGAGTGGTACTGAAGCTGCTCAATCCGAGGACTTGATCCAAGGTACGGGTTTCATTGCGGGTAATCCTTTAGTGATTTTATTTGATTCTGGTGCGACTCATTCTTTCATATCACATGCTTGTGTGTCTAAGCTTAAATTGCCTATTTCTTCCTTGCCTTTTGTATTGAGTGTGGAAACGCGCCAGCTAGTGGGTCGGTTTCTACTTCTAATGTGTGCTTAAACTGTTCTATTTCTGTTAACGATAGAAATTTCCTAGTTGATTTAATTTGTTTTCCTCTAGGTCAACTAGATGTCATTCTTGGTATGGACTAGTTATCGTCCAATCATGTCCTTCTAAACTGTGCTGATAAATCTGTTGTATTTGGTCACCCTGTCGAGTGTAAGAATAAGGATCTTATGACTGCCAATTAGATAAAGGCGTCTCTAAGGGAAGATGCCCAGGTTTACATGCTTTTCGCTTCTTTGAAGTCTGATAGTAGCACTGTGGTGAGCGAGATACCTGTAGTGTGTGAGTACCTTGAAGTATTTGCTGATAATGTGTCTAGTTTACCACCTGAGAGAGATAGAGTTTGCCATAGACTTAGTACCGGGTACAGGACCGATTTCAGCTACACCTTATAGGATGTCACCCATAGCGCTAGCAGGGCTTAAGAAGCAATTAGAAGACCTGTTAGAGAAGAAGTTTATAAGGCCTAGTGTGTCACCCTGGGGAGCGCCTGTTTTGTTTGTTAAGAAGAAGGATGGTAGCATGAGGTTATGTACAGATTACCGCCAGCTAAATAAGGTAACCATTAAGAATAGATATCCTTTGCCTAGGATAGATGACTTGATGGATCAGTTAGTGGGGGCATGTGTGTTTAGCAAGATAGATCTTAGATCCGGCCATCATCAGATTAGAGTTAAGGATGAGGATATACCTAAGACCGCTTTTAGGACTAGGTATGGACATTATGAGTATCTGGTAATGCCTTTCGGTGTGACAAATGCTCCTGCCATTTTTATGGATTACATGAACATGATTTTTCACCCTTATTTGGATAAATTCGTAGTTGTCTTCATAGATGATATACTAATTTATTCCAAAACTAAGGAGGAGCATGAGGAACATCTAAAGGTAGTGCTTCAGGTTCTTAAGGATAAACAGCTGTATGCTAAGATGTCCAAGTGTGAGTTCTGGCTAGAGCAAGTAAGCTTCTTAGGTCATGTAATTTCTAAGGGAGGTATAGGCGTAGATCCTTCTAAGGTAGAGACCGTGCTTAAGTGGGAGTCTCCTAAGTCAGTCAGTGAGATTAGAAGTTTCCTTGGGTTGGCTAGTTACTATAGGAGGTTCATAGAAGGGTTTTCTAAGTTAGCTTTGCCTTTGACCAAGTTGACTAGGAAGGGAGTTGCCTATGTGTGGAATAGTAAGTGTGAGACTAGTTTCCAAACCCTTAAGGAGAAGTTGACTAGCGCACCAGTGTTAGTGTTACCTAACCTTAGCAAGTCCTTTGTAGTATACTGTGATGCCTCTAAGATGGGTTTAGGTGGGGTGTTGATGCAAGAAGGTAAAGTATTAGCCTATGCTTCTAGGCAATTGAAAATCCATGAGAGAAACTACCCTACCCATGACCTAGAGCCAGCGGCCGTAGTGTTTGTGTTGAAGATTTGGAGACATTATCTGTATGGTTCCAGGTTTGAGGTTTTTAGTGACCATAAGAGCCTTAGATATTTGTTTGACCAGAAAGAGCTGAACATGAGGCAGAGGAGGTGGTTAGAGTTTCTTAAGGATTATGATTTTGAGTTGAGTTACCATCCCGGTAAGGCTAATGTAGTGGCTGATGCCTTGAGTAGGAAGACTGTCCATGTTAGTTCCCTGATGATTAAGGAGATGGATCTTTTAACCCAGTTTAGAGATCTGAGTTTGGCTTGTGAAGTGACCTCTTCTAGTGTGAAGTTAGGGATGACTAGAGTAAGTAATGATCTGTTGAAGGATGTTAGTAAGGCTCAGTTAGAGGTCCCCTTTTTAGTAAGTAGGAGAGAGGCTATAGAAGGAGGTAATGGAGGAGAGTTTGTGATAGGTACCGATGGGGGTAGTGAGATTTGGAGATCGAGTGTGCGTGCCTAGTGAACCTACCATTAAGCGTTTAGTGCTAGAAGAAGGTCATAGAAGTAAGCTTAGTTTTCACCCAGGATCGACTAAGATGTATTAGGATTTGAAGAAAGTGTTTTGGTGGCCTAGGATGAAGAGGGACATGGAAGAGTTTGTGAGTGCTTGTCTAGTGTGCCAAAAGTCTAAGGTAGAACATAAAAAACCTTCAGGATTACTTCAATCCTTAAGTATACTTGAGTGGAAGTGGGATAGTATATCCATGGATTTTGTAGTTGCTTTGCCTAAGACCGTGAAGGGACATGACTCGATTTGGGTTATTGTTGATAGGTTAACTAAGAGTGCACATTTCCTACCCATTAACATTAAGTATCCCTTAGAGAAACTAGCTCAGCTGTACATCAGTGAGATTGTGAGGTTCCATGGCATACCATCTAGTATAGTCTCAGATAGAGATCCCAGGTTTATCTCTAGATTTTGGGAGAGTTTGCAGCAGGCTTTGGGGACCCAGCTTAGGCTTAGTTCAGCTTATCACCCTCAGACTGATGGTCAGACCGAGAGAACCATCCAATCCTTAGAGGATTTGCTTAGGGCTTGTGTGTTAGATCAAGGGGGTAGTTGGACAGCTTTCTACCTTTAATAGAGTTTACCTATAACAATAGTTTTCACTCTAGCATAGGTATGGCGCCTTATGAGGCATTACATGGTAGGAGGTGTAGAACCCCTTTGTGTTGGTGTGAGTCGGGTGAGAGTCTTGCATTAGGACCTGAGATAGTGCAGCAAACCACCGATAAGGTTAGGATAATCCAGGAGAGGATGAGGACAGCCCAGAGTAAGCAGAAGAGTTATGCGGATAAGAGAAGGAAAGAGTTAGAATTCAAAGAAGGGGACCATGTATTCCTGAAAGTCACTCCGTGGACTGGGGTTGGTAGGGCATTAAAGTCTAGAAAGCTTACACCTCGATTCATTGGTCCTTACCAAATCCTTAAAAGAGTCGGCAATGTTGCCTACCAAATTGCTTTACCTCCACACTTGTCCAATCTTCATAACGTTTTCCACGTTTCCCAACTCCGGAAATACGTTCACGACCCTTCGCATGTGATTGAGTCGGATCATCTTGAGGTTAAGGAAAACCTGACAGTGGAAACCATGCCGGTGAGAGTTGAGGATCGGAGGGTGAAGCAACTTCGAGGTAAAGAGATTCCTTTAGTTAAGGTGATCTGGGGAGGACCTACACCCGAGAATGCTACTTGGGAACTTGAGGAGAAGATGAAGGAGTCTTATCCAGAGCTTTTGGCTTCAGGTAAAATTCGAGGACGAATTTTCTTTCAAGGAGGGGAGAGTTGTAACATCCTAAATTTTATTAGGATAAATATTAGTTAAATTAAATAATTAAGTAAAGGGAATAATTAATTAAATAAGAAAATAAATAATAGGACTAATGTTATTATGAGTTTTATTTCGTAAAGGTAGTTTTAATTTAAAAGAGGATAATGGGTTGGGAGTGGGCCCAAGCCCAACAAGGCATTATAGTAAGGAGGGGTTATCAGTTCACCCTAATCCTTATTTGTATTATCGTCAGAGAACGAAACGCTAAGGAGGGGAGAAACTGAGTCTCAAGAGAGAGTTGCTGTGGAGTGAACATCAAGAACCAAAGAGGGACTTCCTTGCTGTGATTGAGCTTCGCTTAAGGTACGGTGGGGGAGAGAGTGCTGCTTGTATATGCATGTAGGGGTGCTTGGGTAGTGAATTAAGATTAGAAATTTGTATGGATGTACGCTATAACTGAGAATGTTGATATAAATTGTGATTTATGGTTGTTTGGAATGATTCTTGATGAATCTTGAGTGGTTAGAATGATAATAATGAGAATAGTGAAAAGGGATTAAATAAGGGTTTGATGATTTGGGGTTTTGATGGGAAATCCATGTAAAACTGTTAAAGATTGATGATTTTGATGAGTTTGATGAGTGTTTATGATTATGAATGATGTTTGATCGAAAGAGATCGATTAGAGATTGATTAGAAGGGTTTAGAGATGTTTGAAATCGTGAAATCCGCGATCTGCGTCGCGGGTAATCGATTACCAGGTGTGGTAATCGATTACCAGGGTATTCTGGGCAATCCAGAAGTGCTGTTTGTCACTGGTAATCGATTACAGGATTGTGGTAATCGATTACCAGAGAGTTTGTTTGCAGGTAATCGATTACAGGGGTGTTGTAATCGATTACCAGAGTGTTTGCTTGCAGGTAATCGATTACAAGGTGGTTGTAATCGATTACCAGAGACTTTGTTTGCGGGTAATCGATTACTAGAGGTTGGTAATCGATTACCAAAGTGGATTTTGAGAGCCTAAGTGCTTAATGATGCTTAATATATTTGATGTTTTGGAATGCATATGTTGGTGAATATGCTTAATATATTTGATGTTGTTTGGAATGCATATGTTGGTGTATATGCTTAATATATTTGATGTTATTTGGAATGCATATGTTGGTGAATATGCCTAATATATTTGATGTTATTTGGAATGCATATGTTTGGTGATTATGCAATATGATGTATGATACTTTGGAATGCATATGGTTGTTTTATATGCGATATAATTGATGTTATGTTGGAATGCATATGGTTGGTTAATATGCTATGTTATTTGGAATGCATGTAGTTGGTGAACATGCGATATAATTGATGTTATTTGGAATGCATGGGGTTGGTGAACATGCGATATAATTGATTTTATTTGGAATGCATGGGGTTGGTGAACATGCGATATAATTGATGTTATTTGGAATGCATGTGGTTGGTGAACATGCGATATAATTGATGTTATTTGGAATGCATGTGGTTGGTGAACATGCGATATAATTGATGATGATGTTACTTGAGTTGTGCGGGCCCATAGAGGGGGTACAACTTAGGAGAGATGCCCTGTGCATATGTGATGTTACCTAAGTTGTGCGGGCCCATAGAGGGGTACAACTTAGGAGAGATGCCTTGTGCATATGTGATGTTACTTGAGTTGTGCGGGCCCATAGAGGGGGTACAACTTAAGAGAGATGTCTTGAGCATATGTGATGAGACCTGGATTGTGCGGGCCCATAGAGGGGGTACAACTCAGGGGATCAAGATGGGGCGTTCGATGCACGGGCCCATAGAGGGGGTGCAACCTAGGAGTGATTGTACTGGCCCATAGAGGGGGTGCAACCTAGGGTCGAATGTCGTTGTGCGGGCCGATAGAGGGGGTACAACCTATCGGATTGTGTGTGGTGACTCTGGTAGACTATCTTGGTACTAACTAGAGTGATTGACGAGGTGCACCCATTGTGCGGAGTTCCAAGTCATGATCTTTGGGTAGGTGATGAGATTTGGAATACTCAACGATGAAATTGAGTTATATTATAATGAATTTTGGTGCATATGATAATTTGGAATACTCAACGATGGAATTGAGTCATGTAATAATGAGTTTTGGTGCATACATGTTGGATGTATATGTGTGATATCTGATGTGATATTCGAGTTATATTATGATGATGATGGGTTTGGTGAATACATGATGGATGTATTATGTGTATAAATGTGAATGATGGTATGAAATATATATGTTGATATAGATGAATAGCTAGATGCTTAGTTTTGGGATAATTGTTATATGATGGTTTATCTGATGTATTGGTAGTATGATATGTGATGACGTTGTTTATCTATGGGTGATGATAGGGCATTTTCTATGTGTGTATATGAGTGGTATCTTTTTCCTCACCTTATTCTGTGGATATATTTTTACAGGTGTTGATGAGGACACGATGGGTGTCGAGTATGATTAAGGGATGTGCTCTGATAGATGTGATATCAGGGTGTACTTGGGAGTCTTTATCATGTTTCTAGTTAGGAGTATTTTATGAACTATTTTGGTTGCCTTGTTCGGCAAGTAGGTCTTTTAGTTGTTTTATTTCTTTCGAGATTCCGCTGCATAATTGTTGGATTATATTTGATGTTTACTTTCATTTAATTAAGTGTTTTTGAACTCATGAGGTTTTTAATAAGAGAGTTTTATGAACCTTTTTACCCATCGTGGACATTACCTTTCCTAAGCTTCGATTTATTAAACATTTAAGAGTATGGGGTAGAAGGGTGTCACATCTATAGTATGGCATACCATCGATGATGATAGAGATTAATAGTATGTAATTGAGAAATTACTCTCTTCAAACAATAACAAGTTAATTTGGGACTTCAAATTAATCATCAATAATATTAGACAATCATCTATATCTATCTTTATCTATCTATCTATCTATCTATCTATCTATCTATCTATAGATTCTATATATATTGTAAAATTAACTTAAACACTGCTATTAATGTGCTATTGATGAAATATAACATATGGAATACTAAACATCTCTTAAAATTCATTGCTAATATATAATTAGTATTATTAATATTAAATCTATTATATAATATATAAATATTTAAAAGAAATATTTATTACACTATATTACATTTTAAATGTGAAATACTCTTAATTAGTTATATTAATCAATTTTAAGTTAAATGAATTATTTAATTTTATTATTTAATATTATATCTATTATATCTAATATATTAAATATTAAATTCTAAATGTCAAATACTCATAATTAATTATATTAATTTTAAGTTAAATGAATTATTTAATCTCATTGTTTACTAAAAAATTAATTTACTATTCATAGGTCACAACTACTTGCAATTATATTTTTAATTTAAAAAATATTAAATAGTTCTTATGATTTTTAGTATAAATTCATCAATATAATATTTTGTAAGTATACTAAAACAATAAATTTAACCAATTTTAAACAATACTCAACCTCAATTTTTTAAAATTTGAGACATTAATTCTTTATACTTTTTAAATTTCTTACTATTGGAATGTTTTCAAGGTGCATGAAAATAGGAAAATAATATGTCCATACTCATATTGCCTTACACTTGAATGAATTTGAGAGAGATAAAAAAGAGTTAAAGTGAGAGATGTGATGGTAATATCATTAAAAAGGAAGAGAAAAGGTAATATGTTTTTGTATACAAAATCATTATTTATGTTAAACTTTTATATATATATATATATATTGTTTTTAATTATGAAATTAAAAAAAAGTCGACCAATTATGATACTTATATACACTTTTTAACAATTTATCCTCCACAATAAAAAGTAACTTTTTTTGTCCAAGAAATACCTTTCACTATTTCATCATGTTTAGTAAGTAATATAATTTATTTTCTTAACCTATTTTTAATATATTTAATCTATAATAATTTTAAAATATTTATTTAAAAATTAAACTTATTAAATATTGTAGTTATAAAATATTAATAAACTCATGTAACACACGAGTATTATATCTAGTATATATGGAGTTTGACTACAGTATTCTCAAATAGACTTAACAAACAATGTTCTCAATATAAGCAAGGGATAACTAGTAATATTTAAAGAGAAAAGAAATGCTACATAATAAGAGATATTTATAAGTTCAATTAATTAGGAAAAATTAAAGGGATAATAGTTGTTACATTACTACAATCTTGCTTGACTGCAAAATCATAGCAAAATTCATATAGATCTCTCTCACTTGACAAAGAAAAGTAGTTAAATAAAAATATAATATAAAAATCATATAAAATATTTTAAATTATTTCAAATAAAAATCTAAATTATTTTCTCTATCACACAATGATTATATCATGAAGCAATGCCACATTGATAGGGTATGTCCATCACCTATACAATCCAAGTAATATCATATCAATAGAATATTCAATAGACTATGCTCAATACCTACACAATCCAATATTAATTGCAACTTGTACCAATGAAATAATTTAGTTTAACACCAAAGTAATATTAGGTTGCAAATAATTATGCCCAATTAACTTGTCAAATTTCAAAAAATAATGCATGTGAATAAAATGTACGATATTCTATACCACAGATAAATTCTAATACCAATAGAATATTATGAATCGTAATTGACATAAGTTCACACAAAAACATTATATCAATCACATATTACATTAATGATAACATGTTAAGAGGGTATTAACTATTATCATTAACCCAAATATATACATATATATATATAGACACACAAATCCATAAATTTTTTAAAAAATAAATATATATTTTATTTTAAAAAAAAATTGCATGACCATGCTCACGGTAAGTGAGATCATAATCATACAAAATTACAATATGAAATTAAACATAACTTAAAAAAAATGCTCATACAAAATTACAATATGAAATTAAACATAACTTAAAAAAATGCACACACCAATATATATATAAAATTTTAACCAAAGATCACTAGTTGTACATCTATAAGGACCCATAGATCAATTCCCTACGGGAACACGTCATTAAATAAAGTGTACTTATAAGTATAAGTGGGAAATAAACACTAAATTTAGGTCCTATTCAAAATATTGACAGAAGTGGGCATAAAGGCTAACACTAAAATAATAAAGAAACATTTAATATGCATAATATTTTATGTTAATGTAAAATTAAATGAATTTGTGTCTAGCCAAAATAATAAGATGCCCATTAACCAAAATTTCTTACTGACCATGATCCCGCCTAAGGGTCCCGAGTCACAATAATATAGGAAATGATCACAAAACATTTCAAGCTAAAATTCTAAGAGTAGCCTTTCCAATTTTACAAATTACTCTCAAAATAATTAAAATAAAATACTTCAAACATCTAAAAATTATAAAAATATATTAATTGATTAGAAAATTAATTAATTAATTTTTGGTATAAAACATAAATTTTTTTGACCCTGGCATTAGTTCCACGCACCCCCGCACGTGTGGCTCCATGAGTGGACATGCGCAACCCAAAAAACTGGGTCTTCTTGACCTGCAACAAGCGAGACGGGTCGCGCTGACTCGCGATACAGACCTGGTTGAAAGAACCATTCCAGGGGATGGTGAGGGATGATTTCACGGCCAGACGAGAGCGACAGCAAAGCCCCAAGTCAATTTCACCGTTCAGCTTTGCATCTATGTGCAATTGTGCAGATCTAAAACACTCGGGTTTCTTCAAACCTGCAAGGAAGAGTAGTTCGATTCTCGCAAAATAACTCGATGAAATTGCACCAAATTTTAACTCATGATTTGAAATACATGCAAAAGGAAAAAACCCTAGGGCAATTTGTTCAATTAATAGATAAAATCGGAGTTGCTATGTTCAAAGCTTTGCGAGATTTTGAAGAAAAAACGGGTTTCCAAACCGCAATGAACATACAGAGACAATTCTCCCATTTTGATTCGCTAAATGCCGAGAAAAAATGCAGTTTGGTTTATCCATGGGCAATCTAAAGAAGCCCGAAATCAATTTCAATAAAGAATCATCTAGATACAAAGAAAAACGAATCAAAATTTGCTCGTTCAAGAACGATGAGAAAACATGTTGTTGTTTTGTTTCGTTCGATTCTCGCAACACAATGAACCAAATTACATGTGTAACATCCTAAATTTTATAAAATAAAATTTAATTAATAAATAGTAATATTAGTAAAATTAGTATATTTTATGAATAAGGTTATTTAATAAATAATAATAATAATAATAAATAGAATTAATGGGTTGAGGGTAGGCCCAACCCAGTAAGTATTTAGGTAAGGAGGGGGTTACAAATTCACCCTAATCCTTA
Organism: Sesbania bispinosa; assembly: GCA_026901365.1. NCBI lineage: Eukaryota > Viridiplantae > Streptophyta > Magnoliopsida > Fabales > Fabaceae > Sesbania > Sesbania bispinosa. The sequence goes on from QLOH01000570.1 coordinate 467,160, forward strand.
TTTTTCAAATCGTCAGAGAGCGAAACCTTAAGGAGGGGAGAAACGACTTCGTAAGGGGAAGGTGCTGCAGAGTGATCATCAAAGAGGAAGCCAACCGTTTGTTGTTCGATCTTCACCTTCAAGGTACGGGGGGAGAGGGTGCTGCTTGTATGTGTATGTTGGGGTGCTTGGGTAGTGGTGGGCAACCATAAGACCCATCTAAGGCTTTTAAATTCGAATTTGGTTATGTGCTTTATGTGTTGGATGATGAAAATCTGTGTGCTTGGATGTTTAAACGTGTTAATCTTGATGAATTGAATGAGGATAACGAGAATGGCGAAAAGGGGATAAATAAGGGTTTAGTGATGAGGAAGCCATAATTGATTAAATGTGATAAATCGTGTTAAAGATTGATTATTTCATTGAATTTGTTTGATAAAAACGTGTTGGATTGAAGTATAAACAGTGAGGATTGAGTAGGGATTGAAGAAGGGGGTCAAAAGGGGCAAAAACGCAGTACAATCACGTTCTGCGGCACTTGCGCTCCACTTGCGCTGTAGGGCAAGTGAAGCGTGGCTCTCTGGAATCTGCGCTGCAACTTGCGCTGCAGCGCAAGTGAAGCGCAGCTCGCAGATTTCTGTTTTTGATGTAATTTTGATGAGTTCTTTTCAGAGTGAGGATGGTTTTCCTTAACACATGAAATTAAGATTGATATGTATTTAATATAAGTGTTATTTTGTGGAATTGATGATATTAAGTTGAAAGTTTAAAGTGTATTAATTGTGGCATGAGTATTGGGATGTGAATGCTTTATATGATATTATCTGTTTCGACTAGTTGTTATATGATGTAGTGTGATGAGAACTATAGAGATTGTATGAGATGAATATGAATTGATGTAAATGCATTGTGCATAGATGTTGGTGTGAGAGATATGATGTTTGATGATGATCGCATTGAGCATGGAATTGAGATATGAAATATGTGTGATGCATAAGCCAGACGTGGCTAGCATATGCTCTAGAGTGGGGGGTGACGACCATGATGGGGGACATTCGATGCATTTACTCTAGAGAGGGAGTTTTTACAATGCTAGTCATCTAGCCCTAGAGTGGGGGTGATGATGACGGGGGGCGAATGTCTTTGTGCAGGCCTAGAGTGGGGCGTATAACTGTGCAACCTATCGGCCAGAGTGGGCGTTAACGGTAGGGCCATCATTGGTAACAACTAAGAGGATTGATGAGGTGCGCTCATTGTGCGGAGTTCCAAATCATGATCCTTAGGAGGTGTTATGTGTGCATAATCATAGAGTGAGCATACCTTGCATGTATAATTGTGTAGAGTGTGAAATTATATTCATGAGAATTATGTGTAAAGTGTGACGAGTGTTTTCTTGATGATTGAGGAGTGCGAAGTATATAATATGATGAGAATATTGATGATTATTATATGATGAATTAATTGATGATTGATTATATGATGTGATTAATAATGATGTTGTGCTATGTGTTGGGTGAGGTTAGGGTAGCCTCCTGCATGCATGCATGAGTATGTATTCTTTCTCTCACCGTACTCTTTGTGGCTATTTTATAGGTGACGAAGATGGCACTCAAGGTGCCGAGTATTAAAACGGAGGGGTTCTACTTTGATACATGTGACATCAGGGCTTAGTGATAGGAGTTGACTTTATTTATGTTGTTGAATAGAGATTTAAGAAAAATTGTTTTAAGCGCCTTGCATGGCCAAGAGAAATTCTTTTATGATGTTAATATTTGGATATTTTAATTATTTTTGAAACCGCTGATTTTACCTTTTATTTACAATGAGTTGATTTTGAGTTAAATGACGTTTATGGTTGGGCAATGTGAACCTTTTTACCCGATGAGGGCTACGACTTTTCCTTTTACTTCGATTTATTGATTGTGTTAGAGATTGGGGTAGAAGGGTGTCACAACATGGGGTTTGTGTTGTTAGATTCGTGACTAAGAAAGGAACAATATCCCTCTGTTAATTTTTCAAATAGTTCAGCGCTTTTTAGAAAACCCAAATTTGATTGGAATGGTTCTAAATTAGTGTTCTAAAGCGAATCTATTTAATTATCCTAATTCGCTTAATGAAAAAACATGAAATCTTAATTCATGAGTGTCACAATAATAAGGATAAAAAACCTTCAATCGATTTCGAAAAAGAATCCAAAACATTCCCTATTCAATTATGTAAAACCAACATAAAACAACCATAACTTGTACCTATCCTAGGCTTTGATACCAATTGCTAAATTTAATCAGCAGTAACCTAGATCTTATTCAAATAGATACATGAATATAGCATGTTCATGAAATTCAATTCACGGTAGAATTATAGTTGTGTATATGGAAGGGGGAAATAAACCATATACGGTGTCAATGTGATAAGTGAGATAGAAACTCCTCTCTTCCTGGTAAAAGCTGAGAAGCGTAATACATGTAATGTGTTGAGTCTCAGAATTAATTTAAGAAATTGAAATTAGATTCAAGACTCATTATCATTAGTTTTAATGATTAACAAATTAGACTGTATAGAAACAGGTTCTACTGAGAAATGTATTTTCCTTTGTATTTCAGGAATTATGTAGAAGCAAACATCTGAAGCAAACATCAGGAATTATGGAAGATCACCAAAGAGCTCATAGAACGAGGAAGAATCAATCTCAGATTGCTACTCTCATGTACAACTCGCTGAAGAAAGAATTCTGGTTAAGAGAAGCAACCTACTAAGTAAAGGAACCTGCTGAAGAAAGAGGACATACTAAAGGAAGAACAGTGCAACAATTCTCTGAAAGAAAGAACATGCCGAAAGCATACTTCAGTTGACTAGCCAAGACTTGCTGAAGATGATCAACCTTCTGAAGATAATCAGACTCTCTGAAGTACAGAACCTGTTGAAGAAAACCCTCTGAAGCCAGAGACGTCATGCTACTCTCCGAAGACTTGTGAGTCAATCTAAATGATACATAAAAAGACTCAAGTCTCAGCAAATATTAATGGTGAAGCTGAATTGGTGCAAAGAAAAACAAAGGCTCTCTAGCACAACTTCATTTCCCGTCACAAAAGAGGAAGCCTACTGCAAAATAGTAAATAAAGGTCAGAGATAGAGTCAGCGCTGCTGCACACCCACTCTTGTACCATCTCTGCAATACGCTATCAGAAACGTGCACCTCAAGTGAGAAGAAAAGCTGAACTCACAACGGGACAAAAGAGAAGCCTAATGTTCTCATCTCTATTCAGAAAAAAGACTTCCAGTTGTAAAGAGAAGGAGAAAGAAAAGAAGCATTAACCTGCTGAAGTATTAGATGCTCTCTCAAGCAAGATTAAGATACAAATTGCTGTGTGTCAGAACTAATTCATACCTACACACCTACTCTGCTCAAGACAAAAGATAAGCAAAAGAGAAGTTATTTCACAACGGCTCTAAGAGCATTAATCATTCCTTCTCAACGGTATTCTAAGCAATCTTCAACGGCTATATTTCCATAACATATAAATAGCCTCAAGGAAGGATTATGAAGATTGGCGGCCATGAATTCCAAGATATGAATTGGCAAACCCATGGTGAAGTGGCGAGAATGTAGCCCAAGGTAGCCAATGGTCAAGCCCAAGAGAGAACCGGCTGAAACTCAATTCAACATCCTATCAAGCCAATTCTCTAAGGAAGTTATCCCTCATTTAGAGACGAGATTGAACCTAAACTCATACACTTGTATCTTTGTCCTATCCTTGTACTTAGATTTATCTTTTGTATACTGAGTTTTATTCAGTTATCCCTTTGTACAAGAAGAACCTAAGTTTATGTTTCTCAGAAACTTAAACTTAGTTTAAATTGTAAACACTATTAAGTGTCTGAGAGCCTGGAGAGGCTTGGTGGAATAAAGAATACTCGGTTCAACCTAGAGAGGCTGAGTGAACAAAGAATACCTGTTTGGGCCTGAAGAGGCCAGGTGTGCAAAGAATACTGCATGAGTTGCCTGAAGAGGCAGTTGAAAACAAAGAATACTCGATGTTAAGCCTGGAGAGACTGGGGTAAAATAATACTTGTAATCTTGCGGGATTAGTGAAAATCCAGTGGAGTTTTGCCATGGGACTGGATGTAGCTCACTGGGTTAGTGGGTGAACCAATATAAATCTCCGTGTTAAGTTCTCTCTTCCCTTAACTCTTTACTTTGCGCTGATATTTGTTTTAACTAACCAAGGAGGGTTCTGAAAAGTTGTTTTATTAATCCACGCAGAAAACAATCTTTTCATCAAAGAGAAAAACACGTTAAAATTGCTTTTATTCAACCTTCCGAGTTGCATCAACAAGTTGCTGAACTTCCCAGTTTCGAAAGGTTGATCAAATATTTTCAAATCAGTTTTGCTTGTTTCGAAAGGTTTTCAAGAAAAATCTGTAAAGATTTTAAAACACTATTCAACCCCCCTTCTAGTGTTTCATGTGGTCCTAACATAATGAACTACCTAATGGGACAACAATTCTATGCCTTACCAGTAGACACCAGGGACCTCTCAACATGCTGCTAAACTGAACAGCTCAATCCATCACAGTCATTCATAATAAAAGCCCAATATATCATTTATCTTTATATTATGTGCTATAATTAAATAATTAATCTATAATTGATATTGATAATTCAAATTAATATAATTCTAAATAATTGATTAATTTTAATCCATAAAATATAAATTGGGAATAATCTAATAGGGTAGCTTCTTGTGAAAGTCTAGATATATGCATATGAAAGGAAGCATTTTATCATGCATGGATTGTAACAGGGATAAACCCTTTGCCAAAAGTTTTAATAACAAATCTTTTGAAGCAAAATTTAAGGGTTTGTTTGGTTTATGTTTTAAAAACTATTTTTAGTTTTTAAAACAAAGAAAAAAAGTTTGGGTGTTTTTTTCTTACTAAGTATTTTTAAAATTAGAAAACAAAAACAAATTTAAAGATGTTTTTAGTTTTCAGTTTAATGATGTCTTTTACAATAAATGAAACACAATATAAAACAAATTTACGAAATTGTCTTAAAAAAGTTATAAAAAATGAGAGTATTTCAAACATGCCCTAAGATTTATGGTTTGAATATATTACTCAATTATTTGATAGTTTAAATTAATATATGAGAAATTAGCTCATCATAAAAACTTAGAAAGATGCATCAGAAAAATCACTCGTGCACATTAGAAAAGTGATGTTAGTTGGTTCTCATTGGAAAACTCAAGTGGATTTATTAGGAAAAACTTGAAGTACATCTCGTAGAATGAAGTTCAAGATAAGGATACATCACGGAATGGAGATGGTGGCTACTAGTGGAGAGAGATGAATTTTGGCACAGGGTACTTTCTTCAATTTATGGGGAGAGATTTGTAAATGTGAGGGGGAGAGAGTTGGGGGAGTCTAATTGGTGGTATGATTTATGATCTATTATTCTACTAGCGATATTACCTTAGATTGGTTCTCGAGCTGTTGTGCTAAAAAAGTGAGGAATGGCTGTGATACACATTTTTGGGAGGATGTGTGGTGTAGGGATGTGCCATTGTGTGATCGGTATCCTAGATTATTCCTTTTAGCTAATAATAAGAATGAGTCTGTAGCTAACATGTTAGTGAGTGGTGAGAATGGTTCGCATTGGAATTGGAGTTGGCGTTAGACTCTATTTCAATGGGAATGAGAGCAATTGCAGGAGTTTGCTAGTGAGATTTAGCCGGTACTGATTTATGGGGAAATTCCAGATTGTTGGAGGTGGAAAGCTGATGCAAACAGATTATATACTGTTAAGTCTGCATATAAAGTGATCGTTTATGAGGTGGCCTTTGTTGAATTCCCAATGCATAATTACCTTTGGTCGAAATTTGCTCTCGTTAAAATTTCTTATTTTGTTTGGAGGGTTATCTTGAATAGGTTTCCTACCAAACAAAATTTAATCAAAAGAAAGGTAATCAATGCCATGGATGGTTATTGTGTTTGGTGTAGTCAGGTTGTTGAATCTACTTCACCTATATTCTTTGAGTGTCCATTTGCACACAAAGTTTGGATGTCATGTCTGGAGTGGAGTGGTTACTATTATGTATTGAACAAAGGAAATCTGGAAAAATTTTCCCAGTTCGTCAGTCTACCGAATTGCAATGCTGAAAATAGAGTACCCTGGTCCTTGATTTGGTTGGTGGTTTATTTGGTTAGCACGAAATTATCTTATTTTTTCTAACAAACATGTTGACTCAATAGATGTACCGGAACTTATAATACTCAGATCTTGGAAGCTTTTGAGATCTACAGATCCCTCTTTCATGTACTTGTTTTGTTTGTGGTCTACTGATATTGGTTCATGCTTGATATTCCACTATGCTTAATTGTTTTTTGGGGTGGTATCTCAGTGCGTTATGTTATTTGATTTTAATTATATGTTGTTACACACTGTAAAGATACTGAAAGCTGATATTTTGTTTGTTGTAAGGCTCTTGTTCTTAGTAAAGTGGTGGTACTTGGTATTTGCTCGCAGATTATGCTGTTCTGGCCATCCCCTGAACTTGTTTCATATTCCGGAATTCTGATTGGTCACGTGCATATGTTGTTTTGGTGGTGATATATTTCTTCATTGAGGGATTAACTGCTGGTTTTTTTCATTTTTTATTATTGGACCAATCAGAATTTGACATCCTTTAACACTTTAATGGAATTTGCTGCAGGGGCGCATCTTAGTTGCACGGGCAAGGAGTGCTAATTTTCTATTCATGCGTTAGTTTATAATTTGCTCATTTGTGTAGATAATTGGTTGGTTGTTGTCAGTCTAAGTGTTGGTATTTATGTAGAAAAGTTGGTTAGTTTGGTTTTAGTGTTATTTTGTATTTAGGTTTGAGTATCCCGTGCTTATTTTAATGATCATTTTACTTATAAAAAAAAGATACATGAAATTAAAAGATCAGATAAAATTTGGATGCCTTATGAAGAGTCGACATTAGAAAACCCATGGACTTGATATTAAAAAACTCCATGTCCTGACAAAAATTTAGTAAGAGTCTTGGAAGCATAAAAAACCTAGTTTTCTTAAGTTAAGAAAATGTACTACTTGGACACTGCGCCAGAATCATGTATTGAAAGCTTCAAGTGCTCGGAAGAAGAATATCTTGAAAAGAAACTAAAGTTAATAAGGTGTGTTAGTATTGGTTCATAGGTGTCAATCTTGGAGAAGCTGGTATACAAATGAAGATGACTACGTGTATAGTTTAGGGGGGTAAATCTCTCAAGAAGAACTTCAAGAAGAAGAAATACAATAAATCAAGAAGGTAAAATGAATTCAACTACAACTTCTTTCAGTAGTTGAAATTAGGCTTTGTAACTCGATCAGTATCTCCAACTACTATTTCTTACAATAAATCAAGGAATATTGTATTAGTAGCCTGGAGTAGCCGTCGAAGTATAAAAAACTCAACTTTAGTGAAAAATCCTACAATATAGGGACTGAACTTAGCCCAGGATTTTTTTGGGTAAACCGGTATAAATACTGCATGTTTTTTTTCATTTTTATATTTTACAAGTTTTCACTCTCACAAGCATAGAGTCACTCCGTTAAATACTTATTCCCCTTTGATGCATAAAATATTATAAGAAAAATTAAAAAGAAAATTTCTATTAATAAGATATAACTTATTTTAAAAAAAACTGATTCATTTTAGTAATTATTTTTTAAATATTTTTATATCTAAAAACACAAAACATAACCGAACTATTTACAATCAAAATAAATTTAATATTTATATTTTATTTTAATATTATTCATCTAACAATTTAAATATGACTTCTTTATGTAAATTTTTCATCATGTATGATTTATTTTTACTCTATGATTCAATTATTAATAAGTTTATTGTAATTTTTCATTCACATTTTTCTCATAAATAATTATTTCTAAGACTTTTCATATATTTTTAACCTGTAATTAAAATGATTGCCCCCTAATTTTATTTATTATTATTAAAAATGAAACAACAATAGGAAATAAGATTAAAAAATAATTAATCTAAGTTGAAATTTAAACAGTATTATTTTACCATATGCAATCAATGATAAAACATTATTTTCACCTAGAATGGTCATCTCCATATGATATATTTCTACTCTTAAATTATTATGTTTTCATATTGTTTTACTTTTATGATTTAGGTATATATGTGTTTTCATGCAATTTTTTTTTCTACATGATATAAATATTTACCCCTATAGTTTAAATTTAAACATTAATAAACATATTCGTTAACAAATTATATCTACATTTTTGTAATCTATTTATTAAATTAACATTTATATATTAATAAACTTTTTTATAAAGATTTACTCCCTTGTGATATATAAAAAAATGTTAAGTAAAATAAAAATAATTTTTATATCAATAAAATCAAAATTCAATTAAAAAAAATATGATTCATTTTTATTAATTATTTTTTAAAACTTTTACAACTAAAAATAATAAAACATAAGTAGATGCAATATGTACCCCTATAGTTTAAATTTAAATATTAATAAATAATGTAAAATCTTCATTATTGGGAACATTATATTTACTTCTTACAATTTATATACTAAATTAACATTTAGAAATTAATAAACTATAAGTAAATATTTACCTCCCTTTAATTGACGCATAAAAAATATTATAAGAAAAAATAAAAAAATTATATCAATAAAATGCAATTCAATTTTTAAAAAGTTGATTTTTTTAATTTTTATTTCTATGACTTTTACATAAAAAATAAAATATTTATAATCAACTTAAATTTAGTATTCATATTTTATTTAATATCATTCATCCAGCAATTTTAATAATAATGTTTTTATGTAAACTTTTCATCACATATGATTTAGGCTTAAATATCATTTTGGTCCCTACATTTTTTTGTGTTTTTGTTTTAGTCCCTGCCAACTTTGTTTTTTTAAATTTAGTCCCAACATTTTCAAATGTATGTTATTTTAGTCCCTGCCAACTTTTTTCGTGTTTTTTGTTTTAGTCCCGGCCAACTTTTTTTTTAATTTAGTCTCCACTTTTTCAAATGTATTTTATTTTTAGTCACTGACACTTTTGGTTTTAGTCCATGTTAACTTTTTGTATTTTTTGTTTTAGTCCCTGTCAACTTTTCGTGTTTTTTGTTTTAGTCCCTGCCAACTTTTTTTTTAAATTTAGTCGAGTAAATCGTCAATTTGGTCCCTGAAAGCGTTGCTCGCTGTCAAGTTAGTCCGTGAATTGGCAGAAACTAAAAATTAGTCCTTGAAACTGTATTTCATCTGTCAAAGTAGTCCCTCTATTAACAGAAGTATAATTTAGTCCTTGTAAGTTGATACTTACTGTCATTTTAATCCTTCAAATTTTAGTACGTAAATTCAAATAAGTCCCTAAAACTACCATACCACTATCAAAGTAGTCCTTGAAAGATTTGTTTTTGTTAACACAAGGAACTGCTTTGACAGACGAAATACAATTTTAGGGACTAAATTTTAGTTTCTGCCAATTCAGGGACTAACTTGACAACGAGCAACACTTTCAGGGACCAAATTGATAATTTACTCAATTCAGTCCCTGCCAAAAACACGAAAAGTTTACAGGGACTAAAACCAAAAGTTGGCAGGGACTGAAATAACATACATTTGAAAAAGTGAGGACTAAATTTTAAAAAAAAGTTGGCAGGGACTAAAATAAAAAACACGAAAAAATATAGGGACCAAAATGATATTTAAACCTATGATTTATTTTTACCTTACGATTCAATTATTAATAAGTTTTATTATAATACTTCATTCAATTTTATCGCAAAATTTAATTTTCATTAAGAATTTTCTTATATTTCTAACCTATAATTAAAATGATTGCCACCTATAATTTTATTTATTGTCATTACAAATGAAAAAAAATAGGAAATAATTAATCTAATTTAAAATTTAAATGGTCTCTTTTTCTCAAATGCAGTTAATGATAAATCATTGTTTTAATCTAGAACGGTCATTTCTAGGTGGTGTATTTTTATTCCTTCATGACATAATGATGAGTGAAAAGAAATTTTTAAAAAACAATTAATTACTTTAAATTTCTAAACTATCATTTCTTAAAAAATTTCACATCAATGTTTCCACACGTCCAATATGTCTAATAAAGTAAACATTGATTTTTTATTCTTAAAAAATTAAAGCATAGCATGATTCATATACGTTTCATGTTTTAAAATGTTCACCAAAATATTGTCCGAAAAATAACTCTAACAGTCTAACATCATATGCAATAAATAAGTATTCATCAATATCACATTTTCTCAATGTTTTCTTTATATATAACATTTAGGTTTTTTTTCAAAGATTTCTCAAATATAAATGAGTATTCATACTTTAATTTTGTGCCTTAATATTAATTAAATTCTGTATAAAATTAATTTCATTGAAATATGTTTAAATATTTATCCTATGATGTAAGCATCACTTAAAGTTTCTATTCCTTATATATAGTATATCCAACATAATAGTTAAATTTATAAATAAATAAAAATATAGATCCATTTGAAAATTTATCAAAACCTTCAGACTTAAAAGGAGGTAGAAAAAATGAAAAATATATTTTAATCTCCATTTTTATTAGTATATTTTAATTATCAATTTTTAGAATTAAATTATTATTAAATACAATAAAAAGTTGAGAAATATTTTTTTATTAAATGTTACAACATAAATTCAAAATGAAACTTATAAAAGAATTTTAATTGTAAAATTGCATCATATTTTTTTTCTATACCACTAATAATATAATTTCATTTTATCCAAATTTCCTTACCACTTTATCAATTGCACCATTTAACTACATCACTTGCTTCATTTAATTACATCACTATATTTAATCAAAATAACTAAATAAACTATCTTAAAACTAATACATGATGCATCCATGAAAGATATTCACTTGTATAAAATTTATTTATATATTTTAAATGGGTGGGGATCAACTTACTCTGGGAGTAACTCTGGGTAAAATTACTCCACTTAATAACTTCTTATCAACATTGAATTTCATCAATCCAACCGTCATATTAACAGTTTTTATTAAGTAGATCAAGTCTACAAAATTTCATAAAATTTAAAAATCATTCAATGTTTCATCAAATCACTTCAATTCAACGTGCGATATACTTTTTAAAATATAAGTAAATGTTCACTCTAAAATTACATACCTATGAATGTTCAATTAATCTCAAATTTGGTGTGCATAATCATCATATTGATATCAAATTAATCAACGGTTAGATTTTTTAAATTCATATTCTATAAGAAGTTATTAAGCGGAGTAACTTTGCCCGAGTTACTCCTGGAGTAAGTTGATCCCTACCCATTTTAAATAGATTTAATACTATTTTATAGTAAAAGATATTTACTGAATGAAAAATTGCTTATTGGTATTATATATTGATATATTTTTCAATTGTAAACTAAAGGAAAAGATCGTGAAAAGATATGTGATTTCAAAATGGATATAAAAAAAGATGACATGGGTTTTTTAAAATAATTTAATTATAATTGCAGTCAAAATGAAAAATTATGGGAAAAACGAATCTTTCAATACTTTTCACTAATTAAGAGAACAATAAAAAAGGTAAACTCTACGGTACGTGACTAAATTTATGGGCACGGTTACCTTACCAATATTTATCTTCCATATGTACTCTATTAAATTATTTTATTTTTTATTATTTGTTAATATATCGTCTAACATAAAAATCTTCTCAATCATAAATCTGAATTCCCAAATCGGTGGTTCTGCTAGTAATCATTATTTTACATCCACCATCATCTATCTCTCATCTCAATTCTCTCTACTATTTATTTTAAAACAAACAATCCTTTTGAGAGAAATGCAAATGAAGCAAATCGTGATACGTGCTAATCATGAAGGAATATGCAGTGACATTGAAACTTAAACTTTTAAAAATATCCTCCCAACCCACAAAAAAAAAAGTGACCTTGCATCAAAAGAGAGAATGGAGAAGGAGGAAGTGGAAGAGGGACAAAGAGAGAAGCTCAAACCTAGGACATTCTCCTTATCCTCCATTACCAGGAAAAAATAGAGAGACAAACGGTTTTATCACCAGCCCAAAACTTGAAAAAAAAAAGAACCAAATTGAAGAGACAAGGTATCCTGTTAGACCATATGCTAAAGGAAAAAAGTCATCTTCGCAAAAAAAAATCAAATTGAGCAAGAGAGTTTCTATGGTTGGTGGTGACTGATAAGGAAAAGAGAGAATACGGAAGTGGCTCCTGGGTGCCACAGAGAAGGTGGGAACAGAGACTTATATGATAAATTGACAATCTGTGAGCACTCTCTTTGTAGAGAACTTTGCTATTAAAAGAGAAAGAAAAAAAATTGAACTCGGTTAATCACTTAATCTAATTTGATCGCTACATCAACAATACATCCAATTTGGACTGAGGCATGGAGGTTGGAAATTTTCGATGTTACAGGTTTTGGGATTTGTTATTGAGAAGAAGGAAGAATTGAAGGGTGTATGAATAAATAGCAAAAAATGAAAATGATAATAGAGTACACATGGAACATAATTAATGGTAAAGGTACCGATGCCCACTAATTTAGTCCGGCACCAGAGTAATCACCCAATAAAAATATATGTTTTTATAGATTGCAGGAGAGAGAATAAGTGAATTTTAAAAAGTACATGAATATGAATTTTAATTAGCACATTTTCTCTTTCCACAAATGACACCACATTTATTAGTGTAGAGGAAAGAAAATAAGTGAGTTGAGTTAAATACACCATAAATCTGAATTCTGATTGGTACACTTTCTCTCCACTAAAGACATCACATTGATTAACAGGTTAAATTACACTATTAACCCCATTTAGGGGGAAAAATGCCCCTCAGACCTCATTACTCTGTATAGATACATAAATATAGATATAGATATAAATAAATATGAATAAACCACCATTTTGGTCCTTGAACTAACACCATCTCTCCTAGTTAGTCCCTAAAGTAAGTGAAACAAAAAGTTAGTCCTCGAAGTTTTTCCCCATCTGTCACGTTAGTCCCTACCGTCCATCAGGTCTGTTAGTTGAATGTTATCTGCCAACTTGTCACGTTTTCTGCCAGCTGTACCCCAACCTCTCTCCTACGTGTCATAAAATAGTACTTCCACCCCCAAAATACTTCAATTTCGTCCCTGACCTAATTTCTCCAAATCTAAGAGACTAAACCCTTCAATTTCATCCCCAAAGTTGAGCCAAGCAATGTGGTCTCTGTTGTACCTGTGTTGGACACTATACCACAACAAGAAGGTCCTCCACTGTTTCAAAGGCTTTACATTTGTTTTGATTCATGCAAGAGAGGATTCAAGGCTGGATGTAGACCCATGATAGGCTTCAAATTGTTGCACCAAGACTTAGGAGATTACCAGCAGCATGGGTGGCATTTCATCTCAGATATGCAAAAGGTAATCTCATGTTAAGGGACGAACTTGCATGTTTTTTACAAACTTCGAGGACTAATTTGCATGCTTTATTAACTCTTTAGGGACACATGTGCATGTGCGATATTTGTTAAACATGAGTTATTTATTAATTAACATGTGTCTGTGTTTTGGTTTTTGGATGTAGGGGCTCATCCCTGCCTTGCAGGAAGTAAAGCCTGGTGTTGATCATAGATTTTCTTTCATACACCTTTGGAAGAATTTCATCAAAGTATGGAAGGATATGGCTTTAATGGATTTGGTGTGGGCTTGTGCAAGGAGTACCACAACACATGAATTCAACCTCCAAATGAAAAGAGTCAAGAGCATAGATCAAAAGGCATGGGAGTATCTAAACAAATTTCCAAATGAAAGTTGTAATGACTTGTTTTGATTAATGAATCACTGTTTATTAAACTAGGTGTAGTTAACTAATTTGAAGATGAAGACTATATATTGCTACAATTTAGTTTTCAATTGGTATGGTAAGGAATTTTTTGCTCACAGAAAATAACATTACAAAAAAATAGGAAGTTTGAGTGATGAGAATAATTGTAAAGTTATAAAAGTACGAAATGAAATTAACTAAAGTAAGACATAAACATTGTTCATAATGATGTCATATTATGGTGTACTGTGGACACAAAGTCCTAAATCCAAAATAAACCAAATTATGCCTCCCTAAAGTAATAGCAATCCCTATCATCATCACTAAGTATGGACTAAAGGAATAAATTCTTGTCCCCAAAATACACCAGTGAATAGCAAAATAATACCAGCATCTAAAGTTGTACACCAGTCATTTAGACAAATATAAACACAAAAGCAGTGGTGCCCGAAAGTAAAACATTGTCTACATCAAAAAGATAGATTCAACTTAATTCATATAGGGTCACCATTCAAAATGGTTTACTTGTTGGAGGGAGTATTCTGCTGAAGCCTTGGAGTTGACATGAACTGCATAAACCTCTGTTGCACTCCTCTACTAACCGCTTGAAATGTGTCTTCAGATACCCCTCCAGTATGAGGTGGCATTGATGCAGGGCTCCCTGACCTTGCTGCAGGTTGGTATGTTGGTGGTTGAGTTGTGTGAATAGGTTCTCTAACTGAAACTGAACTTGTTGTAAAAGAAATTGTGGTAGGAGGATTAAATATTGGCTTGCTCCTTCTCAACAAACCGATACTAGGAATGCGACTAGCAGCAGGCATTACCATTCCACCTGGTCTCATTGGTGGTGTTCTTACAACAGATTGTGCTAGCAACTGCATTTTAGAGGGAAAATGACAAAGCATCTAATTAGTTTCTATTAGTAAATATTTCATTAATAAAATTGGCAAAATCTGTTACAAACTAGCCTCCAAATTTGGAATTTCATTCACAGTTTGGGGGGGGGGTGTATTCTGACTTGGTATGTCATTCATAATTGGTTGAATTTCATAGTCTTATAAAAGCCAATTGAAGAAAAGTTATTGGTTATGTATTGTATATCAAGATTATAAATTGGTGGCCAAAAGTACCTTGTTGATCATTGGTAGCTGGTTCTGCACCTTCAGCTGCTGGTTCACCTTCTGTTGCTGGCGCCACAATGATATCTGCCCTGTTGCACCTTCTAGCATTATGCTCTGCTGATCCACACTTGCTGTAGTGCATGGTGGAAGTTCTCTTGATCAGTTTCCCTGGTTTGGTGTTGTCCTCATCACCCTTTCTCCTACATTTTTTTGGCCTCCCATGCCTTCTTACAATTTTTTTATGTATTGGTGGAATTTGATTAGTTGCTTCCCAAAACTCCATGGACTGGCATGGCCTAATAAAGTGTTCATATGTTGCATGATAGGCACGCACCTTAAGCCATGGGTAGACATATGTTCAGGTTGAACATTTAAACATGACATTGCAGCAATGGCATGTCTGTAAGGTATCCCATTCGGCTGCCAGGACCTACAAGCCCACACCAAATCCTTTAATACCTTATCCTTCCATACTTTGATGAAATTCTTCCAAAGGTGCATGACACAATCTATGATCAGCACCAGGCTTTACTTCCTGCAAGGCAGGGATGAGCCCCTACATCCAAAAACCAAAACACTGACACATGTTAATTAATAAATAACTCATGTTTAACAAATATCACACATGCACATGTGTCCCTAAAGAGTTAATAAAACATGCAAATTAGTCCCCGAAGTTTGTAAAAAACATGCAAGTTTGTCCCTTAACATGAAATTACCTTTTGCATATCTGAGATGAAATGCCACCCATGTTGCTGGTAATCTCCCAAGTCTTGGTGCAGTAATTCGAAGCCTATCATGGGTCTACATCCAGCCTTGAATCCTCTCTTGCATGCATCGAAACAAATGTAGAGCCTTTGAAACAGTGGAGGGCCTTTTTGTTGTGGTATAGTGTCCAACACAAGTACAATAGGGACCAGATTGCTTGGCTCAACTTTGGGGATGAAATTGAAGGGTTTAGTCTCTCAGATTTGGAGAAATTAGGTCAGGGACGAAATTGAAGTATTTTGGGGGGTGGAAGTATTGTTTTATGACACATAGGAGAGAGATTGAGGTACAACTGGCAGAAAACGTGACAAGTTGGCAGATAAACATCCAACTAACAGACCTGATGGACGGCAGGGACTAACGTGACAGATGGGAAAAAACTTCGAGGACTAAATGTGGGGATAAAATACATTATTGTTTGGATAATAAGGCTAAAGAATTTTAAAATGCGGGGATTTACTAGAGTATTTGTTTTAAGTAAAGGATAAATGTTTACGTACATCAACACAGTAATCCCGCAAATCTATAGCACCCCTTTATTTTTTGCCCCCCTTTTCTTTTTATTTTCAAACCTTTTTTTAATGCTTTTTTTTTACCTTTTTCTTTTTTTTAAAAAAAAAAAAAGTTTTTATTTTTTTATTTTATTATTATATTTTTTTTATTTATCTCATCAAATAAAAATATAGATCAAGAAATACAATTAAATGATCACATAAAATTTATGTTAATTAACACGAGGTTAATTATATGTCCCAAAACGGTGAACATATTAAAAAATGAGGTTAATTGTGTTTCTGTTTGTGGTTAATAGAAAAAGATTTTTGATTAATTGATTTTGTGAGGTGAATTGCAACCCCCGATAACACGAGGTTAATTATGTATCCAGAAACGGTGAACATATTAAAAAACGAGGTTAATGGTTTTTTTATTTGTGGTTAATAGAATACGATTTTTGGTTAATTGATTTTGTAAATTTAATTTCAACTCTCGTTTACACGAGGTTAATGATGTGGTCAGAAACGGTGAACATATTAAAAAAATGAGGTTAATGATGTATCCATTTGTGGCCAGAAATTGTGAACATATTTGTAAATGAGGTTAATGGTGTATACGTTAACGGTTAACAAAGTGAGATATTTGGTTAATTGTGTGCACAAAACGGTGAATGTAGTATTATATTTGGTTATTAGTATCAAAATAACACACATTTATTGTATTTTTTGGTCTATATTTTTATTTAATTATGTGGTCATAAACGGTGAACATATTTGTAAATGAGGTTAATGGTGTATATATTTACAGTTAATAGAGTGAAATATTTGGTTAATTGAATATGTGAGATTAACTGTAAGCACAAAAATGGTGAATGAAATAATATATTTGGTCAATAAATTAAAAAACAAATAAAAACTATTTTTTTTAAAAAAAGGGGCGGTGGTTAAAAAAAGGTCGCAATTTGGTACCCTCCAAGAGTTTTGGTACCTTCTCGTTATTTTTTTATTGAATAGAGGCATAAAGACCAAAATTACATAGGAACAAGTCGTGTACTCTGTTCTAAATTATTTCGAAGACATAAAATAGATTTTAAATGAGACACATATATATTGCAAATGAGAATGTGAACAAATGAGGGAACACAATAGAAAATACAGGATAATAGTTATAGGGAGGTCAAAAAGTCTTTTCAAAAATTAAAAATACAAAGTCTAATAGTTAAATATTGTCCCATAACTATAAAAATACTAAAATCATTTAAAAAAATTGAAAAAAATTAATTAAATGATCACAAAAGATACCAAAACTCTCTCTTTATCTCAGCATAGGATTTCCCTAAAAAAAAGCACACAATGCGGTACGATTGCACGCCGTGAATCGCAACTGTAAGTAACTGTAAGTAAAAATCACAGAATTCAAAATACCACCAAAATAGAGAGAATTGTGAAATTCTCGATCTCACTCGAGCGAGCTTCTTCTCTCGCGCATGCGAGCTCCATTCTCTGCCCCGCACTCTACTCTCTCACCGGAGCTTCTCTGTGCGTTCTCTTTGCCACTCAGTTCTCACTCAAGCTTCTCTTTACGTTCTCTCTTCGTTAGCTTCTCTCTCGGGATCTCTCTCTATCTGTTTGGGATCAAGGTAAAACGTGTGTTTCTCTTATTCTGATTTTGATTCAAATTGTGCTTTGTTGATTTTTCTCTTTTTTCTGATTCTTAATTTCTATTTCACATATTGGATCTGAATTTTTGGCATGATATTTGTGGATGGGATTTGCTTTTTATTTCATATTTTTTTTCGATATTTTCTTAACCTCTACAAATTGAAGGCACCTCGAGAAGCTATGTAGTAGTGGCTTTGGTTTTTTGAATAGATATGAATGATTTTTTCTTCTCTTGAATGCTGCTTTTTAGACGACATCATGTGTTTGAATAAAATTTTCACCTAATTGTTTCCATATATAAAATCGTGTGTAGCTTTGTTGGCTATGTGTGTAACGCTGTAGTTTAATGGAAACTCTTCAGCTTGTTTTTCAAATACAAATGAATCTATTGTAATAATTAAATAATGTTATAATAAGGAAGTGTTGTGTGAAGTCATTGACATTTGTTAATAGGCCTTTTCTGGTGCATTTTTAGTGCAAAAGAGATGTAATCAGGAACCCCTATTTCTTGTTGGTTTTCTATGCTTTTCATTGCCTACTGTTATAGTTTAACATACAAATTATAGATAATATAGGTAACTCAGATTTTCAGCTAAGAGCAAGTAAAGTATACCACAGAAGAGACTTGAATATTCAAGTGTGTAACTATTCTGACAAAGTATGAAAGTAACTACATAAAATGGAACAAAAATACATATACTTGCAAGGTTGACTTGTATTTATAATAGATTGGGCCTACGTGAATATTCGGTTCATTAACTGATTATCTGTGATAAGCTTTTTATAAGTTCGCTGCATAGGCACAGGACAACAAAGGAGTTCTTTGTCAAAATAGGTTTTGGACCGAATTACAGATTAGGTGGGTAAATGGGGTGTCCCATAAAGTGTCCCATTTGATGCATACTCAACAAACACCATCCTAGTAAATGGGGTGCTCTCTCTACAATAGCCTAGTAGCTTTCCTGTATTATCATGATTTAGCTTTGCCAAGTCACCACTGTCTACCTTTCTCACTTGTGATGTGCACACCTTTAATTCTAATGGCATTTAGTTTTAATTAACCCATATAGGGGGTAAACAGCCTGCATCAAGTACTTCTGGCTGGTACTTATCTTTCTACCTGAAATTAATAACTCATCTTCCAATCCTAGAATCTTTTCAAAGGTTTGATAACTTTTTGATATGGAATGAGATGCAATTGTTTGATTTGTTGTGTTGTGGGGGTAGTATAAAAACCATTCATCATCTTGACCACTGGACTGTTTGAAACAACTCTGTACCAGAGTCTTGGTTCAAATTTTTATGTAGTTCTGAGTTTTAGGCATCTGTTATTTGAAACTTCATATTTGGTATTTAATATTAATAAAGCTAAATGGCATCAATAATTCAATTTTCAGTGTAGCACCTAGTGAGACAAGGCTGTGTTGTGTCATGCAAAATGATTGAATTGAATTCAATCAAGCTGAGTTCTACCTGACCTTATGTATTACAAAAGACATGTTATCCCAAAAATTCTGCATTTTCTTGTTTACATATTCCTAAGTAGAATTTTTTAAATTAAAATTTTGGTGTGTTCAATACAGTGGATTCTGTGGCAAAACTCGTTAGCGGGACCTAATTATAGGATAAGTGACATTTTGGGGCAGTAATTGGTTCATTTGATCAAGGTTCCACTGACTTACCATTAATATTAAACCAGCTATTGTCATTCATGTTAACAACATCCAGAATATCAATATGCTGCTCCAAAATGACTTCCCTTCCACAGTTCATCCATTTTGTCCGTCCAGAACTTTGTAGCAGTGCCATTTCCCAATCTAGGAAAGAATTATTGACCATCATGGGTCACAACTTGGATGAATATAATGAGTAGTTTATTTGGAGGTTTCATCACTGGCCTTTTTGGACAAGATTGAACTCCATGTATCACATTGTTCTGTTTTCTCATGGTTCTCTTTCTTGTCCTTGTCTACTTGAATTGGGATCCAAATTTGGAGTCATTCTCGTTCTGCTTCAGAATCCACCAGTGACCCCTTCATTTCTTCATAGTCATCTTCTCCATCAGATGAGGAGAATGAGTGATCAGCAGTGACATTTGAGTTTGAGTGTGAGAGTTCTTCAGAAGAAGCAGTTATTTTCATGGCTTGAGAGAGCCATTTTTTGGAAGACATGTCTGCGGATAAAGTCCTTCACAGAGAAGTGGCAGAAGAAGCTCTGTTTCTATCGAAGTCAGAGCCCAAAATGGTGACAGTGCTCTGCTTCTGCATGAACATAGTCTCTTCGTCTATTCTCAAAGACTTAGATAGGGCTACGGCTTGGATTTTTTTGCTCATACAAGTTGACATCTTCAGTAACTCAAAGAGAAGCACAAACACTTACTTTAAGCTGCATATGATACAAATAAGAAAAATTTAGAAAAATTCCAAAGAAAAACCGAGAAGCAGGAATAATAAGGTCTAAGGTAATTAATGAAGTATTTAACAGACTATGGATATAATTAATGAAGTATTTAACAGAATTTTGAGCCAGAGACAAAAACCCCAACCACCAACATATGAAGCTTGCAGGGATGCAAGTGTTTTCATACATGTACCACTTGTCATCCTTAATTTTGCTTTTGCTTCTTTTGCTGCTGGTGTAGGACTAGTGTATCAGCTTCTGCTCCTCAAAGAAGTGTACTTATAGGACTAGTATATGGAGAAGCTCCCACGTAAAAATTATGGGTTCACCACAAATTCGTTGGATGCATCCATATGATTTAGTCGACATGTTCCAATGACGACTTTAGGGAGCTCATCTTGTGTGTTACCCTGCACAGTTTTGTCAAGTGTGTGAAGCAGAGTTCAATTCTTCAGTAGCCATTCATGTTAGATCCAATAAATGATTAATAATTCGTATTTTTTAATATCAACGTTTCACTGCATTCAACATTAGATCACTATTCCGCTAACTCGCGAAATCGAAGGATCTTTACGGAATAGTATTGGGCGTTACGATTCTTTTTCTCGTTCCTTGATCAGCTCCAACTGTCATTACAGGGTTTGATTTCCGTTATTTGAGTTTATATCTCTTAGTAAATTTTCATTTTTCTGTGATTTTTATTGTTTTTTCCGGTTGCAGCTCTGGCAGGGTCTTGATAATGGCAACCACTGCTTGTTTCATCATTGTTAGCAGAAATGATATTCCTATATATGAAGCTGAAGTTGGAGTAGCTGCTAAAGTACGGTTCTTTTCTTTTCTTTATTTTATTTATTTTTTTAAATTTATTGGAACTTTTATTTTATTTTATTTTAACTTGCTTCCTGTTAGATATTGGTTTTTCTGACTAGTGAGGTGGCTTGACCACTCACGGATCAATTCTAAGTAATGTGATTTAGAGGCTAATTAATGTCTGAAAAATGTTATGGTGAATTTGATTTACATCATGATTTTTTCACCTGTTTCATGTAAATGAAAATCTGTATCGCTTGCATCAACTTGTTCTGTGTGGCTTTGTAAACAAATGGTTCTTGTTTGCTTCACCAAATTTATATCATTTTGCAATTTCATGCTACCCTGTGACAGAGGGAGGATGCTGCTCAACTTCATCAATTTATCCTGCATGCTGCTCTCGATGTTGTTCAAGACCTCGCATGGACTACTAGTGCTATGTGAGTTACATTTACAGTTGATACATAATCCAAGTTCAAATGTAAAACGTTAGCCTTATGATCCTCTTTTTGTGCCTGTTGTTCAATTTGTTTTTGTTTTTTTTCTCAGCATCTTGTTCCTTAACATTCTCTATGCAGGTACTTGAAATCGGTAGATAGGTTTAATGAACTCGTGGTGTCTGTGTATGTCACAGCTGGTCATATCCTTGATATTTGGGAACTATTCCATTGTTTAGATAAAAAAAATTATACTGCTCTTCTTGCGTTTTTCATACTGTTTTGTTTTTGGTTTATTCTTGTTTTGTTCAAATGCTGAGCACCCAACCTTAAGGTCCATTTTATTCAATTTGCTTCTTTAATTTTAAGGATTATGCCACTGTCCCTGCCCTTAACTCCCTTGCCCATCACTGGCAGATGAATAAAATGTAAAGGCCAAGAGTGGAGAATTCTTAAACATTGTGTCTACATATCTCTTTATGTATTTTGTGTTTTTGTGATATTTTCCTTGACTTTGTCATTATCATACATACTCGACTTATGTTGCTTCATGACTCTCGTAATGATGATGGCATTAAGAGCTTCTTCCAAGAGGTGCATGAGCTTTACATAAAGGTAATCTGTTTTTTCTTTCACTCTATATCTTGTTTCATATGTAGCCTTTCCTTACATTATTTTTTAATTTCATATGTAGCCTTTTCTTATTCTACAATAGAATGCTTCTCTTGAAATGGGATCATGATAAAGTTCTTGTTTCCCAGTTCTTAAAGCATGCTTTGCTGACTATACAATATCAATATTCAATAGGTTTTGGAATATTTTTTCTGGTTTTATTGATGTTAAAGAAACCATGTTCTGCCCCCCCCCCCTCCTCCCAAAAGAAATTAGTAATTAACATTTCAACATTTCACCCCACAGGCATGCCTAATTGACTGGTATATATACCTGATACATTATTTTGACTAGAATGACAAAGCTGTATGTAAATTTTTTTATAGAAGTTTGCTGAATTCCATCATAATGTTTTGTGATGTTCAATTAGCCATTTCTACATTTACACCCCTAATTAGCATTTCAACATTTTCCTGTGACTGGCATGCTTAATTTCCTTGTACATATCTGGTGCAATATTTTGAGCTAGAATGACGGAAATTGCATTTATAATTTTTAATACAAGTTCCCTGAATTCCATTCTGTTTTTGTAGTAAAGGATTCTGCCTTTAAGTTCCCAACAATTACTGTCTCTTAATTGGGTTTTTGGCTACTTTTTTCCCGTGTGAGGATATGATTGGCTTTTGGCAACACTCCTATCAGTTAAAGAAGTTGAAGTTGCTAGTTGTCATCCTGATTTGGTTGTGATGATAAATATGTAGATACTTGAGTTAAATCTTAGTAAACTCATTCTATTTTATGGATTACTAAATAATGAGCTTGTCAGGGATAAATAACTTTATTGGTATGTTTGGGAAATTGCAGACTCTTCTTAATCCCCTGTACTTGCCTGGTTCTCGGATCACGTCATCACATTTTGACACAAAAGTCCGCGCCCTTGCTCGTAAGTATTTGTAGAAACCACTAGCCAGCTCCTGATGATCTGTGGTTAACAAGTTGCTCGTTTATATAGCACTGAGGCCTTTCTCCTACCTTTGTTAGTTCTTGATTAGCTTCGTAAAGTTTTTTTGGTTTCTCCTCATGATTTGGCGGCAAGGGTAGGTTTCCTGTTGTCTATAATGTTGTATACACCAGTCATTAGCAGAAAATGGCTGCGTTTGCTAATGAAGGTGATATGTTGACAAAAGCTGTTCCATTGCTAGTGGCTACAATTTGTAATACCTACTAATCTTGTTCTTGATGATTAACTATTTGAATTTAAGTGATAAAGAATGATATTGTTTTCCTTTGTGCTTCAAAATTGCTAGGGTAAACTCTTACATTAGTCATCTCGAGATATTACTGTCACAACATGTTTCCGTGTTTGAATTTAGAGGGGAGAGAAAGGAAAAGATTAGAGAGGAAACGGATGGGGGAAAAGAGGATGAGAAGACTTTATAAGATACACGTGGGAGAATCAAACTCCCAAACCTAAGGGGGAAGGGCTTCTAATAAGCCCTCTCATTCCCTTCATTTCCCTTCAAAATTCAATTCATAACCATATTTTGGCAACTATTTTTGTAAGTTTGAAAAAAAAAAAAATTTAAGGACTCCTATAGTGACGTGATAATTTTTGGAGTACCACTTCACAGTTTTACTCAAATTACGTTATATGGGGTTTGGAAGAATGTATTATTGTTCTATTCTATCATATCCATACTACATACAATTTACCGAGCAAAATCGGATATCTTACCATGATTCCCTGTTAACGATGTATTCGTAAGCTTTTTACCAAGAATAATTTTGAAAACTTCTTGTTTCACTTTCAAATCTTTCTAATTACTAAATAAAGTTAGTGTTAAATACTTTTTATGTTTCTAAGATATCGAGTGCATTCAGTTTTTCATTTAAGGATTTCTTTAATTAGTGTGTAGGGGAATTAGTAAGATGATATAACATTAATCTTTTTTCAAATATTGACTAAACTCTTACTTTGGTCACTAAATTAATAAAATGATCTTTAACAAATACACACGTCAACCTAGAGCCGGTAAAATAAGCTAGTCCAACCAAGCTGGTCTGTGAAATTGCAAGGCTCATGTCTTTATTTTAGAAGCTCATATAACTCTCGGGATTTTTAGTCCGACGCGATAAAATACATTACCCGAAAAACCAGCAAAAAGTTGGGTAGCCCGCAAAACCCATAAAAAAAGATGAGCTACCCACAAAAGTAGGGCTCGAGTCTTAATTTTATAAGTCTAAATAATTCTTGGGGCTTTTTAACCAGACCCATAAAAACCCATTATCCACATCAGCCCGGCTCAGCACGATTAGCCCAAATTGCCAGCTCTGCGTCAATCAAGTTAGTTCTTTCACTAGTATCTATTAGTTAACTTTGATGAAGATGCATAGAGGGCATGTTAAGTGACAAAGTGGTTTTGATGTGGCAAAAAAATATTAAAATTTTTTAGATTGGTCCATGGGACAATGAGAAGTCCATAGATCAAAAGTTCCTTCCAAACCATTTAACATGTCATAGAAGTAACCATAAATAAAGTAGTCAATTAACTCCAATATGGTATGGTGACAGGGAGGGTACAAGATTTGAAATATAATCAATGGCAAGGTACAACGGGTGTTAATTTAAACAGTTATGTAGCCTTCAAGTGGACATGTGTAAAATGCCCTCCTTGATTTCCTGTATTTTTTTATGTTCTAACAATATTCTTGCTACCACAATGGCATAGTTGAACATCATTAGCCATAAATGTTGAGGATGGTCTACAATTACCATCATATGGCCACTTTTGTTGTCGCATTCAAGGAATTTCAACTGTCTTACTATCATAACTCCTCTACTGCAATTACTATTGATGAAATTTTAAGGTTTAGGGATACCAAATTTCGGGACGAAGCAATTGCAAGAGTTTACATAGGAATGATTTTATTCTTCATGTTAGTCCCTAGGACTAGCAAAGCAAGATTAAACATGTCACATCATAATCACCTCGACATTAAGTGTCACGTATGCATATCTATTAAGGTTAACTATTACAGATTAACGAAAGAATTAACTTGACAGATGTGTGTATTTGTTAAGGACCATTTTGTTAATTTATTTTTTTTAGGGACCATTTTGACCGACTCTAAATTTTTTATGGACCAAAATGAGGAGTTAGTCATTTTATGAGGCGGGGACTATTAGCTTGTTTGATTTGGCGTTAAAAAATGCAAAAATCATATTTTCGCGGAATTGATTTTAAATTGCTTCTATCCAATGTGTTTCGTAAAACGTATATCACTTATCTCAACCACTGATTTTCAGAATCTATTTTATTCAAATGTAAACCAAATGGACACTATATTTTAGAGCAGAAATCAACCAAGATAATTCATAAACAATAAACTTGACGATTATAAGTGTTCTACTGCAACTTACAAGTTACGACATGTAGAGAATATGATAAATCACCCTTATTATGACAATTTCGTTTTAAAATATGACAATGCTTGAGCATTAGCACTAATAATTCTTGACATATTCACCAAGAAGAATATAGTTCTAAAATAATTCTTTTTTATGCCATTTTTACAACACAAAATGATGTTTGTTTTCACTAGAAAAGAATTATATTGAAATGAACTAGAATAAAATAAGATGAGAAATTTGCACCTATACTTTATAACATGTTTGGTTTTTCAATAAGGTTCCAAAAGTCTTTTCCAATGAAAAACTAAACATACTTTTAGTCGCTTTTAGAATAGAAACTTGAAAGGCTTGGCACATGACAGGAATACTAAAGAAATCAAATTTGATCAACACAAAAGTTTCTTTATTCATATACAATTTTGATTTCAACATTTTATCGCATAATAACAAACATTGTTAAAGTGCAATTATTTTTATTCGTGAAGAAAATAAAAATGTATACAATTATTTAATTGGAATACTCTTTAAAATTTTTATTGTATTTTCTTTATGACAACATCGTTTTAAAAGACAAAAGTGCCCCTAGAACATTAGCATTAAAGCTTTATTATTTTTGACATATTTGCCAAGAATAATATAATTCTAAAATAATTCCTTTCTTAGCATCATGTTTATTGTACAAAATGATGTTTTCACCGTATAAGAATTAAATTGGAATGGCCTAAAAAAAGAATAAGATAGAGAATTTTTCACCTATACATTATAGCATGTTTGATTTTTCACCTTTTCATTAGCAAGGTCCTGAAAGACTTTTCTAAATGAAAAATCAAACATACTTCTAGTTTTAGTCGTTTTTAGAATGGAAAGGTTTGGTAAATGGAAGGAATTTAAAGAAATCAAATTTGATCAACACAAAATTTCTGTTTTTTTATATAATTTTTATTTAACTTTTTATGGCATATAAATATTGCTAAAAAGTGAAAGTTTTATTTTATTCGTGAGGAAAAATAAAATTTATACAATCATTTAATTGGAATATCTTTAAATTTTTATGGTATTTTCTTAATGATATTTTATATCATAATTGCATTCTATAATGTTATTTTATTTTTAAATTATTTTTTGGTTTTCATCATAGGTATCCTCTGTTACCAGAAATAATCCTATTCAGGGCTTAGTCACAGTTAAAACTCATCACCCCTCCCTAAGAATGTGTTTTAGTAGGGATCGAACCTGAAGCTCTTCCACAATCTCAGTTTGCGCGCCAACTGAGCCACAACTCTTTGGTCATTTTTTTTATATTTTGGACCAAGGCCTTAGATTTTGGGTTAGGCCTAACTCAACCCTAAAAGCTAACTTGTAGGATGAGGATTGTCCAAGACTTATATACTTTTTTATTTGGGCCTTATCACTGGTTAATGTGGGACTCTCCAACACACCCCCTGAACATCTAGAGCGTGGACATCTACAGGTGGGGGGTCCAATAACGGATCTAGGATATACTCTGATGCCATCTTAGATTTTGGACCAATGCCTTAGATTTTGGGTTGGGTCTGACTCAACCCTAAAAGTTAGCTTGTAGGATGGGGATTGCCCAAGAGTTATATACTTTTATTTGGCCTTATTACTGGTTAATGTGCGATTCTCCAACATATTTAACATATTTACATAATTATTATTCTATAATGTTTTGCATGAATGTATAAAATATAAATTAATTGTAAACATAGTCGAGAATAAAATTGGAATTCAAAAAGGATTAATTTAATGAAGGATGGCAATTGTAATTTTGCAAAATAAATTAATTTCATTTCATGGTGCAATAGAATCACCAACCTCATCTTTGGAAGAGGAAGATTTTTTTTTCTTTCGTAGAAAGATTATTCTTGTTTATACTAAGTAAGGATCAATAGAATCACTTTTTCATGTCCTTTTTTGCTAACAAACACGAAAATGTTATTTTTATGAAATTTAATTTTATTTGATTTGATATAATATTAAGATAATATAAAATAATTATCTCATTTTAAGTTAAGCTGACAATGAGCCAAGACTTACATCAAAGTTCATTATCAGCTCAAGGAGTCACAAGTTTTGACTACTTTGTTAAATGAGGCATTTAAACTTTTAGGCGTTTATCTGTGAATTAGTTAAATACATATAGTCATTTTTTAGAATAACAATGTTTTAATTTACTTATGTTGGCATTTTTTTTTTCTCCTTTTTTGAGGTGGTTGATATATACCTATAGAGGAGTGCTAGCAACACACTCTTTTGAACACTCTCTCTAACACACTCCATGTGATTGGTTAAAATTCACATGGGTCCCACCAAATTCGTGGGTCCCACTTCCAAGTGGTGGGACCCATGTGAATTTTAACCAATCACATGGAGTGTGTTAGGGAGAGTATTCAAAAGAGTGTTCCTAGCATTTTTCTATACCTATATATTTTCAAATACAAATTTGAAGCTAGAACGTTTCTAAGTTTCCAGTTAATTTAAAATGTTTCCACTTTCCACCACTTGAATTTTAGACCTAACCAAGAACTTACGTATCTCAACCCAAAAGAGCAACAGACAAAATAAAATACGAGCATATTATATGAATAAATTTACAATTTTAAAGTATGGTTTGATCAACATAAGGGAACAGATCAGGTAATATATTATAAGGAAAGAGGTGACACCATACAATAACCCATCAAATAATACCTTGGTTAGGAATGAACACATCACAGAAATAGAAGGGTAGAATTCAGCCCAATTTTCTTCACCAAAGGTGCCAAATTGTATAAATTACTAGTAAATATCTCCATGATAACATAATATTTCAAGAAAATAGACAAAAAAAAGTTAGATTAATAACTACCCATGCTCATCAGCTAGTAGATATCTACGCTGTAACATCCTAAATTCTATTAGGATGAATATCAATTAAATTAAATAGATTAATTAAGGAGATAAGTAATTAATGGGAAATAAATAATAGGGTTATTATTATTATTAGTTTTATTTCGTAAAAGATAGTTTTATTTGAAAATAAAATAAAGGGAGTGAGAATGGGCCCAAGCCCAATTAGTTATTCTGTAAGGAGGGGTTAACAGAGCACCCTAATCCTTATTCGTATCATTCGTCAGTAAGCGAAACGCTAAGGAGGGGAGAAACGGAGTCTCAAGAGAGAGCTGCGGTGGAGTGAAAGCCAAGAATCCAAGAAAGGACTTCCTTGCTGTAATCAAAGCTTCGCTTAAGGTACGGTGGGGGAGAGGGTATTGCTTGTATATGCATGTAGGGATGTGTGGGTAGTGAGGGCAACCATAAGACCCTCTAAAGGCTCTAAATTCGTATGGATGTATGTTGTAACTAAGAATAAATGATATAATATGTTGATTGATGATTGATTGGGTGTATATTGATGATTGATTGGGTGAAATTGAAGATGATATTTGGAATAATGAAAAATGGGTGATTAGGGATTTAAAGATTGGGGGTTTGATGAATTGGTTGTATAATCTGTAAAAGATTGTTGATTTACTGAGCTTTGGATGATATTAATGATTATGAATTATGTTTAGACAAAAAAGATTGATTAGAGATTGATTGGATGAGTTTAGAAAGGTTAGAAATCGGGAAATCTGCGATCTGCGTCGCGGGTAATCGATTACCAGGGCTTTTTGGGCATCGTTGAGTGAGTTTGGGTTGCTGGTAATCGATTACAAGAGGTCTGTAATCGATTACCAGAGAGTTGAGTTGTTGGTAATCGATTACATCTGTGTGGTAATCGATTACCAGGTTTTGACAGCTTTCTCGCCTGAGAAAGAATGCGTCTGTTAAGGGTGCAAATGAACTCGGAATACTTTCATATAATATATCAAACTGAAGCCCAGGATCTTAAATTTCTAATAGAAGTGGAATCACTTTAATTGGACACCTAGAACTCTAGATATTTCCAAATTAGTGAACCAAGGTCATTAAGCTTAAAGCTTGAGGACTCCAAAATTGAGTAACGGTCTCTGGTAATCGATTACAGCTGTGTGGTAATCGATTACCAGGTTATATTGCGTATGAGAATGTTGTTTATATGATGGTTGATGATGATTATGATGATAATGATGTCGGTGTATATCACCTTATTATGACGATGTTTAATGATGATTGTTTTAATGCATGATAATGATGTCGGTGTATATCACCTTATTATGATGTTGTTTAATGATGAGTGTTTTGATGCATGATGATGATGTCGGTGTATATCACCTTATTATGATGATGTTTGATTATGAGTGTATTGATGCATGAGGATGATGTTAATGATGATAAGTGTATATCACTTTACTTTAATGATGTTTGATGATGGGTATGATGATGATGTTAATGATGATAAGTGTATATCACTTTACTTTAATGATGTTTGATGATGAGTATGATGATGATGTTAATGATGATAAGTGTATATCACTTTACTTTAATGATGTTTGATGATGAGCATGATGATGATGTTAATGATGATAAGTGTATATCACTTTACTATAATGATGTTTAATGATGAGCATGATGATGTATGATAATAATGATGATGACGACGGTGTATATCACCTTTGATGATGATGTTACCTAAGTTGTGCGGGCCCATAGAGGGGGTACAACTTAGGAGAGATGCTTTGTGCATATGTGATGTTACCTAAGTTGTGCGGGCCCATAGAGGGGGTACAATTCGGGAGGTGAACTGAGTTGTGCGGACCCATAGAGGGGGTACAACTCGAGAGATTCAGAAGGGGAGTTAAGCAACACTATCGGCCTGTGTGGTGATTAACGGTAGTGTTGTGTGAAACTTATCGGCTTGTGTGGTGATTAACGGTAATGTTATGTGTGAAGCTTACCGGCCTGTGTGGTGATTAACGGTAGGTGGACCATGATGGGGGATATTCTTGCACAAGCCTAGAGTGGGGTGAGGTGCAACTTACCGGCCTGTGTGGTGTATAACGGTAGGGCTATTCTTTGTGGGGCGAATGTCTCTATACAAGTCTAGAGTGGGGCGATGTACAACTTACCAGCTTGTGTGGTGTATAACGGTAGGACCATCATCGGTAACAACTAGAGAGATTGACGAGGTGCGCCCATTGTGCGGAGTTCCAAGTCATGATCTTTGGGTAGATGATGAGAGGAGTATTGATGTTATAATGATAACGAGTATGATGATAGATGAATGATGTTATGATGTTAATGAGTATGATGATAGATGAATGATGTTATGATGTTAATGAGTATGATGATAGATGAATGATGTTATAATGATAACGAGTATGATGATAGATGAATGATACTATGATCATAATGAGTATATGAATGATGTTATGATAAATACGAATATGATAATAGATGAATGATATTATGATGATAATGAGTATGATGATAGTTGAATGATGTTATGATGATAATGAGTATGATGATATATGAATGATGCTATGATGATGTTGAGCTTGGTGAATGTATAATGGATATATTTATGTGTTATAAATAAGAATGATGGTAGAGCATGTATATGTTGATATAGATGATGAAATATATGTTGAGTTTAGATGAATGTTACTATTGATGATTAATGTATTGATGACATGATGTGATGATGTTGTGGGTGAGGATGGGCATTCTCTATGTGTATGTATAAGTAGTATTCCTTTTCCTCACCGTATTCTGTGGATATATTTTTACAGGTGTTGATGAAGACACGATTGGTGTCGACTATGATTAAAGGGTTGTGTTCTGATAGATGTGACATCAGGGTGTATTTTGGGAGTTTTATTATGTTTCTAGATTAGGAGTATTTATATGAACCTTTGGATGCCTTGTATGGAAGTAGGTTATTAGTTGTCTTTATATTTTGAGGATTCCGCTGCAGTTATGTTTGAGTTTTCTTCGGAGTTTAATTCCTTTTAATAAAGTCGTTTTCGAACCATGAGATTTAATAAGAGTGTTGTGAACCTTTTTACCCATCGTGGGACTTTACCGTTTTCCAAACTACAATTTATTAAACATATAAGAGTATGAGGTAGAAGGGTGTCACATCCGCCATGATATAATTTTTTAGAAATATAGACAGAAAAGTTAAATTAATAAATTGATATAACCATGCTCATCCATGCCAATGACAACATTATGAGTTTAGGACACCCATGTTTGATCTGTTCCACTTACACATTTCTGGAATGCCCATCTCCATTGGTTTTCCTTCGCTTGTCTCCATTAGTTTTCTTTCTTCCACATTTCTGGTTACCTTTAGATCTCGCAATTCTTGAAACAGAACCGCCATCCCTCTCACTACAGGCAATAGAGCACTCATTTAGTTCATTTCTTAACTCACACAGTGAACTGCACACAAAGTTATATGTCTGCTCAGAAGATTTTGACGCCAAGTAACTTAGTATGGAAAAATTAGACGTCAAAGCACCATAGCGCATCAGTTTTTCCATAAGATCACTAGATACTGGAGGCAAGGAACGCTGCCAATATTGTGCACTTGACTTTGCTGTTTTTGTCCACCTCAGGTGTATGAGATTTTGGGGGATTTTTTCCAATCGCTCAGATTTGATTACATGAATAATGTGACTGCAAGGAAGTCCCAATGTCTCAAACTTCAAGCATGAGCATTTAATACTTGGACCACTAGGCTTGAACATAACTTCATATGCTGAGTTCTGATTCTCATAGTTGCCCAATCTGTATGTGCGATGGTTTGAACCATCATCTTTGTTTAAAATAAACAAAAGAGACTCCAACTGCATCTCTAAAAGAAACCTTTCATAAGACTCCCGTGTAAACACATCAGCAGCATGTTTCTCAATTTTCACAAGAGATGTTGAAACAACAAACTTGATGTGGATGGATTCATATTCTGCCTTCGCCTCAGAGAACCGAATTGGAAAAATGGCCTCATCACACAGTTGAATAAATTGAAATATCCTCATTTTATTGTGTGAAAACCTACTCAAATGTTCATTGATCCTTTCACATACTCTTGTGCTTTGCAACCCACCCCAGAAATGTCCTCTCAAGTAAGTCTCTGCCCACATGTGACGTTTCTTATACATCCTATGTATCCATGGGTTCTCAGACAGTTTATACTTTTCCACCATTGCTTTCCATTTAAGCTCAAAATCCTCTTGTGAAAGAACCTCCATCATGCATACTTTAAAGTCAGATACAAAGGACCGTTTATTAACAATGGAATGAG
Source organism: Sesbania bispinosa (assembly GCA_026901365.1). Taxonomy (NCBI): domain Eukaryota; kingdom Viridiplantae; phylum Streptophyta; class Magnoliopsida; order Fabales; family Fabaceae; genus Sesbania; species Sesbania bispinosa. The sequence continues at coordinate 499,990 of QLOH01000570.1, forward strand.
CTTCATTCTCAAGATGCCATGTGCATAGCGGCTGTCTTGATCATGGTAACACATGTTTAATAGCTTTGTGTACAGCTTTATGACCATCAGTCACCACAGATAGGGGCATGCAACCCTGCATCACATGAAGAAATGTTTGAAACAACCATGTGTATGCCTCAACAGTCTCCTCATGAAGTAAAGCACATCCAAATACACATGTTTGATGATGATGATTGAGACCAGCCAATATGACTAATGGCATCATATATGAATTTGTCCTATAGACTGCCATAGCTTCTCCAAAACACGCATTATCTAACTGAGATACAGAGTCTGCCCAAAACGGAGATGATAAACGACCTTCAACAAATTTTGTTTCATAGAATAACCCAGAGTCTCCATCCTTCTTATAACATAGATAATCAAGGGCACTTTCCACATCAGTGATTGAAATTCGCTCACAAGAAGTGGGCAGTTTTACTGCTGTACCAACTATATAATACTCAGCATCTTTTCTTTCCAAATTATCTGCTACTGCCACTTGAAGATGTTTGCATGTTGGTGCCAAATCATGTGTATGCTTTGCCACAAACTCTATTACAAGCCACTTATGACTGACACTGTCAGCATGTATGCAAAATGCAGCAGGACACTTAACTCTAGTTGATGAACTAGGATCCCCTATATTTTGCTGAAAGCCTTCTCCATTACAAATCCATCGTTTCATGACAACCTCACCACCCAGCTTGTATTTACCCATGTCATCCTCTCGAACAGTAAAGCCAACAGCTGAAGCATATTTATGGTAAAATGACTTCCCAGCTTCATAGGAATCAAATCGCATGGCAAGAACTTCATCACCAAACAAGTTTTGCATTGCTCTTGGATTTTCAGGATTTATACTACAGAAACCACTACTGGTTCTAATTTGTACTTCATCAGGAAACATATTGTGATAATTCTGATTGTTGACTCGGATAAAGAAGCTGCCATGTCCAGTACCAACATCAAAGCCACTTACATTTCTTTTTTCCCCTTGTGCCATAATTGTTGTTTTAAGACTGCGAGAAAAGAGTCAGAAAATCCCTTTTTAAATTAAGTATTGTTTTATGCCATTTTGTAAGGTTTTAAACAGGATATGATGAAAACAAGGAAAACAATCATTCATTCCCTCATGCTCATCTGTTCCTCCCTCCCTGACAATGGACCAATAGGGTCCCTCCCTTTCACTTTCAGTTAAGATTGTAGCACCAAGCCCTTCTTTCAATTGACCAGCCACACCACACTAGTGTTATGTAATAACTAATAAATAAACATTTCGTGTATTGCAAGGTACTTAAAAATAATATTAATTATTTTTTAAAAAAATATAAAATATTTAAAATTACAAAAGAGAAGACAAATATATAAAAAAAGAAAAACAAATTCAAATGCACCAAAGAAAAGGTTGTGATCGAGGGTTTTAGGGCACGATAAGGGCCGAGGATGAAGATGAAGGGAGGTGGTTCCATGGTGAGATTGTGGCAGAGATGGTGGTGTAGGGATTTGATGTGCGGTATATTGGACATTGGGGAAGGTTAGTTTGTGGTGAGGTGAGGTGGAGGGGGAAGCAAGCATTTGTGTTATGATACGTAGTTAAACATGGAACTTGATGTACAGACAAACCCTTTGCCAACAACATCATCAAGTCATGCATATATACCAAAATATACAGATGCAATGAAAGCATAGAGAAGAGGGTAATGAAACCTATGTTATGTACCTCTCTTTTGTTCTCCTTCAGACCTCTGGATGTTGAACTCCAGATGAAAACGGAAGACCACCTTCTCTTGTTTTTGTTTTCTACTTTTCACCTTTTCATCTTCCCCTCACCCCTATATTGTAGGTACCTGTAAAATACTAAATAGGCACTTCACTAGTGACTTGGGTTTTGCCTCCCCTACTCTAAAAAATTTAAATTCGGATTACGTGCTGTGCAAAATGGGTGTGGTTGGTGTTGTCTAATAATTTGGGTTGTCCTATCTTAATCGGACGACTCAGATGTCGAGATACTTTTTTAATTCCGATTTAGTATCTCGGCATCTGAGCCGTCCGATTAAGATCGGACGGTCCAGATTATTGGACAACACCAACAACATCTGTTAACACAATGTTAATTAGTGGTTAGTTAGCCTTCTAGTTTTCTGTTCCTGTTTGTTAAGCAGTTTTCTGTTTTCTGTTAGTTGGTTAGAATGACTATCACTCAGATTGAAAGGTAACTTTTTCTGTTTAGCATATTGGCAAACATCACAAGGTGAAACATGCATATTGGGAATAAAGGGAAATTGTTTACACATGATTTGTAATCTAGACTGAGAAATATGTCCTAGTCTATGATGCCATAACACTGAATCATTTAAACAATTAGTAGCAACTGAATTGACTGGGTAAGATTTAGTCTTTTCTTGAATCTGTGCAGGCTTTTCCTGAATCTGTGCTAGTGTAGGAGATGTCTTTAGGATGAATAACCCATTATGCTGTTCAGCTAAACCAATCATCTTCAAGGTTGTATTCTGTTTAATGAAACAAAAATCAGAATGAAAAATTAGATGGCAATTTGAGGTTTTAACAAGTTTGCTGACAGATATGAGGTTGACATAGAAATTAGGAACAAATAAAGCATCAATCAAGGTTAAGGAATTTGTGAGATGTATGTTACCACTCATGGAAGCAAAGACTTTGGAACCATTTGGTAATGTAATTGGTATAGGTTTAATAGAATGAAGGGAATGAAACATGGTTATGTTTGAGGACATGTGATCTGTTGCTCCTGTATCAAGAAGCCATTGGTTATCAGATTTACCTGGAATTGATAAAGGTTGTGAGGATGTCACTGCTATAGGAGTATGGGCCATATTTGAAGAATGTTGAATAGGAGCAAGAGAATCTTTAGATTGTTGCAAGAGAGACAAAATTCCTTGATACTGCTCTTGAGTAAAGGTAACATTGGTGTCTGGATGATTAAAACCTGATGAAACATCATCAACATCTTGTTCATTGCTGATCACAACATTGGCAGATTTACTATTCTTGGATTTATATCCTGGTGGGAACCCATGCTTAAAGAAACAAGTTTCAACAGTATGATTAGTTCTACCACAATGAGAACATAATCTTGCAGAAGAATTCTGACCTCTGCCTGCATATTGATTTCTGCCTCTTCCTCTCCCAAAATTATTTTTACCTCTGCCTCCAATAGTGGGATTATAATCAGAATTGGCTGCAAAAACTTTAGGTTCTGATAATGCATCTGTATTGTCTCCTGGTTGTAGTTCCCTTTCTTGTTGTATCACAAGAGAAAATACCTTGGTAATAGATGGAAGTGGGTCCATTAACATAATTTGGGATTTCACATGTGCATATGGCTCATTAAGCCCTTTCAGAAAACGAATTACATAGCTCCTTTCTATGTATTTTTGAAACAAATCAATAGATCCACAGCAACAAGGTACAGTGCATTTACAAACAGGGAGAGGTTGAAAATTTTCATATTCATCCCACAGTGACTTTAAGTGGGTAAAATATTCAGATATGGTCAGAGTACCTTGTTTCAATCGATATATTTCTTCTTCCAAGTCTGAAATTCTGAAAATGTCTCCTTGTGAGAATCTGTTTCGTAGGTCATTCCAAGCTTCTGAAGCTAATCTGATCCAAAGAATGGATTGAAGAATTGACTCTGAAACTGATCTATGGATCCAAGCAAGAACAGTTGTATTGCAGCGCTTCCAAGCTCCATACACAGGGTCTGATTCTGGTGGCGGTTTGATGGTGCCATCAACAATTCCCAATTTGTTCTTAGAGTCGAGTGCGAGCTCCATTGCTCTGGCCCATGCGTGGTAATTCTTGGCATTTAATGGAGGTGAAACTAACACTTGTGCAGGACTTTCATTGGAATGTAGAAAAAGAGGGTTTGCAGCATTGGTAAGAAAATCTGAATAACTCTGGTATGCCATAGTTTCTTGAAACTAGAAGAAAGAAAAGAAGAAACTAAAGAAGAAGAGAGAAATACTGAGTAGCGTGCGGAAGAAAGAAAAATTTTAGGCAACCAGAGCTCCAATTGGAGCTCTGATACCATGTGAAAAGTTTACTGAAATCATGATTCATTAGATGAATTGAAGTACAACAGAGGAGTTACATATATACAAGCTGATTAAGCAACAAACCAACTGCTAACCAACTAACAGAAAACAGAAAACTGCTTAACAAACAGGAACAGAAAACTAGAAGGCTAACTAACCACTAATTAACATTCTGTTACCAAATTTTCGAAATTTTGCATGCTGACATATGGGGACCATATTCTGTTCCATCCATTCATGGACACAGGTATTTCTTAACTTTAGTTGATGATTATAGTAGATTTACCTAGATCATTTTAATGAAACAAAAGAGTGAAACAAGAACACATTTAGTTCACTTCATTTCTCACATAGAGACACAATTTCAAGCTAAATTGAAAATTTTGAGGACTGATAATGGACCTGAGTTTCTCATGACTGATTTCTTTCTTAATAAAGGCATAATTCATTAAACTACATGTGCGGAGACCCCACAACAGAATGGAATCACAGAACGAAAACATCAACACATAATGAATGTAGCTAGAGCTCTATTGTTTCAAGCTAAACTTCCAATTCAGTTATGGTCATATGCTGTCACCCACTCAATACATCTCATTAATAGAATCCCTAGTCCTATTTTGCACAATAAATGTCCCTATGAATTGCTTTATAATAAACCACCTCTCTTGATTCACTTAAAGGTTTTTGGCTGCTTAGCTTTTGCAACCACTTTACAAGGAAACAGAACAAAATTTAGTTCTAGAGCAAGAAAATCTGTTTTCCTAGGCTATAAAGAAGGAACAAAGGGATATGTTTTATATGACTTGATTTCTAGACAGATTTTTGTTTCAAGGCATGTTGTATTCTATGAAACCAATTTTCCCTTCTCTATTATGCCTAACACTGACTCTAACTCACAATCAACTCATTCTTTTGAAATTCCCACTATTTTGAACAATGATTTACTTCTTGACTCACCTATTACTATGCCTGTTGATATATCACCCCAAACAACCTCTCCATCTGTTGAATCCACTCAACCTCCACCTCCAAGAATTTCCACCAGACATAGACAGAGGCCAAATTATCTCAAAGATTACCATTGTAACCTATCTGCTGTCAGCTGCTCAAATTTTTCTTTAAGGGAGTATTCAGGTAAATCCACCTCTTCTCTATATCCTTTGTCCAATGTGCTGACTTATACCAAATGTTCTCCATCTTACAAAAATTTTTGCCTCAATGTCACTGTTCAAACTGAACCTCAAACTTATGCCCAAGCAAGTACTTTAGATTGTTGGAAGACAGCCATGGAAACTGAGATTTCTGCTTTAGAGCAAAATAACACTTGGTCTCTAGTTGATTTACCACCTGGAAAAACTCCCATAGGCTGCAAGTGGGTTTACAAAATTAAATACCATGCTGATGGTTCTATAGAGAGATATAAGGCAATATTAGTTGCCAAAGGCTATACTCAATTGGAGGGTGTGGACTACTTTGAAACTTTTTCCCCTGTAATCAAGATGACTACTATCAGAATTCTTTTGGCTTTAGCTGCAGCACACAACTGGCATTTAGAACAACTTGATGTGAATAATGCCTTCCTTCATGGTGATTTACATGAAGAGGTTTACATGACTTTGCCCCCTGGTCTTCCAGCAGCTTTTCCTTCTCAAGTGTGCAAGCTTAACAAGTCTCTATATGGGCTTAAACAAGCCAGTAGGCAGTGGTATTCAAAGTTATCTTCTGCCTCACTATCTCTGAATTATATTCAATCTAATGCTGATCACTCTCTCTTCATCAAGCATTCTGCTTCTTCTTTCACTGCTCTGCTAATCTATGTTGATGATATAGTCTTAACAGGAAATAGTCTTGAAGAAATTCAAGCAGTCAAACTTTTTCTGGATTCTCAGTTCAAAATCAAAGACCTTGGTTCTCTTAGGTTTTTCTTAGGTCTTGAAATCTCAAGGTCGAAGTCAGGGCTCCTTCTCACCCAACGAAAATACACTTTGGACTTGCTCCAAGACAGTGGCCTCATTGGTGTTAAGCCTGTGTCAACACCCATGGATCCTTCCTCAAAATTGTCTCATGATCATGGCACTCCTTACCCTGATGCCTCTGCTTATAGGCGTTTGATTGGAAAGTTGCTTTATTTGACAACTACAAGGCCAGATATATCTTTTGTGGTTCAGCAGTTAAGTCAGTATGTTTCTACTCCTCTTGATTCTCATTACAAGGCTGCTTTGCGTGTGCTCAGATACCTTAAAGGTTGCCCAGCCAAAGGCCTTTTTTATGCTGCTGACAACTCCCTTAAATTAACTGGTTTTGCTGACTCAGATTGGGGTACATGTCCCACTTCCCGCAAATCTGTTACAGGTCTATGTGTTTTACTTGGATCATCTCTTGTCTCCTGGAAGTCTAAGAAGCAAAACACAGTATCCAGATCATCATCTGAAGCAGAATATCGTGCTCTTGCCTCCCTCACTTGTGAATTACAATGGTTTCAGTTTCTGTTTCAAGATCTACATCTTTCTTTTCCCTCACCAGTTTCTGTTTACTGTGATAATAGATCAGCTGTTTATTTGGCTCATAATCCTACTTTCCATGAGAGGACGAAACATATTGAAATAGACTGTCATGTTGTTCGTGAAAGGGTCCAATCTGGCCTCATCCATCTCCTTCCCATTTCTACATTCAACCAACTTGCTGATGTTTTTACTAAGGCTTTGTATCCCTCTGCTTTTAATGCTTGTATTTCCAAGTTGGGACTGCATGATATCCATGCTCCAACTTGAGGGGGGGTGTTAACAGAATGTTAATTAGTGGTTAGTTAGCCTTCTAGTTTTCCGTTCCTGTTTGTTAAGCAGTTTTCTGTTTTCTGTTAGTTGGTTAGCAGTTGGTTTGTTGCTTAATCAGCTTGTATATATGTAACTCCTCTGCTGTACTTCAATTCATCTAATGAATCATGATTTTAGTAAACTCTTCACAACATCCATTTTGGACAACACAGAATCCAAATCCCAAAAATTTAGGGTGTGTTTGGTGGAGCGGAAAGAAATATGATGGAGAGAAATAGAGAAGAGAGAGAAATGAAGTAGAGAAAATAGGTGAAAAATAGTAAAGAAATGAAGTTGTTTGGTAGGAGAGAAATATGAGTGAAGAGAAATAGAGATATAACTGATAAAGACTAAAATACCCCTAAAATAAATATTCTTTTAAGTAAAATTTATAAAAATTTAAAATAGTTAAACTTTATAATTAATATATATAATTTATATAAAATCTTAAGTTATATATAAATAATTATATATAACTAATATTAAAATATATAACTAATTATTATATATAAAAATATATATAACTAATATTAAAACATTTTACAATTGTGTCGAAGGAAAAAAAATATGAAGCAAAGAGCTATATACTGAGCAAAACCGTGTCAGAGAAAAAGAAAAGCTATATGCATTGGCGGCTGTTTCTCTCTTTCCATTTCTTCGCAGTTTTGCGAAAAAGAAAAAAGAAATGGGACCCACAGTCTGCAAGTTTCTATATTCTTTAATTTCTACTTAACCAAACTCAATTCACATTTTCATTTCCCCTATTTCTCTCCTCTCTTCCCAAATTTCTATCCAACCAAACAATGCACAAGGTTGAAATGTTGAACCTAATAAGCCTTTTCCTTTTTTTAAAAGAAAACTGAGATTAGTCTGCTTATTTTAAAATTTTGATCCAATTTAAAAGTTTATCCAAAAAGCTAGGAAAAATTTAAAGAATACTGGTTAAAGAGTCTAAATTAGAAAATTTTGATGAGATTACGTAACATTTAATATTTTTTATGTAAATTTCTAATAATTTTTTTTATATATATATATGACTCCTTAATCAATATTATAAGTTATCACGATCCAAGAAGTTAATGTAATGTTATTTTTATACTTCCTCCGGTCCTTATTATAAGATTCTTTTAACTATTTCACACGAATTAAAGAAATTTGTTAATTTAGTTGATTACAATAAATTTATAAAGAATGTGTCTCATACTCTCATATTTTCTAATCTACCATTGAATTTATTGAGACACATTATCTATATTTTTCTATTTAATAATTCAATTATGTCATACTCTCTCTACTAATTAATTATTCACCTACCTTCACTAATGAGGTATTTTTGTCAAAGAATAATTAATGCTGAGACAATCTAAAAATGTTCTTATAAAAAAGACCAAGACTCACCCTAAAAAATGTTCTTATAAATAGGATTAGATGGAGTATAAATTTATGAGTGGATCCTACCAACGGGTGAGAACATTAATTAAGGAATCCATAAATAATACATTAACTATTTTTAAAAAATTAATGCATTAACTATTTTTCTTAATATATGTAATTTAATCTATAAATTATCTTATAAATAGTACCAGATGGAGTAGCATTCTTTTGTCTTGTTTTTCTTTTCTGGTCATTTTTTTGTCTCATTTTTTAGTGGTGGTTTATATATATCTGTATCTGTATATTCTCAAGTCACAAATTTTAACCTAGACCGTTTATAAGTTTGCAAGAAAGGCACATCACATAATTTATTTACAATTTTATAAGGTGCAAATCATCAATTACCATTTTTTTTAAGTGATACAATTGGTTTGGAATGGACAAATAGCATAGCACAATAGAAGGGTAAAATTCTTAGCCCAAATTTACTTCACCAAAGGTGCCAAAATGCAATAAATTACTAGTAAATATCTCCATAATGACATCATTTTTCGAGAACATAGACAAAAAAAAGGTTAGATTAATACATTGAACCCCCATGCTCATCTACTAATAAATATCTCCCTAATGACATAACTTTTCAAATAAAGACAAAAAAGGTTATAGATTAATGCATTGAACTACCATATGATGATATGCTAGACTTTTGCACCTCTCAACATCAACTGGTCAACGATGATTGGCAACAAGGTCCTTTCCCTTATCTTGCATAACTGGAATGTCAGCCACACTAATGTCAGCACTAATGAGTTTAAGTCTAAGACACCCATTTTTGATCTGTTCCACTTCCACATTTCTGGAATGTCCCTCTCCATTGGTTTTCCTTCTCTTTTCTCCATTATCATCATCTGGTTGGCTACCTTTAGATCTCCCAATTCTTGAAACAGAACCTTCATCTTTCTCACTGTTAAGTGTCTCACTATTGCTTGCACGACGGGCAAAAGAGCGCTCCTTGTCTTCATGAAGTTGCATAAGTAATGAACTGCGCACACGGTTATACTCCTGGTCTGATTGTGATGCCAAGTAACATAACATGGAAAAAAGATACATCAAATTACCAACACGCATCAGTTTTGTCACAATATCACTAGGTACAGGAGGCAAGGCGCGCTGCCAAAATTGTGCTGTTGACTTTGCTGTTTTTGTCCACCTCAAGTGTATGAGATTTTGGGGAATTTTTTCTAATCTTTCAGATTTGATCACATGAATGATGTGACTGCAAGGAAATCCCAATGTCTCAAACTTCAAGCATGAGCATTTAATACTTGGACCACTAGGCTTGAACATAACTTCATATACTAAGTTTTGATTCTCATAGCTGCCCAATTTGTATGTGGTGTGGTTTGAACCATCATGTTTGTTTAACACAAACAAAAGAGTCTCCAACCGCATCTCTGAAAGAAACCTCTTATAGGAATCCAGTGTATACACATCAGCAGCATGTTTCTCAATTTTCACAAGACGAGTTTTGGGAACAAACTCAGCATTGGCGGATTCATATTCAGCATTCACCCCAGAACACACAATTTCATAATCAACTGTCTTATCATACAGATTGATAAATTGATGTAGTTTCAGTTTATGCTGTGAAAACATACTCAAACGTTGATTAATCCTTTCACAAACTCTTCTTGTGCTTTGCAATCCACCCCAGAAATGTCCTCTCAAGTAAGTCTCTGCCCACATGTGTCGTTTCTTATACATCCTGTGTATCCATGGATTCTCAGAAAGTTTATACTTTTCAACCATTGCCTTCCATTTAAGCTCAAAATCCTCTAGTGTAAGAACCTCAAGCATGCATACTTGAAAGTCAGATACAAAGGACCGTTTGTTAACAATGGAATGAGCCTTATTCTTGAGATCCCATGTGCATAGACGATGTCGTGATCGTGGCAACACATGCTTAATTCTTTACGGATAGCTTTATGATCTTCAGTCACAATAGATAGGGGCATGCAACCCTGCATCACATGAAGAAATGTTTGAAATAACCATGTGTATGCTTCAACAGTCTCCTCATGAAGTAAAGCACAACCAAATACACATGTTTGATGATGATGATTGAGACCAGCCAATATGACAAAGGGCATCACATATGAATTTGTCCTATAAACTGCCATAACTTCTCCAAAGCATGCATTATTTAACTGACTTGTAGAGTCTGCCCAAAAAAGAGATGTTAAACGACCTTCAACAAATTTTGTTTCATAGAAGAACCCTTTGTCTTTATCCATCTTATCACTTAGATAATCAAGGGCAATTTCCACATCAAAGATTGTAATCTCAGGATTCTCAGCTCTACTACAATTGTAATCCAATCCTTTCTTTTTTGCATTCTTTAAATTGACCACAGGTGGATCAATTTGGTGATGTGATTTGCATGTTGGTGTTAACTCATGTGTGTGCTCTGCCACAAACTCTCTTACAAACCACTCATGACTGACACGGTCAACACTTATGCAAAATGCAGCAGGACAATGAATTCTAGTTGATGTATTACAAACCCATCTTCTCATGACAACCTTGCCCTGCTTGTTTTTACCAATGCAATTCTTTCGAACAATAAAGCCAACAGCTGAAGCATATTTATGGTAAAATAACTCCCCAGCTTCATAGTAACCAAATTGCATGGGAAACACATCATCAGCTGTCAACTTTTGTAATGCCCTTGAATTTTCAAGATTCATATCCCTGATACTGCCACGGCTTCTAACATGTACAACTTGAGGAAAGATATTGTGATAATTCTGATTGTTAGCTCGGATGAAGAAGGTGCCACAGGCAGTACCAACATTAAGGCCAACATCTGACTCAATTACATTTCTTTCTTCCCTTTCCGCCATAATTGCTGTTTAAGACTGCAAGAAAAGAGAGTCAGAAAACTGAGGCATTTAAGACCCCTTCTCTTTTTATTTATTACTAATAATAAGAATAATAATTACATTACACATTGTTTTCAGCCATTTTTAAGATTTTGGAAATGAAATGGTGAAAAGTGAAAACTACAAAACCTATTATTGTTCTTGTTACTCTTTCTCATTCATTCCCTCACCTAGGTAGAATATGTGGAAATAAATAATGATTCCCCAAACATGATCCCTTTCCCAGTTTCCCTGCCCCAAAATTCTATTTCATGAAGCAATAAAATTTGAGTGGAAAAAGAGAAGGCAGAAGGAATCAAGGAACATTAACCCTTGCTTCCACTTCTTCACCCACAAGTTTCCATTTTTTTTGTCTCACGATTAAATTTTGGACAGATTAAGCAGGAAATGAATGAAAAGTTACCGCTTTTGAGGAATCGGAGCGATCGATCAGGTAAGGAGAAATTGGTTAGGTTTGCGTTGATTTTGCACTTTGAGGGAAGTTTGTGGCGCCAAGCCCTTATTTCAAACTGTCCAGTACCACCACGACACCACACTATTGTTAATAAATAAATAAATAAATATTTCGTGTAGTGCAAGGTACTTAAAAATAATATTGAATAAAAAAACATTTAAAATTACAAAAGATAATATATATATATATATAAAAAAATGAAAAAGAAATTCAAATGCACGAAAGAAAAGGTTGTGGATTGTGGTCAAGGGAAGGCAGTTTCTAGTTCAACGTACCAAGCAAGTCAATTCAAGCCGTTGCAGGAGAGGAGTGAGTGACTCATCACTTTCTATTTTCCTTCTTCTACCTATCGCTTCTTTTTTCTCCCTGTGTCTATAACTTGCCATTTTGTTGATACTGCGACAGATACAAGCTTTAAGCTTTCGGCTCGTCAGATAATGTCTGCATGCAGCTCACATGACAAAACTAGCAAGAGACAAAGTAAAAGAAGATATTAATTGGGACAAATATCTTCTAATTGCAGAAATTGAGAACTCCTCAAATATTAAAGAGGTGAGTTTATAGTCACTAATTATTTAATTTCAGGTTAATGAAAGAATATATTATAACAATAATAAGAGTTTAAATATTAATAAAAGTTTATGATATCTACTTAAAAATTGATAAAAGTTTAAGATGGTTTATATACTCTTTTCTTTTTAAAATATAGTGAAATGACATAAGAAAAGTAGAAAAGATATAATAGTGTATAGTAGGATAAAAATTAACAAAATCAACAAATTAAAGGAAAAATAGAATGAATTAAAATTAAAATATATTTACAATACTAAAGTGAAAATAGTTAGAAAAGTATAATGTAATTAGAAAGTAAAAATGTTTATTTTGTTAATATTATAACTTTTGAATGATTCATATAAAATTCATTGTAAGTGTAAATTATAAGAAATCTTATATTTAAAAATAATGAGTTAAATTTAATATATAAAAATTAATTATTTACAAAATAGTATAATTAACCCATTATTTTTTATTAACTATAAAGTGTAATTTTGAAAGAAAATTATTTATAAAGTGTTTGCATTTTGCAATGCTATTTTACTTCATCTTCACAAGTTTAGCTACTGAATAGTTACGGAAAATAATTTGTAGTTAATGCGTAGCTGTGTCCTAGCTATTCCGCAGCTAAACCTACTGGAGAGGCAACCCGCATGAGATGATCCATACATGTGTGTTGATAGTTCTGAGTGTGAGGGTGAAAAGGCGAAAATTGAAAGATAATGATCAACAGATTACAGTTGATTGAATGGTTGATATTAAATGAATTTACGATTACAATATTTTTATAATTTTATGTCAAACTATCAAAATAGGTGGTGCACTCAAATAAAAAAAAATAGGTGGTGCACAGTTCCTACTATTTTGTAACTATAAAGATTTCATCGCTATTTGATGACTTAGCCTTTTTTTACCTAGTTATTAATTTTCATCAACGTTTTTTGAGATGTTATTTGAAGTAATTTTTTAAAAAAACAAAACTCATTTTTTTCAGCTATCAATACAATTTTATCTTCAATAAAAAATATCATGACATTTTATTTATTGCATTCCACGAAATTATATTATATTATTATACTTTTAGAAAGGTCAAAATCACGATTTTGGGATTTTGCCAAAACCATGATTTTACACTTCCTAACCCTTTATTTGATTAGAGAAAAAAATATAAAAAGGAGAAATAGAAAAAGAAAAAATGTAAAAGAGAGCAATAGAAATAAATTAAAGATGATTTGTAAATTATTTTGCATGAGAAAAATAAATGTGAAATGAAAGAGAAATAATAATGAATAATTGTTTGTAGAGATGACAAAATGGATTCCATTCATGTTGGCTCGCAAAAGTCCCTAAAAATGTGGGGTTGACATTTATTTTAAAAGCCTAAAAATTTTTAAAATTTCTAACTCGGCTCGATAAAGTGAGCTACCTGTAAAAACTCGCAAAATCTGTGGAAAAAACTTGTAAAAACCCAAAAAAAAATACAAGATTCGAACTATTATTTTAGAAGATCGAGTAACTCCTTAACTTTTTATTCTATCCCACAAAAACTCACTACATACATTGGGCCAGGTAAGATAGCCCAAACCCTAGCCGCAACAGTCAAGAGAAACAGAGAGCGGCCGTAACCTCCCCCTCCCCCACAGGGGGTGGGGGGTTCCTCCTCCACATGGGGCTTTTTCCTTCCATTTTAGATGGTTTTCCTCCCATTTAGATGGGTTTTCTCTCTTCTATGGTAAGAGCTTTTTTTTTCTTCCTCCTTTCATCTTAACTAACACCTTCCCTTCCCTTCCTCTTCTCATTCTCCCACCTTCAAGCATCCATTTTTCATCTCTTCCTCCTTCTCCTTCGTTTACACCTCTTTTTTTTTACTGTCACTCTTTTTTGGTTTCCTTTTCCACCCCTTTATTTTAGTTGTGTTCAGCCATGGTTTGAAGGTTTTGTTTGCTCTATGAGACAGCAATCGGTTTCTCTGTTAACTATGGCTGAGCCATTTGAGCTAAACAGAGGAACAAAAAAACAAGAGAAGAAGGAAAAATGATTCCCCTAGCAAGCAACTCCATTGACATGGTTTTTTTAGTTATTTTGGTATTTTGGTTGAGCTTATTTGAGTTAGCATGATTTGTATTGTAATGTTTATTTGTTTAGCATTGTAATATCACTCTATTGTTGATCTAATACTGATGTTGTAGATGTCGTATGGCTGCCCTAGTGGCTTAATGAATGTTATCTTTGACCAAAAAAAATTTTAGAAGAAAATTATAATTGTGTAGAACTCTCCCAACAATTTCAAAAGAATCGATTTTTTGTGTGTCAATCAATTGTTTAATCATAAAAGTCGATTGTTATGTATAATAATAAATTGTTAGCTGAAAAAATGGTGATTAATTGATTTTAATCAAGAGCTCTCTATTTCTTTATTATTTTCACCTATTTTGTGGCAAAATCAACACGTGAGCCCACCTCCTTTTTGTATTTCTTTGTTATTTCATTGCTCAAGCCAAATGAGAGGAAAAAAGTTGTCAACTTCTCTCCCACCATTCTCCCCTTACCATTTTATTTGTCACTTCAATACTCCCAAAAGAAGTGTAAGAGCGTAATTGTGAATTTGAAGAGAATGAAAAGAAAATGTTTAGGGGATACATGGAGGGGAGGGGAGGAGGGAGAATACTTTATACTTTATAAATTATAAAATAAAAGAGTTGCACTGACAAACACATGAAAGAGAAAGGCTTTCTTAAAACCTTTCCCTTTCTTTCATTCTCCTTCGTTTTCTAACTCACTAACATACCCCAAGAAAAAACAAATCATACACTCAATTATATCAAGAAGTTACTAGTAGCAATTACATCATAGATCAAAGGGGAAAAAATCGAATTAAACAACTTTCACAACACCTCATTTACATAAAAAATAAAAAAAATTAAGAATTAAATTTTAAAAAGTGTTTAATCCAATACTATATATATTCATATCACTCATAGTTGCATATATAGATTTTATATGTTTATAAAATTATCATATAATTTTTATTTATTTATAAAAACATATTTGACTAAAGATTGATCTAAAAAAATAAATTTGAGTACGAATATTTAAATCAACTAAAATAATCACAATTTATTAAATTATAATTTTTTATCAATTTAAGTTAAAAGATAAATAAAATCGTGGAATTGTGTGCATTCTATTTTGATAGTGAGGATTTAAAAATCTTACTGGCATTAATTATATTATGACTTATAAAAGAGTTATTTAATACTGAAAATTATATTTTAACAAAATTTAAATTTTATTTAGTACTTGTTTAAAAAAATTAAAACTAAAATTGAAAATTAATCTAATCCAAACTGCTTTTATTGAATTGAATTAAATTATATTTAAATTTAGAATAAAACTGATTAGATTATAAAATAAGAAAATCAAACAAATTGATTGGATAACTTTTCTTTTCAAAATTAATCCAATTCAATTCAATTCACAATCAGATTTACAATAGAGCTGGGTAATCTATAAACTATAAAGTACGATTATTGTATATTTTGTTTTCAAACCGGCAAACATCACTGCTTGGTGCGCTTTAAGTAGACCAATATACCCATGCTTGTTAGAACAACAGCACCTGCAAAAATACCAGAGCGGAGAGACAATATACTTGTTTTCTGTCTAGTGGCTGTACCCGATTGTGGTTTTATTGGTTTGGTTGAATCCGCAAACTTCAAATCCAACTTTAGAGCCTGAAATACAAAGATGGTTGCTTCAATACATGCATCAAATCCATAAGAACAAACCATGGAAGTCAACATCATCCAATGAAAAAGACTAGTAAAAATATCTTCACCTTCATTCCTGCCGATCTAGCATAGCTGACAGCAGCAACAAGATCGTTATCAGTTGCAATGATAATTTTATCACCTTCATCGTCTTCATACTAGAAGGAAAGAAAAAACTGGTATCATATCATAATAAATACATATAGTACAACCAAAAAGCAGATAAAACTAAGCTAGAATAAATCATACAAGAATTATAGGGCGTTCTTCATCATTAACATGACCAATTCTTTGCATGACAGCAGATACAAGCTCATCTTGATGTTCAGCACCTACAAAAAGGCAGAGGCAAATACGTTGAAGTTCTTATAAGAATAAAACAGGGTAGGAAAAAGCTAAATTTTACGCAGCCCAGGTTTAACACAAGTTAGTGGCGACAGAAAAAATAATTAGATATATAGGTTCTAGCAAAGCTTGCCCCAAGTGTCACTCACCGCAGTTGAATCGATGCACATGACCATTGAGATCCTCAAATTTAAAAGTAAATGAATTTCCAAAACCTACAGATTGATATGTAGACTTTGTGGTATCTCCCCCATCCAAAGTCAGTCGTCCAGAGACTTCACTGCAATCAAACATATATGCTTATTGATAGAACAGAACAAAACATAAATTGAAACCACATAGATATCACCAAAGTACCTATGAGTGTCATAATCTTCAGGCGGCTCTAAAGCTAAAGCTGAGTCCCAAAATTTTTGCATAATTGTGTTTGCCACATCATTAACAGATCCAGTGCTACTTTCAACCTACAAGGTATAACTTAGAAACCAGACACTAGCATATGTATAATAGTACCAGATGTTAATACAGAAAATGTATATAGTTCTTAAAATACAATATTATACTTCATTTGTTATGTAAGGTGAGTGGACGCTCGACAGTTATAAAAAACATTATCATGATGAAGTAGGAAGAGGGAACGAGTGACTGCTGGTCCACTGGATCTACAAGACTACCCAATGCACTAAGTTCTAATAATTACTAGCTGAAACCATTTCAGCACTGTTTGGTAAGGTAGCTTTTTTGGGTAGCTACTAGTTTTTCTTAAAAAGCTACTTGATGTAGCTTTTTTAAAAAAGCTCACATTTTCAGCTACTAGCTGAAAATTAATTACAAGTTTATCCCTCAACCACCCCCACTTATTATTTAATAATTAATGATGTCCTTATATGTCATTTTACCATTTTCAGCTAGTTTTACCAAACACATTCAATAGTTTTTCACCTTTCAGTTAGCTTTAAGTTTTCAGCTAGTTTTACCAAACACACTCATAGTCAAAAACATGAAATTGCTTTCACTCTATATTTTATATGTATCTCAAACATGAAATTTACCAGAGAAATTGCAGCATGAGTTATCTGCAAAACATCCACACAAGCTGCAACATTTCCATCTGCAAAAAAAAAAATGATAATAAAAAATTGAGCACAATAATGTAAGAAATTACAGATGCAATTGAGAAACAAAATTGACCTCTGTCCATCACAGGAAGATGTAGGAACTTCCCATCATGCATCATATGCAGTGCATCAAGAATTGTTGTCTCTAGTGATGCACATTCTGGGTTTGGAGTCATTACCTAACAAAAAATTAGTGATAAAGGGAAGAATAAAGAAGAAAATCAAATCAATTCTGAATATCTAGCAAAATTAGCACCAGATACAAGAAATGACATCTAGAATAAACCACTTTCAAGTAACGTTACTTCAGAAAATAAAACCATAACAACCTTTTCCACTTCAGTCAACTCTGGGGAAAGATTTTGAGCCATTACGCGCATAAGGATGTCTTTTGAACTGCATAACAGATTCACAGAACAATATATTATGAAAAAAGAATGTCCAGAATCCATTTCAATCAAGGAGATTTCTTATCTAAAAAATATGCAGTCATGTATGTTATTCCATATCATTTCTGAAGGAAGAGAATAAAGCATCTGAAAATTTACGTAAGTATCCCTTGAATCTTGGTTTCCATCACAACCACAGCTGAATTGACACCCAACTCCTGCATCTTTTTTGCAGCAACATAGACAGGATCTGATGCTGATGTAATAGCAAACCTAGAAACACATTAAACTACAGAATTTTGTAAAACTATTATATCTTACTATATAAGAATCCCTAGGCAATGCATAAATACACAAGAAAATATGATGTGAAAATTACTTTTTATCTTCACTGAGTATAGTTGACAGGGAAGGCTTGAACATGCGCTCCCTCAATGTTTCAATGAAAGCATTTGGAGCTGACAAAAATGGTGACAATTGAAACAGAAAATTAGCATCATTAAAATATGAAGGGAAAATATGACAATTTTCAATACTTTCAAATATTACTATAAGAAGTCATAAATTTTATGAAGCAGAACTTCCAAAGTTTTAATGCATTTCTCTTTGACAGTATATGGTCCTCCATTTACCTACTTTGCATAAACTTCATAGAAAAAGCCTTACAAACTAACCTCTAAAGTATGTAATTGACGTGTAGATATCCAAAGAAAAAACACCTAGACTTAGTCCATCTAATCACGTCAAAATTTTTTAATTATAATAGACGGGATTTCTGGCAAAAATACTCTTTTTCTCTTTAACAATTTATTATATTTTCAGTTTAGTAACAATTTACCACACCATTGATTAAGCGATAGATGATTCACATTGATCACTCTTTGAACATTGATTTAATATAAAATGTATTTTATTGGATAACAAAGGAGGGTAAATTGGGGGGTGAAGGAGAATAATATAACCACATAAAAAGAAAAATGAAACAAACAGCGAGCCAAAGCACTCATTTGATAATACTTCCAAACTTTTTTGTATTGTCAATTCCTTTGTGTATTATTTTCTGCCACAAAGATAACAGTGCTTTAAATTTTGTTTTTAAAAGCAGCCAAGACAGCTTATGAGAAAGGCAAAAAGATACATTCCAACAATAACAACAACGACAACCAAAGCCTTTCCCCACTCGCTAAGATCGGTTACATGGATCAAACAGCACAATAATAATATCCTATCATAAATCATGTTAATAATAGACCATTTAAAGATTAATTCTTCTTAATAGTTTGGCCTATAGTTTTTCTTGGTCTCCTTTTACTGCTAACTATCAAACTATCCTCTATTTGATCTACTCTCCTAACTAGGGCTTCTATGGGTCTTTTCCACAGATGCCTAAATCATCTAAGGTGAGATTCTGCCATCCTTTCCACAATAGGTGCTAACCAAACCTTTCTCTCCAATACTTTCATTATTAATCCAATATTGTGCCTTATTTGTCCACTCTTTCACCGTAAGATTCTCATATCTACAACATTGAACTTAATTTCTTGTTGGCTCTTTACTTCCCAACACTCAGTCCCATCCAACACCGCATGTCTTAAAGGAATCTGATAAAATTTTCCCTTATGCTTTTTGGTACTCTTCTATCACAAATTACACCCAAAGCATACTTCTATTTCATTCACCTCATTTTGAATCATATTGTTTGCATCTCCCTTTATTTCCCCATTATTTTGTATGATGGACCCAAAGTAATTAAAACATCGGACTTATGAATTCAACCGTGCAAGTAATGAACATAAACAGACATACCACATGCAAGTAGAAGCAATTCATAGGTTCATGTACGAGAAGTACCATAAAATGAATGTATAAAGATAACTGATTATCTGTTAACCAACCTATATTACTACCCCGCTGGCGTTCCACCCCCTCAACTGCAGCAGCAATGGCACTCCCTTGCTGAGCAGCCTTCTCCACCCTAGATATGGCATCATAAAGACATTTGGTGATATCCAGCATGGCAATGACTTCACCATTTTCCACAACAGGGAGGTGCCTGAATTTACCTATCAGTTAAGGAAAAAAAGATCAAATTATATCTTTCAGTTAATAAATTAATTTCCGGACTATGACTCCATAAAGCAATGTGTAAACATAAAGAGAATCTAATAAAATCATTTACTCACTTCAAGCATAATTAACTAGTTGAAGAAGCAGAAATAGTAAAGATGAGATAACTTTTATAACAGATGAGAAACATACTAAGGCCCTTCCCCCCAAAAAAGAGACTATGTTCTGCCTGTAAATACTAGATCAGGTGACAGGTAAAGGTTTTGTTGTCAATCACACATCATTCTTTTGTTAAGTGTGAGCTGGAGGAAGGTAACAAAGAACATGAAACAGAGTTGAAAGCAAACCTTAAAAGTGAAAGAAATTTTCATGTCTTCTAGTAAAGTCAAAAGCCACAACAAAGTACCAAGAAAATCACTAACAAAGTTAAAACCACAAATATAGCACCAAGAAAACAGAGGAATCAAAGAGTGAGAGGAAGAATTTACAAACAGAAAATGAACAATAGTTACTTTTAAATCCCATATAGCCAAACAGTTTAAACTGTAAAACTGTACATAGTTATTAGTTCAACCCAATAAAGTTATCACTCAATTCTGAGGTCTGAAGTTACTAATTCAAGCTAAATTTCCATATTAAGCTTGCACAACACTTTGCTCCGAACACAATTAAGCCAGATTTTGTGTAAAAAATAATTGGGAATTTGGTATTGGCAGAGAAGAATTACCAAGGCGTGAAACAATCAAATGAATTGATGAAGAAAATAACTCGCTCAAAGCAGAGTAAAATCCCAAAGCTATATCCCAGTTTGACCACAAACCTAATGTCCAATAAGAACAAATTAAGAGGAAGAAAGAAAGAAAGAAGGAAGCTAACCCTGGACCATCTTCTGAAGAGCTTCAATGGCTAGTGTATCTGATGTCACAAAGATAGGATTCCGTGTCATTACTTTCGAAACCGTTGTCTCCTCCGGCTGTAACCCCTCGGCAACAACTCTAGTAGCAATATCCTAACCACAACATACAAAACAACCTCCTTCAAGTTAGAATGATATTTCACACTGTGATGGAGAGTGAAGAGGAAGATTCTAGAAACCTTATCAGTGAGAATTCCAGAAAGCAAAGCACTGGAATCAGTTAACAGAACAGCATCAACACGACGAGTAGCCATTCGTCTACATGCTTCCGAAACCGTTGTCCCATCGGGGATTGTCAGAGCCTTCGACAACCGAAGCTTCTTCACCGTCCTTTCTCCTCCATCATCCCTAAAATAACCACAATTAAATGAAACAAGAAAAAAAAATAAACATTAAAAGCTTCAAATGAATAATTAAAAATAAAATTAATAAATATAAATTGATTTCGACGTGTGCATGAAAGAAGGAGATAGCGTTAGTGTTGTACGGTTGCGGTTGGGAAGTAGGGGAAGGAGGTATGGCGGTTCCATTTTCGGCGGGGAGGGACTTCTTGGAAGAAGGGCGTTTGGTCTTCTTCATCATCCTGTTCTTCTGTTCTGTGTAATCTCTTGGCGCCTAATTTCTCTCTGAGTGTGCCAAATTTTATGAACCTATACCCCACCTAATCTCTTTCTCTCTCTCTCGTGTTCATGTCAAATCATAACAGGTTAGGGTTCTGTTCTACATCTCTCTTCGTCACCTCAAAATGATGATAAAATTTATTTGTTTTCTTTGTTCTTTTTCCCACCCATGAAAGGTTCAAATTATTTTCGATTTTTAGACAATAATGATCCATGAATAAATGGTGTGGTCACTCATCTGTTCTGTCTTAATCAATAAAATATGAGGTCTTTTATTATTATAAATTGAGCTATGCCTATTTTATATACACTTATACAGCACAGCCGCAAATATTTTTTTTTTAATTTTAGTTTTGAATATTCGAGCTACCTATAAGTCCATACTCCGTCATGTATGTTTCTTGCCTCCCACGCTTGCGTTTTTTTTTAACCAATTGTCGTTTTAAAGTTGTTTTGGGTCTCATTACACATCACTCGAGTTTAGTGAATTATTTGAGGAATCAAGCTTTTAAATTACACGCTGACAAAAAATAACTTTTAAATTACAAATGTGTTCGATAAAATTAGTTGAAAAGCTAGTTGAAAATTAAAAAAATTAGTTGAAAGCTGGAAAAATAAATTAAAAATTAAAAAATTAGCTGATTTGATTGAAGTTAGTTGATAAAATTAGCCAAAAATAGTAAAATGACATATAAAGACATCATTAATTATTAAATAATGATGAGTGTGATGTCTGGGGGATAATAATTGATTTTCAGCTAACAGCTGAAAATGGAAGCTTTTTTAAGCTTTTTTAAAAAAGCTACATCGATTAGCTTTTCAAGAAAAGCTAGTAGCTACCTTACCAAACACAACTGAAATTCAGCTTTCAGCTAACTGAAATGACTTACCAAATACAACCTACATTTTCTTAGAGTGTGTTTGGTAAGCCATTTTAGCTAGCTAAAAGCTGAAATTAGTAGCTTAAACCATTTCAGTGGTGTTTGGTAAGGTTGTTTTTGTGGGTAGCTAATAGTTTTTCTCGAAAAGGTACAAAACTCCAATTTTCAGCTAGTAACTGAAAATTAATTACAAGTTTATCCTTCAACCACCCCCACTTATCATTGTTTAATAATTAATTATGTCATTATATGTCATTTTACCATTTTCAGCTATTTTTATCAAACACATTCAATAACTTTTCAGCTTTCAAATAGCTTTAGACTTTCAACTAGCTTTTCAACTTTCAACTAACTTTAAGCTTTCAGCTAATTTTACCAAATAAACTTTTAATTCCCAAAAATTTGAACACGGACTTTTATATAAGAAAATTATTTTTTTATCACTCAAACCGACAAACATTGATGAAATTAATTATCACATTTAAGTACATGCATAAACTATGATTGGTAAAAAAAAGGATAAAAGGGATAAGAATGATTACATTTTCACGTTCAAATCATACATATCTTTATTTTATTTAAAAAATATTTTTAATAAAAGTATGTGTTACATTTATATAAGTTCATTTGATTTATAATTGTGTAGAATTGATTCTAAAATGATTAATATATGTTTTACGAAACACTTTGGACATAGTTGATTTGAAATTAATTTTATGAAATTAATTCTACATTATTTAAAATTTAAAATAAACAGACACATAATTTATTTTAACGTGAAAAAAATTAACAAGCTAGCTTCTCATAATTTTCCTCTCTTCAAATCCAAGCAATAAGCATAACCAGCATTTAGTTTAAGAGTTTAATTATTATGCACTATCAGTGTAAAAAAATTTACACAAACATCTAATGATGTGTTGCCACATTATTTAATGAATCTAATAGCATGTGAATTGCCATATTTATTAAATGATATAGTAACACATCATTGGATGTCTATGTAAAAACATTTTATACTGACAATGTATAATTATTAAATTCTTGGTTTAATATTTTAAACATTTTAATATTGCAATTTGTTTAAATGTATGCTATTGTCATATGAATTCTTAGACATTTTAAACATAAAAATATATTTTTCTAATAAAAAACTTAAACCAATAACCCTTGGTCTCTGTTTGGAATTTGTGTTACTTCATTCCACCAAGAGATATTAATGTTAAAAAAATGACCACAATACCGTATATATGTATAACTTTTAGCTTTGGACAATGTTTTAAAAATTGGATCAATAAATAAACTGATGGAGTTATTGATTTACGATTCATTGGTTCAACTACGATCGAACCGATAACAATTAAATTTATTTTTTAAATATTATATATAATTATAAGATAAAAATTAATAATAAATATCATAATATAAATTTATAAATATAATTTATAGTGATTTAAATGATTTTAGTTAGATTTCTATTCATTTAAGCTTAAAGTGTCTTTTATTTACACACACATATATATATATATCAGAGAACGCGGTCGGTCACATAGTGGTTAAGTTCGATTGTTGTATGCTCGCAAGGTTCTGTCTAGTTTGTTCCGATTCCTTGACATATCGAGTTTGATGGCCCCACTAGACCGGACATAGGCACAATTTTCAGTTGGACCGATTCAACCGAACGGCCTAATCTGATTCTCGAAACACAGGTTTTGGGTGAAATTTATATACTTTTAGGATTAGGACAATTTCTATGCACATTGAATTTTACTTTAGAGAATTTTATATGGGGATTTTAACTCTTCATTTTAAACAATATTTAAAAAATATTCAATGTTGATTTTTAAAATAATTTTTGTCTAATATATTTTCACCCTTAGTGGAAGGGAGAAGGTGAAGGGGAGTTTCACCACTTCTGTTGTTTTGGGAATGGGAAGAAGTGGTAAAAAGTAGTATCGGGGAAAAAACTCATTTGATAAGTGATGAGGCTAGATTTGGCACATGTATTGCTGGTTTAAAAAATGCTATGAAGGAATGGATTGCAACATGTAGTTAGGGTAACGTACATGGGAATGTTGTTATTATATATGATGTTTAAAGACATTATCAAACAATCACCACTGCCATTACAAGTGATTACCAACTACTACCAATATTATTAGAGTAAAGTACCACTTTCATCCTCGACTTTTACAGAGTCTTGCAATTTTGTTCAATTTTTTCCATAATAGTATTTTAGTTCCTGACTTTATTAAAAAACATGCACTTTGGGACTAAAGTGCATGTTTATTAATAAAGTCAGGGACTAAAGTGCATGTTTTTTAATAAAGTTAAGGATTAAAGTGCATGTTGTAGGGACTAAAGAGCTATTTTGGAGAAGTTAGGGACGAGATTGCAAGACGTTGTATAAGTCGAGGACGAAAGTACTAGTTCACTCAATATTATTATCTTTATATGCATACTATCAGCAATTACACGAAATCTGACCACCTCATTACTAGTGATAGATAAAGCCGGTAAAATGCGTTAGTCCAACCGTGTCGGCCCGCAAAAGTTCAAAAAGAAATATAGGGTTTGGGCACCTGTTTTAGAAACCCGAATAATTCTTAGACTTTTTAGCTCAGTCCGATAAAGCCCGCTACACGTAAAAAGGCCGTAAAAAGGCAGGACTCGGGCACCTATTTTAGAAGCTCAGATAACTTCCAGGCTTTTTAGCCCTGCCTCCATCGAGTTGGGCCGAGACGGGTAGCCCCATTGAGTTGGGCCGAGACGAGTAGCCCGAATTGACAGCTCTAGTGATAGATGGGTACCATTGACTTTTGGCCAATATTATTCTTAGGCCATGTTTAGATACACATTTATAGAAGAATTTATAAAAGAAAAAATAGAATAAATCAAAGAGGTTAAATGAACTTCTACATAAGTTGAAATTAGTTACTTATGGACTCATCGATAGGTTGCTCATAATACTATTCATTGCAAACTAATTGTTCCCTTTCACTCCATAATGCATATCGTTCCGACCTTTGTTGTCTACTATTTCTAAACAAGCTGGATAGTATTCTAAAATCATTTACATAATACGCCAAAGACCATGATAAGCAGTAACTAATATTTTAAATATCTATCATAACTAATATTTTATCATGTGCTTCGCACGTGCGTGCGAATGCACAGTTCACGTATTAGTTGATATTAAAAGGGAAAAATTTTGTATTTGCAATGGTGTTTTCGAATCTGCAATACTGTCATATGGTGTTTCTGAATCTGCAATACTGTCATATGCAACATCAAGAGGCGTTGATCTTTTTTTGTTGAAGGCCAGTTTGTCAACTCTGCCATTAAATACTACAAATCTGCTATTGCTAATATGGAAATTTACGAGGTGATGGAGTATTGTATTTCCATCAACATCTTTCTCATTGTAAAGGTTGCTCATCGATAGGTTGCTCATGATACTACTCATTGCAAACAAATTGTTCCCTTTCACTGCATAATGCATAGCATTTAAGCCTTTGATGTTTACTATTTCTGAACAGTCTGGATTGTATTCTAAAATCATTTCCATAATACGCCAAACACCATGATAAGCAGTAACTAATATTTTAAATATTTATCATAACTAATATTTTATCCTGTGCTTCGCGCGTGCGTGCGTGCGAATGCACGGTTCACATACTAGTTGATATTAAAAGGGTAAAATTTTGTACTTGTTGTGTCAATGGTGTTTCCGAATTTGCAATACTATCGTATGTAACATCAAGAGGCATTTGATCTTTTTTGTTGACCTTTGTCAACTCTGCCATGAAATACTACAAATTCGGTATTGCTAATCTGGGAATTTACGAGGTGATGGAGTTGTGTGTTTCCATCAACATCTTTCTCATTGTAAAGGTTGCTCATAATATTATTCATTGCAAACAAATTGTTCCCTTTCATTGCATAATGCAGAGGGTTCCAGCCTTTGTTGTCTACTATTTCTGAACAATCTGGATAGTATTCTAAAATCATTTCCATAATACGCCAAAGAACATGATAAGCAATAACTAATATTTTAAATATTTATCATAACTAATATTTTATCCCGTGCTTCGCACGTGCGTGCCAATGCACGGTTCACATACTAGTTGATATTTAAAGGGCAAATTTTTGTACCTGATGTGTCAATGATGTTTCGAATATGCAATATTGTCATATGCAACATCAAGAGGCCGCGTTTTATCATTTTTGTTGACGACCAGTTTGTCAACTCTGTCATGAAATACTACAAATCTGCTTTTGCTAATCTGGGAATTTACGAGGTCTTGGAGTGTTGTGTTTGCATAAACATCTTTCACATTGTAAATGTTGCTCATCTATAGGTTGGTCATGATACTCTTCATTGTAAACAAATTTATCCCTTTCACTGCATATTGCAAAGCTTTCCAGCCTTTGTTGTCTACTATTTCTGAACAATCTGGATAATATTCTAAAATCATTTCCATAACACGTCAAAGACCATGATAAGTAGTAACTAATATTTTAAATATTTATGATAACTAATATTTTATCCCGTTCACGTTCGAATCACATGCTAGTTGATATTAAAAGGGAAAAATTTTGTAGATGTTGTATCAAAGGTGTTTCCGAATCTGCAATACTATCGCATGCAATATCAAGAGGCGTTTGATGTTTTTGTTGACAACCAGTTTGTTAACTCTACCATGAAATACTACAAATCCATTATTGCTAACCTAGGAATTTATGAGGTGATGGAGTGTTGTGTTTCCATCAGCATCTTTCTCATTGTAAAGGTTGCTCATGATACTATTCATTGTAACCCTTTCACTGCATAATGCAGAGCATTCTAGCCTTTGTTGTCTACTATTTCTGAACAATCTTGATAGTGTTTTAAAATCATTTCCATAATACGCCAAAGACCATGATAAGCAGTAACTAATATTTTATATATTTATCATAACTAATATTTTATCCCGTTCACGTGCGGCATACTAGTTGATATTAAAAGGGCAAAATTTTGTACATGCTGTGTTAGTGGTGTTTCCGAATCTGCAATACTGTCGTATGCAACATCAAGAGGCAATTGATCATTTTTGTTGGCGGAAAGTTTGTCAACTCTGCCATGAAATACAACAAAACCGCTATTGCTAATCTAGGAATTTACGAGGTGATGGAGTGGTGTGTTACCATCAACATGCTTCTTATTGTAAAGGTTTCTCATCGATAGGTTACTCATGATACTATTCATTGCAGACCTTTCACTGCATAATGCAGAGAGTTCCAGCCTTTGTTGTCTACTATTTCTGAACAATCTGGATATTATTCCAAAATCATTTCCAATATACGCCAAAGACTATGATAAGTAGTAACTAATATTTTAAATACCTATCATAACTAAAATTTTATCCCGTGCACGTACGAATCACATACTAGTTGATATTAAAAGGTACAAAAAATTTTAACTGTTGTGTCAATGGTGTTTCCGAATCTGTAATATTGTCGTATGCAACATGAAGAGGCGTTTGATCTTTGTTGACGGCCAGTTTGTCAACTCTGCCATGAAATACTACAAATCCGCAATTGTTAATGTGGGACTCTACGAGGTGATGGAGTGTTGTGTTTCCATCAACATCTTCCACATTGTAAAGATTGCTCATCAATAGGTTGTTCATGATGTTATTCATTACAAACAAAATTTTCCCTTTCACTGCATAATGCAGAGTGTTCTAGCCTTTGTTGTCTATTATTTCTGAACAATCTGGATAGTATTCTAAAATCATTTCCATAATACGCCAAAGACCATGATAAGTAATAACTAATATTTTAAATATTTATCATAACTATTATTTTATTTCGTGCTTCGCTCGTGCGTACGAATGCACGGTTCACATACTAGTTGATATTTAAAGGGCAAAATTTTGTATCTGCTATGTCAATGATGTTTCGAAATCTGCATTACTATTGTATACAACATGAAGAGGCGTTTGATCTTTTTTTGTTGACGGCCTGTTTGTCAACTCTGCCTTGAAATAATACAAATCTGCTATTGCTAATCTTTAAATATATATCATAACTAATATTTTATCTCGTGCATCGCACATGCGTGTGAATGCACGATTCATATACCAGTTGATATTAAAAGGGCATAATTTTGTACCTGATATTTCAATGGTGTTTTCGTATATGCAATACTATCGTATGCAACATCAAGAGGCGTTTGATCATTTTTGTTGACGCCCAGTTTGTCAACTCTGCCATGAAATACTACAAATCCACCATTGCTAATCTTGGAATTTATGTGGCGATGAAGTGGTGTTTCTGAACATCTTTCTCATTGTAAAGGTTACTAATAGATAGGCTGCTCATGATATTATTCATTGCAAACAAAGTGTTCTCTTTCACTGCATAATGTAGAGTGTTCCACCCTTTGTTGTCTACTATTTATGAACAGTCCTAAAATAATTTGCATAATACGCCAAAGACCATGATAAGTAGTAACTAATATTTTATCTCGTGCGTGTGAATGCACGATTCACATACTAGTTGATATTAAAAGGGCAAAGTTTTGTATTTGCTATGTCAATGATGTTTCGAAATCTGCATTACTATTGTATGCAACATCAAGAGGCGTTTGATCTTTTTTTGTTGACGGCCTGTTTGTCAACTCTACCTTGAAATAATACAAATCTTCTATTGCTAATCTGGGAATTTATGAGATGATGGAATTTTGTGTTTCTATCAATATCTTTCTCATTGTAAAGGTTGCTCATCGATAGGCTGCTCATGATACTATTCATTACAAACAAATTGTTCCCTTTCACTGCATAATGCAGAGGGTACTAGCCTTTGTTGTCTACAAACAAATTTTAGCCTCTGCTTCGCATGTGCGTGATGCATGGTGCACATATTTTATCCTCTGCTTCGCATGTGCGTGATGCACGATTCACATACTGGTTGATATTAAAAGGGCTAAATTTTGTATCTGCTGTGTCAATGGTGTTTCCGAATCTGCAATACTGTCGTATTCAACATCAAGAGGCGTTTGATCTTTTTTGTTGATGGCCAGTTTGTCAACCCTGCCATGAAATACTACAAATCCGGTATTGCTAATCTGGGAATTTACGAGGTGATGGAGTGGTGTGTTTCCAATAACATATTTCACATTGTAAAGGTTGCTCATGATACTATTCATTGCAAACAAATTGATCCCTTTCGCTACATAATGCAGAGCATTCTAGCCTTTGTTGTCTACTATTTCTTAACAATGTGGATAGTATTCTTAAATCATTTCCACAATACGCCAAAGACCATGATAAGTAGTAACTAATATTTTAAATATTTATCATAAGTAATATTTATCTTGTGCATCACACGTGCGTGCGAATGCACGGTTCACATACTAGTTGATATTAAAAGGGCATAATTTTGTACCTGTTGTGTCAATGGTTTTTTCGAATCTGCAATACTATCGTATGCAACATCAAGAGACGTTTGATCTTTTTTTGTTGACGGCCAGTTTGTCAACTCTTCCATGAAATTTTACAATTTCGCTACGGCTAATATAAGAATTTACGAGGTGATGGAGTGTTGTGTTTCCATCAACATCTTTCACATTGTAAAGGTTGCTCATCGATAGGTTGTTCATGATACTATTCATTACAAACAAATTTTTCCCTTTCACTGCATAATGCAGAACGTTGCAGCCTTTGTTGTCTACTATTTCTGAACAATGTGGATAGTATTCTAAAATCATTTCCATAATACGCCAAAGACCATGATAAGCAATAACTAATATTTTAAATATTTATCATAAATAATATTTTATTCCGTGCTTCGCTCGTGCGTGCAAATGCACAGTTCACATACTAGTTGATATTTAAAGGGCAAAGTTTTGTACCTGCTGTGTCAATTATGTTTCGAATATGCAATACTGCCGTATGCAACATCAAGAGGCGTTTGATAATTTTTGTTGACGGCGAGTTTGTCAATTCTGCCATGAAATACTACAAATCTGCTATTGCTAATCTAGGAATTTACGAGGTCATGGAGTGTTGTGTTTCCATAAACATCTTTCATATGTAAATGTTGCTCATCGATAGGTTGCTCATGATACTCTTTATTGTAAACAAATTGTTCCCTTTCACTGCATAATGCAGAGCGTTCTAGCCTTTGTTGTCTACAATTTTTGAAAATTCTGGATAGTATTCTAAAATCATTTCCATAATACGCCAAAGACCATGATAAGCAGTAACTAATATTTTAATTATTTAACATAACTAATATTTTATCTTGTGCATCGCACGTGCGTGTGAATGCACGATTCACATACCAGTTGATATTAAAAGGGCATAATTTTGTACCTGCTGTGTCAATGGTGTTTCCGTATATGCAATACTGTCGTATGCAACATCAAGAGGCGTTTGATCATTTTTGTTGACGGCCAGTTTGTCAACTCTGCCATGAAATACTACAAATCCATCATTGCTAATCTTGGAATTTATGAGGTGATGGAGTGGTGTTTCTGAACATCTTTCTCATTGTAAAAGTTACTAATAGATAGGCTGCTCATGATATTATTCATTGCAAACAAATTGTTCCCTTTCACTGCATAATGTATAGTGTTCCACCCTTTGTTGTCTGCTATTTCTGAACAATCCGTATAATATTCTAAAATCATTTCCATAATACGCCAAAGACCATGATAAGTAGTAACTAATATTTTAAATATTTATCATAACTAATATTTTATCCCGTTCACGTGCGAATCACATACTAGTTGATATTAAAAGGGCAAAATTTGGTAGATGTTGTGTTAGTGGTGTTTCCAAATCTGTAATATTGTCGTATGCAACATCAATAGTCGTTTGATCTTTTTTGTTGACGGCCAGTTTGTCAACTCTGTCATGAAATACTACAAATTTGCTATTGCTAATCTTGGAATTTACGAGGTGATGGAGTGTTGTGTTTCCATCAACATCTTTCACATTGTAAAGGTTGCTCATCGATAGGTTGCTCATGATACTATTCATTGCAAACAAATTGATCCCTTTCGTTACATAATGCAGAGCATTCAAGCTTGTCTACTATTTCTTAACAATGTGGATAGTATTCTAAAACCATTTCCATAATACGCCAAAGACCATGATAAGTAGTAACTGATATTTTAAATATTTATCATAAGTAATATTTTATCTTGTGCATCACACGTGCGTGCGAATGCACGGTTCACATACTAGTTGATATTAAAAGGGCATAATTTTGTACCTGTTGTGTCAATGGTTTTTTCGAATCTGCAATACTATCGTATGCAACATCAAGAGACGTTTGATCTTTTTTTGTTGACGGCCAGTTTGTCAACTCTTCCATGAAATTTTACAATTCCGCTATTGCTAATATGGGAATTTACGAGGTGATGGAGTGTTGTGTTTCCATCAACATCTTTCACATTGTAAAGGTTGCTCATCGATAGGTTGTTCATGATACTATTCATTACAAACAAATTTTTCCCTTTCACTGCATAATGCAGAGCGTTCCAGCCTTTGTTGTCTACTATTTTTGAACAATGTGGATAGTATTCTAAAATCATTTCACAATACGCCAAAGACCATGATAAACAGTAACTAATATTTTAAATATTTATTATAACTTATATTTTATCTCGTGCTTCGTATGTGCGTGCGAATGCATTGTTCACATACTAGTTGATATTAAAATGGCAAAATTTTGGACCTGCTGTGTCAATGGTGTTTCCGAATCTGCGATTGAAATACTGTTGTATGCAACATCAAGAGGCGTTTGATCTTTTTCATTGACGGTCAGTTTGTCAACTATGCCATATAATACTACAAATCTGCTATTGCTAATATGGGAATTTACGAGGTGATGGAGTGGTTTGTTTCCATCAACCTATTTCTCATTGTAAAGGTTGCCCATCGTCTATGGAGAAGTTAAATGAGAGTGTTTTTGAAAAATGTGGGCTAAAAAGATTAATTTCAATTTATGGAGAAGTTAAATTCATTTGACCTCTTTGATTTATTCTATTTTTTTACCTAAAAGTTTTAAGTAGAAATACATCTAAACTCACCCTTAATAGTCTAAAGATTTAAAACCTTGAGCTAAGATAAAAGTAATATAAATCGATTGAAATTTTTTCCAACCTAATACTACCTCCATTCCTATTTAACTGTCCACTTTCAAAGAAAAAATTTGTTCTTATTTAACTGTCCACTTACAAACCCAATGCACTAATAATTACACTTTCTCCATTTCACCCTTATGTTAATAAATGACTCACTATTGAAAACTAATGAGAACCAATAGTACTAAGAGAGATAAAAGGGTAGATTAGAAAGTTTAAAATTTATTTCCATGAAAACAAGAGTAATGATTGTATTTCTTAATATGTGTGTTTTTAGTCAAAGTGGACAGTTAAATAGGAACGGAGGTAGTACTATAGTACTTAAAAATTCACTTGCCAAAAAAAGAAATGATTCAAACTTTGGCTAATTTTCACGTGATGTTGTGATGTTATAATTTATGGCGACAACTTCAACCTTCATTGAAAATCATTATTTATTACATTTAACCCAGGTAAATGGCTTTTTTTTACACCACAAGTATTTTATATGAGAAGCAATTGTGTTCGAGTCGGAAATATCCATAGTATGGTGGGGCTAACTTTTTTACAATTGGAGAATTTTTTCATACTTATAAAATTCAAATCCAAGATATTACTTAAAGGAAATCAAACATATACTGATATACCACTTGAATCAACTCCATATTAGTCATAGGCAAATGACTTTGGACACAACGTCTTTATAATATATTATACAAATCCTCAAAGTTTGGTTGCCTTCTACCCTTATCAATACTTAATAATGGCTGACTTTGGCTAGAGTTATGAATTATTGATCATCAAAATTGGGTATGAAAATATATGTTTACTAAAAAAATTCTCATAAACACCTCCTCATTAAATAATATTGTTGAAAATTTTATATTGACACGTCATTAAATTTAAATTCTAAATCAAAATATCATTTTCATAATGTGTTATTTCTTTTTCTTTTCTTTTATTTTATCACATGCGCACACACATATATAAAAATATATGAGGTAAGACATAAATTTATCATAAGCTTAATTGTATTATTGATCCATTTTTATGTTTAATAAATGATTTTGGTCCCCCGCAAGAAATTAAGGCGAGCCTGGAGGAATGTATGGTTTGCAATCATTTAGACGTTATATACAGATTAAAATGATTAAATCATCATCTTGGTCGCAGAAAAATCTGAAGTTAGTTATATTAGTCTATGAAAGATTTTATTTCCTCTCTTTTCCTCCAAACTTCTGAATTAAAGGAGGATTTTTTATCAAAATCTTTCCTCATTTCTCTCCCCTTTTTTTTGTCTTGAACCAAACATTGATTAATGTCCTTAGACATTTGAGATAAACATGAAACCATTGCTTTTCTCATATGCTTTTCTCATAAAAAGAACAAGAATAAAATATGATTTTTGTCCCTGTATTTTTGGTCAACTTTAGTCTTCGTTACTGACTTTTAAAACCTTGGTTTTTTATCCCTATACTTTTAAAATACCTTAATTATAGTCCCTAACGTTAATTAATTCGGTTAAGTTGCTACTTTATTCAACTGCTTAATAAATGAACTCAACATCTATATTGGTTAAATGAGACTCAACACTAGAGAGTAATGCAAAAATCTATTAAACATGTCAGTAATTTAACAAATCTAACTAACATTAGGGACTACAATTAAGGTATTTTAAAAGCATCAGGATATAAAACAAAAGTTTTAAAAGTTAGGGACAAAAACCAAAGTGACCAAAACTACAAGATCAAAAACATACTTTACCCAACAAACAAACATAAAACTTTTACATGCTGTGAGATTCCAATTCAGAGGGATTTTTTGCGCGAGGAAGAGAGATGAGAGCAAATGTATATGGTCATGGTGTGCGATTTGCGAATGAACGCCGCCGCAACAGAACACAAAGATAAAAAAAAAAGGTGAGAAGATAAGAGACAGAGACAGCAGTCATGTGTATCCGCAGTTTGCATTGCACAGGACACAGCCAGCAACAAACAGTGCAGTAATAGAATAACAAATTAGCAAGACAATAGCAACAAGAACAAGACAAAACCAAAACAAGAATGACATTTTTAATGGTGGCAGGAACAACGCGCTCTTTGTTCGAATAAAACAAGAGAGTTACCTGCACCAAGAAGTTGAGATAATAAAACTAGCAGTGGACTTTTCTTATGTTTTGAGCAGTGCACACTCCCATTATCCTGTTCACCTGTCATCTGCAATCCACATGGTCCTACAATTCTCCTCTGTCCCCTTTTCCAATTTTCCCTTTCCACCATGTTCCTTCTATCCCTGCAGTTTCTCTGACATTCCTCTCATTCTCAGATCAACCTCTCTCTCCTTCTCCCAACATATTCCATTCCATTCCACCCTTAATTGAATTGATACAGTAGCCTTTCTCTTATCTTATCTTCACTCGTCATGGCGTGAAATTGGGGAGTTTTGAGTGTAAAGGAATAGATAGATAGATAGATACCCTTTAAACAAATAATTTTCAATTTTCTATCTTTTTCTCAATTGAGTGAGGGTCTAACCAGTGATGATGATCCCTTTCGTTATAACAACGTTAAATTCGAGGTAGATGGGATTGGAAAGTGAATTCTAAGCAAAGGTCTTAAAACCACTTGCTGTTTTCTTTCCAAGTTACTTCTTCTGGTTATAGTTAAAACAGTTCGCTCTCACTTTCTTATATTTACCTGGGTTTTGCATATTGAAGAATTGGCCAACTCTCTCTTATTCATTCCGCTTGTTAGCCCCAAATAGAGTTCTGAGCTTGTACTTTATAGTTCTGTTCTGACTAAAGGGGTTTTGGGATTTTGTTAGCACTAGCTGTGGTGTTTCTGCACCAAGGGTTGGTTTGGTTGTGTTGATCATGGTGTTGTGTGAGGGAATAAGGAGGTGCTGTTTTGCCTAAATTGTAGATGGATCGAAGGAGTTGGCTTTGGCGCAGGAAGTCATCTGAAAAAAGTCCTGGTGAAACTGAGAGTTCTGGATCAATGTCATCTCATTCAGAAAGATTATCTGATGATCAGGTAGAGGATCTTTTTGGCTACATACATTGCTAACTTCTATTTTTCATGCTGTCTTGGGTTGATCATGTTTGTCTCTGTCCTTTATTTTGCATTACTGAAACTGCAAGGGGAAGGAGGGTAGAATTTAGATAGCTCTGTGTTTTTGGTGTAGTGAATTTTGAGGGTAGAGACCATTTTTGGAAGTGAAAATTGTAATCTTTGTTGAAGGAGATGAAGGAGAGTTAAAATGACATGGCTTTGAGTCTTGAGCACTTAGTAGAAAAAATTGAGGAATTCTGAGCAGAGAATGTGGCCTTGTCCAAGGTATAAGTAACAGGGAGGGAAAATAAGAAGAGAAAACCTGTTGAGTCTAGACTGGAATACAAGAGGTTGGGATAATATTTCTAGTTGTTTGTTGCTTGAGATAATTTTAAGTTTCTAGGCAAGATGAAAACAGTGTTTATTGCTTGTTCTTCTTATTCTACATAGAAATATTCATTTT
This sequence comes from Sesbania bispinosa, assembly GCA_026901365.1. NCBI lineage: Eukaryota > Viridiplantae > Streptophyta > Magnoliopsida > Fabales > Fabaceae > Sesbania > Sesbania bispinosa. Next base: position 535,964 of record QLOH01000570.1, read on the forward strand.
CTAAAGCTTTTTGACCATGAATTCTGTCATTCTTTTAAGTTTGAGATCTCTAATTGTTCAAATTATTGTAAGTTGTAAAAAAATGATGACTCTGATGTTTTTTCCATGCTGTATAGGTATATCCCACCCAAACCACCCCATCTGCAGAATTCACGCTTAGGGCTGCACCAAATGAAGAAGAAGTTACTGATGTGAAGACTCTAACAGAAAAATTATCCACTGCTCTCTTAAACATTAGTGTCAAAGAAGACTTGATAAAGCAGCATGCTAAAGTTGCTGAAGAAGCTGTCTCAGGTATTTTGTTGTTTGGCCATATCATGTATCTCTCCTTGATTTGGAACACAGGTTTATCTAATGAGAAAGCCATTGAGGCATTGATCAATTGCAATTGAATTCGTTGTTTTTTGGCCTGATTGCTGTGTTTGTTCAAAGTTCAAACCATGACTTTGTTATAGTTTATGAAAAGTGAATATCTGAAATTATCTAAACATGATCCATACTAAAATATACTGGCTATTGATTTTATTTAGGTTGGGAGAAGGCTGAAAATGAAGTGTTGACTTTAAAACAACAACTTGACACTGCAAAACAGAACAACACGGTTCTTGAAGACCAAGTTAGTAACCTCAATGTGGCACTTAAGGAGTGTATGACACAACTTCTACAAGCTAGAGAAGAGCAAGAGCAAAAGATCCATGAATCTGTTGAGCTCAAGGCTCAACATCAAACAGCTAAAGCAGATGCTGCTGCATCAGTCAGTTCTGATCTTCACCAGAGACTTGAAGATGTAGAGAAAGAGAATTCAATTCTTAAAATTGAACTACAATCTCGACTTGAGGAACTAGAATTGAGGACCATTGAGAGGGATTTGAGTACCCAAGCTGCTGAAACAGCAAGCAAGCAACATTTGGAGAGTATAAAAAAAGTGGCCAAACTTGAAGCTGAGTGCCGTAGATTGAAAGCCATGGCTCGCAAAACATTCTCAGCTAATGATCACAGGTCTATGACTGCCTCTTCAGTTTATGTTGAGTCTTTCACAGATAGCATGTCAGATAGTGGAGAGAGGCTACAGGCAGTTGAAAATGATATGCACAAATTAGGAGGCTGGGAGATGAATGAAGGTGAGCCAAGCCATTATGACTCATGGCCATCTGGTTTAATTACAGAACTCAATCAATTTAAGAATGAAAAATCTAAAGGAAAAAATCTTATGGTCTTTTCAACTGAGATCAATCTGATGGATGATTTCCTTGAAATGGAAAGGCTTGCTGCATTGCCAATGCCAGATACAGAAAGTGCAAGCAGTTTTCCTGTAATAGGTACTGCATCAGACCAACCTAATGTTGACCAGGCCACAGACACAATGTATGCTGAAGTGGAAGCTTTGGTTCAAAAGAATTCTGCATTGGAAAAGAAGCTAGAGAAAATGGAAGCAGATAAACTCGAGCTAGAGATGGACTTAACCAAGTGCCAAAAACAGCTTGAGGCATCACACAGTCGGATAAAGGAACTGGAGTTGGAGGTTGTAGAGCTTCAAACTCAGTTGGCTCTTGCAAATGAATTAAATGAAGAAGCATATGAAGAACTACAAGCAACCAAAGCAAAGAATGAAATAGTTGAGTCAAAACTCAGAGTTGCTCAAACTGAGGCAGAAGAATTAATTTCAAAGATTTGTTCATTGGAAGAAGAGATTGAGAAAGAGCAAGCCTTGTCTGCTGAGAATTTGGCAAAGTGTGAGAAGTTGGAGGATGAGCTTTTGAGAATAAAGCATGAAACTCAATTCCTGCAAGACACTGAGATACTGCATAGGGAAGATGTTAATAGCGAGTTAAAGTTAAAGCAGGTTAGTTTGGTAACACACAATAGGAACTCTAATTCAAGCCTTCTTTAATGTATTCTGTATTGTTTAAACATATTAGCTAACAATCTCACTCTTTGTTCTATGATGAATAATGTCAAGTGCATGATTAGTAAAAATATTAATACGGTTTTTCTAACCTGTGCAATGTTGCACAAGATAATAAATCAAAAGCGGAAAGATTTTATTGGAAAATGTAACATTCAATATTTTTAATGTATTAAATGTTGTGACGGTTGCAATTTCCAATAAAATCTTTCTGCTTTTGATTTATTATCATGTATAGTGTTGCACAGGTTAGAAAAACACGTGAGACTCCAGATTCCAGAAAATTTGTTGGAATTGCATTTCATGACTAAATAGCTAAATACCAGTGAATATTTTATACTTAGTCTTTGCATATAAAGAGTTTAGCACCTTTTAATGCAGGAGAAGGAACTAGTATTGGCTACTAATAGATTTGCTGAGTGCCGGAAAACCATTGAATCTCTTGGACTGCAGTTAAAGTCCCTTGCAGCATTGGAAGACTTCCTACATGATTCAGATTCAGAGAACCCTATGGAGTTAACTAGTGAAGTTACACCAAGTCCTCAAAATGGTGGTGAGCAGTTGAAATTAGATAACAGTGATTTGAGATTGCCCAAAAGAGGTTCTGAATCATCAGTTTCACTAAACACATCTAGTACCTATGAAAAAAACCGTAATAGTTTTGCTAGGTTCTATCCTAGAAGCAAGGGTGTAAGCAGAACAGGAAGTCACTGAAAATTAAAAAAAAAAAAGGTCAAGTGATCAGTTGTAAATGTGCTCTATAATTATTCAACGTGTATAAATCCAAGCTTACACAATTTCGCCTTTTGCCCGGAAGGAGATGGAATTATAGAACAGGTTGTGTTTCATTCATTACACTAATGAGAAATGATAGATCAAGAATTAAAATGTGTTTTGTACTATATTTCTGCTAACTTAAAGGTAAAATTAATAACTGAAAAACATATATTAAAACATTTCAAAACTGATTGGTAAAGTAACGTTTTAGACTTTTAGTAGCTACTAGTGTTTAGCGTTTTAAGATTTCAGGTATTAGCTAAAATTACTTTTTATAATTTTATCCTAAAAAGTTTTTACAATTATCAAATTTAAAGTTCCGGTTTAGTAATTAATGATGACCTTATTTATCAATTAATTTTTTAATTTTCATCTTTAGCTTTCACCTTTCAACTGTGACCTATCTTTTCATGATTCACTAGTGTTTTGTCAAGATTCACTCTTGGTCTTACAAATGAAAATATAACACCTTAATAAAAAAAAATATATCTTTAAAATTAGGAAAATAATCACATTACTACATTATTTTGGGCCTTTTATAAATAGATATTTTAAATTTTCATTTCATCTCATTTAATCCGTAAAGTCTTATTATTATCAAAATAGTTTTTTAAATTTTAAGGCTAAATTATTAGCTGTAAACAAATAAGAACCCTTATTGTTGTTATTAGGGAAATTAAAAAAAAAACATAGTCACCCTAAACTTTATGATTTTTGCAAATATACATAGTGAGTTTCCACACCCCATTCCATTTTGCTCTTTTTTTTTTGTCGAAAGGACAATTCATTAAGGCTAGAAGCCTAAAGACAGATACATGAGGGAAAAGGCCCAACTGGCCTAAAGACAGAGAACCTACGAATCTCAAAAAATCTAACAGAGAAGTACCTAGATTTGCTCTATGGAAACAACATCTGGTAATAACCAAATTACAAAACAACCCTAGTTTCAAACAGTGTTATAAAAATCGGACCGGTCATTGACTCGGTTGGGGTACTAGGTCACTGGGTCAATGGTCGGACCAGTGAGTCATTGGTTGAACCGGTATATATTAAAATATATAAATTTATATTCAAAATATGAGATTTATTAAAAAATAATAGTATAAATGCATTAAAATAATAATAGTAATAATATTATATTGAACTAGCGGATAGACAGAAAATGTCGTGCCTGTCTATCCGCATTTTTTTGGGAAAAGATGTAAAATTTGTTTATTTACATTTTCAAATACCTTAAAGAAGGATTTGAATTTGAATTATTAATCTATACTTTTCAAAATTACTTTAAAAATTCACGAATTAAATGATAAGGATAATATTTTAAATTTAAATTAAGAAATATGGATTAAAATTAGAATAGAAAAAAAATAGAATCAATCAGGATTTGAATTTGAATTGTAAAAATAAGGATTAGGGTTAAAAAAATTATCATTAAAAAACCAGAATTCAGTATATCCTTCAAATTTAAAGAATGATTTGAATTTGAATTATTAATCTACATTTTTCAAAATTACTTTAAAATTCACGACTTAAATGATAAGGATAATATTTTAAATTTAAATTAAGAAACATGGGTTAAAATTAGAATAGAAAAAATATAATCAATCAAGATTTGAATTTGAATTGAAAAAAATAAGGATTAGTGTTAAAAAAGTTATCATTTAAAAAAATCACAATTCAGTATATCAAAATGAAGCGTGAATCAGGGGTATTATTGTCTGAAAAAAGTGGAAACCAAAAAAGGGAATTCCCTTTATATATAGGTATAGATAATAAACAAACATACTAATAAAATTAAATGTATTTATAATAATAATTGAGTTATATAATGATATATTATAGCATAATAATGAATATAAAATTTATAAGTTTATAAATATATTATGTTATATAATATCAATTGAAATAAAAGAATCATAATATAAATCCATTATTTTGTAACATCACTATATATATAAAAATTGGCATATTACTATCAAAGAGCACCGGTGGCTTGGTGGTCAGTGCACTCCCTCACATGATCCATGGATTGCACGTTTGATTCCAAAGTTCGATAGTTGCTTCTTTCACTCATAACTTTTTTAATAAAGAGCATGCAGTGCGTCAGGCCTCATGTGTGCGACCCGCCCGAGCCGGTTCTTACCGGGTTTGACCAGTTTAGAACCGGTTCAACCATGGAAGGGCGTGTTTAACAACATAAACGGTCTAAAACCGTGACCGGATCGGCCATGGACCCGGTTTCCGGTCCAACTGGTCCAACCGGCCGGTCCGGTTTTAATAACACTAGTTTTAAAACAAGCAACTAAAGAAAAGGAAAAGACGCAGACACCACAACAGCTCTAAGGAATAGCGCGGATTAAGGATGGAGGTCTCATAGCAGAGGAGGGGACTCGTCCAACAAGGGAGCAGATCAGGCAGAGGTACTATCAGCTACCGGTTTATGTAGCACAAGTAGATGGAGAATCTTCAAGGGAGGTCTGAAAACCCAGTCTCGCTGAAGAGATGAAGAAGTTGCCATGGCCGCGGGAGAGTGGGCTACCTGGTTAGCTTCACGTTTCACCCATGAAAAACCACAGTGAGTAAAGCAATTACTTTTATGCCATATGTCTTGAAGAATATTTGTAATTTCCCCCTTTGAGATCTCTTTTTTGCATGCCTTGATCAGATCGAGGGAGTCATTTTCCAGCACTACTCTCTGTATGCCCAGGTTTTCAGCAGTGATGATAGCATCTCTTATTGCTAGGGCTTCTGCTATAAGCGGTGAGTGGGCTAGAATTCTCCTTGTAGAACCAAATAGAACTTCACCTCTGTAATTTCTTGCAATAAAAGCAATGGATCCCCTTCCCCCTTGATTGTTAAAAGTTGCGTCTATATTTATCTTTATATAGTCATCCCTTGGAGGTTTCCACTTGACCCCTGTTTGGGGGTTCTGAAGGATCTCCCCTGGTGAGTTTATCGCTTGGAATAGCTTGGAACAATCTTTCATTAGGGAGTTTATTATAGTAATAGTACCCATAATATTTAGGGCTTGGCCTATGAAGACAAAGGCATTTCTGTCTTTCCAAATGTTCTATAGGGTACAAGCTAGTGTGCTCCCTGCAAAAACCCCTCTATCACCTCTCTGTTGGAAACTCACCCGCATATCTTTCAACCAAGAGTCCAAGGAGCCAATTTCCTGAGGCTATGGGATCCTTGCAATGTTTATACCAAACCAGATTGGTCCGGTCCATTCACAAAATAAGAGCATGTGTTCTACAGTTTCCTTTTCCTTATTGCACACTGGACAAAGGTCAGAGGGGGAAAGGTGTCTATAGGATAGATTTGACTGACAGGTAGAATATTCAGGACAGCCTTCCAAAGGAATATTTTAATTTTTTGAGGAATAGGGAGGTTCCAGAGAATTTTCCAGATTTGGTTTTGGCCAGAGAGGGAAGAAGGCACACTTTGGGTGGACTCCTCATTTTTCTTTAGACACCAATAGCCTGATTTAACACTGTATATACCCGATGGAGTATGAGGCCAAATAAACAAGTCATGTTGTCCCAATAAGCCTATAGGTGTCTGTAATACCTGTTCAATCTGATGTTGAGCTATCTTTCCGTTCACTGCTTGTCTGTCCCATAACACATACCTCCTGTCAATGAGTTCACAGACTTTTTGAGCTGTAGCTTGAACCTGAGGTTGGACCTTTGCCCTATTACATATCCAGATGTCTTCAGAAATATGTACCTCTTCATCTGAATTTAAGAGGCACCTTCCATTCTTAATTAGAACCTCCAGTCCTTTTAGGAGGCTAGCCCAAAGCCAAGAGCCATTCCTTTTTTTCTTTGCATGGAAAAGCTCTCCATTTGGGAAATAAATCCCTTTCAAAACTCTAGCCCACAAGGAATCTGGTTCCTTGACAGCTCTCAAGGTCTACTTAGCTAGCATAGCTAAGTTCATAAGGTTGAAGTCCTTGAAACCCATACCTCCCTCATTTTTGTTTCTAGTTAAGAAATTCCAGCTCTTCTAGTGTAGTCCTCTAGTTTTCCCATTGGCCTTCCACCAAAATCTAGCAATATGAGAAAAAATCTGGTCACAAATATTTTTTGGGAACTTATAGATGTCCATGACATAGGAAGGAATAGCCTGCAATACAACCTTGATCAAGGTCTCTTTGCCTGCTTGGTTCAACAAATTCTCCTTCCAGCCCTCCATCATTTGTATCACTTTTATCCTTGATCCATTGTAAATTGTTTGATTTGGACCTACCCCCAGTCTGTTGGGAGGCCCAAATATTTCCCTTGGTTTGGCCACTCAGGAATATTAAAAATATGAGTGATTTGAGTTCGAATAGAAGCTAGGGTGCCTCTAGAAAAAATAATTCCAGATTTTGTCAAATTAATCTTTTGTCCAGAGGCATTTGTAAAAATGTTAAGGATTCTGGACAACTGGTGCACCTCCTACATTGTAGCCTCACCAAACAACACTCCATCATTTGCAAAAAAAAAAAACAAATGGGATAGAGTAGGAGCGGTGGGAGAAAGGGATATACCCTTTATCTTCCCCATTTCCTTAGCTTTGTTGAGCAGATTAGAAAGACAATCCATAGCTAGGATGAAAAGGTAGGGGGACAGTGGGTCCCACTATCTCACTCCTCTCCCAAGTTTAAGAAGTCTGGTTACGAAACCATTGATCTTGTATCTATAGGTCACCGTTGTAACTATTTTCATCACTTTAGACACCCAATTTTCTTCAAACCTATAGGCCAAAAGGATCTGAGATAAGAAGGCCCAGTCAAGTCTATCATAAGCTTTTGTCAAGTCAAGTTTGATTGCCATCCAACCTTTCCTTGAATTTCTGTTTTGTCTCATCCAGTGAAAATTTTCCTGGGACACAACAATGTTGTCTTGTATTTGTCTTCCCCCGATAAGGCACTTTGTTGTTGGGATACTAAGCTACCCATGAACGGCTTCAGACGCTTCACAATCACCTTGGAAATGATTTTATACAGAAAATTACAGCAGTTGATTGGCCTTAACTGGTTGTGGCTTTCTGGATGTGTAATTTTTGGAATTAGGGCCACAATTGTTTCATTAACTTTGCTGTTCAAATTTCCATAGTTAAAGAAATCCAGGATAGTTTCATTAACCTCCAGCTTCATTGTTTCCCAATACTTTTGAAAGAATAAGCCATTATAGCCATCAGACCCTAGGGCTTTCAAAGCTCCCAAATCAAACACGGCATCTTTGATGTCCTTCTCAGACACTGGATTTTGTAGCAGCCTTAGCAATTCATCTGGGACTAGCTTAGGGGTAGCTTGGATATAGTCATGAATAAGAGAGCAAGGCTCTCTTGCATAAATACTCCAGAAGTGTTGCAAGATAGCATTGGAAAGTTCCTTATGGCCTTCAAACCCATAGGCCATCATCGCCTTTGATTCTAACCATTATGTTCTGGTCTCTTCTGTGAATTGTGCTTGCATGGAAGAAAGCTGTATTTTTATCCCCATAATTAAGCCATTTAAGTCTTGATCTTTGATCCCAATAAGCCTCCTCTTGTTTCCAAATTTGATTGATTTCCTCTTTAATCCCCTGAATTCATGGAAGATCATCTGGGCTATCTGCCTTGATTTGTAACGGTTCTAGCTGTTGTTGAAGAGTACATAATCGCTCCCCAACCTTCTTAATTTTTGTGTGTCAAGCTCTAAGTATGGTAGTGCATTTATGGGTTATCTTCCTCCAAATCTACCCACAGTTCTTTCCTTCAACATCTTCTCCCCAGGCTTCTTTGATAACTTCACCAAGCTCTGGGTGTTCCTCCCACATAGCCTCATATTTGAAGGATTTCCCACTGGATTCTTTGGGTTGGGGCCAGAGAATTATTGGGGAATGATATGAAGAGATAGCAGACATGGCAGTAACTGTTGCATGTTCAAAAAGGTTTCTCCAAGCCCAATTCACCAAAACCCTGTCTAAATTCTCCTTATTAACAAAGCCATTTCTAGGATTACTGCACCAAGTAAATTTGCAGCCTTTTAACTCCAAATTCATCATCCTAGAATCACTGAGGGATTCTTGGAAGAGGTCACTATGATTTGAAGGGTGAGGCTGTAAACCAACCTTCTCGGATTGGGATAACAATTCATTAAAGTCACCCATGCAGCACCAAGGTCTTACATCACTGATCCGGAGTAGTCTGAGGCTGTTCCAGAGGCTTCTTCTTTCCTAAAATTTGGGGTGGCCATAAATGAAGGTACAATCCCATTGTTTCCTTTCTTTTTTTTTTTTCAAACACTGAGGTGTGGATGTAATTTTGAGACTAGTAGTGAATTTGAATGTCCAGAGTGTTATCCTAAATCAAAGAAAGACCCCTTGAGAGGCCCCGGGGTTCCACCACAAAAGATGATTGCAATCTTAATTTCCTCCTGATGTTGTTAACCTTGTCTTGGGAGGCACACGTTTTAGATAGGAAGACAAGGCATGACTTATGCTTAGAATAGAGATTCTGAAGCTCTCCTACTGTCGAGGCTACCGCCATTTCCCAACAGTTCCAACAAAGCCAACTCATGGCTGAGGTGGGGGCATGGATTGCCCCGCCTCCTCAGCCTTTTTAGTAACTAGGTACCTGATAGTTCTCTGTTCAAAGAAATAGCAGCATAGTGAACAAGGTCAAGGTTCTTGATCGCTGGGAAAAATTTCCTTATCTTATCCTGTCTACCATGTTCAGAATTGGTTTCTTCAAAAATTGTCCCCTCCTCTTGAAGTCTTTTCCTTTTCAAGGAGAGGGAATTATTCCATCATACAATGAGTTGATTCTCATCTTCAGTTTGCAGAGTAGGATGGTTGATTTTAGGGATAGGGGAGCATTTATCGTCATCTGAATCATCATCTGGGAATTCTACAAAATATCCCAGATCAAATCCCCCCTCATAATGGTCCTTTTTCATTTTTTGATGTTTTCCTCTGACAACATGATTCCTTCATAGCTTCCTTGTTTTGGGCTCGGGTAATCTAAGATAACAGCAGGGTTTTTCAGCCCAATGAATTCTTTTTCAATCTGCAGGTGGACTAAATTTTTTGGGCCCAATCAAGCTCTGGGTCTACCTTTATTTAAATCAATAGTGGTAGAGGATGGGCTTTTTAACTCAGCAGGTTCCAATAGAGATATATAAACGTTAGTGGGTTCCTGATTTTGGTCACCAGTCATAGTAGAGGATACATTAAGGTTTATAGGGGAGGTAGTACACGAGTGGACATAATGGCCCCCATTAGTGATGTTTGTCTGCTCTATGGTCTCCTCTGTCATTTGAGAAAAAACATTGTCCCCCTGGACCTTAGGAGAATTGTGGGAGGTGCAACAATCTGGTCCCACAGGATTCTGCTACTTTAACGGAATATCCTTGTCATCTTTGTTTGTACCCGTGTCCCTAACGTCTTGCCATTGCCCTGTGGGATCCTCTTCTTCTATGTCTTTGCTTTCTGCCCTATCCTCCATTCATAATGTAGAAGCTTTTTTCCAGAGGCCTTGTTCCTTCGTAAGAACTATAATTGTTTTAACTGGTGGGACCCCCAATTTGGGCCCAAATTTTGGAGAAGAAGGGTTGAAGCTTTCCATGATCTTTTTAGCCTTACTATCTCTCTGCTCATGACCAATAATACCACAACTGAATCATAGACCTTGGAGCTTTTCATAGAGGAAATGAATCCAAGATTTTGGCATTCCTTTATGAGGAACCCAACACCCTGTAGACAGTGGTTTGTTGATGTCTATGAAGGTCTTGACCCTAATGAAAGTTATGATGAGATGACTTCCAACAAAAGGATTTTCTACTTCTTGGACTTCCCCAATTTTCCCATGAATTTTGCTGCATTTGTAGTGCTCATCATTTCCAAAGGAAGTCCATGTAGTTGAATCCAGAAGGGAACTCTATCAAATTGGATTTCATGGGCAGAGATATAGGGACCCAATATTGCAGACTAATGATACAACCCATAACATACCAAGGGCCTTTGTCAAGGACTATTTTTGCCTCATCCTTTTGTCAAAAAGGTGAATGAAAAATGATTAATCCCCATATCTGTGACTTGCACCTCATTTGGACATTTCCAGGCTTTTAGGAGAATATTCTTCACTGCCCCTTTGTTAAGTACCTTAGTGTTGACAAAAAAAAGGTACCTTAGTGGAGAAGATTTTTCCTACCAGAGATCTTCTCGCTAGTTGAAAACTTTGAATATCATCACATTCTAGCTCAACAGTGAGTTCGTCTTCTTGATGTTCTGTTGAAGTGACAAGGCTTCCTGACTGAGAGGTTCCATAGCCAGTAGAACAAAATACAGTCTTTCACTGAACAGGACAAGCAATTGAATTTACAAAAAGCAGGAATGAACCAGTATGGGGGTTGAGGAGGGTTAAGGATGAAAGAGGGAAGAAGAAACTAGGAAACAGAAAGGTGTCTGGGAAAGATAAACAGGGAAAAGGGGGAGTAAGAGGGTTAGCAGCAAATGAGGCAGGGTAGAAGGTGAAATAGGATGAGAAGGAGCCAACGGAAAAGAAGAAAGGAAGGGTTGATCCAGCAGAAAAAATTGAGTTACAACAGTATACCAGAACCAGATGAAACACGAGATCAATCTCCCTATGGAGATGAGATAACTCTGGCTATTCCAAAGAGAGAGCTCTGGCTATTCTAGAGAGAGTGTATGGTCACTGTGTTGAATTTTTTGAAGTCCATTCCATTTAGTTCTTAAACTCCTAATGTTGCACAGAAAGGATGAAATGGAAGTTCAATGTGTCTATTTCTAAAAGATACAAAATTTAAGTTGGTTGTATGTTTTTTTTAGGGTCTATCTAAGGTGAAACACCTCATGGGTGATACACCAGTGTTTCACCGCTTTTAACCCATTTGATTTAATAATATTTTAATCAAGGGTCATGATTTATTAGTGGTAACTTGATGACAAGAACTTAAAAATATTGTTAATTGGTCCTTATCTTTTTTTTTTAAAAAAAGTACTTTGAAATGTATAATTTATTAACAAGTCCTTTTTTTTCCAAAACTTGGATGAGTAAATGAACAAAGCAAACGAAACTAATGTCTAACAAAGGTCACCCCTGCACCCTCCGTATGCAGCTTCTCTTAGAGTATGTCGTATGGTTACTACCCAACTTCTATTAAGCAAAGTTATTATCTCCATTATTAAGGCTATGTATATATGTTTCTTTTGTGGCACACCATGTATAAGATCAATTTGGCAATGTACCCAAGAAAGTTGTTCACATATCGACCCTTTCTTGTATGAATTAGACTACCATGCCCAGTAGTTCCAGCTATGACACTTTCATCCGTATTAAGCACAACCTGATCAAGAGTAGGAGCTTCCCATATAAATTCTCAGACAACTTTGTTTCACTGCTCATCAGTTTGAAGGTATGCAACTCGAATAGAATGAGACAAAGCCTCGATTGAATAAATCGTCTCACCTGTAAAAAGTTCTTTATTATCAAACACCCATTTGTTCCTACTTCCCCATTTGTTCACCTAAATAAACCGATGGTTGCATGACATAAAGCACTCAAGCATAGACCTCAGTATTTGATTGAGTACCTGCACATGGTTGCCATGGGTTTGGATTCTAAATTGCTATAAGCATTAACTTTATTATAATCCAATGTTAAAAATAATCTCTCATATATAAAATTGTTACAGAAACCGGGTTGGATTTTCTACTGAGTGTTGGATTCTCTCCGCAAATGTGATTAAGAATGGAGTCTCTCTCTTTTTGTTTTTTATTGAGGTCCTTCTAAGAAATTTATTAAACTTCATTATTTTAAGTTAGTAGGTGAATTTACCTATTATAACAGGTTAAAAAGGTGTCTCACCGGAGGGTGAAACATCCTAGAAGTACCCGAGTTATATATATATATATATATATATATGTGTGTGTGTGTGTGTGTGTGTATGTATGTATGTATGTGTCGCGACCGGGGCCACGACGGGGTCGGCGAGCCCGTGAGAAAAAATTGAAAAATGAAATGAATTTTGAGGAGTCGCCACCAATTTATTTGGGTTGGGGAAATTGGAAAACCCAAAATGATTTTAAATTGAAAAACTGGTCTGCTAACAAGAGATCCAAATTCGGGAATCTATTATGTGTAGGGATGGTGTTAGCACCCTACAACATCCGTTAAAAAATGGTTACCTTTAATTAATTGTGCAAAATTTATTAACTCTTAAAATGTTTATTTTACCCTCAAAAAAGAAAATTTATTTACCTTCACATTCTTTAAATTAAAGAATGCTTGAAATTAATGGGAAATTTTTTTTGAAAGTTTTATTTTGGCTCGAAAAGGAAATCCCGCTCCTACGTATCCCCAGGTGCAATGGAGAATTCAAAGCCACGTAGTTCTGAAAAATGTGTTTGAAAAAGATTGGTTTTAATTTTGAAAGAAATTAATTTTTAATTTTGAAAAAGAAAGAATTGATTTTGAAAATATTTTGATTTTAAAAAAAGGATTTACTTATTTTTTAGACAGAGTTGATACTAGCAAATGGCTATACAACGAACCCTTGAAACTGTTCAAACGACATTATTGATAGAAATGCTATTCAATAAACGTCACTTATTTTGAGAAAATTTATTTTGAAAAATGATTTGATTTTACGCGCACTATTGAGTTAGTAAATGACTATACTCAATATTTTCTGATAACGCAATTGATAGAAATGCTATTCAATTAACGTAATTTATTTTGAGAAAAATTCATTCATTTCTTTTAAAAGGGATTTGACTTTAAGCGCATTATCGAGTTAGCAAATGGCTATACCCAATATTCTTTTCTAATTTGAATTGTGTTAAAAGATAGAAATGTTATTCTATTAACGTAATCGATTTGATGATCAAATTTATTTTCCAAATATTTTCATAAACAGGCAAACTATTGAGTTAGTAAATGACTATGGATTTAATTAGTATACATTGTCAGTATAAAGAAATTTTACACATACATTCAATGGTGTGTCGCCAAATCATTTAATGAACATGACACCTCATGTGTTATTAAATTCTTTAAATGATGTGGCAACACATGATTGGATGTCTGTGTAAAATTTCTTTACACTGACAATGTACATATATTAAACTCAATGACTATACTCAATAATTCTTTTAAAACAACGTTAACAGATAGAAATGCTATTCTATTAACGTAATTGATTTAATGAACAATATTGAAAAAGAGTTGTCTTATTTACAAACAGGTATACCATCGAGCTAGTAAATGACTATACTCGACGATTAATTTAAACGACGTCAAAAGATAGAAATGTTGTTCTATTAACGTCAAAGATTAAAAAAAGGATAAATTGAATAAATCGATATTTACATGAACACAGAATTAAAATGACAAATAATTAATTATTTACAAAGGAAGAGAATTAAGCAAATATTTACATTCATAGAAGACAAATAAAATAAATAAAAATATTTACAAAAGACACAAGATGGTGAGTCAAAAGACCAAATTAAGAGAAAATGATAAATAACAATAAATTGAACAAAAATAAAACAACTAATACACATAAAAGGATTGGGCCTCAGCTCACATCATTGGCCCAATAATAAAAAAATCTGAAGCAATTCCTCTTCTCTTTTTGAAAGTGAAGTAAATGGGCTTATTGACCCAAAAAAATTTAGATTTCCAAATAATGGGCCTAACCGGCCCAATTTAATTTTTTCTAAAAAACTAACAGCCCCTTAAAAAAAATTGAAGTTTCCTAACGGGCCAAGCTAGCCCAAATGAGAACTTAGAAGAATCTGAAAATATTTTTTGGTAAAAATGTTTAGTTAATCAATTTTTAACTATCAATAATTAATTAATTAATCCATTTTAATTTTTTTATTTTTGTTTTTTTGGATTTTTTTTATTAAGGTAATAAGGAAAGGATTATAGATAACATAAAAACAGAAAGCTGGGAAAGTAAATGAAGTTGCCGGACAAAATTGGGTGCTGACAGTATGTATGTATGATATATAAACTAATACCAAATGGACTCTTATATAAGGTACTTAGTAAGTCAATAATATTGTCTTAGTTTAGCTTACAAATCCCTCATTTTTTTTCAAACACCAATTTTCTCATTAAGCATTTTTATTGATATGTATATAAAAATAATAACTAAAGTTTCAATCAATAACAATGGGTATTAACTAATGACAAGATTCTCCTATTAAGTTATGTTTAATTATTTAATAGAAAGTAAAATGAAATGAAATAAGATGGAACTAAAGTACTAGAATGGAAAATAGTGAAGTTATATATTTTATTGTTTAGATACGTTTTTTTTTATAAAATGGAGAAACTCATGCCCTCCAATTTGGAAGGGAGGAAATTATAGGGTATTGGATGGAATGAGATATAATGTAGGGTCATTATAAGGTGGACCCTTTGAGTCTTTGTCTACGGTAGACCTTTACTATAAATAGTATAAATTTAATATTAAAAAATTTATTAATACATATTATAAAATTAATTTTACTTTTTATAGTAAAAAAAAGTTAGTGGTCTATGATGGACCCAAACTCAAAGGATCCACCATATAATTACCCTATAATGTATCCACCTATAATGTATCCACTTATGTCATTGCATTTTATCCTATTTTAATTAATCCAAACAATGAAATTAATTATGATTTAAGTTCGTTAGTTTATTCAATAATAAATCCTTTCATATTATAATTTCATATGATCTGATCACAATAATATTGTGTCTAACTCTCTTGAAAAGCTATTCACACTTTTTCATAGGGTCTTACTCATTTTTTATTTATGAAGAAAGAGATATAGACTCAAAATTATTACATGATATTGTCATGAAGTTTTAACATAAGAGGATTCAATCTTATTTAACCTATATATGTTAGAAGACAATCCAATACAACTCAGCCAAAGTACTTAGTTATTAGATAAACCATTTGAATTATTATACATAAAAACATATAAATCTAATACTCCATTGCTTATAGTTGGTGAAAAGGTACATGATGCAAATAATACTAAACGAAATTATAAATATAAAATACTTTTGATTGGTATTTTATATTTCAATAAAAATAAAAATATATAATTTCATAAGTATATATTACATACAAATCACTAAAGGAAAAGAAACATACAATGTAATATTAGAAAAAGAATTAAGCATTATGGTTATGTATATCACAAAACATCATTTAGCCTAACTATTTTTTTCACTTAAAAACTAATTTAAAATAAAAGTTAAAAATAAGAATTTTTTTAAAATAAAATAAAATTTATTCGGTAGTTTTAAAATTTATTTAACTTGAAAATTACTTTTAAAAATTACTATTCATGTTTTCTCATTGCCTATGTGCAACCAATACCTGTATGCAATTCTTGCTGATGATGAAAGAAATTAGCCAATTAGAAATTTTTTATCTTATTATGAGTTTTTATTTTTTTATTCCACAAGCATATTGTTGAAAGATAAATTAAAAGGTAAATGATGTAAGCTACGAGAATCCCCTTAAGTGGTTTTAATTATGACAACCAAACAAAGTTTACTTGGGATAATTCTGAGTATTAAAGGACTAATTATTTCACTTAAGAGCATGTCAAGAAGATACAGACAGGTCTCTGCAGAAGATACACTTCAGCTCCAGAAGAAATAAACAAAGCCTACTTACTTTAGGAAAGATGACTTCAATAAATTGAGAAGAATAATTTAAAAAAGGAAAGCAAGAAAGCTGTTGAGAAAGTTAATAAGAAGGATTCTCTGAAAGAAAAATCAAAAGATTGTAGAAGATGGATTTCCTATAAGTTATTAGAAGGAATATTCACTTTTGAAATCAAGAAGAAACTTCTTAGTTGAAAAGTATGACTCTCTAAGTCTAAATACAGGGCTGACCCAACACATGTTGAGGCCTAAAGCACATTTCTGAGATTGAGCCTTTTCTAATTAACTAAAATAAATTATTATAATTATTATAATTTTTTTGAATTTTTTGTTTTAATTTTTTTAGATATAAAATTATTTATTAAATTATTATTATGTATAATTAACGTTCATATTAGTATTTTGGTGATTTTGATATATTACAATATTTATTATATTACATAATAGAAAAAAAATGTATTATAACTAGGATTAACATGATAGGAAAAATCAACTAATAAAATAATTATTAATTATGAGAAAAAATTATAGTAAGATGAGGCCTATTATTTTAATCAAAAGAGAATTTTATTAAGAACTAGTCGGGAACCCGTGCGATGCACGGGTGAGAATATGAGGGAAATGATAGAGAGTCGAGTATTAGATTTAGCCAAGAATACATATAAAAGTAATTATAACAATTAATATTAAATAAGAATTAAAAAATACTTAAACAATAATGATTATAATAAAGTTCATTGTAAAAACGTATTAAAAGGAATTATACTTGAAGCATTGATGATTTAGTAAATATTTCTTGACAAAATTTCTTCATACAGAACAATATTGGTCCAGAAATATGAAGTGAAATCACTGTCTCGAAGATTATAAGCAGACATTGAAAGAAGTTTCGTGAATGCACTGCAAAAAAAGTTGAAAAGTTATAAAGAAGATATGTATATGATAGTCATTGATTGAAGACAAATATATAGAAAAAGATTTGAACAATAAAAGAAATAATAGTAACAACAATAATAATTTCTAATTAAAAAATTTTAGGAGCAACCTAATATAAATTTTGGAAAACTTCTTTATATACAACATTTGAAGCAGTATCTAAAATATGTCATTCATCGTCAATTATGAGTAATTTCAATCCTCCTCTGTTTGTGACTCTAGAAACTGCAACATATAATTTTCCATGGGAGAAGAGAGATCTCGGCAAGTAAATTCTAACATTTTTCAAAGATTGACCTTGACTTTTATTGATAGTCATTGCAAATGATACAACGATAGAGAACTGCCTTCTCTAGAACTTAAAAGGAATTCTATTATCTAAAGGAGTCAATGACAGTCTATGAATGAATACTGTGTGCCACATATTCACTCCAAAAATGACTTTTGCTTCTAAAACATAGGTACCTAACTGAGTAATAATGAGCCTAGTACCATTGCAGAGACAGGGCCGGCCCAACCCCAAGGCCAATAAGGCCGTCACTTTAGGCCCCCAAAAAATACTCCTTATTTTAGGCCCAAAAAAATGTTTTACTATTAATATTTTAAAAAATAAAAAAATATTATTTAGTAAACAATATTAAATTATTAAGAGTAATTTTTTTAAAAGAAATGTCTCATTTTATTAGAGCTTTCTCTTCTCATAAATGATAATTATTAATAAATTCTAAACATTATCATCATTACCTACTTTATGTCTTTTTTTTCGTTTTTTTTCTTCGGTGTGTGTTATATTGTTATTGATTCTAAATTATTTTTATTCATTTAAAAAGGCTCCGTGATAAAATTCGCTTTAGGCCCAAAGAAATGTTGGGTCGGCCCTGTGCAGAGACGTGAAGACTGATCAATATTTCTCAATAACATTACCGATGCACCAATTTTCAACTTTAAGACATGATTTGGAAGATCAAGTGAATTAATTGTATTTAAAAATTCTGGTGCGTAAATATCATGAGGAGAATTAAAATTACTTATTAAATTATCATGAGGAGAATCAATTATCATGAGGAGAATTAAAATTACTTATTATAATTTTATTGAATTTTTTGTTTTAATTTTTTTAGATATAAAATTACTTATTAAATTATTATTATTATGTATAATTAACGTCATATTAGTATTTTGGTGATTTTGATATATTACAATATTTATTATATTACATAATAGAAAAAGATGTATTATAATTAGGATTAACATGATAAGAAAAATCAACTAATAAAATAATTATTAATTATGAGAAAAAGTTATAGTAAGATGAGGCCTATTATTTGAATCAAAAGAGAATTTTATTAAGAATTTAATCACTATACATTAAATTCTACATTGTCATCCAATGATGTGTCGTCACATCATTTAATGAACATGACACCTCATGTATTATATTAGCTCATTAATTGATATGGCAACACATCATTGGATGACAATGAAATTTTTTTACACTACCAATATATATACATAAAATCCTATACTTATATAAATTTTAAATATAAGTATAATTAATATAAGTATAAAATTATGAGGCCTATGTAATATTGGGGGCCTAAAGCCGTTGCTTTAGGAGCTTGGCCCTTGGGCCGACCCTGTCTAAATAAGTTCAAGTCAAAAGAAAAACAACTCCTGAAGATCCTTAGAATGATCACATGAAGCTGACAAGACCCTGCAGAAGAAGAAGAGACATCTGCAGAAGAAACAACTGTCAGAAAATTTTGCAGAAGAAGCAGAATACATGAAACAAAGTGATTTTTCACTTTCTGAGATTAAAGTTGAAGCAGCTACATATAAAATATTTTATATCAATCAATTTAAGTATCCAAAGAAGAAATGGCCACTTCATTCAAAGGCTCCCTGTCTCAACAGAAGAAGATTTATTGGCAGACTGACTGAAGAAGATACAAAAGTTAGTCACATCTGTGTTTTATCTTTTTTGTGACATTACTTGGGCCAGAAATATTCAAAATAATCCATACTAAGTCTGAAAAATATTGAGGGATGTCCTCAGATGAAATGTCTGCAGAAAAAACAAGGAAACTGTTTTGCAGAAGATGCATCCTTAAGAAGATGTGACTGGTCAAACATGGCAGCTGTGCAAAGCTGTGATTGCAGCAACTTGAAAGTGACAGACCCAAAGGCACAACTAGGCATTCAAACCCGTGTCCAACGGCTAGTCCTCTTCACCTTCTATAAAAGGAGAACTCTTCCTCATTTTGAAGACACCTCATTCCAGAAGAAACAATAGATTTGCTGAAATTATAGTCCACATCTTCTGGAAAATTTCTCTCTCTTCTCCTTTTTGAGTATCTGGTCTGAAAAGCTCTTGGAGAGAGATTTGGCTCATCATCTAGCTTCTGTTGTGCTGAACTTTGATTATTTTGAGCCTTGTATTTTCTTTAGTCTTTCAAAATCATATTGTAAAGTCTCAGAAGGAGTTTGGAGGTGCATATTCCTCTTGTGACTAGTGAAGAGAAAGATTTTACATTGAGGTTTGCTGAGATTAGGTGGTCTCAGTTGAGAAACAGAATCTGCAGAAGGTGTCTGCAAAATTCTGGGTGACTGGATCTTCTGAAGAAGGTTCTGCAATGAGTATTCAGTTTGAAAATTGTAAGAGTAAAGTTGAGTTAAGCCTGAAGAGGCCGGAGAAAGAATACTAGTTGTAATTTGATTGTTGAGTGAGAAAATCCTACAGGTGTAGGGACTGGACGTAGCCTCAGGTTGGAAGAGGTGAACCAGTATAAAATCCTTGTGTGTAATCTTCTCTTCCCTTCTCTCCTTTATTATTTGCATGTGCATAAACTTATTTTGAAAAACTAATTAATACCTGATGGGTTTCTGGCAAGCAAACCAAAAATCCAACAGTATAATAGTAAGAAAGAGTATCGTATCCACAGGGAACGGTTAATTTATGTAGATTGTGATCTATTTATCAAGAGAAAGCACAGTTTAGAGAGTGTAATTGCAGAATTATAAAGAGAGAGTAAATAATTAATTGGAATTAGAAAGGTAGAGTTAGAGACACTTTACTTGGATTAGGATTGGACTTCATCTCATCTCACCCCTTGTGCATGTAAAGACTATCTATTATTTTAGGTTTACTCTATAATACTGTAGACAAACTTTATTGCTAAGACCCCGAGTTACCAGCGGCCTCACACACTCAAGGATAATCCATGCGGGCTCTCCCAGGCGACAGACTTACCCCCGGCTTATTTTGCTCTTTATTTTATTATTCCGTTTGTAAGAAACTAGTTGATAAACGCGGCCTCATACTGTGGATACACCTTTCATTAGAGTATTGTCACTACCCATCACTCACTAAGACACGTCCATGTTCCGGTCCGGGATTCACAATCAACTAACTCCTTGCTAATGCTAAGGCCTAGCCCTGTGAACGCCCTTCGCTAGAGTACTCACACTACCCATCGCTCATTAGAAACGCCCATGTATCGGTCACAGAGCACCGAGTCCTCTTATTCACTCAGAGTTTGGGTTTCTTCAGAATCCACTCCCCCATTCTCAGTCCTAATCAAAACTACGTTAGTTAAGACTAGCCTATAACTCCAGACGCAAGCGTGAGAATTAGGAATTAAGTACAGAGTAAGATTACCAATATTATAGATAGGGAGCTCATAAATAATAATATAGAATTTACATACACTTAGGGATAGAATCAATTACATCCAATCCTACTGGAGAGTTAACTACACGAAGTAGCCATACAAACCACTGAAGATGTTGTCACCATCTTCAATCCTCGTGAAGCGCTCCTCCTCTCCTACTCTAAACTTAGCTCTGGTACATAATCACTGAACTATAGACTAGATTACAATGATTGACGACCCTTCAAATTGGTGCAAGAGGTTCTTATTTATAGACTAAGGAAAGACAACGCAAATTGGGAAGAGATCTATCTAAAAACGGCAACAGGGACCAAATCAGCGTAACCTGCGCTCCAGGCTGCGCTATAACGCATGATTGAGCGCAACTTCCAGAGAGTCTGCGCTTCACCCTGCGCTATAGCGCAGGTGAAGCGCAGGTAGCGTCCTGCTGCTCGAACTTTCTCTTTTTAATCTTGATCTCTCCCCGAGACTGGTTTTCGCATATTTGTCCTTCCTTGTTTCCCTTTATTTGATAATCTTCTTGCATTCATTGAGCAATCCTTGATTTATTCGGGAAGCTTGTCTGCAGAATCCTTGATTGATTGACAATAATCTCCTCATTAATGGCTTCAAATCTTCATTAAATATCTTCAATCAATCTCAAATCTTGCAGATATCTTCCTCATTTAATGCTATCTATCCTTCAAATTAAATCTTTGCAATATCCTACAAAAATCAGCAATATTTCTATCAAAATAGCATCAAATTCAAATCTCATATTAATAAATACAATTTATCTAATATTTAATAAAAAGGGATTAAATTGGGGCAAAATTATCATTTTATCCTTGATAAGTGAACTGAAAAGTGCTCTAATTTATCAATTAATTTTCACTTATCAATACCTAAGTAAGTGATACTCATCAAGATTCCATAAAGGAATTTCATCTTTTGCATATTTTGTAACGTCCTAATTTCTCATTTCAAGAATAATGCTCGTTGGAAACACTATTCCGAATTTCTGAAATTATTTCGCGTCATCTCAAGTATCGTCATCCAATCAAATAATTGCTTAGGCAATCCAACGCTTGCTTAAACGAAATACATCAATTACTCAACATAATTCATACAAATACATGCCACTCTGTGGCTCTCAAAAGTAATCCAATTCTGGATGCAAATCTAATTCATTACAACATGACATAATTTAATTATATCTAAATGTCCTAGAGGTCAATCTAGCAGCTGAGGGGCAGGTGAATCTACCAAAGAACTCCAATCTCTTTATCCATTGCTAAACAATTCTTCTTGCACAACTGAAATATAATTCCCATATCGTGGGATGAAAATACGTCCCAGTGAGCGTAACAAGTGTGTGCGGTGTGGGGAAAACAATCAAGAATCATCACAATTACACATATCTATCTAGAGCATCATGAATAAATGAATTACACATAATATATCATCATTGAAATAATGTTTATGATGCAATGCATGACTGTGAGGTGTTGTCACCCGACATCCGGGGTCTTTACACTGTAATGTGACTGTGATGAGCGCTCGGCCATGTAACCAAGGACCGTCGTCCAGGGCTACCTATGATTAAGTCTTAAATAATGTTTAATTTTTATTCTGTGATTGGGGACCCCATCTCCCTCTTGACCATGAGTTCGATGTGGTTACCCCGTCTTTCTTAAATAATTTGCCCGAAGGCCTGTGACTGTGACGGTCAATGACCCTGTGATAGCCCGAAGGCACTGTGATGGCTATAAGCCCTGTGATAACTTAACTCATCATTCATGACTGTGATGGCCAAAGGCCCATGATTCCATAATAAAATATTCAAGGTTCATAATACATCATCATTATCTCAACTCATAATCCATGACTGTGATGGCCAAAGGCCCGTGATTTCATAAATAACATGTTCAAGGTTCATAACACATAATCACTCAAATCATCTACCCTATGGTTTTGCAATTCTAGACATCCAATCATCAATACATTCATAATTCATAAAGTTATCTCATACATACATCATTATTCCATGGAAGAAAGGGAAAAAGAATGGGGAACATGTTGTGAGAACAATCAAGACAAACAAGTGGGAGTCACACCCACCTCAATAGAAGCCCTAAGAGAAGGGAAAAAGGTTGGGGAGGACTAGGGTTGGAGAGCCTTAGCTTTAATCATCTTCCTCCAAGTTCCCAAGGCGTTCCTCTATCTAGAAACTGCTCTTTCTCTCTCTAAAATGAAGAATAAACGGAAAGAATTCAAGAAAGAAACCGTAACTTATGTTTTTAAAGTGCAGAGATCGGGCCTGCGCTCAAGCGAGGCTTGAGCGCAGCTCAAGCACAAGTTCTCGCTCAGGCTGCGCTTGAGCTCAGCTCGAGCTGAATTTCTCAAATTGCTCTCTGTTTTCTGCGCTCAGGCTGCGCTCGAGCGAGAAAACCAGATTGCAATTTTCCCTTCTTGCTGATATCCTCGCTCAGGCTGCGCTTGAGCGAAAATGAGTCTGTTTGAAGGTGCAGTTTTCATCCAAACCCTATCATATAACCTATCAAACTGAAGCCCCGAAAATAAGATTTCTAATGAGAGTGGAATCACCTCAATCGGACATCTACAACTCTAGATATTTGCGAATTAGTACACCAAGGTCATTAGGCCTAATTCCCAAAATTAAGCAATAACCTCAGTTTGTGCCCCTCTTGGTTCCAATTCAATTCTCTCCTTCTCAAACCTACTTTCTATCCTTCAAAACTTCTTCTAACTTATTTCTTCTCATCCAAATCTTCACCACTTTAATCCTTGATAAATCTATTCCCTTGACTACGAGGCTCATTCTTCCATATTTAATGGCTAAGATCTCGGGTGTAGCTCTTCTCCCTAACTCTTTCTCATAATCCTTCCTTTCAACTTAATTCTTCTTTAACCAAACTAATTTTCTCATTCTTAAACATTTATACTTCTCTCTGATACATGGTGTGGTTCCTTCTAGGTCCTACCTACAGTCAATTAGCTTAATTCCTGTTTCCTTTTCTAAACTCTTTTAAAACTCATAATTCCTAATGGATTCCCTAATTTCTTGTCTGAAATCACACTTAACCTCCGAATTCTTACCCTACGTCTAACTTCCCTCTCTTGGCTAAGTTCACCACCTAAGGATTCTCTTAGGTTTCCTAGGTTCCAGTTTCCGGGATGTTACATATTTCATCTAAACTAACATCTATCTTTTGGAAGCTTGTCTTTCAATACTAAGCCAAAATCAATTTGAGCAGACAAAGTATTGAAAGAAATTGCAGAAAATTTTATTCAATCACAATTCAACCCCTTCTTGTGATTGAAGCTTCAACTTCAAATAACTGTCCGTGAAAGATGAGAGATAATTTAATGTTTAGACAAACTAAGCTAAGGTGAGGACCTTATATGTATAAGCCCGTTACAGTATGACATTATGGTGGAAGACATAAGGAGAATGACGCTAGCAAATGATTTTCACTAGAAAGAGATTGAAGATTTGGATACGTGATTTTTATCATCAAACCTCAGAAAAATAACGTTTCAAAAAATCAAAATGAGGATAAATTAAAAAAAACTCTGTATTGCTTTTAAAATAACTCCATTTTGTGATTTTTTCGAAAACTACCTTCCTTATAGCTTTTGTGATTTTTTCAAAAACTACCTTCCTTCCATTTTTATAGCTTTTGTGACATAATATTTAACTCAAAGCTATAAAATAATTGATGTAAATGAGCACAAAGAATTTAATAGAGTAAGCTAGCACATTGCTCCTTGATTTATAGGGCACCATGCACATTGGTCCATTTTAGTTCTCTCACGCCAAAGTCCAAACTTTTGTTAAGTTGGCACTAATGTGTCACGTTAAGTGACACATAGGCTATCTAGTAAGATTAAAATTAACGTCATTTTTCCCATTTTTCAAGTGTAAAACACATAGCCCTAATCGTTATTTCTTATTCTTCCTTATTCTTCGCTCATCTTCTCTAACGCCAATGAAAAAGAAAAAGTGATCGTTAGGGTTAGGTGTCTCACACGTGAAAAAATTGAAAAAATGTGTCATTTTTTTAAAGAAAGGCATTGATAGCAAGAAAGACATTCCCCTACCTTTTAGATTGCAGTTACTATTGCTTTGTGCCACTTGGCCAATGATTTAGAGAGAGTTAGCTAGAGTGATTTTGAACGAGGTTGGGTGCTTAGTGACTCCACTCATAAGTTAATGGTGTTTGCTTTTGGTATCTAGTGTTTGCTTGAGCATATAGAGAGCAATTTAGAAATTTTATTAAATTCTGAAATAACAGGACAATTATTTATGTGAAGAAAGAGAGCGGAAACGTAAGGAGTGAAAAAACAAATAAGGATTTAACGTACATATATATGCCTAAAGCACAAACGAAGGCAAGTGTGGATGCAAATGATTTAAAGAGTTTTGATGATTCCAAACAAGCGATTCAAGACAAACAGTATCTTGTGTCAAGTCCAAGAAAGCTTTAATAGAATAAGAACATGAGACTTAGGCCAAGTAAGTGTAAGGTCAATATGTTATCTTTTGATAGAGCAATTTTTTATCTTACTCTTACACAAAATTTATAGCCAATAATTGAAAATATAGCTATTCCCTAAAAATTTCCTTAAAATGAGAAATATACGTTTTTACAATGTTGCTTAAAATTTGTTTAATATGTATCTCTTAACTTATGTCATTTTTTATGTTTTGAAAGTTGACATGTGTTCACTATTTAAATCATAACTTAAAAAATACTTTGTTTTTTGAGATGAAACTTGTTTTATATGAAACTAGACTCAATTCCCTTTTCAAGAAGTATTTATTTATTTTAATTAAGTAAGAAATGAAGAAGTTATGATCTTTTGAAGTCAACCATTGAAAAAGCAACATTTTTATGTTTTGGAAAATGACCTTTGCTCACTGTTTTTGATCATATATTGAACGATACTTATCTTTTTAAGTTTAAACTTGTTTCATCTGAAAGTAGACATAATTATCTTTCTAATGAGTGGTCATTTGTTAAAAATGGACAAGAAATGAGAAGGTTATAAATTTTTGAAAATAGCACTGCTTTTGTATTTCGGAAAATGACCTTTGTCTACTATTTTGAGTGGTCATCTTAAACTTGTTTTATTTAAAAGTAGACTTAAATATCTTTCCAACAAGTGGTCATTTGCATTAAACGAATAAGAAAGAAGAAGTTATGACCCTTTAAAGTTGGTGTCTGAAAACCAGTCGCTGGATAACCCTAAAAAACGATAAATAACATTTATAAACTACCAATTTCGTTAGAACTCGAAAATAACTCTTAAAAACACACCTTTTCAGTCGCCAATGGTTATATCTTCATAAAGGCTATAAATATATGTGTTTGAGAATTCAGATCGCACTGGAAAAGAATCAAGAAAAGCCACAAATCTCTTTTCTCACATTGATCATATTACTTTCTTATTCTCTTGCTTTTGCTTGAGTTTTTGCTCTATCTTTGTGATAAACCATTGATCATAGGACTTCAATTTGAATAATCTGCTCTTCTGGGAGTTTCATAATCTCTTCTCCATTCTTTTTCATTTAATTTGGTGAGGGTGAGGCATCCCTCATTGAAAATACTAGGGTGAGGCATCCCTAGAGTTTGGTTGAGACTTAAGCACTTGGGTGGGGCATCCCAAGGTGTGAGAAGTGCTCTATTTTGTAAAGGTCACAAGCGCCTGTTAAAGCTTGGAAAGTTAATAAAGAATTGATCGAGAACTTGAAGACTGGACGTAGGCCACAAGGAGGTTTAGTGGCTGAACCAGTATAAACTGTGTTGTTTGATTCTCTCTATTCCTGACTCTTTATTTTTTGCACATTTAATATTCAATATTGCATTGTTCTTCATCTTGTCTTCATCTTACTTCATATATTCGAATTCATAAATCTCGATAAAAACATTTTTGTAAAGATTTGTAAAAAAGTTTTAAACGCTCAATTCACCCCCTCTTGAGCATAGAGGCCCTTGTCCAACAAGTGGAATCAGAGCTCGGTTCTTGTTTTAAGGGCTTCACAGCCTCAAGAAAATGGCCTCTTTTCAACGTGGGGTGAGACTATGGTCTCAGTGAGCAAAGCATGCAGCAAGCAGTGTGGGGAGAGCAAGCATATGAGGTGCAACACACAACACAGGTCAACATGTAATTCAACAATCATTCTAGTCTTCTTACATAATGAAATCTTATCTTAACTCAACAGAAAGAACATATAAATATAATTCAAGACAGATCTGCAATAGTCATACATGATACAATTCAAGTCAAAACACAAACAATCTCATCTCATAATTCTAATTCTTACTGCTATTTCCAGCAGGCAATTCTCACAGCTGCTCCCAGCCGGCAGGTTCTTTTCACTGATTCTTGAGTTAGACCTAAGCTTAGACTACATGGAATGTCTTCCCTAAGGACGAATCCCACCCTTATTTTGGACCGAAGTCAAGTTTTCATACAATTCTCACGGCCGGAGCCGGCTTAGTTATTCTGGGCTGAAGCCAAATTTCCGATTCTGGGCCGAAGCCAAATTCATTTTAGTGTTATTCATTTTAGCCAAATTCATTTTCTAGTTGAAAAAATACATTTGCATAATCTAAACTGAAATTTGGAAAATTCCAGGAACAACCAAAACAAATAATATTCTCAATCAACCATAAATCATGTATACTCAATAACTTACAAATCATCATGGAACATCGAGAACCCTTAGTAAAATCACCTAATAACGGTTGTTCCCACAAAATCCCAAAATCCTCTAACCTAGGGTTCCACATTCAAGCTCATAAACAACTCATATCATACATATCATCTAATCCGACAATAAATCAACATCCACAAACCAAAAGGAAGAGGAATAGGAGGATATGGGTCATAAGGGAAGCATACACATGATGAAGTGGGAGTGTGTGATCTTTGCTCACATTAAATATAGGAATAATGGAGGAGAAGGTTGAGCACAAGCCTAGGAGGTGATGAGGGATCTTCAATCCGGATCTTCTTCTTCCTTTTATCTCTTTTTCTCTCTAATTTCTTCTCTCTCTCACTCTAAAACCCTAGGAGAAAGGGTGGAAAATGAAGAAAAGGGGGTTTCACGCTCTGTTTTAAGGAAACAAACTCGCGTGCGCGCTTGAGCGCACCAACACAGAAGCTGAGCGCGCGCTAACGCGCGTGAGCGCACTGCTGACAGAATACCACACTCATGCGCGCTTGAGCGCACCATCCTACACCTAAAATCTCTCTTTTTTATCCATTCCTATGACTTAAGCCCTTAACTCCAATTCAATTGTGAGACTTAGCTACAACTTAGGTGGTTCAAACTCTTGACATTTCTCACCACTTCTTCCAAAAATCTACCATTCCCACTTAGTTCTCCTTCTAAATTTCCCCTCTAACTTTGTTCTTCTTCCATAACCTCATTTCCTTATTCTTAACCACTATATTTCTCTCTGACTCAGGGTGTGGTCCCTTCTAAGCCCAACTTACAGTTGCTTGACCTAACACTTAGTTAATCCTCCAGAATCTCTTACAATTCAATCCTCCTAGTTTAGTTATCTAATTCTTATCTAAATTCACATTCAAATCCCCCAATTTCCCCTTTTACCCTTGTCCTTCTTCTCCTGGCCGGATCCATAGCCTAAGACTTTCGTTATACCTTTTACCCTTAGTTATACTTTTTACAAATAATGTTTGTCAGTTTGGTTAACTGAGTTGGTTATTATGACAGTGTGCAGTAGTAGTCGAAATATGATTGATCCTCAATTGTATAAATACCAGTTATGATCTCAATAACAATATAGATTGAGTTTCAATCCAAAAATACATGTGTGATGATTCTTCTCATTTTACTTTGGATTTCTCTAATAAAATGGTATCGAGATCTTTTCACGATTTAGGGGCCTTGAGGAGAAATAGTTTGAGAGTTTTGTGAGACTGAAATCTTGGAGCATCAATGGCTAATGGAAATGGTGGATTCCCCGGAAATTTACCAATTCTTGATGGCAAGAACTGGGATATGTTGTGTATACAGATGAAAGTGTTGTTTGGCTTCAGATCCTGTGTTGTTGATGATGACAACTAACGATGAAGGTCCCAAAATCGAGTCTTGGTACTTAGATACAGGATGTATGAATCACATGACCTGTCACAGGTGTTGGCTTTCAGATTTAGACGTATCAAAGAAGAGTAAAGTTCATTTTGTTGACAACAGAACAGTGAACACTAGATACCAAAAACAAAGTTCATTTACCTGCGCTACAGCGCAGGTTGAAGCGCAGAAAACAGAATACAATTTTGCAATTTTAGTCACGTTTTCAGCTACTTCCTATTTTTTCAAAAATTTTATTTTCCACAAACTTATTCCAATCAATTTTGAAAATTTCCTAAATCCTAAAAATTTGAAAAATCCTAATTAACAAACAATAAAATAAAACAAAACACAAATTAATTAAAAACTTTAAAATCTCTGGGTTGCCTCCCAGAAAGCGCTTGTTTAACGTCTGATAGCTCGACGCCTGTTCTCTCAAGGTGGTTGAAATTGAAATATTTTGATGAGCTTGTGAGCTGCACCCTTCCTTTCTTTGGCCCATAAACCTCCCCATGATTTTGCCTTGGAACAACCTGTAGTGTGAACTGACTTTGACCATTGTAGCTTCTTTCTGGAATTAGACCATGCCTCTGACTCCCTTGGCTTGATCCTTCTTTTCTTTATTACCTTGCTCTCATGTGCATGAGTCTTCCTTCCTGAAGCTTAGATGATTCACAGTTGATTGCTCTCAATTTCTTTGCTTCGCAGGGGTCTTTAATATGGAACACACCTAACCACTTGATCTTCAATCTGGCTCTAGGCTCTAAATTTAATTCTAGCTTGATTTTTCTTCTCTTTGCCTTGTCCTGGTCAGTGTGATCGTAGGCCTTTCTTTTTTGAGGTCTGGAAGGTTGATCGCTTGCACCATGCCTTTCTTGGTCTTCCTTTAAAGGACTGGGTGGATAAGGCAAGGTCTCTGTTCTTGAAATCACTTCCCTTCCTTCCTCGGGCTTTGATTCTCCATCTCCCTGTTCACTCTTTTTCTCATTTTCTTGATCTTGTACATCATGTACACCCTCATATGTGTTATTCTCTTTCTCCCTTTCACAGTCAGGCTCTTCTTTAAGCACCATCTTTTCTGTTTCCTCCTCTCCTTTTTCTTCTTCTTCTTCTTCTTCTTCTTCTTCTTCTTCTTCTTCTTCTTCTTCTTCTTCTTCTTCTTCTTCTTCTTCTTCTTCTTCTTCTGCTGCACCTTCTTCTTCTTCAGCTTCTCTTTCTTGTGTTTCTTCAGATTCATCTTCTTTTTCTTCTTCTTCATCAGCCAGACTGTCATTGATTTCCTCCCCTATCAGCTGAACAATGTCATCGCACTGCTCTTCGGGGTTGGGTAATGCATTTGCTGAAGATTGCTTGTTCCAACGGTTGATCATATTTTCTATCTCATCTAGTACGAGGCCAGCGGTTAGTCCTTCTCTTTCACAATACAGCTGAAATGGCATAAATTCATCCCCCTTTTCTTTAATAAAATTGTCACTATCTGAATGCCATTCTGAGATTTGTTCTGACTGTTGGTTAGCTATTTCTTCTGCTATCTCTTCAATTGTTGCATCAGGAGACTCTCTCTTCTTGTTGAGCAGTTCCAACATGGTGTCAGTGTTTCTTCTTGCTTCTTCTCTTTCCTTCTGAAGTCTTGACTCCCTTTGTTCTGCAAGTCGTGCTATCAAAGCATCATTCTTTCTTCTTGCTTCTTCTCTCTCCTTCTGAAATTGTATATTGCCTTGATGAATTTCTTCAATACTCTTGCAAAGTCTGGACTCCCTTTGTTCTGCCATCTGTTTGAACAAAGCATCAGTGCTTCGTCTTCTCTCTTCGCTCTCTTTCTGGAATTGTATATTGCTTTGATTGAATTCTTCCAAAAACTCATAAAATTGTGAGTGTCTTTGTTGATAGGAAGAGTAACTTTACTGCTGTTGAAAGGAAGGTTGCATACGGAGTGAAACATCATCCTGGTGCCTCCTAAAATTCTGGTTCTGGTAACTTCCCCAATCCTGTGAAAAATTGTTAGAATAATTGTTGTAATTAGAGAAGTTACCTTGAATCGGTGCATGAGGGGAGTAACTTGGTTCTTGCCACCTAACATAATCTCCAAGAGTTCTTCTTGGTTGATTTTGCCATTCATAAGCCATGTGACATTTACTTCACTTGAGGGGGTTGAACAAAGAGTGTTGAGATTGTCTCCTTGAGCTCTGCCCCTTTTTCTGTTACCTGTTTTCTCAAGAGAAATAAGATGCTCAAACAAAGAGAAAAACATAATAACAAAAAATAATTTATAATAATTTTTTTTATTTAAATAATAATAATAATAATAAATATTTTTTTAAAAAATAATAATAAATTATAATAATAATTTTTTAAAGAAAATAATTAAAATAAAATAATAAAATATTTTTGTTTTCTTCTCGACTTCTCCCTTGTTCCCTTTCCTTGTTTCTACTTTTGTTCTTCCTTGATGTCCTTCCTATTTCTGCTTCAAGTTGTAATTGATGTGAGACACCTGGCTTCTCAAAAACAAAAACAAGAAAACTTGAAAAAGGTAAGTGTGGAAGAAAAATTAATAATAATAGAAAAGCTATAAATTTCCTAGATAATAAAAAGTCCTAAAATAATAAAAAGAATAAATAAAAGAAATCCTAAGATAAATATCCTTGATAACTAGACCTCCAAGGTCGACATAAATTGGAAACCGTTCCCCGGCAACGGCGCCAAAATACTTGATGGGTTTCTGGCAAGCGAACCACAAATCCAGCAGTATAATAGTAAGAAGAGTATCGTATCCACAGGGAACGGTTAATCTATGTAGATTGTGATCTATTTATCAAGAGAAAGCACGATTTAGAGAGTATAGTTGCGGAATTGTAAATAGGAAGTAAATATCAATTGGAATTAGAAAGGAAGTGTTAGAGACACTTTACTTGGATTAGGATTGAACTTCATCTCATTGCACCCCTCATGTATGTCGAGACTACCTACTACTTATAGGCTTTGAATTATAACGCTGTAGACAAACTATATTGCTAATGACCCCGAGTTACCAGGCGCCCCTCACACTCAAAGGTAATCCATGCGGGCTCTCCCAAGCGACAGACTTACCTTCGGCTTATTTTCCTCTCTTTTATTCTGTTTGTTAAAGAACTAATTGATAAACGAGGCCTAATGCTGTAGACGCACCTTCGCTCAAGTACTGTCACTACCCTCACTCATCAGGATACATCTATGTTCGGATCCTAGATTCACAATCAACTAACTCTTTGCTATCGGTTTATCAATACCAAGCTTAATGGTTAGATGCCCTTCATTATGGTACTCACACTACCCATCAATCATCAGTAAACACCCCTGTTTCAGTCAATGGTTAACCGAGTATTCTCATTCACTCAGAGGTTGAGTTTCCTATGTCTAGGCTCCCCCAAACTCAATCCTAGTCGTAACGTAAATTACAAACTAGCCTATAACTCCGGCGCAAGCGCGGAAGTTAGGAATAAGCACAGAATGAGATTACCAGCACTATAATTAGGGAACTGGATAAATAAAATAGATAGAGTTCAACATACATTTGAGAATGGAATCGATTACATTCAATCCTAATGGAGAGTTAACTACACGAGGTAGCCATACAAACCAGAATGAGATTACCGGCACTATAATTAGGGAACTGGACAAATAAAATAGATAGAGTTCAACATACATTTGAGAATGGAATCGATTACATTCAATCCTAATGGAGAGTTAACTACACGAGGTAGCCATACAAACCACCGAAGATGTTGTCACCATCTTCAATCCTTGTGAAGCGCTCCTCCTCTCCTACGCTAAACTTAGCTTTGGTACATTATCACTAAAATATAGACTGGATTATAATGATCGTGCACACCGGACTTGGTGCAAGAGGTTCCTATTTATAGACTAGGAAAGACAAAGCAAATTTGGGGAGAAATCCATCTAAAAACGGCAACAGGGAATAAATCAGTGTGAGCTGTGCTCCAGGTTGCGCTACAGCGCAGGATGGAGCGCAACTTCCAGAGAGTCTGCGCTTCACCCTGCGCTATAGCGCAGGTGAAGCGCAGGTAGCGTCCTGCAGCTCCAACTTTCTCTTTTTAATCTTGATCTCTCCCCGAGACTAGTTTTAGCAGATTTGTCTTTCCTTATTTCCCTTTTCTTGATAAAATCCTTGCATTTATTGAGCAATCTTTGATTTATTTGGGAAGCTTGTCTGCAGAATCCTTGATTGATTGGCAGTGATCTCCTCATTAATTGTATTATATCTTCTTCAAATCTTCATTAAATGTCTTCAATCAATATAAAATCTTGCAGATATCTCCCTCATTTAATGTTATCTATCATTCAAATCAAATCTTTGCAATATCCTGCAAAAATAAGCAATATTTCTATCAAAATAGCATCAAATTCAAATCTTAGATTAATAAATACAATTTATCTAATATTTAATAAAAAGGGATTAAATTGGGGCAAAATTATCATTTTATCCTTGATAAGTGAAATAAAAAGTGCTCTAATTTATCAACTAATTTTCACTTATCAAGGTGCTGAGCCCAGAATGGGATAGAAGTGTCTGCTGGTGGTGGTGGTGGTGGTGGTGGTGCCTGCTGCTGCTCCTGCTCCTCCTCATCTTCATCTGGGATGCAGTTGACCTCTATATATCCCCTAGTCATAGGGATCTTAATGCGCACAGTAGCGAACATTGTTAGACAAGTGGCCTCAAATAACTTAAGAAAGGGGTGAATTAAGTTAATCAAAATTATCTCTCGTTTTCATTTACTTACTTCTTTTTATCTTTTACTATACTTAAAACTCCTCTTTTATAATGAAATATGAATGCAAAAATCCTAATCTCTTAATATATAATAAATTAGTAAATGCAATATATAAATAAGAGTTAAGGGAAGAAGAAATGCAAACTCGATCTATACTGGTTCGGCCAACCCCTTGCCTACGTCCAGTCCTCAAGTCACCCACTTGAGATTTCCACTATTCTTGTAAAATCCTTTACAAACAATGAACACTCACACACCTTGGAACCCTTTCCCTTGTGTTGAGTTTCACTTACAACTTACGAGAGGCACCCTCTCTTAATCACACAATATGAGAAGAAGATGTTTGAACAAGATAAACTCTCTCTTAGAGTAGATAGTACAATTTGAAGATCCTATAAGAATTCTTAATAATTTGCAAGTGTTTGGCCAAATGATCTTTTAAAGAGATTCTTTACATTTTGTTTTTCTCTTGTATGTTCTGCTAATTTTTCGAAATAGAGACACATATTTATAATAGAACAATTGAAGCTTTGTATCTTTTGATAAGGAATTGTGTCTCTTCATAATTTTCAGAAAAATCTCGCTGGTAATCGATTACCATATCTTTGTAATCAATTGCACTATTCAAAATTCAAATGGTTTATGAAACGTTGTGACTGAAATTTGAATTTCGAACTTTCTGCTCTCTGGTAATCGATTACACCAAGTTGGTAATCGATTACCAGTTCAAAAGATTTCATTTTAAAGTTTGAGAGCTTCTGGTAATCGATTACACTTCTTATGGTAATCGATTACCAGTTCAAAAGCTTTCTTTTGAACTGATTTTGGTTCATAAAAATGTTTCTCTTAAATTTTACTTTTAAGACCAAATTACTTGCAAAGTCTAGAATTCTTTTAACATTGATACTAACTAGACTAATACTTATCTAACATCACTTGTAGTCTTTGATCTTTGCATCAAACTTGCTCCTTACTCTTTCTTTTCCAATTCCTTTTAGTCAAGCTTGTAATCTCATTTTCTTTCCATTGGCATCATCAAAACCTGCATATAATGTATCTACAAGTATATGCATCTACAAACACCTCAATACCCCTAGACCTGCAGAGTGTTGTGATCAATGCAGGGAAGCCCAAACTGATCCTAGACTAGGCGCTCTGTAGCCCGACAGAAGATACAAAGTCAGAAAATCTTCTGAGATATCACTCCGACGATATCCATGTCATATCCGGAGATAATGCTGTAGAGGAGATGAGCCACTGCATGATAACGTCGGAGACGTGGTTAGTGGGCTGGATGTTAGCCAACACCAACACTGTCCATATCCGCACGATATCCCTCATATCGCGCCTGTAAATCCGAGCAGCATGTCAAAAAGCGTTCCTCTCAAAGGTACGCCCCCCGCAAGCATAAGCTCTCTGTGGTCCTAGTATCCAAGGGATCATTGTCATTTATCCCAACCTCTCTCATCAGCTCGTGGTACTGGCACTCCATGAGTCTTCAATCCTCTGGTCCTGGGTACTCTAGCAGTATGTTGATCACATCGCGATCATATGAAATCTGCTGACCTCGAACATAGGACTGTAAGAACCACAGGAAACACTAGAAGGGGAGTTGAATAGTGTTTTAAAATTTTAAGCTAATTTATGAAAACCTTTTCGCAAAATATATCAAATGAACTTTAGCAAGTTATTGTGAAAAACTCAGTTGGGAGATAAAAAGATTATCAGAGTTATGCGGAAGTTATAAACATTCGTTTTTCACAAACTTGCTGACTTTAATAGAACAGATAAGCGTTCTTTGAACACTTCAGATGATTTAATAAAACATTTCTCAGCACTTAGTTTAAATATTGATTTCAATCAAATAAAGCAAGCTGTTCAGAAATGTTTCTCATTGACGTTCAATTTATTTGGTTACTTGCTGAAAAATTACGTTAATAGAGAACTTGTTGAACCATATCAGAAGGTTCAATAAATACTCCTTTTTCAAAACACTTCTGCTGAAATAAGTTAAGTTTTGTTGTGCAAAATATAAATTCACTTTTCAGACCCTTCCTTAGTTAGTAATAAACAAGTAACAACAGAATGTAAAGAGTTAAGGGTAGAGAGAAATTTACACAGAAAATTTATCCTGGTTCACCCACTAACTTAGTGAGCTACATCCAGTCCCAGGGAAAACCACTACTGGATTTTCCACTATCTAAACACAGATACAAGTATTCTTTTATCCCAGTTTCTTCAGGCTTACCAAGTATTCTTTGTTATTAACTGCCTCTCCAGGCAACTCATTGCAGTATTCTTTTTCCCAGCCTCTCCAGGCTGAACAAGTATTCTTTGTTATCAATTGCCTCTCCAGGAAACTTATTGCAGTATTCTTTTACAGTCAATCCTCTCCAGGCTCAAACACAAGTATTCTTTTACAGTCAAGCCTCTCCAGGCTCAAACAAGTATTCTTTTCTATCAAGCCTCTCCAGGCTCTACCACGTATTCTTTTCTATTAAGCCTCTCCAGGCTCTACCAAGTATTCTTTTCTATCAAGCCTCTCTAGGCTCTACCAAGTATTCTTTTCTATCAAGTCTCTCCAGACTCTACCAAGTATTCTTTTATCCTAGCCTCGTCAGGATTACCAAGTATTCTTTGTTTTTCAACTGCCTCTCCAGGCAACTCATGAAGTATTCTTTCTTTCTCCAAGCCTTTCCAGGCTCTCAAGAGTATTCTTTCTTCCACCAAGCCTCTCCAGGCTCTCCAGAGTATTATTTCTCTCACCAAGCCTCTCCAGGCTCTTCAGATACTCAAGATGTTTACATTTAAGGACATGTTTAAGTTTCAGCGAAACTTAAACTACAATTTTCCTGTACTAAGGGTTTACTGAGTAAAACTCAATACAAAGATTAATCTAAGTACAAGGAATGACAGAGATTACAAATGTATAAATGTATGATCTAATACATCTCTGTTTGATCAGAAGGTTGGTTGTATGTTATTTGTAGTGAGCTTGGCCAATATCTTCTGTGAAGGTTGATGACATACCATGGTGAAGGATAGAGATTTGGTATACATGGTTGCCTCATTTTGTCAATGCCTTATGAATATTTCATTTTGATCTTAAGGCTGACTTTCCTCTCTTCTCTTCTTTTTCTTTCTATCTTCGAGATTCTCTAGGATCTCTCCCACCTCTTATCAGTGTTCTCTCTTTCTTTCGAGACCACCAAACTGACTTCTCAGATTCATATTTCAGGCTATTTATATGTTGTAATAAAATATAGTTGTTGAGAAAGTATGAGTGATGCTCTTCAAGCCTTTGTGAAATAGCTTCTCATTTGATAGCTTCTTTCTTAAGCAGATTAGGTGTCCAGATGACTTGGTTCTGACACACTGCAGATAAGCTCTTATTCTTGAGAGATTTTCTTTGTCTTCAGTAAGTTGATGTTTCTCTCTCTTGGTCTTTCTTCTTTTCTATTCTTTCTTCTTTCTTCTTTATATTTTCTCCGAGAGTAAAATTTCCTCTTCAACAAGCTGCCTTAGCTTCTCTCTCCTTTTTCTTTCACTGTATGAAGTCTATGGCTAGAATAGAGATGATTTTTAGCTGTTGTGTTTCTTCTTTATCCATAGCGAGTTTAGCTTTTCTTTCCGAAAAGACTTCCGACTTCTGATGGCGTGTTGCAGAGTTTGTACAGAAGTAGGTGTACAGCAGCGCTGACCTATCTCTGATCACTATTTGCTTTTCTGCCTTTTTCTCCTTTTTCTTTCTCGAACAGAGCTTCTTGAAATAAGGAAAATAGCTTTTGCTACAATTTCCTTTCTGGATGAAGGCACAAGACATTTAGACAATTTTCTAGTTGTTAATCAATTGATCTTTGCCTTTGTTGAGACTTTTCGACATTTGAGATTTGTCCACATAGTCAGAGAGTTGATAATCTTCATATCTTCATAATGTTATATGACATGTCTGGCGTCTTCTTCTTCAGATAGATTGAAATGCCATGTCATTTCAGAGAGTTGATTTACTCCAGCACTTTTCTTCTTCAGATTGCTTCTTCTAGATTTGCTTCCTCTATGCTTCATATTGTTGCTTCATTGTTCTTCCTTGTTCTTGATGATTTTCCATGAACTTGATTCTGATCTTCATTGGTTGATTCAACATGCTGACTGCTTCAGCATGTTTATCATTTTCATCATGTTTGATCATCTTCACCGTGTTTGACTTTTCTTAGTCTTCCTTGATGACAGTCAAGTAGTTTGACCTTTCAGATAGTTGCTATGATGGAAGGTTGCTTTCCTTCTAACTGAATTTCTTTCTTCAGCATTGCCACTTAAGAGTGATTGGATTCATCTTTTGTGTTCTTTTTTATTTGAGATCTTCTTGAATAAAGTCTTCTTTTTTCTTCAGTCCTTATGTTTTCACCAGGTTGATCAATTCTTCAGATAGCTTGCTGTGTTGTTCTTCTTTTTTAGCTTGTTGCTTCTTTCTTCTTCTCTTTTTCCATTTGGTTCTAGTTCTTTTCTTTTAGTCTTTGTCTTGTCTTTGGTTGGTCATCTTCATAGAGTTGCTTCAATGCTTTTCTCTTCTTCTTGATCTTCTGTTCTCCTTCAGCAGGTTGCTTCTTTTAGAGTTCCTGAAATACATAGAAAAATACATTTCTTAGAAGCACCTGTTTTCTTATAGTCTAGTCTAATTTGTTACTCATTAAAACCAAGGATAATAAGTCTTGAATCTAATTTAAATACTTAAATTAATTCTAAGACTCAACAGGACTGTCGTCGTACGTCAATGACATGGTCTCCAATGGCATTGGCGTAAAACTCCCTGACTATATCAGGATCAAAGTGACTATCTGGGCGGCTCAAACAGGTCCATCCTCTCCTAACAATCTCAGCTCGGAACTCCTCGAACTCGCCAGGCTGCAAAGCTACTAGCCTCTCATAGATAAAGGTACAGTTCATCAGTGAACTGTAAGCATCGAATGATTGGGAGTTCTTAAATCTGGAGGGATCAAACTCTGGTGATGCCTCTCAGGTCCTCTTGGCACCAACCTTACTTCCTTTTCCTATCCTGGAAGTGCTAGTAGCATCAACTACTTTGGTACGAGCCATCTGCAAAATAGCATCAAACCAAGAATATTTCATGCAAGCAAATAATAGATTAACTCATAATTAATGAAATAAATGGCCAATTTAATTCAAAAATTAGAGCAATCATTTAACAAACACTTTTGCATAAAAATCTTGATTTTTATGTTACTCAATGCCAATTTAATAATTTATTAAGAACATGTGAAAATGATCAATTAAAGCAAGTCCTAATTAATTTCTAAACAGGGCATTAAAATGGTAAACAAATTTATGCTAAAAAATCATGCTTTATAAACATGCAATAGGGCACAATTATTCATGGAATGGTCATGCAAAAGTTTTAAGTCAAATTAAGCATCCATATTACAATTTAGAATAATTTTCAAAAAATTAATGAGCACTTCAAAAACTACCACCAAACATATCAAAACATACCACCATGCATACAATTAATATCAACATACTTAACTAAGATTCTATTGACAAGTTATCCTAATTTATGAGATCCTAAGAACCTAAGTCTTCTATCCTAAGGTATTGCTCAATAAAATAGAGAACTAAAAAATTTAAACGGTGAAAAACTAATTAAAACAGTAAAAATATACCTGGGATAGTGCAAAAGGTTGAAAGGAATAGGCTTTGAAGGTGAAAAGGCAAGGGAAAGGTAAGAATCTCATAGAAAAGCACTTTAGGAAGTGAGGGAAGGTGAAAATGGCCTTCCCTCGCTTCATAAATTTAAATTTAAACTGAAGCGGGAACACGCGCTCCATATGCGCTCAGCGAGGATGGAGCGCGTGTTTCATAGGAATCTGAAGCATAACGCTAGCTTCACCTACGCTTAGGGTAGGTGAAGTGTGAAAAACAAAATCAAATTGGTAATTCTACGCTTCACTTGCGCTAGGCGTGAGTGAAGCGCAGAAAATAGAATGGTTTTTTCAGTTCTATTTTCTGCTGCTTCCTAAATCAGAGTGTTTTCTAACCCTTTTTCTTATTTTAATTAATCTTTTTCCTAACAATTTTCCACACTAAACAGGCATTGACTCTACTTAAGACATACTAAAATTAAAGCAAAAACAAAAAAAACACTGGGTTGCCTCCCAGGAAGCGCTTGTTTAACGTCTTCTAGCTCGACGCCTGTTCCACTCATGGTGGCCTTAATTGGAGGATGATGGTTGACTCAACTCCTGTCCTTCCTTTTATTGCCCATCCTCCAAGTCAGCTTCTTGTGTTATCATCACTTTCCTCACTATCCTCGTGATCTTCTTCTTCAGCTGATGTTGATCTTTTTCTCTTTTTGAACTTGAACTCCATGATGGACTCCTTTTGCTGCTTCTTTCTTCTTGTTGGTTCCCTCAGAATGTTAGGAACCTTCTTCTTTTTGTGTTCAGGTACTTTTTGATTCAATGCTTCTTTATTTCTTTTGCAACTTTGGTTCAAAATGAATTATGCAGATCCCATCAGTAGGATCCATTTTCAACTTTTCTGGAGATTCAATCATTTGGGGAATTCCTCTGTCTAAGTGGAACACTATGCTCTCATCTTTAGAGTTGATTTGGTATTTTCCCCGATCAACATCTACTATTGCCTTGGCAGCTTTCATAAATGGTCTTCCTAGAATTATGGGGACATCAGTATCCTCCTCTTCCATCTCAGCAATGTAGAAGTAAACAGCGTACACAAACTTATCCACTCTTATTGGTAAGTCTTCAATTATCCCATATGGGTGTTGAGTGGTTTTATTTGCAAGTTGTAACTTCACCTTGGCAGGCTTGACCTTCAAAATTCCCAGTTTGTTAAAGAATGATAGTGGCATCAAGTTGATGCTTGCCCCAAGATCTAATAAAGCATTTGTAACTGTTTGATTAC
Organism: Sesbania bispinosa; assembly: GCA_026901365.1. Taxonomy (NCBI): domain Eukaryota; kingdom Viridiplantae; phylum Streptophyta; class Magnoliopsida; order Fabales; family Fabaceae; genus Sesbania; species Sesbania bispinosa. The sequence continues at coordinate 576,749 of QLOH01000570.1, forward strand.
CAATAGAGATTGGTACAGTAAACTTACCTGGGTCAAGTGACTTACCTGGACTGTAGACCTTTTCTGCTTCCTCTGATCCTTCTTTCATAGTTGCTCCTGGCCTCTCTTCTTCTTGAACACTCTTCTGAGCAATCATTTCTTTGAGCACTTGTTCTTCAAATGTGATATTGTCTTCTAATTCACTTTCTTTTGTCAGGTTTCCTTCAGTAGCACCCACATTGCATTGCTCCTTTGGATTGGTCTGAGTGTTTGCTGTAAAGTGGCCTCTCTTGTGTTCTGTCATTTCAGTTGCTAGTTGGCCCACTTGATTCTCCAAGGACTTGATTGATGCTTTTGTATTCTTTTTGAATCCTTCAAAACCTTGCATAAAAGCATCGATCTTTTCTTCTAATCGTGAGAGTCTGTCATTTGTTGAAGGATAGCTTTGCTGCTGCTGATAAGGCATCTGTCTGTTTCCTCCCTCTTGTCTCCAGCCATAGTTGTTATTTTGGTTATTTCTCCATCCTTGCCTTCCTTGATTTCCCATGCAGCTGACCTGTTCTGCTTGAATGTCTTGAGAGGAACAATGACCATTGGGATGGTCGTTTCCACAAAAGTCACAAATCAACGATTGGGCTTGGCTTGGTTGAGACTGTACTGCTTTCAGTTGTTGAGGAAGTGCTTCCAATTGCTTTGTGAGTGCCTCTAGTTGTCGCTTGATAAGCTTGTTTTCCACTAGAAGTGCATCATTGCTGTTTAATTCTAGCACTCCCTTCTTCTAAACTTGGACTGGTTGTCTTCCATATTGAGCTTGCTGGTCATTCTGTGCAAAATTATCTATGATCATGATCGCACGCTCTGCATCCACTGCCAAAATTGTCCCTCCTGCTGCAGCATCTATGAATGACTTTGAATCGGGTTTGAGTCCATTGTAAAATATGTTTAATTAGGCAATGTCTTCAAAACCATGGTTTGGGCACTTCCGCAGAAAAGACTTGAATCTCTCCCAGGCATCACATAATGGTTCATCTGCTCCTTGCCTGAATGTGGAGATGTCTAACTTGGCTTGAATATATCGAGCTGGTGGAAAGAATCTCTTTAGAAATTTATCTTCTACCACGCCCCAATTGTTCAGACTCTGGTTAGGATGCGATTTCAGCCACTCCTTTGCTTTACCTATTAGAGAGAAGGGAAACAATCGTAAGTATACAGATTCTAAATCTCCTTCCTCAAATCCCATAGTACCAATCAACTCATAGAAATTGGAAAGATGAGTATGTGGATCTTCATGATCCAATCTTGCGAATTGGTGGGCACTAATGAGGTTTAAGTGTGCAGCCTTCATCTCCAAGGACTTCGATGTAACTGGTAAGATAATGTTTGAGTAGTGACGCAGTCCTTGGTGCATGATATAGTCTCCTAAGACTCTTCTCCTTGGTTCTTCTTCAGCCATATTTTTGTTTTCTTCTTCACCTCTCCTTTGTCTCCTTCTCTTGTTTCTGCTTCCGTTCCTTCTAGATGTCCTCTCTATTTCGGGATCAAATTGCAACTGATTTGGGGACACCTGACCTCGCAAAAGCATAAATCAAGAAACTAGAAAAAGGGTAAGTGTGGAAGAGATTTTTTTTAAAAAATTAAAAATTAAAAATTAAAACTTTCCTAAAAATCCTAAAAATAAAAAAAAATCCTAAAAGATAAAATATATACAACTTGATAGAATTGACCTCCCAAGTCTTTAAAAATTGATACACCGTTCCCCCGCAACGGCGCCAAAAATACTTGTTGAAATTCTGGCAAGCGTACCAAAACCTCAGCAGTATAATAGTAAGTAAGAGAATCATACCCACAGGGAACGGTTCAATTTATAAAGATTAGTGGTCACAACTATCAAGTAAGAGCGTATAATTGTTGGTTGTAGAGAATTGCGATAATAAAATAAATTTGAACTTTAAATGAGATAGGTAGAGACAGTTACTTGGACTAGGATTGAACTTCGTATCATCGCACCCTTTTCGTATGTGAACCCCAATAATATTTATGAATTTATTATTATGATACCTTAGCCAAACTATGTTATTCCGCGTAGGTTCCCCAGATTGTGAAATACTCAGAAATAATACATGCGGGTTCTCCCAGGCGACAAATTACCCCGACTTTAAAGGTCTACTTTTCTGTTTGTTAAAACTATCAATTCGCCCTGTAGCTCTATTCCTATAGTGACTACTATGAGTATTTTTACCAATCAGAGTTCAAGTTTCCTATTCCTAGGCTTCCCCAAACTCGCTATTGATTTTATAAAACATTTTCCAATGCGCCCCATAAAACCAACCTATAACTTCGGCACACAAGCGGAAGCTAAGCATTAAGCACAGAATAAAAATACCGATATCAAAAAAACAGGTATTCATAGATATTAAAGAGAATTCACATACAACCGGGGATTGAATCAACTACGTTCAATCCTATCAGAGAGTTTAGCTACGCATGGTAGCCATTACAAACCAACAGAGAAACTATCACACTTTTCTCCAGCCCTAGCTCTGCTCTGCCGTCTCTCCAAAAGCCACTTTGATCTTTGCAAAAGGTTCTATTTATAGAAGTTGGAAAGCCATCTGAAATCTGGAAGGAATCTGATTTGAAATCCTTTGAAAAACTTATCTGTATTCCTGCGCTTCATCCTGCGCTTAGCGCATTTGAAGCACAAGATCCAGAGAGCAATTTTTAATGTTGTGCTCCACCTACGCTTAGCGCAGGTGGAGCATGAGTCACGTTCCAGCTTTCCTTGATTTCTTCCTTTTCAGTTTGATCTCTTCCTGATCTTCTCCTTGTTTGATCTGCTTTCCTTATTTCCCCCTTTTTAGCTTGATCTTGTGCTGATTTGATCTTCAATTTGAATTTAGAATTAAATCTGCACAATCCTTATCCCAATAATTGCTGATCTTATCCTAACCAGCTGCCATTTAAATCCTTATCTTGCAGATTCTCTTTTCAAATAAATGCTATCTTGTTTCTTCATTTAAATTCTTCCCTTTTATCTGCAAAATCAACATATTTTCTATCAAAATAGCATCATATTCAAATTCAAATCAAATATTCACAAAATATACATTTATTACTAAAAAGAGGTAATTTGGGGCATAAATTTACTATTTTACCCTTGATAAGTGCAGTAATTATATAATAAATTATCATATATTTTTCACTTATCAGAAACCAGTGGTAAATCATTTGAGAATTTTTTGTTCTATATGCTTCAAGCATGTACCAAATGAAACAAGGAAAAAGCTGCAAGATAACAATGAGCTTATGATTGTTATAAGATATCATCCTACAGGAGCATACAAGCTGCATAATACAGAAACTAAGAAGATTTCCATCAGTAGAGATGTGATTGTAAGTGAAAGAGACTTCTGGATTTGGGAGAAAAATACCGGCAACTTCAGAGGCATACCACAAACTTTGTTTAATGAAGATCAACCTGTTGAAGGAAATACAGATTCTGCAACATTACAAAATTATGATCAAAGACCAAGGAGACAAAGACAAATGTCGGGAAGGTTTATAAATTATGAGGTATATTTTGATGGAGAAATTTCGGCTGCAGGTGAATTGGTTCATTTTGCTTTATTAGCAAATGTAGAGCCAATCAAATTTGAAGAGGCAGTGAAGAAGGATATGTGGCAGAAAGCTATGATTGAAGAGTTGAATGCTACAATGAGGAACAAGACTTGGGAAATAGTGTATTTACCCTCCAGCAAGAAGTCAATAGATGTGAAATGGATTTACAAGGTGAAATTGAATTCAGATGGATCCATAGCCAAGCATAAAGCTAGGCTGGTTGCTAGAGGTTTTCTACAAAAGGCTAGAGTTGATTTCAAAGAGGTATTTGCACCTGTGGCTTGGATTGAAACTGTTAGATTAGTTGTTGCTTTGACAAGTGGAATGAGATGGCCTGTGTTTTAGCTTGATGTGAAGTTTGCATTCTTGAATGGTCCATTAGAAGAGGAAGTGTATGTCTAACAGCCTCCTGGTTTTGTAGTCAATGGAAATGAAGGTAAATTCTATAGGCTAAGAAAGGTCTTGTATGGCCTAAAACAGGCTCCCGGGGCCTGGAATAAGAGGATTGGCTCTTTTCTCACACTTCACAATTTCACTAAATGTGTAGTAGAGCATGGAGTTTACGTCAAAGATGAGACAAAATCCAGTTTGGTACTAATCCATTTATATGTTGATGGCCTTTTGATCATTGGCATCAACCTAAAGGAGATTGAAAATTTCAAATAAGTTTTGATGACTGAATTTGAAATTACTGATTTGGGAAAATTATCCTATTTCCCAGGCATGGAGTTCGTGAACACTTCAAAGGGAATTGTGCTACATCAAAAGAAATATGTTACTGAGGTATTGAAAAGATTTGATATGTTAGACTGCAATCTTGCAGAAACACCTACTGAACCTAGTTTGAAGCTTGAGAAAAGAGAGGAGGGGAAATCTATAGATGGCACTGTGTTCAAATAGTTGGTAGGATCTTTGAGATATTTGTGCAATAGCGGACCTGAAATCTGCTATGGAGTTGGACTGATTAGTCAGTTTATGAATGATCCAAAGGAGTCACATTTAGCTGCAGGTAAAAGAATTTTAAGGTATTTGAAGGGAACAATGAGCTAAGGGTTATTATTTCCTATCAGTGCATACCGGGAAATGTGTGAATTGTTGGGCTATTTTGATTTGGATTAGAGTGGAGACATATCTGATAGGAAAAACACTTCAAGGTATTTGTTCCAATTTCAAGGAGCACTAATATCATGGTGTTCTAATAAACAACATGTAGTTGCTTTATCATCTTGTGAAGCTGAATATGTAGCTGGTTCATTTGCAACATGTCAAGCCATTTGGTTAGAGTCAGTTTTGAAGGAAATGATGATTGAGGTGGAGACTCCTATAAAGCTGCTGGTGGATAACAAATTTGTTATTGATTTGGCTAAAAATCATGTGTCTCATGGTAGGAGCAAGCACATAGAGACTAGGTTCCACTTCCTTAGAGATCAAGTGAATAAAGGAAAGTTGGAATTGGTGTATTGTCCAATAGAAGTGCAAGTTGCTGATATTTTGACTAAATCTGTGAAGAAAACTAGGTTTGAGATGTTAAGAGATATGTTGGGTGTTGTAATGTTAGAACATTTGATTTAAGGGGGAACGTTGTAGTGTAATTCAAATGACAGTTAGCAATTTCTATTAATAAGTGGTTAATAACTTTTGTTAGTTTGGTTAACTGAGTTGGTTAGTTGGTTAATATGATAGTATGCAGCAATAGTCGAAATAGGATTGATTCTCAGTTGTATAAATACTGGTTATGATCTCAATAACAATATAGATTGAGTTTCACTCCAAAAATACATGTGTGATCATTCTTCTCATTTTACTTTGGATTTCTCCAACATAAACAAGACACTATTACATTAAAAAGGTTATGTGGAATTTTAGTTGACGTGTCTATTTTTAATTGGAAGGGATAGAGAATGAGACATGGAGATGGGACAAAGGATTTGAATCTATTTTAAGAATATGTTATGTTCTGTTCCACTTTTAAAAAACACCAAACATAGAACAAAACTTATATATCTTGTTTCGTCCCATTATAACTCATCTATTAATTGCTACCTTGGTCTTTTGAGTATTGGGATGTCCAAGTAGATAAAAAGAGGGGGGGGGAAAGTAGGGGTTAGTTTGCCCCCATACACGTGTTGTCGTGTTTGGATTAAAAAAAAGTTGTATTCACATAGGTTGTAACTTTGATTATTGCCCCATTATTCACCTGTATATGCCCATTTTTGTACCATAATTTAGTTAAATAAAAAAATTTATGACACAATAAAAAAAGAATATTCATTTTAAAATCTATAATTCAATTGAGAAATTATTTTAAAATAATCGAAACAATATAATTAAGCATTACCAACATAATTATGTAACTAGATCAAGACACAATATTAAAATGTTATAAAATTAATATGTTATTATTTATTAAATAGTTTATATATATGTCTATGCGTATATGGGACGGGCTAGACATTGTAATGCATGTACCTACACCTATTTTTGGTCAAATTTATGGATAACTAGCTGAATTCATACCAATTTGACATATTTATACCCTGCACATTGTGAATAATTTTTATGGGTAACTTTTAGGTTTGGGTGAACTTCATCCCAAATAATCATCAGTAAATGTTGGGCAGTAAAATCTAATCTGGAAACCAATGGAATTGAATAATATGGACAAAATCAGAAACTTGTCACCAAAGGCATCAAGTTTTGCAATAATAATTGATGAAATCCACCAAATGAAATAGAAAGAAAAAGAAGCTTAATAGCTTAGACAAAGACTATAAGGCTTTCCTTTAGCTTGAAACGACATGTTACTGCTACTGTTTTTCCTTTTTATCTTCTCAGCATATCATAGTATAGCTCTGGATTTCTGTAGTCTGACATGCAAATAACCTGATATCACAACAATACCAAATCTTTTAAAGGGATAGAAGAGTCACATGGCCTTTTGTAGAATTTATAATAGATTACATTTATTAATATTAATTATTCAATAAAAATACTCAAACCAATGTTATTATCACATGCTAAACCCTAAGGTTGCATGAGTTAGGTAAACTCGATCAATTAAACCCAATCCAAGGTAAAAAATGATGGGTCAGGTCATCGAGTTAAATCAGGTTTGATGGAGTGGAGTCCGATTGATTCAGATTGGGTACTAGGTTTTCGCATTTCCAACCCGGACAACCCAACTCAACCCGACCATAAATATAAAAAATTAATAAAAATTATATAAATACTAAAATATCTAAAAAAATTCAATTGAACTCGACCAACAATATGTTATTTTTGTGTTTCTTTTTATTTGTTTTATTTATATTTATTTGTTTTATTTTTTACGTGAACCCGACTACCTAACCCGACCCAACCCGATCGAGTTTCATAAAAAAAAAATACCAACTTCAACCCAACCCAAGCTATTTTAAACAAGTCAAAGTCCAAAATATCATAAATTCAACCCTGAAAACCCTACTAAACCCATTATTAACATGAGAAGAACCCCAAAACACGTGTCAATGTTTTAGTAATGACTTCAGCTGAAATGGACAAGGTATTTTCTCATTTTCTTCTTTCTTGCTATTTTGCAATCCTCTTCCATCCTCAAACAACTACATCTACATAAAATTCTTTATTTGTTTCTGCTATAAATTAATTTATATAATAAATTTTAAATATGAATATGTTATATTTTTAAATAATTATAAATTCATGAATATATTAATAAAAAATATTTTGAGTCATTATTCTTTATAGATCAATTTCATACCCGCTAATCCACGCGTTTGTAATATTCTCAATATATTATGTTGCCTTTTCTCATATTATTATTTATTATATACATTATTTCACTCTCATAAAATATTATTATTTAAATTGAATCAATTATAATTTTATAGATTGTTAATGTAAAAAAAAAAATTCTAACTATAAATTTGAAATTCATAAACTTATAATTTTTAGAGGACCATATCAAATGAATAAATAAAAATAATAGAATATCTTAATTTACACAATTTATTTTGATAATTTCTTCGTAATCTATTTTTTATATTTTTTCAATTTAAAATGTATCAATTGATTCTGTAATTATTTATCTCTCCTTTATAATTTTAAATAGTTCATTTCTTAAATGTTTGTTATTTTATTCTTAAATGATTTACTCTATAGAAGTAGCTAGCGTGTATGTTTAAAAGTTAAAACTCAAGTTTAGACTTTTCAATGTATGAAAACGTGAGTTTATCATGATATAATGCTAAACCAAACCTGCCCTAAAGGAACTCTTGAATTTACCTGCATTGCAAATGCCAAGTGGATTAGTGTTGCTTCAGACCAAGGCTTTCCAATAAACTGAAGACCAATAGGCAAACCCAATTTATCGTATCCAACCTGTAAAGTGTGGAACACACATATAGATATAGATATAAATATACGTAGCATAATTGATAATACAAATAGCATATTCTAAACTAAAAGTAAATAAGAATATATAGCCCCCACCGGAACAGTGACAGCAGGAAGTCCCAGGAAGTTTCCTGCTATGGAAAAACGAACAAGTGCAGCTGAAATGGTATCAAACAGTTGAGATTTTGATAAGCATTTCCAACAACTTCAAAAAAACTAAAAAAACATGTCATTAACCAAATGCATTTCAACTATACCTCCATTGACGTAGTCAAGTTCACCAGTTTCCAGGGCATCATCTTGTATAGGATATGCAGTCACACTGTCATAAACATCATAAATAAATGTGTTACTTAAGATGGGAAAAAAAAAAAACATTCTGTCAAATTTGAGAAAACAGGACAAACCCTGTTGTTGGCGACACAATGACGTCTGCCTCAGCAAATATTTTCTTGTGAAATTGCAATTGGCGATTCCTGTTCACATAATTTACATACCAAATATTACAATTTTTTTGTTATAAAAATTTTAGGATAAGGGAATAACATCCTTAGGTTTACCTTTGATTACATAAATAATATTGACAGGAATGCAGGTCAAGGATTGATTAGATATGTAATGTGACTTCACTTCATTAACTTAATTTTAATTGACAGAATTTTTGGCCTCATCTTTCATATCATTTAGGTTAAGAAAACTAACATTGTGATTTGAAAGAATAATTTTGAAATTATTAGATTTCATGTGCTAGAAACTAGAAATTAGAATAGTAAAAGAAAGAATTTTAAAATGACGAATAGAAAGAATTTTCATAACAAATAGGAGAAATTTCAAATGACACATATTTGAGAGAGAATTTTAACATTTTTCTTTTATGTTTAACTATTTAGATTATCATTTACAATTTCTCTCATATTTACAATTCACTCCACATTTCCTATTACAATTTTGGGAATTCTTAAATTCTCCATCCAAAACACACACATAGCTTACCTCATTCTCTGAGCTTTAAGATACTCCAAGCTGCTGAAAGCACCATAGATACTTTGTGCTACCCTTACATCCCATCCTAATTCTGCAAAATTCCTTTGGTAGTAATTTGGTGATATCAGCAACCATACTCCTCAATCTAGAGGGCAATAAGGAGGAAAGCAAAGAGTTTATAAGATGACATACTTATCTTTAAAAGAATCAAGTGCAGTGGAACACTCAGATCCGATTGTTATATAATGTGCCAGGCGCATTGCTTCTATCTCTGGTATGGTGACATCTATAATCTTGTGTTTAAACAAAAAAAAAATAGCAGGTTAGCAAGTAATGGTACTATTAAGGTTCAGTAATTGTATTAGAAGTGCTTTGGCAATTTTTTATCCTTTCAAATTCACATCAAATAGTCAATCACATAAGATTGGTAGTAGGGGAAGTAGCAACCATGATAATCTAGTCATTTTTTAATAGCATTTTTATATTTTGCAATACCTTCCAATTGTAATGATCTTGAAGCTTGTTTAAAGCTTGGGAGCAGCATGTTTTGACATCATCACTGCAATCATTAAACCACTAATTGATGGAAGTAGTGGTTAGAGAACATAAATGATGTTAGAGAAACCTACTTTTTCAACATAATGGAATGATAATGCATTTTTATAACTGAGAAATGGGTGCCTAACCTTTCCATATTTTGCCAACCTGATGTCAGATAAGGACTTTCTCAAGTTCAGCAGTGGAAGATTTATCTTGGTCTGAAGTATTACACAATGATTTTATAAGTTCAAAGAGATTAGATAAGGTTAAATTCAGAATCAGTATGTTGAACTTTAAAGTGTAGTAGTTCATACCAATACACCAGAGGGCTGTTGAGAGGGAATTTCACCACTGATAGCTGCATAACTATAAAAAGTGGAAAAGTAGATGTTGTAAAACCAATCTTAAAATTAAAACTACCTTGAAGAAAGAATATCACAGAAAGGGCTACTAACACAATCAATGCATCCTCAACAGTGCCTGCTAGTATTCCAACCATCCCAACTGTCCAGTTTAGGGGAAGAACTCTGAATGTTATAGCAGAAAAGATCATTCTTCAAAATCATTACATTACAAGCCTCCCAGTATTTAAGCAAAACAAAACAAAAATGAATACCCACCCAGCATGAGGTATACGTGCAAAAGTTGGTTTTAGACCAACAACACCACAAAGAGCAGCTGGCATCCTTACAGATCCTGAACAGATATGCAAATTTCATAGTAGTCACCAACTTTTCTCTTATATGTACTCTTAATATTCATGCACTACTCACATAGATATTCCTAGAAAATTCATATATATCACTTTGGCTGAAACAAATAAATTTGCAAATTGCAATGCTACTAAGCAATAATGAATGCTGATTTCTATGGTGATTCATGTTTGAATATAAATCAAATACCTCCCCCATCAACACCAAGGGCAACAGGGCATAGTCCTGCAGACACCACAGAAGCAGATCCACTAGAAGAACCTCCTGCAATCTTACTGCTATCATATGGGTTTCTACAAGGCCTACAAAGTAAACAAACAGACATACTAAAGTCACCAATATTTCAGTGTAAATTCCCTAATACCTAGTTACAAAAGATGTAAATATGAGTGTAACATATGGTGAACTTACCCATAATGTGGGTTTATCCCACTAGTTCCAGATCCAAGCTCATGCATATTGGTTTTCCCAACAATTATGGCACCACATAATCTTAGACGCTTAACACAGCAAGCATCATCTTTACAAGGCCTTACTTTTTGCAGCCACTTTGTACCTCCTTGAGGACATCAATTTTAGATTCTTAAGTGAATTATGAAATCAGAAACTTAATTAATTATTTAAATAGATGACACCTTAGAGAAAACTATAACAAATTACACTACCTGTTGTTGGATATGGTAAACAATCTATCTCATCCTTGATAGCAATAGGAACTCCATCTAGCACAGAGATAGGTTCCCCTGCAATAATAATATTGCATCAAATGAGTATCTGAAAAAAGTTGAGTACAAAGTACAAACAACACATACCACAGTTATTACTAATAGCATGCAAATGGTGACACTGTAATTTCTGATTATTTATTTCAATGTTAGAAAATAGTATTCCTGAAGTTGTATTGTACCATAAGCACATGTAAGTCAGAAAGTGGGGTAGGAGAAAGATAAGTAGCATGCACCATACTTCATGATGCAGAAAGTACAAGTATTCATATTTATGAGTTTCAACTTTCAACAACACTATCAACTATCAAGCATCATTTAAAGGTTGAAAGAAGTTTTTTATTTTGAATTGAAACTGGAATTGCTATAAAGTACCTCTTTGATATCTAAGAGTTGATTGAGCTGCTTGTCTCAGTATATCTTTAACATTGTAGTGAATAAAGAATCCCATTTGGAGTGGGGGTTTTATGGATTCTTCAATAACAGCAATGAATCGTTCTGCAACCTGTAAAGAAAATGAAACAAAAGCTAATGAATAAAAAAGTACATCAGAATTCAAAACCACTAGAAATATGAAGGACTTTTAGATGTAATCATCACAGAGAAATCAGATATGGAATGACCTTATTCATGCATGCATGCTAAGTGTTGAGAATTGAGAACATATTAAAAGATGAAATACCAAGCTTGGTGTTATATCCCCTGAGCTATAAGCTTTGGAATAGTCCATTACTGTCCAGCGACAGAATGAAGGATTTGTTCCATCAAGAGTTTCTTCTGAAGATTTAGGTAAGCAATCTATTGCAAGTTGAACTTTTTCTGGTGGAGATAAAGAAGGATCTAAGCATTTGACTTCTTTTTCTTCAGTGTCTGCAAGAATAAACCGAAATCAATGATCCTCTTTCTGTTACCTAAGGCCAGAATTCTGCAATCAAATAGCTCTCATGTTCATAATCTCCTTCAAACCTTCATAATGATGTAAGGGAACATAGAGAGGTGACTCTGGTAACTCTGCATTTGAAATAAGCTGCAAAAATAAAATGAAAAAGCACTTTTTAGAGTTGGGGGAACAACCTGCTACTATAAGTTGCAATTGTAAATATAGAAAAGAGAGGATGAAACTCAATTGTTATTAGAACAGAACAACATGAAATGGAATCAAAGTGATCATGGAGACATGAACTAAGATCATACCTTGTGAATAAGATTGTTTCCCTTCAATATATATAACAACAAGGTTCCAAGTATTGGACACTCCAATAAATAAGTGAAAATCTTGACCAAAATTCCAGTCATGCGGGGAGCTGTGATTGAAAAGATCATTAGCATTTTGTGCACATGCATGACCATCTTTCCATTTTGAGAATTCAATGACATTGGAAGCAACTATAATTTTTCAATTCAGGAAAATATAGCATTGCTTCTGTAAAAAGAAAAAAGGTACTAACAAAAAGCTATAAATGAAAAAAAAAAAAGGACAATGCATTGTGAACCTTTGACATTGGCTTGGAGGTAGAATTCACTGCTATAGGGACCTAAGTCAACATCCTTCACAGGTGTATAAACCACACCTTTACTTTTGAACAAACCCATTATCCAAGAAAAATTGAAGTGTGGAAGCAGGACAGAAAGAAAGGAGAGAGCAAGATGTTAAGAGCAGAGTACGTTATAAACAGAAAAGTACTAGTAAATATAAGAAGACTTGGCGGAGATTGCAAGAGGCACTAGGCAGCAAAAGTGCAATCTTCAATGTGCATTTAACCATGTTTTCTTAACTGTCATGTTGATGGTTAGAATCTGGTAAGACAACTAGTAATCAATTTTCCAACTTTCCATGAAAAGTAGTGTGAAATTTACACTCAAAGAGTAAAACAAGAGTGAAATTGGTATGAAAAATTCAACAACTTTTGTGTGAAACAACTACTTGGGAAATCTTCAACCCCAGTTTTAAGGGAATACTAGTACCAATTTAACCCTGGCATTCCTTATCTAATTTACTAAGTCAGACGCTGACTTCCAATGCCAGAACTTTTCTTTATTGATACAATACAATTTTCAACATAAATTAATGAGCTACTGGTTCACCTTGTTTTTACTCTTGTTTTTAAAGTAGGGAAATGCTAAATCAAAATTAGAAAATTTTATTGAATTGGGTAACATTTAATGTTATTCTAATCAATAACGTGAATTTCAATAAAAACATGATTCCTTAATTAATACCTTTTAAACACTCGTTAGAAAGATATTTAAAGTAAATTTATTTATTTTTGGTTGGATTAGAGGTATCCTTTCGTGGATGTAATCCTAAGAATATTTATATTATGGTAGGACTAGTTCAGTAAATAGGGAATTTTTCAATTCACAATACTTGAATCAGAATCAGAGATCTTGTTTAAGGGAAATGAAACTTATAGAACTTGAATTAACACAGTAAATTAATGAGATAGGTGAGAGTGTTATTGTATCAAGAAAACTATTGATTGTGTCATGTCATGATTTTCTTATCTTAATTTCTTCTTGGGGCTCGGTGGAAAACGTTGCAAATTAGTGGCGGCCTGATTCTGACAGGCTCCAGTCTGTGTATGACTACAAGGTTCTTTCTGTTACTACCCTTTTAATTTATTGTTTTTATCGTAGTACGCACTATCAAAGTTAATGCAATTTACTACCTGACCTGTTTTCACATTTATAGAGTGGTCCACTGCAAAAATGAATGTCGCTTCACATGAGGTTGTCTTTTTTTTTTTTACTGTCATTGTTCAAGCAGAGACGGGGAAAACGAAGCTTGGGTTCGGTAGAATTGCATGAAAGAGTCTGCAAGTTTTGTTAAGGAGGTACCTAAAAAGGCTAATAAAAGAAATCATGAGTTTAGTACAATTTTTATGATTGTTACATCTCAAAGGAGTGATCATCAATTCATACAACTACTATTTGTAGCTAATAATATAGTGCAAATGACGAGCAGTTTTGGGGGATGTTACTAGAAGTACGTGGGGTGGTGCTCTCTACCAGCACACGAGCGTTAGGAGGGATTTTAACCCTCTCCCCTCCACTCATATCCTAAAAATTGTATCAAACATGAAAACTAGGGGTGGAAATAGGCCAGACCGCTCGATAGGGGCCTACGGCCCAGCCAACAAGACCTAGTTTGGCTCGGCTAGTTTCATAAAAAGACCAGGTCTAGACTTTTGAAAAAACCTTTTTAATTAAATAGGTCAGGCTCACTTTTTAAAAAACCTATTTAGCTTGACAGGTTAGTCTATTATAAATAATATTATTTTTAATAAACATATAAATATTTTATATATAATAAATAGTATAATATATAATTTTTTAAATTCTTTTATGGCCTATTTAGAAATAAGTCTATTTTCCTCTCTAAACGTATATGTTAGTGACATATTTACATTATAAAAAAGTAAGTATTAGTTTGTAAGCGCACTGACCTATTTAGAGATAGATTTATTGATCTGTTTAAAGGTCATAATATGAAATGGGCTTTTAAACAGGCTAATAGGCCAAACCAGGCTTTGAAACAGGCCAGGCCTAAAAAAATGGCCTATGACAGGTAACAGGCCAGGCTTGAGCCACCAAATTATAATGTAGGCCAGGCTTGGGCCCTGCAAAACCTAGCTCGGCTCGGCCTACTTTTACCCCTAATGAAAACTCATTTAAAAGCCCTCCAACCAAACATAGGTGGTTATTTTTTTCTCATTTTATTTGGTATGAGAGGAATAGAGGAGAAATAAAGCGTAGGAGTTAATTCCTACTTTATGTCCCCTCTTGAGGAGAGAAATTCTTTTCAAAGGGATGTACACCTTTAAATTTTTCTTCTAATTTCTCTCATACCAAACAGACAAAGAGTCTTCTCTCCACCTTATTTCCTCTCTCTTCCCTCTATTTTCCGTGTAGTTAGGGCTAGAGGCTAGAGCTGGCAATTTGGGCTCGGTTCGGCTCGGCTTGATGCAGGTTTCGGGTTTTATCAGGATGGACTAAAAAAACTCGGGAGTTATTCAAGCTTCTAACATAAATGTCCGACCCCTACATATTTTTTGCGGGTAGCGGCCTTTATCGAGCTAGAATAAAAAACATGAAAATTATTTGAGTTTCTAAAATAAGTGATCGAACTATATATTTTTGCAGATCTGACTTTTACGAGCCAACTCGATCGTCAAGCTATTTCATTTTGCCGACTCTAGTTAGGTGGTATGAAGGGATTTCGTTATAAAAAATCAAATGCCTGAATTGCATTTTTTTTTTTGTTGCATCAATTAATGCGTGATTTTGATCCCAATATTGACCGTTATAGTTATTTTTGTTTTAATTAAGTCTTTATGCTTTTCTAATTACTTTAAGAGAGTGAAACATTCACTTTTTTAATTTTCTTATTCATAAAGTCACATGTCATTTTTTTTATTTTCTTGTTGTTTTTTTAGCGTGTCTTTTACACACCTCTAGTGCAATAATTTTGGAACATTCCCTCAAATCTCTCTTAATCTCTGTCAATTTGATATTTTAAAATTTAAATATTTATGATTTAATTCATAACATATTTTTTTCCTATTACAAAACAGGCGATTGATTTTAGTGATACATGTTTGATTTCTCATAAGGTTTTCGGGTTCAAGTCTTGTATATAGGAATTTTAAAAAATATGAAGTAAATATGTTTTGAAATTGAGCCAATTTGATTCTACTTTAACGAGTAAACTAGTAAATTGATCCCTGACTTTTTTAAGGTCATGCAGTTTAATCCTTAATAAATGAAAAACCCCAATATAGTCCTTGACTTCTTTTTTTTCTTTCACTATAGTCCAACTATGTGTTTCCCGTTAATTTTTTTATGAATTGTCACGTTTCGTGACACTGTGTCACACTATTTGCCATCAGGGCACAAAAATAACGTCATTGGAATTGAGACCTTCCAATAAAAAAGGGGGAGAAGAGAGAAAAGAGGGAAATAGGAAAGTACACAACTGTTGGAGTTGAAGCGTTTCAAGCTATAAATTTGACAAAATCACATCATTTTTGTGTCATGGTGGACACTATAGTGACAAACAGTGACACAGAGTGTCACTAAACGTGACGCGTCGTAAAAAAATTAACGTAAAACACACAGTTGGACTATAGTGAAAGAAAAAACAAAAAGTCAGGGACTATATTGTGGTTTTCTATTTCTTAGGGACTAAACTGCATGACCCTAAAAAAGTCAGGGACCAATTTGCTAGTTTACTCCTACTTTAACCAAACAAGTTTCATTTAAAAATTTAAATTTGAAAAATTAAAATAAAAAACTAGCAAAGACCATATACAATATTCAATTTGGACTTGAATATAAGCCAAAAAAAACCTACATATGATGGACTAAAATATAAGCAAATTTTAAACTATTTTCACCATATTTAATGAGATCGTCCCAAAATACCCTTTATTGAATTTAGGTTTTATTTTCCAATGACTCTATTTAATGAACCATGTGTCAATAGAAATAAAGTGTGTCCATTTGGTATATGGGGACATATCTAGTGAGAAAGACAATTTTATACGAGAGTGAGAGGGTTTAATATTAGCCATGGGATTAAAATATAAGGCTCAGATTAAAAAAAGTCATTAAAACTAATCATGTGCCTCTCCCTCTAGCGTTTTAATCCCAAAAATTCCCAATTGTACCTCGTAGCCCTCTTACCATCATCGGAATTCACAGCCCCATTGAACCAGATCCAACGCTTTTCTTCCAACCCATCATCGATCGTTGCAACGAATTATGTACAATGGCTGTCATTGATCGATCTATTCCATAAAATAAAATAATATCTATCATTCTGAGTTTTTACTTCCTTAATCTCATCTTCTATTGCAATGAATTCTGACTTTTTACCTCCTTAATCTCATCTTCTATTATATGCGGCATGACATAATGAGTTTGTGTTTTTGGTGAGTCGTTGAAGTTAATAAGACCAAGCATATTTGATTGAATGATGGAGCATGGCTGGAAACTACTGTGACCCAGAAATGATGGCGGAAGACTGAAGAGAAGTCATGGGACCTAAAAAGAAAACGATGATGGTAAGAGGGCTATGAGGTACAATTAAGAATTTTTGGGATTAAAACCCTAGAGGGAGGGGTACATGATTAGTTTTAATGACTCTTTTAATCTGGGCCTTATATTTTAATCTCATGGCTAATATTAAATCCCCTCACTCTCATATAAAATTGTCTTTCTCACTAGATATGCCCCTTGGAACAAGTTTCAATAAAATTGCAGTATTTTTCATAGAGAGTAATTTAGGGAATGCAATTCATTTTTTAGATGATCACAACAAGAAAATTAAATTGGGCTAACTAACTTTCTTAATTAGTGCAAATTATTTTTTTTCATATATTCAAGTTCGGAAGAAGTATTTAATTGAAGGGTATATTTGTTTGAGATTTATTTTTTCTTATAACAAATTCTCATATGATATTTTTTCTATATTTCTCTCTATCGCATCCATATATCTTGTTTTTCTATTTCTATCTCTCTTGATAGAATGATTTATTGTGTAAAAAATTTGTATGAGTATGATTTCCCTATTTATTTATGAGAAATGATATATGTAAAATTATGTTATTGTACGATATTTCGTACAATAAAGAGAGTGATAAAAGTAGAAAAGAGTGACATGTGAAATGTGATAGATAATGTAATGGAGGGAGATGAAAAGAAAAAAAATACATGTGTATTAGTTATTGTATAAATATCATAAGTCATAATCTTTGTTTATAAATTGGCATGTGTTTTAAAATAAAATAACATAAAAAACAATTTATAGGGTGTTTTAACTTTTAAGTTTCAAGAATAGGGGATGATGATGACAAATTCTCAAGTTTTTTTTTACATGATTGGTTCAAGTCTTTTAAGTTTCAAGAATAGGGGAGTCTCTCAAGCCATAAACATCCACATTATTGTGGTGTTACCTTTTAGTGGGGATTTTGTGTTTTTTTTTTTTTTTTTGTAAAAGACAGTTTTGGGGATTTTGTGTTTATCCCTCTTCTTTTAGCATTAAATAAAAATCAATCGTATCAAAAGTTGTGAACATTTATAAAGAAAGATAAATATAAAATTCCAGTAAATGAAACTTCTACACTCAATTTGTTGTGAAAAGTGTAGAGAAGAGCAAGATGAAAAAAAAATAAAGATAGAAAAATGAAAAAAATGTGATAATTGACATGATTGAAAAAATGATAATATAAAAAAGTGAATGTAGCATATATGAAGTGTATAAAATATGAGTATGAAAAAATTATGATCGTAAAATTTCAATATAATGTCATCATATGAAATTCCAAGAGGATGTGAATCCAAAAATTGATTCTATAGTGAGTGGTTTTGGTAAGACTGAGTAAACACTCATTTTAGACATTGAAAGATCTAAGGTCAGTTATTTTAGTCTCTTAAAGATGAAAATTACATTTTTATCTCTGAAAGATTTTTCAATTTAGTATTTGAAAATGACTAAATTGACATTGAAAAATCTTTAAGAACTAAATTGAATGATTTTTATTTTTTAATGACTAAATTGAATTTCTTTTTAGGGACTTTCTCCGGTACCCCCTCTAGATAGGGGGTAACGGCACCCTCTATGAGTGGTCCAATAAATGTGTGCCACATAGGTTAGCTTGGTTTTAGAATTTATTTATAAGTCCCTTTAAAATTTAGTCCATTTGATCATTTCACGAAAACCCTTCATTTATCTATTATACCAAAAATTTCCCAAATTAAATCAGAATTTTTTCTCCCTCTTTTTTCTTTTATTCATTTTCATTAACCTCATTCCCCCAGATCAAAACAGAAAATAAAACACTCCTCCCAACATTTATTCTTCCTCACCCATTATTTGATTAACTCCATGAACCCTAATCCCTATCTGACACGCATCCCTTGTTGTCACATAAACCATTGAAGCGCTTCATTTCCTGAACCGGAACGTTGGAAAGAAGTTTGGAATGTTGCATCAGTTTGGAATGTTGCAGTTCGGACACAGAGGGAATGAACGCACTACTACACAAAATACTTTTAACGACTATTATTCAGTGGCAATCAACTAATTGCCGGAATTTCATATTAATTCAAAGTTTTAGTGGCTAATAAAAAATTGCTTGCTAATGTTTCATTCGTCATTTTGTAACAAGGCTTTCTCAAAATTTACATCTCCCTTTGATTTTTCATATGGTTCAGAAATTCCAAACTAGTTTTTTCCAGTTCTCCCAACTATTCACACTTCACTTTTCTCTCTGTACTCTCTCTCACAATGAACCCTAAATCCCAATTTTCTAAAAAATAATCATTAATTTCATTAATTACATGTTCAGAATCGTTACGGATCATATATATTCATCAATAGATTAATTTTTATAAAAATCAAATCCACAATCCATTTTAATTGAGAGGAAAATTATTAAATGAATATATCACATTGATGAGAAAATTTATTAATCAAGATTTGATCCCTTTTGTATTCTTGATAAAAAATAAGCTTTTTTCAAAGGATCCTGACATTAATGTAATATCTTCCATCATATTCTCCTCTTTTTTTAAAAAAAATTGTATTTATTATTTGATATATATTTTTATGAAAATTTATATTTTTTATCATTTAATTTTCTTAATTTTATTACCTACAAATAAATAAATTTTTTATACGTTTATTAAAGAAAAATAAGAAAAAAATACTTAGGGACCGAGGAAAATTATTAAATGAATATATCACATTGATGAGAAAATTTATTAATCAAGATTTGATCCCTTTTGTATTCTTGATAAAAATACGCTCTTTTCAAACGATCCTGACATTAATGTAATATCTTCCATCATCTTCTCCTCTTATTTTTTTTAAATTTTGTATTTATTATTTGATATATATTTTTTATTAAAATTTATATTTTTTATCATTTAATTTTCTTAATTTTATTACCTACAAATAAATAAATTTTTTACACTTTATTAAAGAAAAATAAGAAAAAAATACTAAGGGACCGAGGAAAAATTTGTAAAATTCACGTTAGCTTCGTTTTTGCAAGGGGAAAAAAGAATTTGCATGCATGACGGGTCTCATGCACCTGGTAGGATTTGAACATTGTGTAGTTGTCACGTGGCCAATACTAGGGGTTTAGGGTTCATAACCTAACTTGTGTTCTTTCATGGGTTCCTATGGTGTGTTATACCCCAAATGACAAAAATGGAAAAATGACTTCAACAACATGTTGGGGAGACAGTGTGGGGTCCACTATTAAATTTGTCGATTTTCCGAGTTAAAATGTATTTACGGTGAATTATTTACCCGTTTAATAAAGAAAAATAAGAAAAAAATACCTATGGACCGAGAAAAAAATTGGAAAATTCACGTTAGCTTCGTTTTTGCATGGGGAAAGCAGAATTTGCATGCATGACAGGTCTCATGCACCTGGTAGGATTTGGACATTGTGTAGTTGTTACGTGGACAATATCAGGGGTTCAGGGTTCATAACCTAACTTGTGTTATTTCATGGGTTCCTATGGTGTGTTATACCCCAGATGACTAAAATGGAAAAAAAATGACTTCAACAACATGCTGGGGAGACAGTGAGGGGTCCGCTATTAAATTTGTCAATTTTTCCGAGTTAAAATGTATTTAAGGTGAATTATTTACCCGTTTAATAAAGAAAAATAAGAAAAATAATACCTATGGACCGAGAAAAAAATTTGGAAAATTCACGTTAGTTTCGTTTTTGCATGGGGGAAGCTGAATTTGTATGCATGACGAGTTTCATATCCACCTGGTAGTATTTGGACATTGTGTACTTGTCACGTGGCCAATATTAAGGGTTTAGGGTTCATAACCTAACTTGTGTTCTTTCATGGGTTCATATGGTGTGTTATACCCCATGTGACTAAAATAGAAAAATGACTTCAACAACATGTTGGGGTGATAGTGAGGGGTCCACTATTAAATTTTTCGATTTTTTCGAGTTAAAATGTATTTACAGTGAATTATTTACCTATTTAATAAAGAAAAATAAGAAAAAAATACCTAGGGACCGAGAAAAAAATTGGAAAATTCACGTTAGTTTAATCCAATATAATGTTAGTAGTTGTAGGTAGTGTATTAATTAGCAAAAGAGATGGAAATAATGTTGTTATATCAAAGTGTTAAATGCAGAATGCTCATGGCGGTAGTTCTTGGAATGACTTGCTTCAACAAGTCATTAATAATGGAATAGGATTAGGTATGTTTGCTAACATGAATTTTCCAAAATTTTCCTCGATCACTAGGTATTTTTTTTTTCTTATTTTTCTTTATTAAACGGGAAAATATTTCACCGTAAATACATTTGAACTCGGAAAAATCGACAACTTTAATGGTGGACACCCCACTGTCTCCCCAGCATGTTGGTGATTTTCCATTTTAGTCATCTGGGGTATAGTATAACACAACATAGGAACCCATGAAAAGAACACAAGTTAGGTTATGAACCTAAACCCCTAGTATTGGCCACGTGACAACTACACAATGTCCAAATCCTACCAGGTGCATGAGACCCGTTATGCATGCAAAAACGAAGCTAACTTGAATTTTCCAAATTTTTCCTCGATCCCTAGGTATTTTTTTTCTTATTTTTCTTTATTAAACGGGTAAATAATTCATCGTAAATACATTTTAACTCGGAAAAATAAAAAAATTCATAGTGGGCCCCTCACTGTCTCCCCAGCATGTTGTTAAAGTCATTTTTCCATTTTAGTCACCTGGGGTATAACACACCATAGGGAACCCATGAAAAAACACAAGTTAGGTTATGAACCCTAAACCCCTAGTATTGGCCACGTGACAACTACAATGTGTCCAAATCCTACCAGGTGCATGAGACCCGTCATGCATGCAAATTCTGTTTTCTGCATGCAAAAATGAAGCTAACGTGAATTTTTCAAATTTTTCCTCGGTCCCTAGGTATTTTTTTCTTATTTTTCTTTATTTAACGGTTAAATAATTCATCGTAAATACATTTTAACTCGGAAAAATAAAAAATTTAATAGTGGGCCCCTCACTGTCTCCCCAGCATGTTGTTGAAGTCATTTTTCCATTTTAGTCACCTGGGGTATAACACACCATAGGAACCCATGAAAGAACACAAGTTAGGTTATGAACCCTAAACCCCTAGTATTGGCCACGTGACAACTACACGATGTCCAAATCTTACCAGGTGCATGAGACCCGTCATGCATGTAAATTCTGTTTTCTGCATGCAAAAACGCAGCTAACGTGAATTTTCCAAATTTTTCCTTGGTCCCTAGGTATTTTTTTTCTTATTTTTCTTTATTAAACGGGTAAATAATTTATCGTAAATACATTTTAACTCGGAAAAATAAAAAAATTTAATAGTGGGGCCCTCACTGTCTCCCCAGCATGTTGTTGAAATCATATTTCCATTTTAGTCACCTGGGGTACACACCATAGGAACCCATGAAAGAACACAAGTTAGGTTATGAACCCTAAACCCCTAGTATTGACCACGTGACAATTACACAATGTCCAAATCTTACCAGGTGCATGAGACCTGTCTTGCATGCAAATTCTGTTTTCTGCATGCAAAAACGAAGTTAACGTGAACTTTCCAAATTTTTCCTCGGTCCCTAGGTATTTTTTTCCTATTTTTCTTTATTAAATGGGTAAAAAAATTTATTTATTTGTAGGTAATAAAACTAAAAAAAATTAAATGATAAAAATATATAAATTTTAGTAAAATAATATATATATATATATATGTGAGGAGGGTTATAATTACACCGGTGTAAGTTACACCAAGTGTTACACCGCTGAATAATTTTTTAACGGATTATTGTATTAAATAATCCACCGTTGGATTGAAAGTTACTATCATATAGATCATACATATACAATTTTACATTAATCCGAAATTATTTGATATGTCATTTTGATGTCTCAAGATTAACGTTATATATACATTTGAAATATATGAAAAATCCAACCATTTGATTACCAAGTTATTAGTGTCAAAATTTTACGAAATTTGGCACATATAATCATGATGATGAACAAATATAATTCAATGGTTGGATTACTAAAAAACATATTCGATTTGTAGTTATTAGCGGTGTAATACTTGGTGTAACTTACACCGGTGTAATTATAACCCTCCTCTGTATATATATATCAAATAATATATATAAAATTTAAAAAAAAAGAGAGGAGAAGATGATGGAAGATATTACATTAATGTTAGGATCCTTTGCAAAGAGCATATTTTTATCAAGAATACAAAAGGGATCAAATCTTGATTAATAAATTTTCTCATCAATGTGATATATTCATTTAATATTTTCCCTCTCAATTAAAATGGATTGTGGATTTGATTTTTATAAAGATTAATCTATTGATGAATATGATTCGTAAAGATTCTGATCATGTAATTAATGTAATTAATGATTATTTTTTAGAAAATTAGGGTTTTAATGAAATGATCAAGGAACTAAATTGTAAAAGGACCTAAAAATAAATTCTAAAATCAAGCTAACCTATTTGACACACATTTATTGGTCCACCTATAGAGGGTACCGTTACCCCGCCAACTAGACGGGGTACAGGAGAAATTGCCTTCTTTTTATCTCTCATGTTGAATTGAATTAACTTTATATTAGATTTTGAGCAGGGAATTACTCCACGTCACATCAAGGCCCATTGGCAATATATGCATTAGGACCAGCTAAATGCATACTGATAAATTGATAACGTGATATAATGAGAATTGCAAAATCCGAGTTTATCCTTGTGTTTGGTTTGGTGTTCTGAACATCTTCAACACACATTCACTTAGAAGCAAATAGTTTGTAACACGTTCATAACATTACTGGTAATTGACAGTAAAATAAACATACACTATGCAAAATTTGAGCCGAATTTTTCCGATGTTTTGAGATGGGGAAAATATATTCTTCGTCCCTGTACTTTCGGTCAATTTGGGTTTTTGTTCTTATACTTTAAATCCTTGGTTTTTTGTCCATGTACTTTCTGAACCCCTAAACATTAGTCTCTGTCGTTACTTTGCTCCGTTAAATCTGTGACGTGTCAATTACCTAGCATGTCACGTGTACCTAGCATGCCACGTGTTAATTGCCTAGCATGTCACGTCACAGGTTTAATGGTTCAGCATGGACTAATGTTTAGGGATTTAGAAAATACATGAACAAAAAATCAAGGATTTAAAATATATGAACGAAAATCCAAGTTCACCGACTCTGCAAGAACGAAAAACATATTTTTTTTTTTTTTGAGATGTGAGAGTGGCACGTGTTCTGCATATCCATATTAAAACCCCGTACTATCATGAGTACTGTCACCTTCATTATGCTAGCTTCATCTAGTTTTGCTAATATATATATATATATATATATATTTTGTAATATAGAGTCTAAGAAATAAATAAATAAATAAATTTATTGATAATTTTTATTAAAAATTATGGTATTCAATTCATTGAAAAATAAATAAATATTACATTTTCCAATTAATTTTTTTTATATTTTTTAATCAGGAAAGGTATTGGTTAGCAGTGCCATGGTTTAATTGCTCAAGATTAAAGTTTTTTTTTTTGGACAATAAGATTAAAGCTCATTTCAGTCATGGAGATTAATAGACTACAGGACAAGCGAAGTGAGGACGATTGGTTGGTGGTCCATATCTTTTTTTTTTTGTGTGTGGGGTCCATATCTAATATAATTGATCATTTCATTAAAAAGCAATATGGGGGAGTCTTTTCCATCTCCATGTTCATGCGTTGGCCATAGATGGGCAATTTTATGATAGAACTTTTAGATTTTATATTTTATTATTATAATAAGTAAATTTAAATTATTAAAATATATTATTAAATTTTTTATACTATTCATATTAAAGGTCAATGTTGTAAAAACCGGCTCGGACCGGCCGGTCGGACCGGAAACCGGTGACCTAACCGGTCCGAGCCGTGTGTTGGATCGGACATGCTAATGAACCGCTGTGACCTGGCTCAACTCGGCCGGTTTTTGCCAAAACCGATGACTCGGCCGGTTCTTCGTGAACCGGCTGGGTTGTGCTTTTTTTTTTTTTTACTTTGACGTCCAAAACGACGTCGTTTTGAAATTAAAGAAAAAAAAATCTGAAATTTGGTGAATGTGCGCGTGCGTGCCTGTGCCTTTCCTTTCTTCATCTCATTATTGGGTTTTCTACTTTTCTTTCACTAACACTTTGATAAAATTAAAAACAGAGAGGAGAAACCCAAAGTCCCAAACCCTAGTGCCGCCTCCCACCTCCCACCTCTGCCGTCACTGTGCGTCGTCGTTCCGCCGTCTGGTGCGACCTCCGTCGGCCTGCGACCCCCGTCTTCCTCCGCGCGCAACGTTTTTGCTGTTCTGCAATCGAGCTCCGTCTACATCTCGAGCTCCGTCAGCCTGCAACCTCCGCCTGCAACCTGCAATTCATCGTTCAAGGATTCATTGAACCTTCAAGCATCGGGTTCAGGTAAGTAAGTTCAGTAATGATATTGTAGTTGAATAATTGAATTGCAATTTGCAACTTAGAAATGAATTTGAAATTTTATGGTTTAGGAGAACTCTCATTAATGAACTTAAATTGAAATTTTTTGGTTTAGGAGAACTCTCATAAATGAAATTGAAATTTGTTGGTTTAGGAGAACTCTCATTAATTGAATTGCTTGTGATAAAATTGCAACTCAGAATTAGAATTAAAACATGTGATTGAATTGAAACTTGAAAGTGAAATTGAAGTGAATTTCTATGTTGTTGTTCTGTGTGAATTTGTTAGAATTAGATATACATTGGTTATCATTTTGCAAATTAGAATGTATTAGCCATTATTAATTAGTATGCATTTCAATTAGATATGTCTTCTGCTGAAGCACCATCCTCACAAGAAGCTTCAACTAAAAATTCATCTCAAACTCAGAGACATATTAGGGGGAAGAGTGATCCAGCTTGGGGACATTGTAAGCAACTTGTTGAGGAAAATGGGAAAACTGTTTTATTATGTTTGTATTGTAATAAAATTATTAGAGGGGGGGCATTAATAGGATAAAAAATCTCTTGGCCGGAGAAAAGGGGCAAGTTGAAGCATGCAAAAAGGTGCCCGTAGATATTCAATTTCAAATGAAACAAAACATTGATGAATGCAAAAACAAGAAAAGAAAAGTCCAAGAAGAATATGAAGATAGTAATCCTTTTGATGAAGAACCAATTAGAATAGTTGAGGATCAAGTCCAAGAGCTAAGAAGAGTGTCTAATGTTAATCCATCAAGACCAACACCTTCTACATCTCAAAAAGGGAAGAACATAAATCGCATAGGTGAGTATTTCATGCCTAGAACCACTCCTGGAGCTCAACCAACCTTAAAAAGTGTGTTACAAAGTAAAGAAGTGGTAGAAAAGTGTGACCTTGCCATTGCCAAATGGATGTTTGATGCTTCTGTGCCATTTAATGCCATTAATTCAGCATATTATCAACCTATGATTGATGCTATTAGCAGCATGGGTGCAGGGTATAAAGGTCCAAATTTTCATAGAGTTCGTGGTTTTTTGTTAAATAAGTGGGTTGATGAGGTGAAGCAACTAGTTGAGGGTTATAGAAATGTTTGGAAGCAAACTGGGTGTACTGTTATGGCTGATGGGTGGACTGATCGGTGTAGGAGAACTCTCATTAATTTTTTGGTTTATTGTCCTAAAGGGACTATTTTTTTAAAGTCTGTTGATGCTTCTCATGCTTCCAAAACAGCTGATTTGTTGTATAAACTCTTTAGGGAGGTGGTGTTATTTGTTGGCCCTGAAAATGTTGTTCATATAGTGACAGATAATGCTGCAAATTATGTTGTTGCTGGTAGGTTATTGGAATCTGAGTTTCCAAAGTTGTACTGGTCTCCTTGTGTTGCACATTGCATTAATTTGATGTTGCATGACATTGGGAAATTGGATGAAGTAAGTGAGACCGTGTCACATGCTTCAAAAATAACCAAATACATATATAATCATTGTTATTCATTGTATTTGATGAGAAAGTATATAGGTGGAAGAGAAATACTTCGTCCAGCTCCAACTCGTTTTGCTACTAACTTCATTGCATTGCAAAGTATCTTAGCTCAAAAGGATACACTAAGAGCCATGGTGACATCTAAAGATTGGACAACCTCAGCCTATGCCAAAGAATCCAAGGCAAAAAAGTTTGTTGAACAGGTCTTAGACTCTGGGTTTTGGAAACAATGTGCTGATATTGTTAAACTTACAGAACCACTAGTTCGTGTGTTGCGTATTGTTGATAGTGAGGATAAACCCGCCATGGGTTTTCTTTACCAAGCTATATATAAAGCTAGAGAGGAGATGGTGAGGAGGTTTCAAAGGAATAAGAAGAAGGTCGAGCCTTACTTGAATATCTTGGATAGTCGTTGGGATTCACAACTTCGTAAAAATCTACATGCTGCCGGTTATTGGTTAAATCCAGCTTGTCGGTACAATGTTGAAGAGTTTGACAAGCACAAGTCCACAACATCTGGCCTTTTGGATGTCATTGAAAGGTATGCATATGGAGATCCTGATCTGCAATCTAAGTTGACTAATGAGATGAGAATATTTAAAAATGGTGAGTTGGATTTTGGAAGGCAAGCTGCTATGCGTGAACGAAATACAGTGATGCCAGGTAAAGTTAGTAATTGATAAATTGCTTTCTTCATTTCTTTATTTGTCATCCTTTATTTTAGTTAAGTAATATGTTTGTTCATTGGTTTTATTTTTTATCACATGTTATATTCTAGATCAATGATGGGAATCGTATGGATGTGGTGCACCAAATCTACAAAAGTTGGCTATTCGTGTTTTAAGCCAAACTTGCAGTGCTTCGGGTTGTGAAAGAAATTGGAGTGTATTTGAGCACATTCATACAAATAAAGAAATAGGCTAGAGCATCAAAAACTTAATGATCTTGTCTATGTCCGTTATAACTTGAGGCTTCAACAAAGGTAATATCTTTTACATTCTTCATTGACACTTGTACTACTTAACTTTTATATTGGTGCTTGGATTTTTGGGATGTTGATATATGAAAATTTATTAAACTTAGGAATCGATTGAGGCATCAAAATTATGACCCAATCAATTTTGAAACATTGGATGGCCATTCTAATTGGGTACTAGAGGAGTCACCACCATACTTAACTATTGAGGAGGTGGAGGCTTTACGTAATGACCTCGCAAATATGACTATCCAACCAGTTTTAGATGATATTGGTATGTTTCTTGATTACATTGTGATTATAATTTCATTCTTTCATATTTTGACATTTGATGTCCTTTGATGTTAATCGCTAAGTTATGTCTTGAATGATGTTGTCATAGATCAATTAAATTTGGAAGAGGATGATGATGATGATGCACATGGAAATACTGAGGAAAATATGAATCAAAATGAAAGTAATGTTGGAGTTGGAGAAGCTTCTGATTTCTTTGATGAAGAAGGAGTGCCCGAATTTGGCACAACTATGCCCCCTTGGACATAGTTGAACTTTGTTTTAATGTAATTGTGATTGTTGTTTTTTAGCTTATGTTGGAGACTTGTATTAAAGGTTTAAAACCTTATGTTGAACTTATGTGGGATGTTTATTTGTATTTTGATCTTATTTGTGATGGATTGGATTTGGATTTGGAATCATAGTATGTCATGCAAATGATTTTGGATTTGGATTTGGAATCATAGTTATGTCATGGAAATGAATTTGGACTTGGAATCATAGTTATTTCTTTTAAATTATATTACCTATGTTATTTTTTTGATTTTTTTTAATATAGACCGAGTCAACCGGTTCAACCAGTGACTCACCGGTTTGACCAGTGACCCGTTAACCCAGTACCCTCGCCGAGTCGATGGCCGAGTCGGTTCTTACAACATTGTTAAAGGTATCCTGTAGACCTAAAATATAGGAGCTTGTCTTAAAATTTTTCTAAATGTTTTAAATTTTTTAGGTGCTAATTTGGAAAAGCAATAACTCAATTTCCCTTGCAATTTCAAACACATAACAACTGATAAACATGGTTTTGAAAATCAGACTCAATTGACCGTTTCGATTGGAAATTGACATGGTGATTGGTTCATTAATTAATCCCAAAAAATTGATATTATTTAGAAATGTTGAGAGCCCGTCAAAAACTAATGAAAATGAGTGTAAAAATTTGGTTGAACTAAGATTTTTCTTAAAATTTCAATTTTTTATTTAATCTAATATATTTTTAAGATAAATAAAAACATATATTTAAGGATTACATATAGATATCTATTATTTTACTAAATATTATTAATTTTTTCCTTATAAAACTTATAATAAGGTTTTTATATTAATTTATAACTATATATTTAAATTTCTTATAATTTTGTGATATTTTATTAATTGAAATGTTATATAATATTAAAATATATATTTAATTTTTACCATGTCAAGACACCTTTATAAGGACGGTTTTTCTAACATGTGCAACATTGCATATAATAATAAATCAAAAGTGGAAATGTTTTATTGGAAAACGTAACATTTAATAGTATCAATACATTGAATGTTGTGATAGTTGCATTTTCAAATAAAACCTTTCACTTTTGATTTATTAGTTTGTGCAATATTGCACATATTAGAAAACTATTATAAATATTATCACTGTCTCTCCAAGCTACACATATATTCTTCTTACAAGCCCTCTCAAACTTTACACATGTATTCTTTTACAGTCAAGTTTTCTCAAACTCAAAACATAACTTTTACAAAGAAAATATTTGGTTTACCTAATAAGTGTGGATGCAAAAAAAAATTACAAAGTTCAAAGACTTGTTAACAATTTCAAATAAAAACTTGTTTGAAATGAAAACTCAAAGAATAAAAGCATGAATGAATGAAAAATAATTTGAATAGTGTGTAGGCAATACTAGAGTGAACTCTTGTTCTATTTTCTTCAAGCGCTTTCATCCTTTATTTATAAAATCATCTGGATAGAGCTTGTTAGTAGTGACTTTGGGACTTTATGGCTTTTAGGAGTTAGTAGAGGGTAATTATTCTGTTATGTCTTATAACAGAATAACTATTTTTGGTTAGTAGTTTTTTTGTTTTGTTTGTAATGCCTATATAAGGCTTGTAACAATGTCTTTTCTAATCAATCAATGAGAAGCTACTTTACTCCCATAACTCTCTTCTCTGTGTTCATCTTCCATCATTCTTTAGTGAGTTTAATAGAGTTTTGCAGAATCTGTTTTTATAACAGATTGGTATCAGAGCAAGGTCGGATATTCTAGGAGGTGAAGATGAGTTCTGCAAAATTTGATATCGAGAAATTCACGGGCAAGAATGATTTCACCCTTTGGAGGATGAAGATGAGAGCTTTTCTGGTTCAACAAGGAATTGAAGAAGCGCTGCTTGGTGAAGCAAAAATGTCAGCCACATTATCTGATAAAGAGAAGAAGGAAATGCTCAATAAGGCCCATAGTGCCTTGATTCTTTCTTTGGGCGACAAGGTTCTAAGAGAAGTCTCGAAGGAGAAGTCTGCTGCTGCGATTTGGCTCAAATTGGAAAACCTGTACATGACCAACTCTTTGGCGAACAGGCTGTATTTGAAGCAGAAACTGTATACATTCAAGATGCCAACAGGAAAGGGGTTGGAAGATCACTTAGATGACTTCAATAAGATCATTCTTGATCTAGATAATATTGAAATCAAAATTGATGATGAAGACCAAGCCTTGTTGTTGCTGAGATCGTTACCTAGTGAGTTCGATACTCTCGCAGACACGCTCATTTATGGCAGAGACATGTTGTCATTGGAGGAGGTCCAATCTGCCTTATTCTCAAAGGAACTGAAGAGGAAGTTTGAGGTTGGAAGAAATCAAGATGCTGAGAGTTTGTATACGAGAGGAAGGTCAGAAAAGAAAGATTTTAGAACCAAGAAGGGTCCAAGATCAAAGTCAAAAGAGGGGAAGAAGAGGAAGTGTTTCATCTGTGGGAGTGAGGAGCACTTGAAGAAGGAGTGCCCAGAAAACAAGAAGAAAAAGAAGCTCGGAGGTCAAAAGGGTAACTGTGGTGATGTTGATATAGTTTCGATGGGATACGAAAGTGCTGAAGTCATGTGCATTGCAGAAGAAATGGGAAAATCAGAGTGGGTTCTTGATTCAGGATGCACATTCCATATGTGTCCTAACAAGGACTGGTTCATTTCCTATGATGACAGCCATGAAGGAAGGCTTTTGTTGGGCAATAACAAGGCCTGTAAGGTGATCGGAATTGGTGCCATAAACTGAAACTTGTTGATGGAGCCATAAGGATCTTGCAAGGGGTGAGGCATGTACCGGAACTAAAGAGAAAATTGATTTCTCTTGGCATGCTTGATACACAAGGTTATGTGTGCAAGGTTGAAGGTGGAGTTCTGAGGATCACCAAAGGTTCTATGGTGCTGATGAAGGGAAAGTTAGATCATGGTTTGTATTTTCTTCAAGGAAGTACCCTGGTAGGAACTGCTGCCACTGCAGTTTCTGAGGAAGTTCAGTCCCAAGCAAGTCTTTGGCATAAAAGGCTTGGTCATATCAGTGAAGGGGGATTGAAGGAGTTGAGAAAGCAGAGACTGTCGGGCAAAGACAACATTGATGCATTAGAATTCTGTGAACATTGCATTTTTGGGAAGGCAAAGAGATTAAAATTTTCCACTGTTGTTCATCATACAAAAGGTACTCTTGACTACATTCACAGTGATTTGTGGGGGCCATCAAGTGTTCCTTCTCACAAGGGAGCAAGATATTTTCTATCCATCATTGATGATTTTTCAAGGAAGGTATGGGTTTACATTCTGAAGAATAAGAGTGAATCTTTTGCAAAATTTAAAGAATGAAAGGTTTTAGTTGAAACTCAAACCGATAGAAAGATCAAAAGGTTTAGAACTGATAATGGCTTGGAGTTTTGTTCTGAAGAATTTGATAAATATTGTAAGGAGAATGGTATTGTTAGGCATAAGACAGTTAGAGGAACCCCTCGGCAGAATCAACTTGCTGAGAGAATGAACAGGACAGTCATGGAGAGGGTTAGGTGCTTGTTGTCTAATGCAAATTGTTCTACACAGTTCTGGGCTGAAGCTGTGATGACAATAGCTTATTTGATAAATAGATGTCCATCTACTGCTATTGGCATGAAGACACCAGAGGAAAAGTGGTCTGGTCATTCTCCAAACCTTGAAAACTTGAGAGTATTTGGGTGTGTGGCTTGTGCTCATATCAACCAAGGCAAGTTGGATCTAAGGGCTCTGAAATTCATGTTTCTAGGATACCCTCAAGGTGTTAAAGGGTTCAGATTGTGGTGCATGGAGAAGGGGCAGCCAAGAGTATTAATTAGCAGAGATATTGTGTTCAGAGAGTCTGAAATGTATCACTCTGAGAAGGTTTCAAGTCAGGAATAGCAGAAGGGTGATGAGAAAATTCAGCTGGAGGTGGATACATTAAAGGGGCAACCTTCTCTTGACTTTCAGGAATGATATTCAGAATTTAATCAAGAAAGGAACACAGAAGCTGAGACAGACACTGAAGTGCAGAATAATGATGATATGCAGGAGTATCAACTAGCCAGGGATAGAGAAAGAAGACAAATCAAACCTCCAGTTAGGTTCGGACATGCAGATATGGTTGCTTTTGCACTCACTGCAGCAGAGGAAGTTGAAGGAGATGAGCCTAGGAGTTATAGTGATGCTGTGAATGGCAAGCAAACTCAAGAGTGGATTGCAGCCATGAATGAAGAATTAAGCTCTTTACATAAGAATGGCACTTGGGTGCTGGTAGACAAGCCAAAAGGGAAGAAACTTGTCATCTGCAAGTGGATTTTCAAGTTGAAGGAAGGGATTCCAGGAGTGGAGAAGGCTAGATTCAAAGCAAGATTGGTGGCTAGAGGGTTTACACAAAGAGAAGGCATTGATTACAATGAGGTCTTCTCTCTGATGGTAAAACACTCTTCAATCAGAATTGTCCTAGCCTTGGTAGCACAAGAAGACATGGAACTGGAGCAGCTTGATGTGAGAACAACTTTCTTACATGGAGAGCTTGAGGAGCAGATTCACATGACTCAACCAGAAGGTTTCATCAAGAAGGGTGAGGAAGATAAGGTTTGCTTGTTGAAACGATCACTCTATGGTCTTAAGCAATCTCCTCGGCAATGGTACAGAAGGTTTGATACATTCATTATGAAAAATGGTTTTAAAAGGTGTGAGTATGATGGTTGTGTCTACTTGAAGAACACTGAGATTGGAGCTGTCATCTACCTTCCTCTATGTAGATGACATGCTCATTGCTTGTAACAGCAAGGTTGAAATTGAGAAGGTGAAGCTGATGCTTGAGAGTGAGTTCGAAATGAAGAATATGGGGGCTGCTAGTGAGATTCTGGGTATGCAAATCATGAGGGATAGATCCAAGGGAACCTTATTCATCAACCAGAAGGGCTACATAGCTAAAGTTTTGAAGAAGTTCAATATGGATCAATCTAAAGCAGTGATGACTCCTATGGCGCAACATTTCAAACTTTCTCAGCAGGATTCACCCAAGACAGAGGAGGAAAAAGCCTATATGAAGAAGGTTCCATATGCAAATGTAGTAGGCAGTGTCATGTATGCTATGATTTGTACTAGGCCAGATTTGGTTTATGCCATGAGTTTGGTGAGTAGATACATGGGGAAGCCAGGAAAGCTGCATTGGGAGGCTATGAAATGGATCTTCAGATATTTGAAAGGAACATCTGAGTTGGTTTACTGTATTCTAGGCATGATGGCAGTGCTGCTAATGTTACCGGTTTTGTTGATTCAGATTATGTTGGCTGTTTGGATTCCAGAAGGTCTTTGACAGGTTATGTTTTCATGTTCTGTGGTAACACTGTTAGTTGGAAGTGCAATCTGCAAAATGTAGTCTCTCTATCCACCACTGAAGCTGAATTTATTGCTGTTATTGAAGCGATAAAAGAAGCAATCTGGATGAAGGGAATGGCAGCATGTTTGAAGGCAGAAAGAGCAGTTCCTAAGGTGTTTTGTGATAGCCAAAGTGGGATGCACTTGGCTAAGAATCAGGTCTACCATGAGAAAACTAAGCATATTGATGTCAAGCTCCATTTTGTGAGGGAGGTTGTTGCAAAAGGGGAGGTGATTCTGGAGAAGATTAGCACAAATGAAAACCCAGCCGATGCATTTACAAAGGCACTGCCAGGGCCTAAGTTCAAACATTGTTTGAAGATTTTACAGGTTGTATAACATAAAGTCCAGCCAAGGTGGAGAAATTGTTAGTAGTGGCTTTGGGACTTTATGGCTTTTAGGGAGTTAGTAGAGGGTAATTATTCTGTTATGTCTTATAACAGAATAACTGTTTTTGGTTAGTAGTTTTTTGTTCTGTTTGTAATTCCTATATAAGGCTTGTAACAGTGTCTTTTCTAATCAATCAATGAGAAGCTACTTTACTCCCATAACTCTCCTCTCTGTGTTCATCTTCCATCATTCTTTAGTGAGTTTAATAGAGTTTTGCAG
Source organism: Sesbania bispinosa (assembly GCA_026901365.1). Lineage (NCBI taxonomy): Eukaryota > Viridiplantae > Streptophyta > Magnoliopsida > Fabales > Fabaceae > Sesbania > Sesbania bispinosa. The sequence continues at coordinate 611,283 of QLOH01000570.1, forward strand.
AATCTGTTTTTTATAACAGAGCTGTTGTGAGATACCAAGTTTACGTTGTCTCACAGCATTAAATGACGCTTGTGCAGCTACAACGGGTTGCTTTTTGTCACGAAACTGTGCTTAAAGCATAGCAAATGTCCTTCTCTAACACTTTTGTTTTCCTCTAAAAGCTTGTTTGCAATATTGATTATGAGGTATTTTTTCAAATTTGAAAACTCGGTCTCAGGCTTCGTCTAAAATGAGAGTAGTCTTTAGTCTTCACTTGGCTTCAGAGTTTGATCTTTTACAATCATCAGACTGATTGAGGGTCTAAGACTTAGACGCTGTTGGACAAAAAACGCTTTAGACTGATATTGACCTTAAGATTGTGATTCCTCTTTAAACCTAGGAAGCGAGATTTTTAAAACCTGCTTATTGACAACTTTAGACCATAATATATATAAGACTTATTCAAACATTTCAAAATTGTTAATCATCAAAACACGGGACTTCAGACCAATAGGTCTAAAGACTCAACAATGCTAACTTCAAGATCTTGGTTCTAATACGTTGAATTATAATCATTTACTAGAAACCATTAGGTGAAAATGAAGTATAAAAAAGGTCTTTGAAATAGTAGCCAAGCATTGTTTCGAAAATAGGTAAATAAAGATTTTCATTTGAAGTTGATATAGGCCTATTTGCTATGGATCAAGAGTTTCTCACTTTAGCGCCAGTGACTCTATCGGGACCATTGGAAGGAGGAGGAAATGTAACCGTTGTACATTCTGGAACCACTGATTAAAGGCTCTGGTGGACATTGAGTTATGGCCTGAAGAGGCTCCCAAAGTCGCCAAGAATTTCGTCCAATGCTGCCTCAAAGACTATCACGACAATACCATCTTTCACTGCACATCAAGGACTTCCTTATTCAAGGTGACAACCCTACTGCCACAGGCACCAAATGTGAAAGTATTTATATATATAGACACACACACACGATCCAAAACAAAAGTTATAAGAAAGAGAAAGAAAAAAATGTCACCAGAAATAAGTTTCAGTTTTTTCTTGGATTTTTGTAGAGATAAATGATAATAAAAAAAGATAAACATGGTAAAAAGAAAGAAAGAAAGAATGAAGCACGAGAAAAGGATTTATGGTAGATGTCATTGCTCTAATACCACGTTAGAAAACATAGTTAATAAATGAGAAATAAGAGAAATTGCATTGAATGGAATGGGTGAAATTGTCTACATAGTCATGTAGATGACTTTATATACAATGAGTAAAAGTAACCAACTCCTAATTAATTTCTAACAAGCTTTTAACTAATCTTAACTAATTACACTTCCAACCGTACCCAATCTTCTTTTCAATGAATATGGAAAATACATAACGTTTTTTATCCATGTAGGATAACTTTAATAAAAAAATTTCAATTTTTAATATGGTGTAATTTAAAATGTATTTATTAGAGTGGAGTAAGTTGTAAACTTGTAATTGATGTTGGCAACAAATAAAATTGAAGTCATAAATAGAAATAGTAAAATGTGAATTTTCAGTAAGGGTTACGACTTAATCATTTTATTTTATGGGAAAAATGTCATTTTAGTCCCTGCAAAATACATGAGATTTGATTTTGGTCCTTACAATTTTTTTTTTCTTTTTTTCATCCTTACAAATATTTTCTATTTTTTTTGTCCTTGCCGTGACTGTTGGATGGAAAATGCTGACGTGGCAAACAGAATACACAGTCAGTTATCCTACATGACTTTTTTTCTGTTGAGTTGTATTTGTTTAAAAAAATCATGTGCACTGCACGTGGGTCACAATTTTAGCTTCTTAATTATATCTAATCCCTTTATACATTTGCCAAGGCTCCGCTTTTCCTCTTCTTCTCCACGCCGTCCTGCTTCGTCTTCTTCTTTTAATTTTCTCCATTTTAGGATTAGTAAATAACTGCAGGCAATAACAAATTACCCAATCCTTTTGCTGAATAAACAATGAGTTGTGGGATCCAATAACAAATCATTTATACTGAATTTAATGTGTATATGAGTTCTACACACCTTAACATTCAATCCCTTTGTTGTGCCAAATTCTGCAATCTGCAACCATGGAGGTAAGTTAGATTGGTATGGATCAGGAGCTGAAGCAGACAATCTTTCCTTTGAAGCAGCAAGGACTTCATGTTCACACTTTTCACCACATTGATGACAGTGAGGAACACAACAAAATGAGCTATTTAATGGACCTTTCAAATCAGACCGTGATGAAAAAAAGCCACCAAATGGTACAAATGATAATCATAGCACCATTTACTTTTAAATGTTGCTTCATATCGATGCCAATAATAATTTAAGAGAAATAACATAAAAAATAGAAACATTAAAATCCAGATATGATACTGTAACAACTAATGAAACTTATATTCAGTATTCACGATGCCACCTCAAGGAATAAAGTGGCAGTACTAAACAAATAAAACAGAAGGAGGGAGCGATGAAGAGGCCTCCAAAGAATTTCATGGAAGGACAGTAAAATAATTTTCCACTCATCTTAAATTTCTTGGTTTTATCAGACACTGAGACATAAATTCAGTGGCGCCTACTATAATAAACATTACAGCCTTCGCATAACTTCAAATATCATAATATACACAGAAGACACACACAACACATATAAGGGGACAACCCCATACAATCATAGACATAGATAACCGTTAACTGAAAAAGACGAAGAAGGGCGACATGGAGAAGAAGAGGAAAAACGGAGCCTTGGCAAATGTATAAAGGGATTGGATATAAGAAGCTGAAATTGTGACCCACGTGCAGAGCACATGGTTTTTTTAAACAAATACAACTCAGCAGAAAAAACGCCATGTAGGATAATTGACTGTGTATTCTGTTTGCCACGTCAGTATTTTCCATCCAACAATCACGACAAGGACAAAAAAAACAGAAAATATTTGTAAGGATGAAAAAAAAGAAAAAATTTTGTAGGGACCAAAATCAAATCTCATGTATTTTGCCGGGACTAAAATGATATTTTTCCCTTATTTTATTTAATTTCAAAATGGCAGTGGACAAATTCTACACTATTTTTTTTATACAATCAAGCAAGTCATAATTGAAATGGCAGGTGAAGTTGTAAAAAAATGGTGACGTATTGAGCCGACCCAACGTTTCTTTGAGCCTAAAGCGAATTTTATCAAGGAGCCTTTTTAAATGAGTAAAAATAATTTAGAATCAATAACAATATAACACATACCGAAGAAAAAAGTAAAAAAAAAAGACATAAAATAGGTAATGAAAATAATGTTTAGAATCTATTAATAATTATTATTTATGAGAAAAGAGGACCCTAATAAAATGAGGCATTTTTTCAAAAGAAAATATTTTTTACTCTTAATAATTTAATATTATTTATTAAATAATAATTTTTTATTTTTAAAATATTAATAATAAATAATATTTTTAGGGCCTAAAATAATGAGTATTTTTTGGGGTCTAAAGCGATGCCTTACTGGCGAGGGGCTGGGCCAACCACTTACATACATCTCATCTACAACTTGTTATTTTTAAATTAAATCACAAAAATATAACAAAGAAGCAATGTTGTAAATAATAGATGAGACTAACTTAAAATTCACGTCTTGCCACTTCCATTTTTAACTTTATTTTTATGCATCATTGATACTAAATATAACTTATCCAATCAAATAAATATTTTTTTTGAGTTATATTATAACAAGAATTTTACATTAAAATTAGTTTATTGAAGTAAATATACCAAATTTTATACAAAGTGTATTTTCTGACAATAATTTCATTTAGAGAAGTTATATGTATATAATAATTTTGTATATATAAAGTTCCTACCCGATTCAATTAGGCTTATCTCTTGATACTTGTGGTCTTAAAAAAAATCTTCTACAATCAATATGTGATAAAAATAGAAAAAAAAAGAGTGGGATATAATAAATAACATGATGATGTAATAAATGATAAGATGACCATAGACTAAAAGAAAAATTTTGTTGATGAATCTATTGTATGAATAATGGGGCTCTTTCATTTATAACTAAGTCATTATCATTTTTGACCGTCAAAAAAAAAAAGTCATTATCATTTTTATTATTTGTTTTATAAAGAAGGTTACTTTACTTATGCTAGACCAGTTATCCGAATGCCACTACATCCAAACAGGGCCTTAAACTTGCGCTTTGTGGTTGGGCCGAGATCGTGATCGAAACGCAGAGAGGAGGAGCAGCCATGGGAGACGGCACTGCTGCCAACGCCTCGAACCGCTCGAACAGCAACAGCGGAAGCAACAAGCCAGAGTGGCTGCAACAGTATGATCTGATAGGGAAGATTGGAGAAGGCACCTACGGTCTCGTCTTCCTCGCTCGGATCAAGTCTCCCACCAATCGTGGAAAATCCATCGCCATCAAGAAATTCAAACAATCCAAGGATGGCGACGGTGTCTCTCCCACTGCCATCCGTGAAATCATGGTATTTCTTCTTCTTTTTTTTATTCAATTTTTTTTTTGTAAATCTTCTCTTATTGGTTAATTGCAGCGGAGGAAGTTGTGAAGTTTGGAACCGAACTCGCTGAAATTATTAGATTTTTTAATTTCGAATTTCCAAGAAATTGCCTCTTTTTTTGTTTTCTTTTTCTTTGATTATCATTTCGAATTTCTAATGCACCTGTTCTATGGAGTTTTTAAGAGTCTTTGGAAACCTAGCGGAGGTTAACTTTTTTTTAATGCTTTGATGATTTGGATTGATTTTGAATGAATTTCATTTGATGCTGCAGTTACTGAGGGAGATAACACACGAGAATGTTGTGAAGCTTGTGAATGTTCACATCAATCATGCGGACATGTCTCTGTATCTAGCTTTCGATTATGCCGAACATGACCTTTATGTGAGTATACGATTGTAAAACGTTGAACAGGCCTTATGTTAGCATGGCATTCTACTTAGGCACTTGTCATTTTCTTTTGTAATTTATCCAAGTGTTTTAGTGAATAAAGTGTAGTTTCTGATAACTGGATTTCCAAGGCTTTTTTTTTTTTTAAAAATAAATCTCGCATTTGGACATTCCCACCTAGTATACATGGTTTGGTTGTTGACTTGTTGTTGCATCTCGTATTGTACACATATTATGGGCTTTGCAATGGATTTTATGCTATTGTGAAAGGTTCACTTCAGTGTCTTAGAAAATTTTGTGAATTTTCTATGGGAAGAGACATATGTTAATATGCAGGTAGCAAGAAATTGTTTGTTCTAGTTAGTTGAGTGTAAAGATTGCAATCTTGAATGACAGGAAATAATACGACATCATAGAGACAAGGTCAACCAATCCATTAATCAATACACAGTTAAATCACTACTATGGCAGTTGCTCAATGGACTAAACTATCTGCACAGGCAAGTCTTTTTTTGTGAAGCTGAAGATGGTTTCTTTTCTTTATATGTTGACTTATTAATATTATATTTTTTCTTGCAGTAATTGGATAATCCATCGAGATTTAAAGCCATCAAATATATTGGTATGATTTTGGTCACCTTATTACTATATGATAGTTCTTTTACCATTACCTCTATAAGTAGATATTTGGATTCAAATTTATTTGTCTTCTTTTGATTTATGCACTTGTTTCTTTAACAAGCTTCAATGAACAGGTTATGGGTGAAGGGGAGGAACATGGAGTTGTTAAAATTGCTGACTTTGGACTTGCAAGGATATATCAAGCTCCTTTGAAGCCATTATCTGAAAATGGGGTATGAGCACCTTTTTCATTGTCATCCACCTGACACCTGTATTATGTCTATTGTCTGTATATTTGAGAAACCTTGATGTATATTTTTCTGCACAAATATGGTATTCTTTAATATTTAAGAAGCCAAAATCTGGGTAAGCATATAGCAATACTGATAGTAGGGGTACATTAAAGGCTTGTACTGTTTAGCTCGCTGCTATAAGCTGAGTGATGGATATTGTTGTTCATTTGAAGTTTAGCTTATTGAACTGTCTAGTTTGCTGGCAACCTCACATGTGTTGATTCCCCACATGTTGGGTTCTTAAACGTACATTGCCTGCTATCATCTTTAATCTTCAGTTAGCTAAGCTGTGCACTTGCACCACATTTTCCCTTTCCATATGTTTGATGGTTTAGAATCCTGAATTTATAAAGTACTAACATGCAGGTTGTTGTAACCATTTGGTATCGTGCACCTGAGTTGCTTCTTGGAGCAAAACATTATACCAGTGCTGTTGGTATCCTTTTAATTTAAGTTTTACTTTCTTACACACACACATATTGCTTTTGTAATATTTTCCAGTCAAATGATTGCACCTCTGTGCCAGGCTGCCAGTGTAAAAAAATTTATGGTTAACTTCAGAATTATACTCGTGTAAAGTTTTTAATATCTGAAAGGGTATTTCTCAAGTCTTTTAACATCTACATGCTATTTTTTTGACAAGATTCTTGGTACTTTTGCTAGTTTGACTTGAGGATGTTGCTTGAATAAATTATGCTTTCAATAAATCTGAGATGTCAAAGTATCAAGGGTATACATGAAAGGTTAACATGGTATAACTGAATTTTGAAATTTTCTATGTAGATGTTGGGGACTTTGGTACACATAACTAAAAGATAGACTTACCAACTGTGTATAATAAATAAACGTGTCTATATGATCTAATTCTAAAATTTGTCCAGTTATTTTTCCTTAAAAAGACATTTAGATATGTGGGCTGTGGGATGCATTTTTGCTGAGTTGTTGACCTTGAAGCCGCTATTTCAAGGTGCAGAAGTCAAAGCCACACCAAATCCTTTTCAGGTACTATGCTGTAACTTTCAGCTTTCTGATTCTAAAGTTGAATATTGTTATAAATGTAGTCTCCATATTAGTATAACCTTGTCATTCCTACATTTTAAATAATCTTTGTTCCACTTATGCAGCTCGATCAACTTGACAAGATATTCAAGGTTTTAGGTAATTTATTTGCTTACTGTTTTTCGTTCTCCCTGCTGGGGGATGTTCATTGTCTTTATGATATTCCAGACCTACATCAGTGGGCATTGTTACTGTACCAGGCCATCCCACATTAGAAAAGTGGCCTTCCTTAGCAAATCTTCCCCATTGGCAACAAGATTCGCAACATATACAAGGACACAAATAGTAAGATTATTATTTAATGTGTTCATACAAATATATGCAGGATAGACCTGTTTCCATAGTTTGTGAGCCCTTTGTTTTCTTTCCTTGCCTGTTCTTTTTATATAATAGTGAAATTAATGGATCTATTATTCTGATGATTGCAAACAGTGACAATGCTAGCCTCTATAGTGTTGTACATCTATCTCCAAAAAGTCCTGCATATGATCTCTTGTCAAAGATGCTTGAGTAAGTATTTCCTTCTAAGTTTTTGAGAAAGTTTTTTCTATGCCTCTATACAAAAAAGATGCTGTATTTCTTTTTCCATTCAAATGATGCAAAATTGAAACACAGGATGGATTGATGCCCCCTGATATACTTGTGATTTGTAGTGATACCCTCTATGTAATATCATGACAGGGTGGTTAAATAAGTCACAGTATTTTGTATCCTTGTCCAGGTGGTAATATGTGAAGGATGGGTTTGTGATTTTGTTAGTTATTATTTCTAACTTTATTATCATAACTTATGGTCCCTGATCTTGTTGCTCTTACAGTTACAGCACACCAACTCTCCAGCCTCAATCTAGCCCTACCTCTTTCTATGTTGTTTGAATCATTTTAAGTTCCTGTAGTTACTATAATCAATCTTCTGAACTAAATTATTCACGATCTGAGCCACAAAAGAGTGTATTTGACATTAAGTTCTGGGAATTTTTTGATATCGAGAATGATTTCAAGGATCTTCTCTACTACACTAAATAAGTTGGAAAATGATATCAATCACTACAAGATAAATTCTTATTCTCCAGAGTGTGTGATTATAATTATTCTTTATAGGGATATTGGGGGAATTTCATTCCTCTTGCCTAATTCTATGAAAGAAAGAGTCACCTAAAACAATATATCAGCCAACTTTATTATATGCAATCTAAAAAGTCTGATTTCCCCTTTCTACCATAATTAGAATTAGGAACTTGTGTCTGGTAGTTACTATGGATAGGGATTAGGGCATGGGTTGAATGACCATTCTTTGAAATGAGTGAATGACCATTGCTTCCTCCCAAGGTTGTCAAGATCGAGATGCTATGTAGGATCGGGAGGGGGTAGCAAGATCGTTTCGTAAGATCCTACCAAAATGAAAAATTATCCTAAAAATATATACATATATGTATATGTATATGTATATGTATATGTATATGTATATGTGTATGTGTGTGTGTGGGCATAGAAATTATGAGAAAAAAACCTATAAATGACACATTAAAACACACTTAAAACTGAAATTTCATAACCATAACACATAAAAAACAAGTCTTAATTAGTCTCATAGCATAAGGTTTGCACACTTGACATTCTTAAGTCAAAAAGCAGCAGCAGCAGCACAACAGCAGAAAAATAGAACCGCAGAACCAGAGCAGAACAAACAAAAACAGCAGCAGCAGCAGAAAATTGAACCGCAGAACCAGAGTAGAACAGAACCCAGAACAGGACGCACAGAACTAGAGCAGCAAAAGAAAATAGAACCGCGGAAGCAGCAGACCACACCAGAACCCAGAACAGAACACACAAAACCAGGGCAGAATGGCAACACACAGCACCAGAACCCAGAACAGAACAGAACACACGGTAGAAGTGATGAACGAGAGCAAAACGACATCGCACACCACCCAGAACTCAGAGAGCTCAAATCGCACGAGAGGATTAGAGAAAACTGCTTTATGATGTTTAGGGTTCGAAAATGGGGCTCAAAAATTAATGAAACACATTTTTTAACGTTTTTTTTCAAACCGGGTCACAAATCTGACCCGGAAATATGGAGATTCAGGATCGCCCAAGATCGTCTGATCGCACGTTTCTACGATCTGGATCGGCGATCCTACCTCGATCCCACCGTCGTGTGATCCTGCTAACAATCTGACTTGGCCAGGGGTAGCAAAATCGTAAGATCGTACTAAATCGTGATCTTGACAACCATGCTTCCACTTCCACCCATTGCATTCTGTTAATAATTATTTGAATTACCATTATACCTTTGCCTTTTCTTTTTGGAATGTAAAAAATCCTCACCCCACCCCACCCCACCCCACCCCACCCCACTGTCACTGCTATTGCCATTTGCCACTTAGTCAGTCACCCCTGCTGTCAGTGCCCTTGGTGCCATGATTACTACCACTTCTGCCACCTTGGGAAATATTGCCACTACGCACTTTTCTTATGCTAACCTGCCTGATTTGGCATACCATGTTGGGATAGAATGGACTCAATGGAGTAATCATCTAATCTTTTAATGCTAAACATGCCAATGGGCATTATTATTCTATTCTAGTTAGACTATATAGCCATACTAGTACTACACAAGGTAGTCAAAATCAAGATCCTACCTCAGATAAGGAGGGGAGTGAAAAATTGTAAAACATAGTATTAGATTTTGGACCGGGCCTAACTCAACCCCAAAAGCTAGCTTGTAAGGTGAGGATTGCCCCAGGCTTATATACTTTAACTTGGCCTTATCTCTAGGCAATGTGAGACTCTAACACACCCCCTCACGCCCAGGACTGGACATCTGGAGCGTGGACATCTTATACGGGTGTCGGCCCAATAACAACGGATCATCGAGGATAGGCTCTGATACCATATTAGATTTTTGGACCTGGGCCTAACTCAACCCCTACAAGCTAGCTTTTGGGGTTGAGTTAGGCCCAAGTCCAAAATTTAATACATAGGATCATAACACGGATTGTAAGATCCGACAAAAACTAAATAAATGCATTTTCATATAAAGTATGATAATATAATTACCCAATTAACTAATACTTGTAATAATATCATTAAAATTCAAGTAAAAATCATGAAATCGCACGATCCTGCAATTTAAATTGCAATTTTGACCACCTTGGTACTACAATTAAAGTTAGTTTCCAGCCGCAGTTAGTTGTGATTGTGATTAGTTTCGCAATTAAACTCTGTTCCTAGTGCCTATATAAGTAATGCCTTGTTCCTCTATTCTAATTAGAGATATCAGAATTTTCTTTCAGATTTTCTCTCAATTTTTGCTTATCTTCTTCAACAATTCTCATTCCCATTACACAATCATTCCAGCAAACCCAATGTGATCTTATTTCAGTTTTACATCATATGGCATTCAACCTGTAAATATTCCATCTAATATGTGTGGATATGTGAATGTGATGCATGACTTCTCCTTTAATGAAAATTCTATACTTTTTCTTCTCTTCTTGTTTTTCAATGATATGATTTGTGTATTTATGTGCAGATATGATCCTCGAAAGCGTATAACAGCAGCACAAGCTTTGGAGCATGAGTAAGTCTCCTTTTATTATCTTTATTCTTGCGTGAAATCTACATACCTAGCTATGAAAAAGGATGATTTAACATTTGTTTGGTTAATGGTTGTTGTTCTATCTATTGAAATCTTAACTAGATTCAACATTTTTTCCTTGTATGTTTTATTTATGAAGGTTTACTAACAATGATGTGATTGCCATCTTATCGCTGTATTCACAATTCAACATATTCTGATCAGAAGTTGCAAGTCATCATCAGAACAAGTCCAGAAGCTTCCCCTACTAATTTATTTACAAAAGAAAGCAATTATGTTGTCTAACTGCTCCTGAGTTATAGAATTTTGACTGATTTTAATTTTTATCCACTTAGGTTTCAGTCACTTAAAATCATCATATGTATAGTGTATCTGACTTCCATTTGGCGCCTAGGATTAATATTCATTTTCATAATATCAATGCTGGAACTGTTTGTCAGTTCAGTGAGTATGGCTCATCATCAACCAATCATAGACCTTTATCTATGATTTTCCTGGGGTAATGGCCTGTTTGCCTGGCTCTTCATTCAATTCCTCTGAGAATGCTATCGGTCATGTCAGATATTCCATGTCATGTGTTCATAGAGGTAGTCTGCTGATTGTTTCATAAGTGCTAGTGATTTGCCTTCTTAATTTTGTCTTATATGCCAAATTGTGAGAGCTTGCAATACATTGCTGGATCACTGATTTTAATGGTAATGGAGAGTGGATGTTGATGCAGTTGTACTCCATCAATGTGACATAGATGTATGGTAGAGAAAGCTTAAAAAATGGGTTTAGGGTTTATGGTAGATCTTTATCTATGATTTTCCTGGGGTAATGGCCTGGTTGCCTGACTCTTCAGTCAATTTCTTTGAGATTGCTATTGATCATGTCAGATATTCCATATGTATTCATAGAGTTATTCTGCTAATTGTTTCATAAGTGCTGGTGATTTGCCTTAATTTTTTGTTATATGCCAAATTGTGAGTGTGTGCAAAACATTGCTGGATAACTGATTTTGATGGTAATGGAAATTTGATGGTGATGCGGTTTTACTTCATCGGTGTGAGATGTACAGTAGAGAAAAATTGGCTGTTGTCTTCAATACAAAGATTCCTTAATTACATTTGGCACTTGCAATGTGACTTTTGATGGAAAGACATTTTGTTATATTCGCGAATGTGTGTGTGTTTATATTGGTTATATAATATAATTAGTATCCTTGTACCTTTTAAGCATTCTTATGCTTTGTTTGCCAGGTATTTCAAAATTGAACCACAACCTGGGCGGAAGTAAGGCCTTTTCTTCCTTCTGTTGCTATTCTGTTTTGGTCTTTTCCTCTAAGTTTTGATTGGATAAAACCTTTCCCTAGCCCTATTGGTTACTTTTCATTACTTTAAAAAATTGTTTGGAAGGTTTATTAATAAAAAATATTGACATAGTTTTCATCATGTTCTCTATATATAAAAAGTCTTCATTAAGCATGTATTCCACGATCGTTTATTATCTGTAAAATCCATGCTCAGTGCACTTGTACCCTGTCAACCTGGAGAGACATTTGTGAATTATCCCACACGTCCAGTGGATACAACAACAGATTTTGAAGGAACAACCAACATGCAATCTTCACAGCAGGTGTGCAATGATAATTGAAAATCCTGTTGAAACTATATTGTTCTAAACTGAAATTGAGCAGACTTGATTTATCATGAACCCATCTTGATATTGTAAAGTCTCAAGGTTTAAATTTTTATTAAGTAGGCCATATCAACAGTCAGTACTAAAGGATGTGATTCAACTTGAATGGTCTTTTTTGTGGGAAATATTTATATATTCTAATAATAAGACTCTCAGTAGTTTAGCAACTGTTCTGATATAAATCTGATTCCTTTTTATTGAATAATGACAGCCTTTTAAAGACTGCTAATACAAAGGAAAGAAATCTTGGATGATAGGATCTCAAATAACAAACGAAGTAGATCTGAAATTATAGGATCCTAATCAATTAAGGATTCTGCTGAATATAAAATTAACCTTAAAGGAAACAAATAAAAAAATAAAAGGAAATGAAAACAGTCAAGGAAACAAAAAATTCTTATTAGACTGCATTTTTTTGCTGCTTCCTTTTTTCTCTGATATTTCCATCCCACAAAGGCATCCATATCAGTTTCTGAGGTTTATTTAAACTAAATGAAAACTTAATATAATTGGATCAGACTCTAGCCTGGGCCAGTTTGGATAAACTTTTCTAGACGAACTTATATGAGAAGAAAATAACATAAACTAAGAAGGTAAAATAAATTCAACCTCTTTCATATGTTGAAATTGATCTTTACAACTCAACTTTTTCATAAGTTAAATGGGAGAACTTCTGTAAAAATTGAGTTGCAAAGACTAATTTCAACTTATAAAAGAAGTTGGATTCATGTTATCTTCTTGATTCATTTTATTTTCTTCTCCTATTAGTTCTTCTAGAGAAGTTAATCCAAATTGGGTCTATGTATAGTACAATAAATCTGTTAAATCCTACCCGAGTCTGTTAAGCTAAACTAACAACAGTTACAACGGTTACAACTAGCAACAGAGTTGTGACTAGATTACAGGCTGTATTACTCAGCTATACTAACATACACTTACAAGAACAAATCACCTTGGCTGATCCATGTCTTTTGACCATTTTATTACAAGTAATAACTTTAAGGAGATTGCATTCAGAACATCTAGGTAATAGTTGTTACTAATAAAGTTTAATTACATTGTGCCTTGTGATTTTGAACATTTTCAATGATTTTTCTGTTTAATCAGATTTAGTTGATTAACTGTGTATAAGTAAAATGCTAGCTGATGTCTGTTAATGGATAGTTTTGATTCTTCACTGAAATTTAAGTTGCCTTTTTTTTCAAAAGGAAAAAAAAGAGTATTTTCATGGTTATTGGTAATTAACGGTTTTGGATTTATGTACTTTTTTTATTAAGCACGGACATTTTCCACTTCATGCTTTTGAATATGTATATTTCTTAATCTTGAGTCAGGTTACATCAGGAGCTGGAGTTCCTGGCAACATGCCTGGTCATATGTCAAATAGATCTGTCCCTCGGCCAATGAATGTTGCTGGAATGCAAAGAATGCATCATCAGGCAATGCAAGCTTATAATCTCACGTCCCAGGCAGGGATGGGTGGTGGAATGAATCCTGGTGGCATCCCAATGCAACGAGGTGTTCCACAGGCCAATCAGCAGCAACAGGTTGTTTGTTGGGAAAAGGAGGCGAGGGGTTAACTTTTTGTCTTTTTTCAAAGATGGATGTAATATTGTTGTTTTCTTTTTGAACAGTTGAGAAGAAAAGACCAAATGGGGATGCCAGGTTACCCACAGCAGAAGTCAAGACGTATATAAGGTAAATACCATTGTTCAATATTAATGGTAATGGTGGCTGTTATAAAGATAAACTTGGCTTTTTATAAAATTTTGATGTAGGCAATCAGGACAGGAGTTTCGCCCATTATCTGTTTTGCATGAACGATTTTAATGGGTCATTAGGATTCATGGTGAATTTTTGAATTAAACATGGCATTCTTATATTCTCTTACAGAGATTCTTGTGAAGTATTTGAGAACTACACTTCGTGCATCACTATTCACCTCTTAAATAGTCACCTGTGTTATGTGGGTTGCAGCAAACACCAAATTGTGCATATCTTTCTCAATATTTATCTTCTATAGTGTTCTCTCAAGTCTCAACATTGTTCAACCTTTTGACTTGAATTAATAGTTAGGTGACTTCTATATCTGGAATAAAGCTGAAATACCATGTCTTATGGTTAGGTTGTGCTGGTAGAGAGATCAAGAGAAGATAAATTTTGGGTCATCTACAGGAAACTTGAGCTCATTCAGGACAATTCATGATCCCCATGTTCAGATGGTTTGCCTTCATGCTGGACCTCACTTTTTGGTAACTGCAGTCAAAGATTTGTTGCATTGGGCACTGGAATCTGGATGCTATAATATGAACTGTACTGCTGGATCAGCAAAGGAGCCTTTGGAAGGGAATGAACACAGAAAATGCTGGAGGTACTGGAGGCGCATGTATATCGTGCTTATAGCTGTACAATTTCCTTGTACTTGCACAGCTGTCAGGCAAGATAAAAAGTTAGATCTCATAGGTTTTTGCCAAAACTAATTAGTGATTAAACTGATAGCATATAACTTTGTTGTACTCCTTGTAGAATTTTGCTTCGCTTAATTGAAGTTATCACTTGGCCAAGTATATTGTATTATAATCTTTTCCCATTTAGATTTTGTTGTTTTGCTAGGAATCATATTACTTTTCAGTATTGGCTAGTTTTATTGGAAACGTTTTTCTATATATGCAATTATTAATTATTAAAGCTTTCTGTCAGAAACATGTGAGCTCCGAGTAAAGTAGTATGCCGATTTGAAAAGCAGCAATCTACCATAGATATTCACCTGGGGCACTTCTTGCTTGCTCTCTTCCTTTTGTGTCACTGTCTGACCCTCAGATTCCAATATAAAGTTTTTTTTTGGAGACTTGAAAAGTATTTGGGACTCGGGAAGCGGGGGCCTCTGCTGGGCAAAATGACTAATGAATGTGTATGGATCTAGTTTTAAGAGTGGAAAATTGATTATTACATCTTTGGTTTATTTCAAAATCATGTTATAAATGACGATTCAGGTAAACATGTTTGAAAAGTATTTGGTTTATATGGTGTGTTTAGTTTACTCAAAATCATGTCATAAACATGGATCTGGGTAACGCTAGTGAGAGAAGTGTTGATTCGGATCCATATTTGTAACATGGTGTTGGGGTAGATCAAACATACTATTGAAATAACTAATTTGAATATATTTGGTTTCATCACTCAATTTATTTCTACCATAAACCATGATTTTTTCATAAGCATCGTGGAGTTGTCTTTGATTATTTAGTGAATCAATTATGAAAGATTAGGGTTAAATCTACCATAAACCATGATTTTTTCATAAGCATCATGGAGTTGTCTTTGATTATTTAGTGAATCAATTATGAAAGATTAGGGTTAAATCGGGTCTCATTTAATAACCTGATATCGGGTTGGGGACGAGCTCGAGTTATTCTCTGGGTTACCCAACATGTCCCATATATATTGAGTATTTATAATAGTATTTTTAATTTTCTATTACTTAAAGGTTTAACATCATTTTAACTAGCTTTTTGGGGATTTTTTAATTTAATTTTCCTCTACGATATAGACTCTATCTACTTTTGAAACACATTCCATACATAAAGTTGTATAGTGATATTTTTCTCTTAACGATATTTGAAAAGTTAATAAGAAAGTAAAAAAAAAAATTAGGATTTAGGGTTTATGGACGAGTTTCTTCAGGTTGTGGACTGGTCCGGGTCTTAATTAGTCTCGTACATTGCCAGGTTTCTTCAAGTTTATGGACGGGTACAAGTCTAAAACTTTAGCCTGATAAAAAATTAGGGTCGGGTAAGAGACAGACAAAACCTGTCCCACACTCATCCCTAGATGTATAGATGTAATTAGTTAGTTAGTTGTATGAACAATACTCCCTCCGGTCCTATTTATAAGACAAAGTTTGACACCTTTCAATGGTCCTATTTATAAGACAAAATACACAAATCTAGAAGTATTTATTGTTTTTTTCTCATGTTTGCCCTTGTTGACCATTAAAGGTTTCAAGGTGACACAATTATCATAGTAGTGACATTTAATTTTAAATAGGGGTAAACTTGTAATCTTATAGACTAATTTCTTGAAAATCAACGCATTGATTACTTTTCTTAATATGTGTGTTTTTGTCTGAATTGTCTTATAAATAGGACCGGAGGGAGTACTTCTTAAAACAACTCGTTTATTTGTTGACCATCTTTATTTCACGATCCATACATTTATGTGCAAGGAAAATGAAATATCTAACACTCAAAAATTGAGTGTGAGTGTGGAGAAGGAAGAGAAAGAAAGAAAAAAATTGAAGAAAAAAAAGTGAAAAAAGTGATAATTAATATGATGAGAAAGAAAGAAAAATAAAAAAAAAGTGAGTGCATAATAGAGTGTAGAAATTGAAAATTACAAAGTGTGGAAAAATCATGATTATAAATGAATAGCGTAAATCACACTCCGTAAGAAAAGCAAATATTATCCTTCATAACACAAAATTATTTGTTACTAAGTTTGGCTTTGAAAATATCCACTGGACACAACATAACAGAAGATGAATCATAAGTTAAAAGTCTTGAAATTTGTCATTGAAGAAATCAGAGACAACTTAAGATTGCTTGTACCATGCATCAAACACCAAACGTTAACAAAAAGTTGCACTGCTACTTATACTATACATTCATGCTTGTATTTCCACTGAATATGCATCAATGACAAGTCTTCACAATAAAAGAGGTTCTGATTAATTTATTTACACTTTCTAACTTGATAAAATTATGTTATTCTCAATTCCATTCTGTTCTATAGGTTCTAACACAAGTTTATTGATACCAAACATGTGTCTCTCCAAATGGAAGAAGTTCAAGTGTTATGAATTTAATCCTTGAATTGAATCCATGTATATAAAAAAGATAAACACTATTGGAAGAGATCATTCGTCTTTTGAATGTGTTTATCTAACTGGAAGGGGTTCGGATTCCTTAGATATATAGTTATGGATTCATAGTATGTTTGATTTATCCTAAAACAATATTTTAAACGTGGATCCAGGTCAACACTACTGTGCTAATTATCATGGATAAGAAAATTTTAAATCACAAAAAAAATACACAAATTACTTATTCATGGGGGGGCTGAGTTTGAAAGACTGAGCTGCTCATATATTTTCAGATTTTCTAAACAAAAGCTCTGCAAAGCATAAAAAATGGGAGTGAGACCCTCTTGTAAACAACTTGAAGCAACGTCATTAACATGTCTGAAAACTTCTTTATGTCTCTTTCTGTTTTCAACCAGTCTTTTCCTTGAAGTTACTAAATTGTCATCACATGTACTCAGTAGTGGAATTTCAGCTTCTACAAGATCTTCTGAGGCATTCATATTGATAAAAGAGAAATATTCCTGTGAGTTTATACCATTCTTCTTGCAATAGGTTTTAAGCTTGCGCTGATAATCCTTTGAAAGGTGTTCCACTCTAACTTTCAGTGCCTGTTCCTCTTCCAGCTTCTTATATAACTCATGCAAGCTAGAGGCAAAATTACTAATGGTTTTAGAGACTTCAATTTCTGAAATCTTGTCAATTGCATGGCACCAATTTTTACAAACTCTGAAAATAGGAGGAGCTCCTATATCACTTGGCAAGAAAGGACTATTCCCATCTTTAGTTTCTTTTGGTTTTTGGAGAATGTGCCTCAGAAGCCAATCACTCAAATGTTTCACAAGGGTCTTCTGTGTGTTGATGAAATTAGTAAAGCACATACCCCAATTCAAGATCACCTTTTCTAGTCTCAGAGTTGCTTTTGAGCTTGACTTTTTCTTATTCCCAGAGTCTAATATATGTACATGGCTTTTGGCCTTTCTGATTACTTGGAATTGTTTTTGATGACATGTACTCATGACCTTCCACAATCTAACCAAGCTATAAAAAGGATGCAATTTAAGTATAACTGTAAAATGTCAGAACTTAGCAAAAAATATATCAATGGAAGCATAAGTCTTGAGTCTTAGCTATTCTTTAACTTAAAGATATTAAGTTCTCTTTATATCAATCTGGTCTGCTATTAACAATGTCAATACAACTTAGAACACTGGAATTCAAAATGAAATACATGCCTCTTTTACATTTAAAATCAAAATGCAAAGACTAATGGAAGTTTTATAGACATGGATAACTCAATGAATCCTCCCTAAAAATGAGGCACCTATATAAAATTATTATGCATCAATGACATGTTAAAATTGAGATGAAAAATATTACATCAAACAATTATTACAGAGGAAAATCATATAAAGTACTTCAGCAAATTCATTAATAATATTGGTATTTGGTAGCACCAACTGTTAATAGCATAGGTGATATAACTCCATATAAATAATAAAAGAAAGAGGACAAGGTAGCATACCCTTCAATCAATTTATTCAGTTCAGGAAGCAGCTTATTATCTCTTAACTCATTTATCTCTCTTGATATTACACTGATTGATGCAACAGCTACATTGATTTCTGAATGTAGAAGTTTGAAAGAAGCAAGAGCATGATCTATCTTATCTGACTCAGAACCTCTGTTATCCAATTCTTTTAGCCTCTCATACTTCCTATCATAGGAAATTCGAAGTTTTTCTTCAACCTGTCATTAAAATCAGTAAGGAAAAAAAAGTTCAACACCTAGTTATTAAACTATCAGAAAGAAAAAAGGCATATATGTGATAAATATAAGTACTTGCTTACAATGACTCCTCTATGAAGTTTCTTTTCCCACACATAAAGCTTCTCCAAAGTTGATGAAAGGTCACCCAAGGATGTATAAGCATGTTCTTGATTGTTTTTCATGTCAGCATTGGACAATAGCTTTGTTCTAGGAGCTGGTTGGTTCAACATGTATGAAGGGTAAAAACACTTACGTACTGAAGGGATTATCAACCCCAGGACACAAGAAGCAAAGGCTGCAAGGAAATAATGTAATCATAAATTCATAATCAAGTTCTTTCTCTTCCAATCTCAGCTCAAACCCTCAAACTACAATGTAAATCATGATAAAGTTCTCTCTCTAGTCTCTCCCATCTATTTGTTTTTTTTCCCTTCATATTTGGTTCAAGTCAAACTATATGTAAATTATGATCAAGTTCTTGTTCATTAATTCCATGAGTGATAATGAGTAAGGAACATATGGTCAACATATTTCATGAACACTTTCTACTCTTTCAGTAAAGCAATTTCTAATATTTCAACAAATGAAAACAATCTAATCCTAGTAATGTTGGGTTTATTGATCAATTCACAGGCAACAAAAGAGAAAATTGATTCATAACTATATGTATATAGCTTGTAAACACACCAAGACCAGAGATCCTACCTCTTAATTTGGTGCTTACAGAATGATGTGGTAGCTTGCCCACTTCAATAACTGATGAGAATTCTTTTCCACTATCATAAAGATATTTGAATTCATTCCTTATATCCAGAAATGCATCCTTAAGACTCATTCTGCAACTAGAAACTGGTGTAGTATCACTACTGGTTCCAAGAGATTCACATCCCTGAACTATTGTCTCACTCTCCAAGTTACCCTTGATCTTTTCCTCAGTGTTTTTTCCACAAACCTTATGCTCTTCACTTTTGGATGACAATGCATATTCATTTTTGGTTACCAATGCATCCTCATGAGCATTTAACTCTGTAACATTAGAAGAACCATTACCTGAGCCATGCTTCATCCCACTTTCCATTTCATTCTGATTTGAAACTAACACAGTTGAACCTTGTTCACTTACATCTTCTAAATCAGGAATCCCTTCTCTTTCCCTTACTTCTCTCTCATCCTGATCATGGTCATAAGGAACATCATAATTCATACTAAATGGATACAAGAAATCCCATGTAGAGACTTGAGGTGGGGGAGGTGGGGGAGGTGTAGGTAAGACAGTAGCACCATTGTTTTGCTCAGTTCCATGTTTTTGGGACTCTGCATCATAACTGGGAAGTACAGAAATTGGAAAAGCCTCAGCACCATAATGTACAAACCTGTCACTGTAGAGGGAAAAAGACATTGGAGCTCCAAAAATGTCCTGATGCACATGCTGAGGAAACCAATGACCCCTTTGTGGAGTTTCCATAATTTGACTATGTTTATGGTGTCCAAAATCTTCATGTGACATATGAAATTGAGTATTCTTCTGCTGATTGCTATAATGTGAATTGTTAGAGAAGAAATTAAAAAAAGGTGCATGATCAGTACTCTCAACTCTTGGTTTCTCTCTATTTTTCATGTTGTTTGTATCCAAATATTTACAAGTTTTCCATTCATCATGCACTTCAGGGCTATGATCATTATGAAGGTCTATTGGTTCTTCATCCTCCCAGTGAAAGTGGTGACATGATGAATCCAAATCAGAATCAGAATCAGAATCAGAGGAGGGTAATTCCAAGTGAGCACAACAATCATCAAGAATCAACAATTCTTGCTCCACATAATGGTTGAGGGCATTGTCTAACTCCAAAAGGGAATCCAAGTACACCAAAAAGGATGTAACAAAATTGTACCTACAATACTTAGCGGCTTTAATAATCTCCTTCCTCTCTTTACATAGAGTTACTAATGGTGATGCATGCAACTTTGAAACTCTGCCCATGTCGCCTAACAAAAACAACGAACAAAATTGAACCTTTAATCCTAAATTAAAATCAGACGCAAGTCACAAAACCTCTAAACATAAAGAAAAATAGGGTTTATGCGAGACAATCGCGTTTTGAGAAACAAATTACTATTAAGCGAAAAAAGGTAACAAATAATTAAAAAGGGAAAAGAAGCATGTATTGTATGGTATGTCACACAAAAATTATACTTTCAAATATCCATTGAGGTGTGAATGAGGGGTAGAGAAAAGAGAAAATATATATAAGAGGGAGAGAAACAGAAAAATATAGTGAGTCATGTGATGAAATTAAAATAACATGAGATCTTAAAATATAAGAGTTATATATTTATTATGTACCCAACCATTATCCACATTGATATAGTTGTTATCAAGGGAGTATTAAAGGTAACTTATCTTTATAGGATATCTAATAGAATCTAATCTTATATATATATATTTTGGTGACAAAAATATATATATGCTAATATTTATCTATCTATATATCTAACAATAATAATAATAATAATAATAATAATAATAATAATAATAATAATTATTATTATTATTATTATTATTATTATTATTATTATTATTATTATTATTATTATGAAACAATATTTTGCTTTCAAAATTTATTTTAAAATTTATGTCAAGTATGAATATCAAAATGGGTTGAACCTAACGGGTTAATTCGTTTAACCTACTACAAAGGGTTGGGTTGAGTCAATCTATTGTTGATTGGTTTTAAGAAAACATATACAATTAAAATTAAAGACTACAAATAATGTTTATTGGCATATTGTTTACTTATTACTCATTAGATTTAATTTGGATTGATATCAATAGAAAACTATGTTAAGCAATTTGACATTTTTATAGTTTTAAGTATCTTGTTTATTATTTTTATATTTTTTTTAATTTTCAATGGATTCAACAACTTTTTTTTTCCAAGTTTTAGCATTTTAAAAATTTATAGTACATAAAACGGGTTGGGTTAGGATTTTCAATTCAATTTAAAATGTGAATCAATCCAACCCTACCCATTTTTTATAGCTTGAGTACGGGCTAAGGATGTCAAAAAAACCCGCACCCGCGGATATACCCGTAATGAGCACCCGCATATTTATTAAATGGGTGGGGACGGATATTATATTACCCGCCCCGCGGGTACCCGCATACTCATTAAAACATATTTTTCTATTAAATATATTTGAATATTAAGATTTTTTATTATTTTATGATGAGATATAATTTATTTTATAATAATTTTTTATAATATTTTTAATATATTAACATGTAATGGTATTATATAATGATTGTTTATATATATAGTATGATATTATAATTTATTATATAATATCTCCTCTATTTTTTTTAATAAAATTTAAATTCTTAAACATTAATGGGTACCTGTGAATACCCGTGGATACCCATTACCCACATGGGTACACGTTAATTTTAACGGGTACCTATACGGGTAGATAGTACCCGCACCCGCCCCGTTGACATCCCTAGTACGGGCGGGTTGGATTGAGTTGGAGTGACCCATTTTTGACATTCCCGTCATCACGTGATTAGCGGCAGAACTTGACTAATTTTTTTGAGGGTCAAAATATTAATGTGATACACTCAAAATTTAAAGTCAAATAATCAAAATCATTTACATAAAAATAAGTGTAAATAAGTAATAAAAAATTTGTAGAACTGAGCTTCCAGAAGGAATTATAAAAATTACCAAATTATTTTTTAATAAAGTAAGTGATCCAATATTCTAAGAGAAATTAAAACTGCAAGTTTACAAAAAAAAACTATTATGAATTTATCTCTATTAATTATTTGTATTAGAATAAAACTTATTCCCCTACCATAAAAGATACAAATTTTATGAATCCTTTATATAAATTATATCTTCCAATAATCCAAATATTTATTTTAAAATAAAATTAATCACACTTTTTAATAATATTAACCAGAATCTCCAAAAAAATATGACTAAAAAAAGTATTTGATAAATAAGAAACTACAATCTTCTCCTAAAAATTTTAAAAGTATTTGATCCAACAAAAGAATTTTAATATTAAAAATTTCAAGTTTTAATGAGATTAATTTTAATAAATAGGAAACTACAATCTTAACATATATAGGAGGATAATCCCATTCTTGTAGGCAGTGTATGAAAGTCATCATCCAATGATATAAAAGAGAAAATACTAAAAATAATTGAGAGATAGAGAGTAAGGTGAGTGAGTGTCTCACTCTCCAAGATAATGTCTCAAGATTATATTATAGAGAGTTGATATTAGATTAAATCATTTTAATTAATATATATACAAAATAATAACATATAAAGATTAAGATACAGTACAATAAAAATATAGGAGAGGCTAATGTAAGGATACATATAACTAATATGAATCTCTAGTGTGAAAACAAGATGGCATATTTTATGTAAATCACCAGCGATTATGAAAATCAAAAGGTGCATCTGATCTTAATACACATTGAAACAAAGTGTGGGAGTCAATCCTTTTTTTTTTGTCGAAAGGAGGGGACAAAGCCCCACTACCCAAAAGCTATACTAGAACAATCAGCAAGCAAGAAATTACAAACAGAATTTGGAGGAAAGGGAACAATATGAAAAACCCAACGGTAGACTGTGACCTAAACCTGCAAGTTTATCAGCAACAAAGTTGCAAAGTGTAGGAGTCAATCTTAATACACATTAAACAGTCAATTTTATTTAGAAATAATTTTATACCTACCAAACATGAAAATTTATGTTTTTTTAATTTATTTAGGGGTCGTTCGGGTGGTTGTAAGTTTTCAGTTTTTAGTTTTTAAAACTTTTAAATCAAGTTTTTACAACTCAAATCAAATATTAAAAACTTATTTTTGTGGTTTTTAAAACAAATATTTTGAAA
The DNA here is from genome assembly GCA_026901365.1 of Sesbania bispinosa. Taxonomy (NCBI): domain Eukaryota; kingdom Viridiplantae; phylum Streptophyta; class Magnoliopsida; order Fabales; family Fabaceae; genus Sesbania; species Sesbania bispinosa. The sequence goes on from QLOH01000570.1 coordinate 634,980, forward strand.
ACGACAAAAAGTGGTTTTCAATTTTTGATTTTGAGTTGTAAAAACTTAATTCAAAATTTTTAAAAATCAAAACCTGAAAAATCACAATCACCCCGTACACCCCGGGTTTGAGGCCTTTGGTATTTGGAAGCCATGTTCAGCATCAATTGATTCGATTTGAGTGAAGTGGACCCATTGAAAAAAGTAAAGATCTCATAATATAGTGGATTGAATTAGTTTTAAATTTTTTAAAGAGTCAATTAATATTAAATAAAAGTAATTAAATTATAAAATAACAATAAAAATATTAAAGATTAAACATTAGACATTAAAACTTTTTTTATGCTTATACAAGACAATCTTAAATGTGTTTTGAAAAAAAAATATAAATCTAAATAACATGTTGCAACAAAATAAATAAATGAGATTTCTAAGTATTAAATTACTTGTTTATTTATATTGTGTTTTATTTTGTGATTTTATTAATATTATTTTTTTCTTTTACACATTTTTATTGGGGCTTATATTTATTAGATTAATATATATACAAAATTATATAAAAGGAGAACATGAGACATGAAAAACCAATTTAAAACTAGTTTAAAATTGATATATTTATAGAAATGTTAAAATGATATAAAATAATTAAATTATAAAAAATATTAATATGAGTAATTTTATAAATATATACTTATTCAAGTATAAATATATGATTATTTTTTATTTATTTTTTATTTATTTTATAAATAAAATTATATATGAGGAGGGTTATAATTACACCGGTGTAAGTTACATTAAGTGTTACACCGCTAATAATTACAAATCGAATATGATTTTTAGTAATCCAACCGTTGAATTATGTTTGTCCATCATCATTATTATATGTGGCAAATTTCGTAAAATTTTGACACTAATAACTTGATAATCAAATGGTTGGATTTTTCATATAATTTCAAATGTATATATAACGTTAATCTTGAGACATCTCAATGGCATATCAAATAATTTCGGATTAATGTAAAATTTTAAATGTATGATCTATATGATAGTAACTTTCAATCCAACGGTAGATTATTTAATACAATGATCCGTTAAAAAAATATTCAACGGTGTAACACTTGTGTAACTTACACCGGTATAATTATAACCTTCCTCATTATATATATATATATATGAGGAGGGTTATAATTACACCGGTGTAAGTTACACCAAGTATTACACCGCTAATAACTACAAATCGAATATGTTTTTTAGTAATCCAACCATTGAATTATGTTTGTTCATCATCAATATTATATGTGCCAAATTTCGTAAAATTTTGACACTAATAACTTGATAATCAAATAGTTGGATTTTTCATATATTTCAAATGTATATATAACGTTAATCTTTAGACATCTCAATGACATATCAAATATTTTCGGATTTATGTAAAATTTTATATGTATGATCTATATAATAGTAACTTTCAATCCAACGGTGGATTATTTAATATAATGATCCCTTAGAAAAATATTCAGCGGTGTAACACTTGGTGTAACTTACACCGGTATAATTATAACCCTCCTCTATATATATATATATATAAGTTTGGTTTGGATTAAATCGGTTTTTAATATAAAATTAAAAAATCAATCTAATCCAATAAAAAATTTAATTTTTACATTGGATTGAATTGGATATCCTCTTATGTAGTAGTTTGACTTATAGGGTATCATTATTTTGGTTGAATGTGTTGGGTCCTTTGTTTGCCCCAGCGCTATGACTTTTGTAAATATGTACAAATATGTATGTGTTGAAGTACCTTATACTCCCTTTTAATTTAATTTCTTTGAAAAAAAATTGGAATTGAACATCTCTATTAGTTATAGAAGACACGTAAAACTAAACACCCAAAATGTCATTTTTCCCAAAGGATTTAGACGACGAATCAATATATAACAAGATTTAAGACCCACATATATTGCGTAAACAAATAAATTAAGAAATATATGAGATTGTTTAGAGAATAAAAAGTGTGATATTAAGTGACATTATTAAAATAAATTAGAAATGAAATTTGTTCTTGAGTGATAATAAATTTGTAGTCAGGTATTACAAGTAAGAAAAAAGCATGTGTTTTATAAATTACGTTATCTTGCCTATGACATATTTTTTCATGTCAAAGTGTGAAATTGCTAGCACCCAATCACCCAATTAATCCGTGTTGATTACAATTTTGAAAAAAATAATAAAAATCTTAGAACATTGATTTTGTTTTATTGTGCTTTTTGCATTTTAGCAATTTTTATTTTGTTATTTTGAATACCATATTTCTTCTTTTCATCTTTTTTTCTAATTCAATTTAGATTTAATTAAACTTCCAACTTTCTAGTTTGGATTATATGTCATTTTGGTCTCTCAAATTTTTGTTCGAGTAAATTAAGAGTGCATTTGGAATAGTGTTAAAAACCACATTAAAAACGTAAAAGTTACTAATTATTGTGTTGATTTGTAACATGTTTGGTTTAGCGTTGAAACATTGTAAATTCACGTTTTCAACGCTAGAAAAAGTTACATTGCGGAATCCAAACTTGAGTTTGATTAGTTTTAACGTTAAACCAAACACACATTTGGAAGCGTGATAGAGCTGAAACGCTTTTCCAAATATATGTTTACTCTCTCTAGGTTTAAAATTAAGCAATTTTGATATCTCTCTTAATTATTCTCAATCTAAAACCCTCAATTTCTCATTTTCAATCAAAATAATTATAATTTTATGATAGATTTGAGATATGAAATGCTTTTAAAGATTCAAAATTAAAAAAAATAATTGAAATTGATCAAATGTGGAGGATTTTGTAGGATGTGGAATTAGGATTAGAAATGGTAAAAATTTTGGTTTTTTATTTTATTTTGCTTTATTTTAGGTGAAATTTGATATTTTGGTTTATGTTTTGAATTTAAGAATATTTAAAACCATTTAATCAATTCAATTTAGGAAAATTGTATGTGCTAGTTTAGATAGAATTTTTCAAAAGAACTTTTAGAAGAAGAAAATACAATAAATCAAGAAGGTAAAATGAATTCAACTTTCTCCATAAGTTGAAATTAGTCTCTGTAACTCAACTTCTCCAGAAGTTATTGATAAGTGCAAATTATATGATATATTCTGGCATTTTTACTGCACTTATCAAGGGTAAAATAGTAATTTATGCCCCAAAATCATCCCTTTTATTTATAAATGTAATAATTGTGTTTATTTAATTTGAATTAGATGCTATTTTAATAGAAAATCTATTAATTTTGCAGGTTTATGAGAAAGATTGGAATGAGGAAAGAAGATAACATCATTTGAGGATAGGATCTGCAGATTTGAAGTTTAAATGAGAACAAATAAAGATAAGATCAACTGCCATTTAAATAAGAATTCTGCGAATAACTTCCCAATTTAAATTCAAAGGCAAGATAAACACAGAATCAGATCAAAAAGAGGAAAACAAGGAAAGCCAATCAAACAAGGATAAGATCAGGAAGAGATCAAGCTAAAAAGAGAGAATCAAGAGAAGTTGGAATGAGAAATACGCTCCACCTGTGTTGAGCGCAGGTGAAGCGCAACCATCATAATTCCTCTCTGGATCCTGCGCTTCAAACGCGCTGAGCGCAGGAACGCGGATTTGATTTTAGATCTGTTTTCAAAACAGATTCCTTCCAGATTTAAGATAGCTTTCCTTCATCTATAAATAGGACCTTTTGTAAAGATCAAAGTAGCGTTTAGGAAGGAGATTAGAGAGACGGCAAAGGCAGAGCTAGGATTGAAGAAAAGTGTGACAATTTCTTCATTAGTCTGTATGGCTACCATGCGTAGCTACACTCTCCAATAGGGTTGAATGTAGTTGATTCAATCCCCAAGTGTATGTGAATTCTCTTTATTATTTATGAATCTCTATTTTATAATATTGGTGCTTTTATATTTTGCTTAATGCGTAGCTTCTGCACTTGTGCCGGAGTTATAGGTTGTTTTTATAAAATACATTGGTAAATGGTTTTATTAATTCAACAGAGAGTTTGGGGAGCCTATACTTAGGAAACTTAAATTCTGATTGGTAAAAGTACTCATAGTAATCGCTATAGGAATATAGGGGGAATCGATGATTGAAGAATTGGAATGTGACAACCTCTTCATAGTAGTCCCTGTAGGAATATACGGTGAATTGATAGTGTTAACGAACGGAAAAGTAGAGCAATCAAGCCGGGGTAATTTATCGCCTGGGAGAACCCGCATGGATTATCTTCGAGTGCTTTACGGCTGGTAACTCGGGGTAAAACAATATACTTTGGCTAGGATATTATAGAAATATATTCATAAATAATATTGGGGTTCACATACATAAGGGGTGCGATGATACGAAGTTCAATCCTGATCCAAGTAACGCTATCTTACCTTATATCTATTATCTCTTTACTTTATGCAAATTTACTTTCTGCACAACAAACCATCAAAATACTATTTCTTACTTGATAGTCCGGTCACTAGTAAATACGAAACGAACTGTTCCCTGTAGATACGATAAACTCATACTTACTATTATACTGCTAAAATTTTGGTACGCTTGCCAGAATCTCATAAAGTATAAAATTAGCGTTAATTTCATATAATTTTTATTACACTTATCAAAGATTAAATAGTAATTTATGCCGTAAAATATCCCCTTTTGTTAATATTTATAATAATTGTATTTATTTGACACAAATTTGAATATGATGCTATTTTAAATAGAAATTTTCTATTTTATGCAGAATTATAGCAGATTTGGGACAAGAGTGGAAAAGCATCAGAATGGAGGATATTGCAGATTCAGAAATTAAATAAATAAAAGAAAATTAGAGAATCCTGCAAAGAATCTTTTCAAATTCAAATACAAGCAGATAAATACAAAATAATTCAGATAAAGGGATAAAGGGAAAACCAGATAAGATCAGAAGGAGATCAAGAGGTTAGATCCACAAATCAAGGAAAACAGCAGCGGCCAGGCTTCATGTGCGCTAAGCGCACGTAGAGCGTGGACGGCCAGGCTTCATGTGCGCTAAGCGCACATGAAGCGCGTGTCCTGATTAATGAAGCCGCGCGCTGTGACGTCATTCAGTGAAGGGGAAGCTTCTGATTGGTCAAGCTTCACACCAGTGACGTTAATTAATGAAAAGGCAGCCTCTGATTGGATTAAACACTCACCAGTGACATCACAACCTCATCCCTTGAAGGTTTTCCAACTCTATAAATAGAGCCCTTTGCAAAGGTCACAAAGACACACGGTCCTCGAGACCATAAACACTGATACAGAGGGAGAGTAGTATAGGATTGGGAAAGGTGATAGATTTCTCAGTAGTTTGTAATGGCTACCATGAGTAGCTAAGCTCTCTAGTAGGATTTGATGTAGTAGATTCAATCCCCTTGTGTATAAGAATTCTCTTTTCTATTTTATTTATGATTCTATGCTTGTAATTTATCGGTATCTTTATGTTGTGTGTATCCGCGTGTGCGCCGGGATGGTAGGCTAGTGCTCTGGATACAAAAAGTAGAACTCCGGCTAGTATCAGAGGTAGGTGAGCATGGAGCTGTTCATGAAGCTTATTCTCGGATTGCTAAAGGTACTCGGGTTAGTCATATCGTAGCATAAGGATTGTATTCTAACGATCGGAGGTTCAGTGAGTGACACACCCCTCCGTAGGTGCCTTATGTGAAAGTATGGCTAATTCGATAGCGCTGATTGCAAAATACAGGGAATGTTCGGGGTCGCCAAACGCCACTTTGAATGCCTGTAGAGAATAGCTTTTGGCGTTTAATTATGATGTTATCGGGGAATTTGCGGGTATGATAATTACCAGGCATGCCTTATAATTATTGTAATTAAACAATGCTAAGGTAATTACAAGTACGATCATAAATAAGGGAAAAGGAATTTGAATACACAAGGGGGGAGATGAAACGAAATCAAATCCTAGTCCTAAATACTCATTCTCTCGTGTTATCTTTGTTTATTTTATTTCAAAATTCACCAACTCTCTTTACGAAAACGTTTTATTGAAAATACAATTACTTTAACTTTACAAGTTAAAACCGCTCTCTGTGGATACGATACTCTACTTACTCTAAAACTACTGGACTACTGGTAAACTTGCCAGGAAACCCATCAAGTTTTTGGCGCCGTTGCCGGGGAGCGGTGTCTCAATTTGTATAATTTCAGTGATTGAATTTTCAATTGTTTCAAAAATTTTCAAAAAGTGTATTTTAAATTTTAATTTTCATATTTCTTTTAATTTTTATTTATTTTCGTATTTTATTTTATTTTATTTTTTTAAAAAAAAAATTGATATTTGAAATTTGAAATTTATCTTATCATATCTTCAATACTTATCTTGTTTGAATTCTTTTAGAATTTAGGATAAGTAAATATTATATTTCAAATTCAAATTCTATCTTAGAATTTTAGGATTTTATTTTTTTATTATTATTTTCGTTTTATTTATTTATTTTATTATTTTTGAAAAAAAAAAATTAAGTCCACCTTCCTGAGCTAACAATTGTTTGAGATTCTTGAATAAGTACTTTTGACAGGTATCTCAAAATCAATTAATGGAAGGAACAAAATCCAGAAGGACTTTGGGAGATTATATCATGCCTAAGGGGATATTTCATCATCCAAGAAATGCTCACCCAATTTATACAAAAGCTGTGGAAATAGAAGGAGCACATCTTCAACTTGTTAAAGCTCAATAGTTCACAGGATTGGCACACGAGGATCCAAATAATCATCTTTTTACATTCCTGGAACTCGTTGAAACTATGGGTTTTGAAGAGAATGACAAAGAAGCTGCATGCTTAAGTCTATTTTCCTTTTCTCTTGCAGGAAAAGCCAAGGATTGGTTAATGTCACACCCCAGCCGAAGTCTGAACAATTGGAACGTGGTAGCAGAAAAATTTGCAAGAAGATTTTGTTGCAAGCCATGTTACATTCAAACCAAGGCACACACTTCTTCATTCAAGCAAGAATCAAAATATTTCTCTTATGCACCGATTCAAGATGATGTTTCACCCCATAAGCAGATCTTTGAAGATGAACTCAGGAGGTTGGAGCAGTCATTAGAAGCACTCAATAAGAAGATAGCCAACCTTTCTCAGCCACCGCAAACAGTTCACGCTTATCCTATCCAGTCATCACAATTAATTTGTGACTTTTGCGGAGGTAATCATCTCAACGGTGACTGCTCTTTTCCAGACATTCAAGAAGAAGAAGCACAAGAAGAGGAAGCTGAAGAAATAGAATCAGAAGAAGTTGATGAAGAAGATGAAGAAGAAGAATGTGAAGCAGAAAAAGAAGAGTTCATACATTCAGACAAAGACTCTTTTCAGCTATATTGTAAAAGGGAAGGACTATCAGTTGACCTCGTGCTAAAAGAAATACAGAATATATATTGGAAGTTTTCAGCAAATGCACCACTCAACGCTGAAGAGCAGTGCAGTGATATCAACGATAACCTGGCTGAAGAAAAGGAAAAAAAAGAAGGTGCATTAGAGGTAGAAGAGGAAGAAGGAGAGGATGAAACACAAAAGATGGTGCTTGAAGAAGAATTTGACTGTGAAAGGGAAAAAGAGAAAGGTGAACCTGAAACAGAGGAAAAAGGTGAACAGAGGGATGATGAATCAAAGCCCGAGGAAGGAAGGGAAGATATATCAAGACCAAAGACCGTGCCTTATCCAAGCAGTCCTGCAAAGGAAGATCAAGAAAGGTATGGTACAGGTAATAATCCTTCCAGACCTCCCAAAAGAAAGGCATGCAAGCACACTGATCAGAACAAGGCAAAGAGAAGGAAAGTCATGCTAAAATCAAACTCAGAGCCTAGAGTCAGATTGAAGATCAAGTGGTCAGGAGTGTTTCATATCAAGGACCCCTGCAAGGCAAAGAATTTGAGAGCAACCAATGGTGAATCATCAAGGTTTCAAGAGAAGAAGACCCATGCACCTGAGAGCAAGAAAATAAAGAAAAGAAGAGTCAAGCCAAGGGAGTCAGAGGCATGGTCTAATTCTAAAAAGAAGCCCAAATGGTTAAAGACTTTTCACACTACAGGTTGCTCCAAGGCAATGTTATGGGGAGGCTTATGTGCCAAAGAAAGGAAGGGTGCAGCTCACAAGCTCACCAAAAGATTTCAGTATCAGCCACCCTAACAGAGCAGGCGTCGAGCTATCAGACGTTAAACAAGCGCTTTCTGGGAGGCAACCCAGAGATTTTTAAAGTTTTTTTTTATTTTTGGTTTTATTATTTTCTTGTTTATTAATTAGGATTTTTCATTTTTTTTAGGATTTAGGAAATTTTCAAAATTAATTGGAATAAGTTTGTGGAAAATAAAATATTTTTTTATAGGAAGTAGCATAAAACGTGACTGAAAATTGCAAAAATCTAATTTTGTTTTCTACGCTTCATCTGCGGTAAGCGCATATTGCAATTTTAGTCACTGTTTTCTGCGCTTAAGCACAGGTGAAGCGCAGCAATACGAAAATTTAAAAATCTTCTATTTTCTCATGTACTGTTTCTATACTTCCTAAGCTTTCTTTTCACTTTTTCCACTAACAAACTTCAATCAATTTTGAAACTTTCAAATTTCATGCATTTTTTATTTTATTTTTTTTACCAATTAAAATCTTCATCTATTATGTTTTCTTTAGGATAGCAACTTTAAGATTATGAATATTATTATCTGCTATCTTTAATCTATGTGGAACATGAAGAACATTGTGCTTGATTGGAATACTCTTTGTTTTGTAAGTTATTAAATTGGAAAGTGTTATGCTCTATCTCTTTCAAAAAAATTTTAAACTATCACTTTCTATGGATTAATTGAAAACTTGCAAAATAAATGAGAATATTATGTTTTTAGGAAGGCATTACCAAGTGCAGTAAAATTTTTGTTGAAAATAATTCTTTATGCATGCAATTGGTTAATGATAGTCTTCCATGTTCTTCATGAATGGGTATAAGGCATCATTAAAATAAATGTGCAACTAATTGTTGTTATTTGACTTTTCAGATGCCTAGGAATAAATTGCTAGTCTTTCTCGTGGCTTTAGCTCACGAGGAGAAGGCATGGGGAAAAAGATCAGAAAATGTGATCCCATGAGATTCCCGAGTGCACAGGCTGCTGCAAGACCCATACTTAGGCATGTTGTTTGAAGAGTTCCGGATATTCTAGCAGTGGCCTGGGGACAGGCCTATTCTTCCAGGAGGGAGGTGAAGCAGCAGCAACTAGAAAATATGACAAGGACCCACAGGATACAAAGGATGAAGATTAACATTGGTGTTTTTCTTTCTTTTCTTTCTTTTATTTTCTATTTTCTTAATTTTTAGGACCCCTAATTAGGAATTTTTTATTTTTTTATTTTTAGGATTTTTAAAATTTTTAGGACTTAGGATTTAGGAAATAAAAAAAAGGAAAATTTTTGAAAAATCTCTGAAATTAGGCAGTTTAACTAACCAGATTAGAAAAAAAAAGGTCTTGTGATTAATCCCACAATCAATTAAGATTAGAATGCTTCACATGAGAATCAATCAGGGTAGTTAATTAAAACCAATAAATATTTTTCAAGGAATTTAGCCAAGTAACCGGTGAGTTGAAAGCCCAAACAGTAAATTGAGAGTTTTTCACCGCTGTTTGTCAATTTTTATTGGTTGAGTTTTTAGATCTTTTGCTATTTTTGGTAAATATGGAAATGAGAAAGGCAAAAATTTGTTTTTAATATATCTGCCCAAAGCCAAAAAGCCAACCTTGATACAATTTTTCCAATTTTTGAAGACCCGTTTTGAGCCTAAATTGTTTATTCTTGTTCACCCAAGCCAAAAGAAATATATATCCTGTCCCTCACACATTTGGGATAGAGAGCAAGGTGGCAAGTAGAAAAATAATGGGAAGAAAAGGTTGAAATTCCAAGGAGCAGGTATAGAAAAACAAAAAGAAAAAGAAGAGCACCCCCCTAAAATAAAAAAGAAAAAGTGAATAAACTGAATAAGTTGGGGGGAGTGCATCTTCAAACAAGGAAAGAGGCCTGCAAGGAAAAGAAATAAATCAAGAAAAAATGGTGGAAGAAGAGAAAATCAAAAGCAACATCCAAAGATGCTCTCTATTCTAGATGTTTATTGTTTATCCAAGAAAAACCATAAATTCTTGATAACCCAGCCTCATTACAACCTTGAAAAGACCTTTTGATCCATATCAACCATAAACAAGCTTAGGAACTAGAAACGACTATCAATATTAGTTGTTCAGCAGTAGTGAAAATATTGAGGGAAACAGTACCCGTAAGCATGAGTGAAGTTCCTTGGTATTTGTTTATTGCTTTAATTACTTCTCCTGAGAAAATTCAAATTGATGTTTGTGTTCGGATTTTGGTTGAACTATGGTAATATCACTTGATCTTAATTTTTCCTAAAATGAAAAGTGACTTCTGCCTAATAAAGAAATAATAAAAAAGTTTTCTTGTAATTGTTTTGAGAATCATTATCAAGGGTATTTTGAAAATTCTGACTGCAAAGAGTGTCTTGCTTGAGGACAAGCAAGAAAGTAAGTTGGGGGGTATTTGATAAGTATAAAATTAGCGTTAATTTCATATAATTTTTATTACACTTAGCAAAGATTAAATAGTAATTTATGCCCCAAAATATCCCTTTTTGTTAATATTTATAATAATTGTATTTATTTGACACAAATTTGAATATGATGCTATTTTAAATAGAAATTTGCTATTTTATGCAGAATTATAGCAGATTTGGGACAAGAGTGGAAAAAGCATCAGAATAAAGGATATTGCAGATTCAGAAATTAAATAAATAAAAGAAAATCAGAGAATCCTGCAAAGAATCTTTTCAAATTCAAATACAAGCAGATAAATACAAAATAATTTGGATAAAGGGATAAAGGAAAAACCAGATAAGATCAGAAGGAGATCAAGAGGTTAGATCCACAAATCAAGAAAAACAGCAGCGGGCAGGCTTCATGTGCGCTAAGCGCACGTAGAGCGCGGACGACCAGGCTTCATGTGCGTTAAGCGCACGTAGAGCGCGGACGACCAGGCTTCATGTGCGCTAAGCGCACATGAAGCGCGTGTCCTGATTAATGAAGCCGCGCGCTGTGATGTCATTCAGTGAAGGGGAAGCTTCTGATTGGTCAAGCTTCACACCAGTGACGTCAATTAATGAAAAGGCAGCCTCTGATTGGATTAAACACTCACCAGTGACATCACAACCTGATCCCTTGAAGGTTTTCCAACTCTATAAATAGAGCCCTTTGCAAAGGTCACAAAGACACACGGTCCTCGGGACCATAGACACTGATACAGAGGGAGAGTAGTATAGGATTGGGAAAGGTGACGGATTTCTCAGTAGTTTGTAATGGCTACCATGAGTAGCTAAGCTCTCTAGTAGGATTTGATGTAGTAGATTCAATCCCCTTGTGTATAAGAATTCTCTTTTCTATTTTATTTATGATTCTATGCTTGTAATTTATCGGTATCTTTATGTTGTGTGTATCCGCGCGTGCGCCGGGATGGTAGGCTAGTGCTCTGGATACAAAAAGTGGAACTCCGGCTAGTATCAGAGGTAGGTGAGCATGGAGCTATTCATGAAGCTTATTCTCGGATTGCTAAAGGTACTCGGGTTAGTCATATCGTAGCATAAGGATTGTATTCTAACGATCGGAGGTTCAGTGAGTGACACACCCCTCCGTAGGTGCCTTATGTGAAAGTATGGCTAATTCGATAGCGCTGATTGCAAAATACAGGGAATGTTCGGGGTTGCCAAACGCCACTTTGAATGCCTGTAGAGAATAGCTTTTGGCGTTTAATTATGATGTTATAGGGGAATTTGCAGGTACGATAATTACCAGGCATGCCTTATAATTATTGTAATTAAACAATGCTAAGGTAATTACAAGTACGATCATAAATAAGGGAAAAGGAGTTTGAATACACAAGGGGGGAGATGAAACGAAATCAAATCCTAGTCCTAAATACTCATTCTCTCGTGTTATCTTTGTTTATTTTATTTCAAAATTCACCAACTCTCTTTACGAAAACGTTTTATTGAAAATACAATTACTTTAACTTTACAAGTTAAAAACCGCTCCCTGTGGATACGATACTCTACTTACTCTAAAACTACTGGACTACTGGTAAACTTGCCAGGAAACCCATCACTGGGGAATGGTGTATCAATTCGTATAGACTTGGGAGGTCTAACTATTAAGTTGTATATACTCTATCTTAGGATTAGATTTTTATTTTTATTTTTAGGAAACTTTTTAGGAAAATTTCTTATTTTATTATTAAAATTCTCTTCCACACTTACCCTTTTCAAGTTTTCTTGTTTATGCCTTTGAGAGGCCAGGTGTACCCAAATCAGTTACAATTTGATCCATAAATAGAAAGGACATCAAGGAGGAACAGAAGTAGAAACAGGAGAAGGAGAACAAGGAGACTTGAGGAAGAACCCCAAAATATGGCAGAAGAACAAATACCAAGAAGAAGGACCTTAGGAGAATATGTCATGCATCAAGGACCTCGCCATTTTTCAAGCATTGTCTTACCAACAACTGCGAAGTCCTTGGAGTTGAAGGCTGCTCACCTTAACCTTATCAGTGCCCATCAATTTGCAGGATTGGATCATGAGGATCCAAATACACATCTCTCAAACTTTTATGAATTAAATGACACTATGGGTTTTGAGGAAGGTGGTTTAGAGTCTGTATACTTACGCTTATTTCTTTTTTCATTGATAGGTAAAGCTAAGGAGTGGCTAAAGTCGCATCCAAACCAAAGTCTAAACAACTGGGATGTGGTTGAAGAAAATTTTTGACAAGATTTTTCCCACCATGAAAACACATACAAGACAAGACATACATCTCCACATTCAGGCAAGGAATAGATGAACCACTATGTGAAACCTGGGAAAAATACAAATCTTTGTTGCGCAAATGTCCCAATCATGGCTATGGTGACATTGCTCAACTCAACATTTTCTGTAAGGGACTCAAGTCTGATTCCAAATCTTTCATAGATGCTGCAGCAGGAGGAACTATCTTATCCGTGGATGCAGAGCGAGCGATCTCAATCAATGACAACTTTGCTCAGAATGATCAGCAAGCTCAGTGTGGATGACATCCAACTCAAGTACAGAAGAAAGGAGTGTTGGAACTTAACAATAGTGATGCTATTCTAGCGGAAAAAAAACTTATTAAAAGACAGATAGAGGCACTCATAGAACGGTTGAAAGCATTTCCTCAACAGTTAAAAGTTGTCCAATCCCAACCTATTCAAGCTCAACCTTTGATCTGTGACTTTTGCGGAGGCGACCATCCCAATGGTCAATGCTCTTACCAAGAAAACCAAGCCGAACAAGTCAATTTCATGGGTAACAAAGGGAGGCAAGGAAATTTCTCCAACAATAACAATCAGTACTCACAAGGATGGAGAAATAACCAGAACAACTCTGGATGGGGGCAGAATGGAGGGAACAGACAAACACCTTATCAGGCAGCAGCAACCATCAACGTATGACAGATTGAACAGGTTGGAAGAGAAGATTGATGCATTTATACAAGGATTCGATGGATTCAGAAAGAACACAGAAGCATCAATTAAAGCATTGGAAAGTCAAGTGGGCCAATTAGCAAATGAGATGGCAGAACACAAGAATGGCCACTTTGCAACAAACACTCAGACAAATCCAAAGGAGCACTGCAACTTGATTGCTACTGATGGCAACAGTACATAAGAAAGTGATGTAGAAGGAAACGTCACATTTGAAGAGCTAGTGCCCACAGAAGAGATTTTCGAGAAGAGTGTTCAACAAGAGAGAGAACCAGAAGAGGTTTACACCACAGGCAAGTCACTTGACCCAGGTAAGTTCATTGTACCTCTTTCTATTGATAATCAACCAGCTACATATGCTTTATTGGATCTTAGGGCGAGCATCAATTTGATGTCTCTATCATATTTTAACAAGCTGGGAATTTTGAAGGTCAAGCCTGCCGACGTGAAGTTACAACTTGCAAATAAGTCCACTCAAAACCCATATGGGAAGATTGAAGACTTACCAATTAAAGTGGACAAGTTTGTATATTTTGTTGACTTTTACATTGCAGAGACAGAAGAGGAGGATACTGACGTCCCCTTAATTTTGGGAAGACCCTTCATGAAAGCTGGCAAGGCAATAGTGTATGTTGATCGGGGAAAATACCAATTAAGTTCTAAAGATGAGAGCATTGTGTTTCACATTGACAGAGGAATCCCCAAAGTACAGAAAACTCCAGAAAAATTAAAAATGGATCCTACTGATGGGATCTATAAATTTAAATCCAAATCTCAGCTACCAAAGATAAGAAAGAAAGAAGCTCCTCCAGACATTGTGGAGCAAAAGAAGAAAAGGTTTCTCGATTTCTGAGGAAACCAAGAATGAGAGTAAAGCAGCCAGAGTCAATCATGGAGTTCACATTTAAAAAGAGAAAAAGAGCAGCATCAGAGGAAGAAATGAGTGAAGACAGTGATGATGAAAAACTAAGAAATTGGCATGGAGGATGGGAACTAAAAGGAAGAACTGGAACAGAGTCAACCATCATCCTCCAATTGAGGCCACCATAAGTTTCTAAGTAACCAGGCGTCGAGCTATCAGACGTTAAACAAGCGCTTCCTGGGAGGCAACCCAACATTTTTGTTTTAATTTTTCTTTGATTTGTTGTTTTGTTTTTAATTTTTAGAGTCAATGCCAGTGTAAAATAAGAAATTGTTAGGATTGGATTGATTTTAATGAGTAAAGGATGAGAAACAAATTGAAGTTAGGAAGCGGTAGAAAACAGAAAATAGAATTTCAAATCTGTTTTCTGCGCTTCACCTTCGCTTAGCGCAGGTGAAGCGCAGATTTGATGATTTGTCTCTGTTTTCTGCGCTTTACTTACGCTAAGTGAAGGTAAAGCGCAGAAATATAAAATTTACTCTTTGTTTCCTACGCTTCACCTACGTTGAGCGTAGGTGAAGCGCAGCGGGTCGCTTCAGATTCTATGAAGCACGTGCTGCACTTTCGCTGAGCGAAAGTGCAGCGCAAACGCGCGCTGCAACTTATATTTGAATTTTGGAGCGAGGGAAGGTCATTTCAACCTTCCCTCAACTCCTAAACTCCCATTTTCTCTGAGTTTCATCCTTTCCGCTGACCTTTTCACTTCCATATCCACTTCTTTTCAGTTTCTGAGGCTACACCAGGTATATCTTTATAGTTTTAGTTAGTTTGCACCGATTAAAATTTTCAGTTTTTCATTTATATGAGCAAAACCTTAGGATAGGAAACTTAGGCTCTTAGGACCTTTTAAATTAGGAAAATTTGTCAGTAGAGTCTTTGTTTAGTATGTCTGTTACTGTGGTATGCTTAGCAGTGCATTTTGATATGTTTAGGTGGTAGTCTTTGAAGTGCTCAATGAATTCTTGCAAGTTGTTCTGTTTGGTGCATGTATGATCATTTTGTCCCATATTTTTGCATGACCATGCATGAATGATTGTGCTTTATTACATGTTGCTGATAACATGATTTTTTAGCTTAATTTTTGTTACCATTTTTATGCCCCATTTTAAAATTAATTAGGACTGCTTTAATTGATCACTTTAGCATGTTCTTAATAAATTAATTAATTGGCATTTGGTAACTTAAAAATCAAGATATTATGCAAGTGCTTGATTAGATGATTGCTCTGATTTTTTAATTAAATTGGCCACTTATTTCATTAATTGTGAGTACTCTATTATTTGCTTAAAAATGATCTTGGTTTGATTTTGGTTTGCATATGGCTCGCACAAAGGTAGTTAAGGGAACCAGCACCTCTAGCAGAGGCAAGGGGGCGCCAAGAGAAACAAAGAGGCACCACCTCCAGAGTTTGATGCCTCCAGATTCAAAGACCTCAAGGCTTTTGAGGCTTACAGTTCACTGATGAACTGTAACTTTATTAAGGAGAGGCCAGTCGCTCTACAGCCTGGCGAGTTTGATATATTTCTGGACGAGATCATTCGGAGGAGGTGGAGACAGGTTGCTGAGCTATCCAGATATTTCGACCCTGAGATCGTCAGAGAGTTCTACGCCAATGCCATTGGAGACCATGGCATTGACACTAGACGTCAGTCATATGTTAGGGGGCAGGTTGTTTTCATATGGTCGCGATGCGATCAATGCATTGATTGGATACCCATCCCCTGAGGATCGGGGTATGATGGCCTGTCAGTATCACGCGCTGATGCGTGAGGTGGGCATTCGTGGCAATGACCCACTAGTCACTAGGACTGCAGAGTACAAATGTCTGCAGGGGAGGACCTTTGAGAGGAACGCCTACAGAGAGGCTGCTAGGATTTACGGGAAGGACATGAAGGACGTCGCGAGGATGTGGACAGAGTTGGTGTTGGCCAACATCCACCCCATAGGTCATGTATCGGATGTCATCATGCCTGTTGCACATATACTCTACAGCATCCTGGTTGGGCTGGATGTTGATATAGCCAGAGTGATATCTCAGAAGATATCAGATTTTGTATCCTCCGTAAGACGACGGAGCCCCCAATCTAGGATCAACTTAGGCTTCCCATCACTTATCACATCTCTCTGTAAGTCTAGGGGTGTTGAGGTGTTCCGTTCAGTACGCATCTTGAACCCCATGCATAGTGGGTATATAGAGGCCAACTGTATTCCTGAGGAGGAATGAGCAGCAATAGCAGCCACAGGCACCGGCACCACCACCAGCAGCAGCAGACATGCAGCCTCCAGTCTAGGCTCAGCAGATCATTGCCCATAACACACATATTCCGGCCCAGATGTCCACTCTCCACCGAGCAGCAGTACATTTTCAGGATATGCATTATCAGGCTCGCTCGGACCCTTACCCAGGCATGCACCCTGATCAATTTAGAGCTTATTTACAGTGGCCTAGGGACAAGCCTATTCCTCCGAGAGATGGTGGAGCAGCTGGAGATCGAGCAGCTGATCAAATGGACCAGGAGGACTGATTTATTTAATTTGGTGCTTTTCTTTCCTTTTCTTTTTCTTTTCATTTTTCTTTTTATTTTCTTTTGATTATTCTGGATATGTACTGTATATATACTCCACTGATACATCATATTGTTATGCAGTGCATTTTCAGCATTTTCTTTATTTTTCTTTTTATTTTTAGGATTTTAAATTTTTTAGGATTTAAGGAATTAGGATTTAAAGGAAAATTTTTCAAAATTCTCTAAAATTAGGCAGTTTTAACTAACCAGATTAGGAAAGAAGAAAGGGTTTGTGATTAATTTCATAATCAGTTAGGATTAGTATATTTCACAGGAGAACCTATCAGGGTAGTTAATTAAAACCAATAAGTGCTTTATCGAGGAATTTAGCCAAAAAGCCGGTGAGTTGTGAGTCCAAACACTTAAATTGAGAGTTTTCATCACCGCTGCTTGTCAATTGTTATTGATTGAGTTTGTGGATTTTACTCTATTCATGGGAAATGTGGAAGTGACAAAGGCAATTTTTGTTTTTACATTATTTGCTCAGTGCCAAAAAGCCAACCCTTGATTGAATTTTTCCAAATTTTTTGGTAACCCATTTGAGCTTGAATGTTTCTTCTTATGCACCCCGGCCATAATTGAGATCTATATCTTGTCCCTTACACACTTGGGATAGAGAGCAAGGTGCATCTTGATATAATGGGAAGAAAAGGTTGGTAATTTGAAAGTCAAAGAAATACAAAGAACAGGCACAAGAAAGCAAAAAGAGGATCACCCTCTCAAAAATCAAAAAGAAAAAGTGCATGAATTGAATAAGTTGGGGGGAGTGCATCCTCAAACAAAGAAGAGGCCAGCTGAATGAAACAAATCAAGAATGAGATGGAGAATGGAGAGAAGTTCCAAGTTCAAGAAAATCAAAAGATGCTCTCTATTCTAAGTGTTCTTTGCTTATCCAGAAAAACCATGATTTCTTCATAACTCAGCCTCATTACAACAAAGAAAAGACCTTTTGATCCATATTGACCATGTGCATGTTTAGAAGTTAGAAACGACTATCAATTCTAGTTGTTCAACTGTGGTGGGAAAAATTGAGGAAAACACTTACCCGTGAGCATGAGAGAATTCGTTGATTTATCATTTATTGCTTTAATTGCTATTTCTCAGAAAGTTTGACTGAATTGTTGTATCTTATTCTAATTGAGCATGGGTAACATCTCTTAATTATGATTTTTTCTGATATTTGGAAAGTGATTTCTGCCTAACAAAGAGATGATGAAAATTTGTCCTTATTTTTTAGAATTATACAAGGGAGTGAATTAATTTCTGATTGCAAAGAGGTCCTCTTGCTTGAGGACAAGCAAGAAGTTAAGTTGGGGGGTATTTGATAAGTGCAAATTATATGATATATTCTTGCATTTTTACTGCACTTATCAAGGGTGAAATAGTAATTTATGCCCCAAAATCATCCCTTTTTATTTATAATTGTAATAATTATGTTTATTTAATTTGAATTTGATGCTAGTTTAATAGAAAATCTGTTAATTTTGCAGGTTTATGAGAAATATTTGAATGAGGAAAGAAGATAGCATCATTTGAGGATAGGATCTGCAGATTTGAAGTTTAAATGAGAACAAATAAAGATAAGATCAACTGCTATTTAAACAAGGATTCTTCGGTTAACTTCCCAATTTAAATTCAAAGGCGAGATAAACAACAAATCAAATCAAAAAGAGGGAAACAAGGAAAACCAATCAAACAAGGATAAGATCAGAAAGAGATCAAGCTAAAAGAGAGAGAATGAAGAGAAGTTGGAACGAGAAATACACTCCACCTGCGCTCAGCGCATGTGAAGCGCAGGAACGCGGATTTGTTTTTAGATATGTTTTCAAAACAGATTCCTTCTAGATTTAAGATAGTTTTCCTTCATCTATAAATAGGAACTTTTGTAAAGATCAAAGTAGCGTTTAGGAAGGAGATTAGAGAGACGACAAAGGCAGAGCTAGGATTGAAGAAAAGCGTGACAGTTTCTTCATTGGTCTGTATGGCTACCATGTGTAGCTAAACTCTCCAATAGGGTTGAATGTAGTCGATTCAATCCCCAAGTGTATGTGAATTCTCTTTATTATTTATGAATCTCTATTCTATAATATTGGTGCTTTTATACTTTGCTTAATGCGTAGCTTTCGCACTTGTGCCGGAGTTATAGGTTTTTTTTATAAAATACATTGGTAAATGGTTTTATTAATTCAACAGCGAGTTTGGGGGAGCCGATACTTAGGAAACTTAAATTCTGATTGGTAAAAGTACTCATAGTAATCGCTATAGGAATATAGGGGGAATCGATGATTGAAGAATTGGAATGTGACAACCTCTTCATAGTGGTCCCTATAGGAATATACAGTAAATTGATAGTGTTAACGAACAGAAAAGTAGAGCAATCAAGCTGAGGTAATTTGTCGCCTGGGAGAACCCGCATGGATTATCTTTGAGTGGTTTACTGCTGGTAACTCATGTGGTAAAACAATATAGTTTGTCTAGGATATTATATAAATATATTCATAAATATTATTGGGGTTCACATGCATAAGGGTGCGATGATACGAAGTTCAATCCTGATCCAAGTAACGTTGTCTTACCTTATCTCTATTATCTCTTTACTTTATGCAAATTTACTTTCTGCACAACAAACCATCAAAATACTGATTCTTACTTGATAGTCTGATCACTAGTAAATACGAAGTGAACTGTTCCCTGTGGATACGATAAACTCATACTTATATTATACTGCTGAATTTTGGTACGCTTGCCAGAATCTCATCAGTTGTCATTTAATTTATCAATAAATAACTAATTTTAACTTATGAAAGAAGTTGTATTCATTTTACCCTCTTGCTTCATTCTAGTTTTTCTCTTAAAAGTTTTTCAATAAAAGTTTATTCCAAAATGGCTCATAGTAGAAGCTAAGAATTTAAGGATTTTGAGTAGAAGACAATTGATGGATGAACCAAAATTGTTTAATTTTGAAAGTGTTCCAGTATGTATTTCAAATAACAAACATCAATATTATAAGGGGTTAATAATCTTTAAGTGAGAAATAATGGAAGATAAGTAATAAGAGAAAAAGAGCAGGATTTGTATGCTTCAAACGTGTAAGACGAAGAAAGTGGCTGAGAGACTTTGACTCTTGTGGTGTAGTGATGAACATAGGCCACTATGGTTCTTCACTAGTGTTTTTGAATTTGTCCTTGAAATTATACCAGTTATTTATGGGAACTCAAATAGGACAAAGAAATTGTTGCTAATAGTGACATTAAGGAACATGGGCGACAAAAGTAGGACGGTGACAGACTGTCGCCCTGTCAGTCAAGAAAAAGAGTCTTGGAGGCCAAGTAGGTTGTTGGTTTATGTGCAATCTGGTCAATGGTGTATTAGACAAGTTAGAGTGGGACGCCAAAACGATAATAGCGTAATAAAGTTAGAAGTATCAAAGTTAAGGCGTCATGACTGGTGTATTTCAAGGCGTTCTTCAGTTACAAGCGTACTCTATTATAGGCGTCTTTGCCCTTCAGTCATAAGATTATCCCCTTTATGTAGTAACCATAATGTCTCCCACTCCAAGGCCTAACACGCCTTGGGGAGTATTTCCCTTCCAAAGCATACCAAGTCACTTAACAATCAAAGTTCCCGCATCCAGGACACATTCTTATTGGTCACGGGCGTCATCCCGTTCGCCCTGGTCTAGTAGTTGAGACAAAAGTAACATGATTTGGGTCTAATTTGAAACTTGATCCAGAACAAAAAGTAACATGATTGGCTCGAAAAATACTTGAGCAACCCAAAATTATAATTTATTTTGACCTTGTTTTATTAGTCTATTAATTAAAGCATTTAAGTTCTTGTCTTTTTAATTATTTAAACATTAAAAAGGAAGTCAATGAGCATTGTACTTGTTACTAACAAGCAACATCATTTATCATTAGAGAAGCAAGTTTTACACATCAAAACGAAATAAATTAGAAATATTAATGAAGGTAGAAATGAGAAAGGGGCAAGCCCTACTGTCTAGTGGCTTGTTAATGGAAATGGGCTCTTGCTCTTACTCTTGGGGTTAAAGAAAACCACTTGGGTTGGGTTGGCACAAACAAAGTAAAAGGGCCCTTACTTTTTCCACCCCCACCATTTTTCATCCCAAACTACCCCTTTCCCCCTCCCCTCCCCCCCCTTATCCGCTCCCCTCCCCATTCCATCCCCTCCACCCCTCCCTCCTTCTATTCGCTCCAACTCCCCCCTCCCCCCCCCTCCCCATCCCACTCCCTCTCCTTCCCCTCCCCCCCCTCCCCCTTCCCACTCCCCTTACCCGCTCCCCTCCTCCTCCCTTCACTGTTTTAATATTTTTTATTTCCCACAGTTATCGGTGAATCAATTCTGGACAACTGTGTCCTAAGTGATTTTTATGGGAATGATTCCCGGACAACTGTGTCTGCAAGTCATTATTTTTAAAAAAAATGACGTCCGTACACAGTTGTCTGGGAATTAATTCCGGACAACTGTGTTCGTAAGTCATTTTTAAAAAATTGATCTACGGATTGTCCGTGATTTGTTACGAACAAGGTTGTCTGGAAACTATTCCCGGACATCCTTGTCCGTAAGCCAATTAATTCAAGGGCAGTTTTGAGTTTTTCAACTTTTTTTAAAAAAAAGGGGGAATAGCAAAAACCCCGGTGAAAAAGTAAAGGCCAAGTACAGGGCGAAAATTAGAGAGCAAAGGGGATAAATGGGGCATTCAGATAAATGAAAAAAAAAGGAATTCTTATAGAGGAAGGAAATGGGCAAAATTCAAGAAGGAATTGGATAGGTAACCAAGTGAAGGAAATGAAATATTTTTAAATTTGGAAGTACATTTCTACCAAAAATAAAACATAAATTTGGAAGTACATCAGGTAAAACTGTTTCTAAAAATATGTGATGCTTAATATGTGAACCAAGTATTGTCACTTTTCTTCACCATACACAATACAATTTCACTCATTCAATCCATGTTTTGTGAATTAGAATCAGTAGCTATGACAGCTATTGTGGCTTCCGCTCTCCTCCTCACCATTATCTCACCCTTAATTCTTGTCGCATTGTCATTTATGGACCAACACATCGCCCCCTCATTGCATCATCCTATTTCGCCGCCAAAGAGTTGTGGCTCAGTTGGTAACGCAGGTTGAAATTGTGGAAGAACTCCGAGTTCGATCTCCATTAAACACATTTTTCAGGAGAAGTGAGGAGTCATAACTGTGACTAAACCCGGAACAGGATTGCCCTTGGTAATAAGGGATACTTGTGGTTTACAAAAAAACTATCTTGCCAACCACCATTAGTGACGTAGGGCGTGTTTGAATTGAGTAATCTCGAAGGAAAAAAAGGAAAGAAAGACTATTTGTAGTTTTTAAATTAAAAAGATTCATAAAAATAAATAAAAGAATATAACATTAAATTTATGTCAATCTATCATTTATTTTTTATTTTAAAAGATTGTTAAAATAGAGAATAATAATATTAATTACAATAAAAATTGTCCTTCTCTTTCTCTAAAATCACGTCCTTAGTAACACAAGCTATTGTCAAGCCGTGGCTACCGAATGCAGACCTTGCTCCTTTGGCTATGCTTTTCAATATTTCCTTCTCCCATTGCCATCACTTTTGTTATGGTCAAATTGCACCATCGTTCTCTTGTGGATGGAAAAAATCTCCGCTGGGAGAGCTAGCCCCATTATGATGTGAATGTTACCCGGCTCGAACAGGATTACCTCCCATAGAGAATACATGTGGTTAAAACCAAAAAATTGCACCATCATTCATGAGAGCTTCTCCCGTGGTGCATTCATATTTTCATCATTTAACAAGTCCAATTTTCCGATAATACTTCTCCATTTATTTATTTTATTATCTATCCTCAATTGTGGTGTATTGATTAATTTGATAATTAACATAGGTATATAATTGAGAAAAGTGTGATTGATATTGCTTTGAACTTATAAGTAGAAAAATAATTAGAAATAAATTTTATTTTACTAAAGAAGACATCTATAACTATATACAATTGGAACCCTATTAGAAGGAAAGTTTTGACAAGTGTTGGCTTCTCCTTCACTACCTTCTTTAATACTCTTCTATCCACTTTCTATTTAAGGAAAAATTAATTTTTTTAATATTAATTTATTTTAACATTAAATTATTATTTCTTTTTAATTAATTTATTTGAATTATTTTTATTAGTGGGTTCTCTTATTCATGGTTAGTGGTGTGCATTGGTTTTTGTTTTTCTTTATTTACCTCCTGTCATCATTTATTAAGTCTCCATTTACCAATGTTAAAATTCAAATTTCAAATGTGGCATCTCCACATTTTAATCACGTTTTAATTTATGAATTTGAATTTTGAAATGTTTGCATTAATATCATGCTCCATATTCCCGTGTTTGTGTCTCTTCATTGGTTCCACTAAGCAGAGAATCCCATTTTAAATATAACTCTAAGGATGACACTGAATGATATCTCATTGCGTCTGCACTCCCCCTTCCTTTCACTTCGTTGCTTCCCTCCTCTCCCTTTTTTTTCATCCCTACACGTGCACACGGCTCTGGGAGCGGCTCCCCATCTACAACTCCTTTATCCGCTGCTTGCATATTGTGTAAGCCTAGCTCAGACAAGGGTGTTCGTAGCCGTTCTCCTTCTCCGTTGTCACTGCCACCACATTTTCTTCTCCTTCTCTTTCTCGACAATGAGGAGGCAGCGAGGAAGGGCCCTATGTTGTGCAATGATGCTGGCGGGCCGAAATCTCATGGCGACAGGCAGCCAGGCACGAAGCCTCACGGTAGGAGAAAAGGGAAGATGGTTTTAGAGATGATAGATGAAAGGAAAGGGAAGCTCAAATGATTAGGCTTCAAACAAAAAGGAGAACCATTTTTTGTCATTTACTTGAACATAGATAGTTAGCTTTTCTTTAAACGATATCTGTGTTTTTTTAATTCATGAATTTTTTTTATAATTTTCCTGAGCATTTGATTTAGGGATTTGTTTTTCATTTAACACCTTATTTAAGGTTGCAAAAAATTGCACGCACCCACCTCACATGATGGTTCTGCACAAATTTTTGGAGGCGGTGCTACCTGCTGATTGTGAGACTGTGAGTTTTGAAATAAATTGGTTGTTTTTGGATGGGTGTTCCTCTGCAAAGGATGGGCACCCACCATCGAAGCGGAGGAGGAGTTTGACATGGACTCTGAGATCAACCGCCGCATCTTAGCCATCACCAAGTACATCAACTATGGTGTTTTGCAGAGGAACATTGTCCCTTGCTCTCGCTGTGGCGCCTCCTACTACAATTGCCAGCTTCGGGCACAGGCCAACCCTTACAGTCGTGCTTGCAGTGCCATTACGAGGTCCAGGAGCTAAATGTTTATCATCAAGGAAGGTAAAGGTTTTCTAACCCCCCTGTTACAAATCGTTATTTTGAGTAATGTAATGGATTCGAGAATTTTTTAAATGTTTAAAAACGCTAACCTTATCATCTTCCTGATTTGCATGTGTGTACGCCCAGTCATAGGACCTTTCTAAAGCGAAGATCATCTCTAAAACCGATTTGAAGACCGCTTCTATTCTGAGTATGAATAATCTGAATTAATGCGTAGTATTTTGAATAATCTGAATAGTATAAGAAATCTGTTTTGATTTACAAATAATCTGATTTGCATGTCTCTGTTTCTATGCTTACAATTTTAAGTGTTTTGAGAAATCTGTTTTTTTATATATGGATAGTAGTTTACAAAAATTCATATTAAATCAAAGGCAAATTGTAGTTTTTAATAGAATTAAACTGAATTAATGCATATTATTTTGAATAATCTGAATAGTATCAGACATCTGTTTTGATTTACAAATATTCTTTGATTTAATCTGTTTTGATTTAATTTCCTAAATTGTCTTTTATTTAATTTTTCAGTCTCAATAATCTGATTTGCATGTCTCTCTTTCTATGCTTACAATTTTTAAGTGTTATGAGAACTCTGTTTAATATATGCATAGTAGTTTACAAAAATTCATATTAAATCAAAGAGAAATTGTAATTTTTAATAGAATTAATCTGAATTAATGCATAGTATTTTGAATAATCTGTATGAGAAATCTGTTTTGATTTACAAATATTGTCTTTGATTTAATCAATTTTGATTTAATTTACAAATAGTTGCTTTTTAAATAAAAAAGAGATTGGATGAGATTCTTATACGTGAAATTTGTTAAGACCCAATAGGATTTATTTTGATTGGAAAAAATATTTGAACGGTATATTATTCTCATAATTCTCTCTTTATTACGATTGATTTTTGCTTCGTTGTGCATTTCAGATTTAATTCTAAAAGATTGATAATGTCAAAACTTATTTTCAATTTGCTATAAATTAGTATGATTATTGTGATCCATAATATAATTTTTATTTCTAATATAATATAATTTGAGTAAATCTAATTATATTATTCTTGCCTCTTTCTATATTTGAAGTCTTTTACACAATCAACTGGTCATACAAATAAATGTTGAAAATCTCTTACTTCTTGAACCACTTTTGCTTATACAAATTTGAGTAAATCTAATTGGATTTTATGATTGGAAAAATATTTGGACAGTATTGGTAGTCTCATAATTTTCTCTTTATTATTGATTTTTGCTTAGATTATCTGTTGGTTAGATTATTCTCTTTAATGTTAGTTTTTTTCTACTATTGTTGATTTTTCCATGGTTGCTTGGTACAGTTTCCCTTTGAGCATCAAGGCATCTGCTCCCAACGTAGGTTCCTATTTCGGTAACTATGTGTTCCTTTTTTCATTAATGATTCTTATTGCTATGTTTATATTAACATTAAACCTGAAATTATATAAAGATTTTTACTTTTGGTGTTTTTAGGGTTCTCTGCCTTTTTATAATTCTGTGAGTGAATTATTATTTCAGGGCTCTGAGTTTGTTTAGGTTCTTAGAATTTAGTGGTTAAGGTTCTAAAGTTTTGCTCTGTTTTACCCTCATGCTAAATTATACTATTGCTTTGTTTAGGTTCTCAGAATTTAGTGGTTAGGGTTCTATAGCAGACTAAAAACTTTGCATTTCTTGAGAAATTCCTGTACAGTACGTAAACTTCAATCATACTATGGCTTTGTTTTTTGGAGATTGTGGGATAGTGGCAGATATTTCTTATATAAGGAAATTTTGTACAAGACACAACTGGCAAGTGTTTTTATTAGGTGTTGTAAACAAAGTCTTATTTAATATGGCTAATGGCTATTGGTGTAATCCCTTGAAACTATTGAATCCCTTCGGAGCATTTGTATGTCGCATCTGTTAATGGAATGGACAAATGTTCATATTTATTAAATAATTATATACAAATATTATAATGACATATTTGTTAAATAATTATATACAATTTTATGGAATCATGGATAATTAAAGTCTACAAACTCAGTTAACCCCTACTTATTGTATTTTTGTCATGTTTGGTTCAGAGGAGTGCATGTTTTGACATGCTGTTGAGTTTAACATTTCAAATGATTAACTGATTGTGGCTATTTTTTCTAATTTATATTTCACATAAGCATGATTTTGGTATTGTTAATTTGAAATTTAGTTTAATTTACTTATGATATCCTTCAAGAGTTTCACATCGCTTGCTATATTAAGTAATAGGTTAGTAATGGGGGTTGGGGTGGATCACGTCAGAAGTAGCAAGAGAGGATTGGAAAATCAGCATCGGCAGCTGTGTAACCTCCTGCCCACAAGTCAGGGCAAGGAGTTCATGAAGGGGATCAGTTAGATGGTTTATTTAAGAGGGAAAGGGAGGAACAAAAGAGGGAGGAGGTGGAGGACAGAATCAGGAAAGAAGTGAGTTAGGAAGGTAGGAGAGAAACAGGTCTCCTGAATTGCATGGGGTGTTTGTATTTTTTTTTCGGATCAGAGAGAGTTCATACCAGTTAATGTGCACATCTACCTTCACTTTTAATATCATGTTGATATCAGTGGTAGATTTATAGTAATAATACATTGTTTAAGACCATTCTTGCTTTAGTTTCCTATCAATCCTTCATCGAAATCATTTTGTTAATTACCACATATTGGTTATTACTTATTAAAGTAGTAGTTTAGAAAGAAATAGGAAGAAATTTCAACATGACACATTGACACGTCCCATTTCACATAATATATTGGATGGAGTTCACCGTGAGGACAATATTGGAGGTAATTAGTAAAATGAGGGAATAAAATGGTCAAATTGAAAAAGTAGGACTAAAATGATCATATAGGGTCCAAAATCTTAATTAAGTCTAAACAATATACTATTCCTGATAACCAAGAGTCTACTATACATAATTTGGTTCACCTTATATTGTTTTGTGAATTAAAAAACACTTCCAATTATACATTCACTTATGAATTTCAGAAGCTTATCTTAGTGGAAGTAGTACTGTTTCTAATGCTCTTAAAAATATTTATTAAATCAGATCAAGCTCTCTGAATCTGCTTCCAATCACTCAATTTCACTTGGATTCTTCAAACTAGCTTTGGAGGCAGGATGTAAGGTAATCATCAATAGACAATAATACACAATACTAAAGCACACACTGAAATTTACATGGCTCTTTCTTTCTTCTCCTACTGCTAATAGTGCAGGGTAGTTTCAGTATATTTGATTTCTAATTTGAAAAAATCTCCTATTAAATTATTTCTAAAATGTTGAAATAGAGTTTTATATTATTCACAAGGTGAGTTATCAGTTATATATGTTTGTAAAAATCCCATATAATATAAAATATTAGATGAATAATGTAATGAGAAAGTTGAACAACATTCTGCAAGACTTATTCATTCTTGCTTTTATTCCTTCCATTGATTACCTCTAACTTATTTAAATAAATTCGTCTATAAAATGACTTCCTGGAGCATGAACCGGAATTGGATAAATAGATGGTAACTTCATTGTGCAATATTCTTTAGTTTCTGTAAATGGATGGAATTAGGGTGGGGGAGAAGACCTTGGATTTAAGTATCTATCCCCTCTTCCATTTCTATATAATGAGTTTTATTATGTTCTCTTCCATACAAGTTTTAATTCCATTTGTCAAAGAAAGAATGTAATATTTTTTTTAAATTTATTCTCCTTTGGAAGTAATTGTATATTGGCTTGGAGTTGTCAAATTCATGTTATATATAATACACTGATCTCTTTTCAGCTTATATCCCTTGAGATTCATTGATGAGATTCATATAGTTGTTTGGACAACTAATTTAAAATTTGATTTTTACTCTTATATTTTCATATTAATTTTAGGATATTTCATATTAATTTTAGGGTATTTCTTCATGATAAGTATGAGGGTCTGCAAGTTGAATTTGTCCTCACTTTTCAAATCTCAACCATGCTTTTGAAGAAAGGAGTAGAGGGGGATTGGAAGCCTGATTGTGCAGAGCTACTAGAGTTCTTTTCTTAAAGAAGGAGCTGCAGAGATCCAATTAAGAGTAGTTTTCTTGGTGCAAGAGTATAGACTGAAAAATTGGAACTACAAAAATCGGATTTTTCTATAGATATATTGTTTGTAAGTTTGATAATGATAATTTAAAGTGTCCTTAACAAAGGGTTTAGATAGCTCAACAACCTTTTAAACTATGAATTCATTGAAGCAGTATGGCCAAATTCTCAATGGAACTGTATGACCAAATTCTGAAGCAGCTAGCAGCACCAACCATTCTCAAAAGAAAAGAGTGGCAGACCTTTTATTATATGATTATTTTTTAAAAATTAACATTTTTATTATACCGTTCAACTTTTTTAATTGTTTCCCGTGCATCGCACGGGGTACTACACTAGTATAAATAGAAATAGAAATATATAAAACATTAAATAAAATGAAATAAAATGAAAACAAAGTAATATTTTTATAATTAGGATTGAAGAAATTGAAATTGAAAATAAAAATGGCTACCAAAGGAGCTTATTATTATTATTTGTTAAATTAAGGTTTGGGTAGCAAACTTGAGTTGGACGGGATATGAGTTATGAGCCCAATAGGTTAATTCACAATTTTGTTCTTAGATATATGAAGCATTGGACCAAAAATATAAAGATATATGAAGCCGAAATATAATTTTTGAAGAAATAGAAGTATTAAAATTAGATAAGGGTAAAAAATTACGAATTAAAAAAATGAAAATTAAACGAAATAGGAGTCGATGTCACATTTGAGTAGTCTTATTTTATAATCTTCCTAATGAGCCAATTTTGTTTTCACACAAGAATAAAAATAAAAAACAAACAACATAATGATATTCATGTTTGAGAAAAAAAGAACATCTTGTTCTATTAATTTTTCCATTTTCCAAACAAACTTATGATTCATGATTCAATAAATAGTCTTCAAACACTAAAAAAGTTTTCTAATGAGAAATTTCAGCAATCTACAATATTGTCTTTTAATTTTAAAAAAAATAAAAAGAAGAAGTCAACAAACATTGGACTTGTTGTTTCAACAAGCAACATCATTTATCATTAGAAAGAAGTAGTTTCAGACATAGAAAAAGAAAGAAATTAGAAATATTCATGAAGATAGAAATGAGAAAGGGACAATCCTCTGCTGTCTAGTGGCTTGTAAATGGAGTGGGGCTCTTGTTGCTCTTGCTCTTGGGGTTAAAAAAAAACCACTTAGATTGGATTGGCACAAACAAAGGTAAAGAATTGGGTAAAAATCAAGAAGGAAGTGGATAGGTAATCAACTGAAGAAAATATCTTTGTTAAACTTGGAAGTACATCATGTAAAATTGTTTCTCAAACCTATGTGATGCTTGATATGTGAACCAAGTGTTGTGTCACTTTCCTTCATAATACACAATAAAATTTCACACACCAATCCATGTATCCATCCCATCAGTTAATAGCCTCGAATCTAATAAGGAGACACAGAATAATCCTAATTTGTTGACACTAACCTTTCTTTCAAATTCACCACTAAACACAGCCTTCCATACTGTTGTGGGAATAGAACAGAATAGCTCTTCAGATTAACACTAAACTCTTCAAGCTTTCATTTCGGATTCATTCCCTTCCTCCACCATTGAGAATTTAACTTTGCATTGCAGTTTACCAAACCACGTGTGTTCAATGTATATATCCAGGGCCAGGCTGCACCATTCTTATATGGTTTTGATTGTGGCAGACTAAAAGGTATCCCAAAGGTTTTGGCATCTCAATGGAAGATATAAAAATTAAAAGAAAAGTGCCACTCTTATCATTCAAGGATTTGAGCATTTTCTAATCCTTTCAACCCCACTTGCCTTCACCATCCGGTCCAACACAAATTATAAGTAGTTTGAATCACTTTTCCCCCTCCAACAATGCAAAGTGTCTATCTTTTTCCCAGTTTCATTGAACAATTGAACATCATCTTTAACCATAACCATGTTTAGTTTAGCATTGGAACACTAACCAATTTTCAACGCCAACTAAACATAGACTTCAACCTTTAAACCTGAACACCACATATTGCAAGACCAAAGCAGATGCCCTTATTGGTTGTCCATCTCTTGCCATCATCTAACACCCCCCAACCAAATTCAAAAGCAATTAACACAGTGCATTCTATTTTAATCTTTTTTAACAAAAATTAGAGAAAAAGGATTACACAGAGGAATAATAAATAGAATCAGAAACTCATAAAGAACTTACCAAAATTTTATGCTAGACAGAAAATGTCATCAGTCATCAACAAATATACTGCAAAATCCTCAAAGGAGCATTTTCAAAATCCAAATGAGGCAACCTCAGTTCCCTCACTCTGCATGCCCCATCAGGCGTTCCAACTCCACCGACCCGAACCCGGTTCACATCCACCTTTCTGAAGAGGTAGACGACACCGCCACCGCCGTAACCGCGCTGATCCGCCGAAGGGTTTTTCTTGGATTTGAAAAAGGTCCAACCTTTGCCGGCAAGAACCCGGCAAAACCCCTCCATCGTGTCGACCCGTTCTCCGGTGACCCGAGAGTAAAGAGACAAGAGCAATCCCAGTTGCTGACGTCGCCGCCTGCGGCGGCGGCGTCACCGTGGTGTCCGTCGGAGTTGAAAAGGACGATCTTGAAGGCGCGTGAGGCGAGGCTAACGAAATGGCGAAGGTGGGTAAGGGGTGCTGTGGAAAGAGAAGGGAAGGGGATGGGAACGGCGTCGTTTAGGTGGGACCAAGAAGCGGAAGAGACAGAGAAGGAACAGGTAGATGGGGTTGAAGGGGAAGATGATGATGATGGTATGGATGATGGGTTGGAAAAAATGATGTGTGAAAGTGATGGTGTTGGGTATAAGTCCATGCCCAAGTCTCTTGCAACGGTTGCAAGCCTATATGTGTCTCTTATGATCTCTTTAGTTGGAAGGAACACAAGACCTAAGCTTTTGGATCTTCTCCTTCTCCTTCTCCTTCTTCTTGTTTGATGTTGGGGTTGGGATGTGGCATGCTCTTCATTGATTTCATCATCATCATCACTATCATCATAATGCTGATTTTGTGATAGAATGTGAGGTTATGGTTAATGGTTTCCCCCAAGACCAGAGAACGAACCAGCTTTAGTGGAAGCATCTCTATTTTTTTTTTTTCTTTCTTTCTCTGCCTTGTGTCCCTCTCTTGGTCTCACGAATCACAAGTCACTTGCTGTCGTGTTCTTCTCATTCTTCTTTTGACGAAACCTATGCCTATTGCTTTCGTTTCTTTGACTCTAGTAAAGTAACCCTTTGAATCCAAATATGTTTTTTTTGGCTCCTCCTAAACACTCCTTGGTATTACTACATAAGTGCAGGGTATTTACCCTTTTTGAATGGATACTTGGATAGATAATGCCATAATGGTATGGTATAATGCTGTAGCACCCAACCGAAAGTTTACACTTTGTGCTCAAAGAGAAGGGATTGGTGCTTAGTGGTTGCGTACAATACTAGAGAAGACCGTGTAACTTTTTTATTAGAGTTATTATATTCATATAACAAAATTATACAACAATTTATACAACATACTTTTTCTCTCTATCTCTCCATCACATTGCATATCATATCATCTATCACATCTCATACTTCTCTCTTTTTCTCTCTATCTCTCACTTGGTTGTACATACAACATGTTGTATAATAACCTTTCTCCTTTTATTATGTTAATAATTATGTTGGCTTAACAGTCATAAACAGTGAATTTCTGAATTTGAATCAATTGAGTGAATATTTTTCTTTTCTTTAATTAGTCCTTTGAAGTTTGAAATATCTAACTGATTGAATGACTTATCTCAATTATGCCATTTGGTTGAGTTTCATTTGGGGACCACCTAATTTCTAGGTCCTCATAATGATTATATAATGTGTATGTTTGGATTACCTCAAAATCACGTTACAAACATGGATCCAGACCAACACTACTAAATAGCATTATTTGTAACGTGATTTGGGACAAAACAATCATGCTAAACTCGTGTCTAATGTCTTGTTAAGAAAACAAGACTTTTCTCAATTATTGTCATTTTAGTGTTGGACGGACACAGTACACACAAACTATTTTTTCTTCTTCATTCGTTTAGTGGCTTTGATTGAAGCACTGTCACTGTTACTAAAAAGATTTTCTTAATTTTTTATGTGTCCTTGTAACATATTGTCAATGCATATAACGTTATCTTCTATTTTTCATGGCTGAGACTCACCCCGGTCTAAATATATCTGTAAATAGCAAGCCACAATTTTATAGACTACACATTCTATTCCTAGAATGTTATAATGGTTTTTCTAAACTGCCTAAGGTCTTTCTGGTTCTACCATGAAAAGCCATTCTTGAGCTGTTCTTTGGTGGAAGGTACCTATTTTCCTACTTATTTTCTATTTACTCCTATTTTTTTTTATGTAAGCTAATGGCTGTTCATATGTTTGTGATTATGAGATATAAAAGAAAGATAATTATAACTTGCAAAATGCAAAATCAACCAAGGAATAATAGAATTGTTCATTTTATCATAACTGATGAGTCTCCAACTCTGGTTATTCATGATGAGTACCAGTGTCCCAGTTCTCACCAGAGCCTTTTCACACCATTTAACTAGAAAGAGCTTTGGAAAGCAACTTCATTCCATTCTCGCTGCCTGTTTCTCTTCATACTCGTAAACCTCTCTCTCCCTCAAAAATTTAATGGAGCTTTTTATATGTTCAACTCTAATCTTCTTTTTTGTGGATTGCTTGCATGCATATATGGTTTATGTTGTAAAGAGGTTCTGCAACTCTATCAGTGATGGAAGAATACAAGAGAAGCCTATATTTGATGGAGAGAAGGCTGCTTGCTTGTTAAGGAGCGCTTAGACAGAGCTTTGATTCAGGCAAGACAAAAAGCTATAAATGGAGGATTTCCCAATTGGAAGCATAGTTAAAATGCTAGAAGAGAGGGAGAATGACATTATTACAGCACTTGATAAGGACCTTTCTAAACCTGGATTTGAAGCATTTCTATCTGAGGTCTCTAATTTCCTAGTTTGTTTCTCCTCTTCAAAATTTATAATTTATACTTCATATTTTTCTTTTGTAATTTACTTAAAGAAAATACTTTCCAGTTCCATAACTATTCTTTCCACAATCCTCATGGGACATTTAAGTTTTCATTTTTCTTTGCCATCATCATGGTCACAAATTTATGCACATGCTTCTTAATGCAGGTGTCCTCAGACAAAAGCCTCATGTAGTGAGGCACTTAAGAACTGAAGCACTGGATGAAGCCTGAAAAGGTAGTACAAATACAATGACAATAAGTTCCAACAGTGCTTATCAGCTTCAATTAACACAATGTTATTCCTTAGGTAAAAACTTCAATTACAATATCCATCATCAGCAGAGATTGTGTCAGAACCACTGGGAGTTGTGTTGGTTATCTCACCATGGAACTTTCCTTTCAGTATGTAGAAGATGTTTGTGCTTTCACACATTTCACATATCTTAACTGCATTGGATTACAACAGAGAACAGTATTTCTGCACTTCACTTTTTATCATTACTATTGATCTCTTCTATGCACAACATGACTAAGTCTCATGCAGTGGCATGTATTGGCTCTTCAAATACAAGTCCTTTTGCATTTATATTTTTATTATGTAAAAATTCAAAATTTAATAGTGAATTGACCTTCATATAGCACAAGTCTGTATTCCCATTAGTTAATCATGCCTTCTAAAATTTCTGTCTGTTTTCCGTGTAGGAAGTTGGCCAAGGTTTCTGGTCGTTACATGCCTAAACTTTCAATAAATTTGAATTGTCTATTGTAATGAGTTCGCAGTATTCATATGATATTTTTTTGAGATGGCATGCATTATCTAATGACTTTCCATCTTCTCCTGTTGGATTCCTTTCCATTAATGAGTTTGTATTTCCTATCTTCAGTGTTATCACTTGATCCAATCATAGGAGCAATTTCAGCAGGTAATGCAGTGGTTCTTAAACCATCAGAAATTGCTCCAGCAACATCATCACTACTTGCAAATTTGCTCAAAAACTATCTAGATAACTCTGTCATAAGAGTTGTTGAAGGGGCTGTTCCTGAAACAACTGCACTCTTGGAGCAGAAGTGGGATAAGATACTATACACAGGTAATTTGTCTTCAAT
Source organism: Sesbania bispinosa (assembly GCA_026901365.1). Lineage (NCBI taxonomy): Eukaryota > Viridiplantae > Streptophyta > Magnoliopsida > Fabales > Fabaceae > Sesbania > Sesbania bispinosa. The sequence continues at coordinate 669,689 of QLOH01000570.1, forward strand.
AGTTTCTAATGGCATATCACAAGATCCTAGTTATATCAAACAGATTCATCAGTGATCAGTCCATCTATAAAAATGTGTATGGTAGAAGATTTGTGTTATGGTTCAATTGTTGTATATCCATTTTTTTAATGTCAAAGTATTCTATTATTTGTGACTGTTGCATGATTCTGGTCATCTATATCATTACCAAACAAGCACTCATTCACTTTCCATTCTGAACCTCTGGGTTTAGCTCTATCTATTATGAAGTGCTACCTCAGTAATGTGCAGCTAGAAATTGCCTTCATTTTGAACTGTCTCTTATATGTCAAAATCTATTAGTTATTATAATTTCCTTCAAGGAAGTTAGAGTTAGCATGAGTGGCTTTCCATTCCATTTGCAACTTTCAATTTGTAATAAACCATCACAAAGCATTCAACATAATTTGTTCTTCTTTATCTTACCAACTTTACTGTAAGATTCCATTCATAGTTAACCAATTTTATGCAGGTAGTGCTAGAGTAGCCCGCATTGTCATGGCTGCTGCTGCAAAGCACCTTACCCCAGTAATTCTAGAACTTGGAGGAAAGTGCCCTGCTGTTGTTGATTCAAATGTCAACTTACAAGTAACATTATATCCTCATCTCATTATTTAGCCATATGAATAACATAACTTCATGCATAACAATCACTGAAAATTTCAGGTCACTGCTAGGAGGATAATAGCTGGAAAGTGGGCATGCAATAGTGGACAAGCATGCATTTCTGTTGATTATATCATCACAAAAAAAGAATTTGCTCAAACACTTGTAAGATTGCCTCAAAAATACAAAATGAAGTGTGCTATTCAAATATATATCATACTTCATAAATTCTCATTCAACAGATAAATGCTCTAAAAGAGGAATTGGAGCAATTTTTTGGAAAAGATCCATTGCAATCAAAAGACATGTCACGTATTGTTTCTCCATTCCACTTTGCAAGGCTTGTGAAGCTCTTGGATGAGGATAAGGTATCTGACAAAATTGTTTTAGGAGGTCAGAAGGATGAGATGCAATTGTGAGTTGTATTCTCTTCTTGGTTATTAATATTAGGTAATAATAGTCATTTATAGCAAAACTATAACATCAATTCTTCTTCCTTATTGTAGAAAGATAGCTCCAACCATCATATTGGATGCTCCAGAAGATTCTATTGTAATGCAAGAAGAGATATTTGGGCCAATAATGCCAATTATCACTGTGAGTACTAAATCACAAAGGAATGGTACATTTAGGATTTGTAGATAAGGACTATGGTCAAGGGAATAACTCTGTTTTTTCATCCTCATTTTTAAGGGGACAATTCTCTACCATCTAGTACTATAGATGTAGGGCCTGTTTGGTTTAGATTGTAAACAATGCAAAATCAATTTTGTAGAATTTATTTTAAAACACTTTTGTCCAATATGTTTCATAAAGCATGCATCATTCATTTTCAACCATTGATTCTATAATCAATTCTATTTAACTATAAACCAAACGGACACTTACCTTCTTTACTCCATTTTGCATCCCCCCTTGTTTTCAACAAGTTGACACTTGATGAAATCATTTTTGGAAGCACTTCAGTTGTTTTCCCCACATTTCACATGAATTGAAGACTGTTATCTTTCTTTCCCTCCCTATTTTCAGGTTGACAACATAGAAGATAGCTATAGTATAATCAAATCAAAGCCAAAACCTCTTGCTGCATATCTTTTCACAAACAATGAGAAGCTGAAGAAGGATTATGTTGAAAACATATCTTCTGGAGGGATGCTCATCAATGACACAATCTTACATGTAGTTATTCTATTCCTGAAACTCATTCAGAGAAAGATTAATCCTATGCCACCATATATTCTATTTTTATAAATCCACGTGGCCAGAAGATTATTTTATTACGGTTTTCTAACATATGCAATAGTGCACAGGATAATAAATCAAAAGTGGAAAGGTTTTATTGAACAAATGCCAACTATCACAACATTAAATGCATTGGTAATATTAAATGATACATTTTCCAATAATATTTTTCCACTTGTGATTTATTATATACATGCATGATGGCATAGTATTAATCATGTGTCAATCGAGTATTGACTGACCTAACAATGTTGTGACATAGGTTGCAACTCCTGGTTTGCCATTTGGAGGAGTTGAAGAGAGTGGAATGGGTTGTTACCATGGAAAATTTTCCTTTGATGGTTTCAGTCATAAGAAAGCAGTCCTGTATAGAAGTTTTGAAGCAGATTCATCCATAAGGTATCCCCCATATACACCTGAAAAAGCAAAAATTGCTCAAGGCCCTTATCGGTGGCAATATTTTCCGGGTTATTCTTACCTTGATTGGATGGTCTAAAGAATAATGCACAAGAAAGGGACATGTTAAAAAAAATAGTGTCATTTCAGGTACTGAGATTATTGTTCTGCTTCACAGTGTCATCCTAATTAAGCTTGTTTATTACTTTATTTTATTTATTTTTTTAATTTTAGATTTGCTTTGCCCACTTCATTTTCCCTTGAATGAGTAATTTGTTTAACGAGTGTGTTTAATTGAAGGGAAAAGGGGAGTGCTCAACTCTATAATAATCACCATTTCATATTTTTAACATAATAAAACAAAAAAATCATGAATCTATTTCTATTTATTGAATCTGAGTCTTAATAGAATTTTGGCTTAAATACATTTTTGGTTTCTATACTTTTGTAAATGGGTGATTTTGGTCCCCCTAGTCTTAATTGCTCAATTTTGGTCCTCATACTTTTGTAAATGGGTGATTTTGATCCCTCTAGTTTTAATTACTCAATTTTGGTCCCTCTTTTTTAAAAATTGAACAAATCTAATCCTACCGATAGCCTCTTATTAAATATTTAGCAGAGTTTACTGACATGGATTTAATTTTGTGACATGTAAACTATCACATGACAAAGATTATTATTTAATTTTATCTCTTAATTTTTTAAACGAAAAATTAAAAAATAAAATCAGATTTTGCATAATTTAATACAATGAGAAAACAAAATCATAAAAAAATCTCACTATTACACTCCAATTTTCTCAAAAATAATAAAGCAAATACAAGTCTCAAAACTAAAAACAATTGCGGGTCTGCTTCAACCATCAACTAAGCAAACTAAAAATCTCATTGGGCATGAAATGAAATCGAAAGCGAACTGAAATCTGCAAGCTCTGATTTTACGTTTAAAAAAATTAAGAGATAAAATTAAATAATAATCTTTGTCATGTGTTTACATGTCACAAAATTAAATCCATGTCAGCAAACTCTGCTAAATATTTAATGGAGACTAACGGTAGGATTAGATTTGTTCAATTTTTAAAGAGGAGGGACCAAAATTGAGCAATTAAAACTAGAGAGACCAAAATCACCCATTTACAAAAGTATAGGGACCAAAATTGAGCAATTAAACTAGGGGAACCAAAATCACCCATCTACAAAAGTATAGGGACAGAAAATGTATTTAAGCCTAGAATTTTTATATTCATTCTTAGACCAAATGAACTCTTCTCATGTTAATCACGTAGTTTTTCTTATTTTAAGAGCGTCAAGGTCAAGATCAGGCTCACATACCATAAAGGAATTGGCTATAAATATTTTTGCTTGTGTTAATTCAATGAATTGTTACCAAAAAAAAATTGATGGGGCAGATCCTAAGTTATAGGAAGAAATTGTTAACAGCTAACCTACAGTCTGCTAATTACAATTGAACATAGATAGCATTATTCAGCTATATTTGAATGTTGATGCTGTTGAAATTTGAATTAAAAGTTAAGAATTGTTTTTTATATTGACGAATGACGACCATTGTTCTTTTATTTTACCACTTCAAACAAAAGCTTCAATGTATAGTTGTAGTATATTCAGAACAACAACAATATATGACACATACATACTCCAAATTCTAAAAAAAAAACTTAATCTCATCCTTTTTCTATCTCATGTCACTTATTACATTTATCACTAATTTCTCTTCTCTTCTTATCCTCTAGGTGTAGGGATATCTACCAACCAATATACTATTCGGAATTCAAAATTGTTGTTTGTTATCATAGTAATATCAGAGTAGTATAGCATGATTATGCGAAAAATGTTCTCAATTATAATAAAAGTGATAAAACATATCCGATCGATAAGGTTTTTTACGTTGTGTTTAGATGAAATATTTTAGAATTCCAAAAATTATAAAGTCAACAATAAGTGATGATTAAAGAAAATTTAAGTATGAGAAAAATTATATATGATATTACCTCTGGTCCTATTTAAGAAATAAAAAAAAAATTTGGCCCTGAATATAAGAAACATAGTACTATTTTAAGTTGTATCAATTATGAAGTTTCTTTTATACCCTTAATTTATTGTCGACAATTCACCTATTTTCTAAGATAGTGAATACATTATGCTATTTTCAATGACCAACTAGTGGAGCATGGATTAATACTAGAGTGAGCAAAACTCGACCCGTCCCACGGACCCGTCCCAACCCAAGCTATTCGGACCGGATTAGACCCCGTCTCACATGAAAGATTAGAGTTTAATCGGGTCTCATTCAATAACCCGGTATCGAGCTAAGGACGGGTTCGGGTTACCCAACCCGTCCCATATATGTGTATATATATATATATATAATATATAACATTTATAATTTTATATTACTTAAAGGCTTAACATCATTTTAACTTTCTAAAGATTTTTTAATTTAACTTTTATCAATAATAGAGGCTCTATCTACTTTGAAAACACATTCTATACATAAAGTTATATATTATAGTGATATTTTTCTCTTTAACAATATTTAAAAGTTAATAGGAAAGTAAAATATTAGGATTTAGAGTTTGTGGACGAGTTTCTTTGGGTTGTGGACGGGTTCCGGTTTCAAGTAGTCTTGTACATTGTCGGGTTTCTTTTGGTTTATGGGCGAGTTTGGGTTTGAAAATTTGGCCTGATAAAAAATTCGGGTCGGGTATGGGACGGACAAAACCCGTCCCACGCTCACCCCTAATTAATACTATGTTCCGGATTGGGTTTTCAAAACCCCAACATAAGGAAAAAGGGTCTGACATGAGGAAAGAAAAAAGCTAAGCTGCAGCATTGAGCTGACCAAAGAAAAGGCGTATGTCAGAAGGCAACACTTGACAGTGTGCACTGCATGCAGAGAGGCAGCTGTAACAAAGCAAGTCTAAAGCAATAAGCAGATGCAGCAGCTAGCAGAGCATTCACCCAAATGAAGGAACCTCCCAATTTGCTTTAAACATAACTCTTAGAAGATACATTAGGAAGAAACAATACTGTAGTAAGAGGACCCATCTAAGGCAGAGGCGTGCTTCTGAAAAAATGATATAGTTGAATTATTAAAATGAAAAAGAATCCTATGTAAGGTTTGGGCCCCAAGTTTTGAGCGATTATATAAGCTCCAAGGGGCAACCAAATCAGAGGCATAAAAACATTTGTAAGAAATCCCCACTTCTTGCAACTATATTTCTAGAAATTGAACCCTCTAATCATTCTCCATTTTCCATTTTTGATCTGAAACATTTGGCAACTCCTGGGGAGGTGTTTGAATGGTGAAAGTTGGTTCCACATGATCTGTATAGTCATAGCCAAAATTTCTGAGTATAATATTTGAAGTTCACCACTTCAAAATCGAGGTAGTCATACCAAAACCAAATTTGAATGGCGTCACAAAACGTATCATAATTCATACCCAATACGCGCCAAATCTATGTGGCGTTATTCTTTTGATGCTCTCTGAATCAATTTTGACGACGTCATTCTCCAATCTCTGTGATAATTCATAGGAATCGGTAGTGGTCATTGCCAGTTTGCTCTCGAGAGTTCTTTAAATACTTCTTGCCTTTCTATTTGGCACCAGTACTGCAACAAGCTGCAGGGAAAATGACAAAGTAGCAGCAGAAGGAATTGAGGTATGAATTATGATACATTTGGTGTGGTAATGGATTGCGTTGTCACTTATATTTAAGTTGTTAAATTGTCTTTGGTGCATGTAAAATGAACGCTTAATGATTGATTGCCTGAAATTTTGGGTACCGGGAGGATAAAAGGAATTTTATTTTGATGTTATTCAAAGAAAATAATTTATGTTTGGTATTAGCAAAACACCTTATTTCGGGTTGAATTTCATCCTTTGAACTTTCATTGTTTGATAATTGACACAAACATTGTCTACTTGTGTATTGCTTGGTTGTGTTACTTAAATAAACATGCAAATATAATATAGATTTAATTCTTATACACTGTAAGTGTAAAAAAATTTTACACATACATCCAATGGTGTGCTACCACATTATTTAATGAATAGTACACCTCATATGTTATTAAATTCAATAAATGAAGTGGCAGTACATCATTGGACGTCTGTGTAAAATTTCTTTACACTGACAGTGTATATTTATTAAACTCATATATATATGTTTAATCATTGCAAATAACTAGTTATTTGCATACCATCCACGATTTAATATGATTTTGAAATCTGAAATAGTATATCAAATTAAAAAAGTGTAAGTTTTATTCATTAAAACGTGAGTTACAATTATGTGCTTTAGACCATTTCAATTGATAACTAAATTAGATCTCACAATAGCAGTTAATAATGAGATTTTATATTTATTCTTTATTACGTGTATAGATATATTATTAATTCATTATATTATGACTTTCTTCTATATCATGAGTCTTTAAGTTTCAGCATTATTATTCCAGCATATATTAAAATTTGATGATATGCATAGAGTTGTCGTGAATTGTCTTCTAATGAATCTTTCCCATTAGCAATTGCTTTATCTAGTGACCATGTCTTTTAAGGTGAGTTAATCTTCTACAATTGCTTATATACATAGATACTATGTGGAGGTTAATTATATTATCATACCATAAAAAAAGAGTGGATTTTATAGGACATATAATACTTAGTGAATAAGTTCAAAAATTAAATAATTAGAATAGAATATGATACTCTTTGATGCTTTATATGTGATACTTTTTACAAAATTATATATGGTGATGCCTTTATAGGCCCAATATATTAATGTTCTTATGAAAAATATCCCATGGAACAAATTAACAAGTTTTGTGGATTTGAAAAAAAAAAATCCTTTTAGCAAGCTTTTATCTTTCTTTATTATTCTATGAAATTATCTGCAATTTTTTCCTAGAAATTTATCTACAAATATTCCTTATAGATTTACCTGCAAAAAAAATCCTACAAATTTACTTGTGATCATTTTTAATGAATTTATCCATAAAAAAAGAAGTATTTTCAACTTTCTTTAAAAGCTATTATAGTAAAGCACCACCAAATGCAAAATAATCTTCTACAATTGATAAAAGGGACTTCTGAATTGCAATCAAATGCAAAATAAATTTGTTTTGGCACACATGATTGGTGCAGAGTGTCGGGTTGTTTGTGAATCAAATAACCGAAAGAAAGTTATGGAATCTGTACGAAATGAGAAAAGATTCTAGTAGTGTTTTGCGTATAATATTTATCTTTTATTAATTCAAACAAAATAAATATTAAAATTATATAATCAAATAAGTATTTGATTTGATATTATTTTAAAATATATATATATATATAATGACAATATGACATGTTTTAGGTGCAAGACCACACGTATCCTCCACGGGAGGCAACCTGTCAAGCCGGGTAGGACTCTATGGGCGGCAAAGCTCTCCCTCCGAGTATTTAACACAGCTGCATACCCAGGGCTCGAACTCGAGACCACTGGTTAAGCTGGAACACCCCTTACCAACTGATCCACGTGCTCGGTGGTACAACACCAAAAATATGACATGTTTTAGAATTAAATTATCAAAAATGATGTTATAATTTGAGATTATAAGTATTAACATGATAAAATATCATAAAGCTAAGTTGGCGCAGCCGCTGCAGCGTAATGAAAATGCAAAAGAAGCAGTCATTGATCAAAGATCTTCAAATACGCTTCTGCAACAATAGGTGCAGATTTGAAAAAGTGAAATGATGCCCTTTGAAGCAGTAAGAGAGCTTGTGAAAAGGGCTTTTGTGATACATATGGAGAGTTTAAATACGAAGGCGCAATCTATTTTAAATACGTTGAATAATTGCAGTGAAATACGAAGGCGCAATATGTTGAATAGTTGCAAAAAAAAATACAAAGACGAAAAAATGCAGAAATGGTCGAAAAGGCAACAAAACACAATGGAAGCATACAACGCCTTTGAGGACAACGCTTAGACACAATAAAACATTGAGGCAAGAAAATGCTCAGACTTGACAAAGACGCTCAGAAGTGTAGGACTCAGATGCGATAATACGCCCCAACAATGGAACTATTCCATGATATACTCCTCAAATATGATCACACCATAGCAAACTATTTAATGGTAAGGAACATTTTCTAAAAGTCATTTATAGATATAAGGTAAGCGCCTTTCACAAATTGTCATTTTACATTTCAAGCAATATAATTCATGTCATTATAAATGGATGACTAACAAACATTATAAACATACAAGATATTTTGCCATTGGCTTTGTAGATTTGCAGGTATAATGCTACAAAGGCGACATGATCCTTAAAAAACAAAACAAAATATCGCGGGTCTAAGTGAATAACTTAGGAGAGAATTGTGGGCGTACTCTCCTCAAGAACGCTTAGAACCTAACACGCCTAGCAACAACGCGGGTCTAAGCGAATAACTTAGGAAGGGTGAAGGCGTACCCTCCTCAAGAACGCTTAGAACCTAGCACGCCAAAATATAACAGGTTTCATACAAACAATATAGGAGAATTCATAATGCCGCCCTCCTCAAGGACATTTATTGGTAGAAACGCCCCAGGCAAAGATTAGAAGAAACAATGCAAGTATAAAAGTGCATCAGAACAAGCAATGAAGATATTTACTTACTTGATGAACAAAGGCGTAACTTTCACAGGCCCTCCAAATCCAATGCTATAAAAATATATATATTCATTTGTCATGGCAGGAACAAGAGTACAAAAGCGTCTTAAAAATACACCCAACAATGACGATCATTAACTTCAAAGCCAAGAAGTTCAAGAGGTAATAATGAAAGTGAAATGTTATGTCTCAACCTAGGATTTTTCTCAGAGGCGTCTCTCTTTCTCTTTTTGAATGCATCTTTAAACCCTCAATAATTATTTTAAATGCTTTGGCCATTCTCATCTGGAAGCATCTATTTTCATTTCAAAAGCATCATGATTATTATTACTGGGTCTATTATTTTCATCTTGAAAGCATCTTTAGAGCCTTAATTATCATTGGAACCGCTGTGATATTTCATTCATGAACATTAATAAGGCGTTCTAATCGTTCTCCTACTATGTTGATCTTAACATTTTGCAAGCAAAGGATTTATCACCATCTATGTTTCCAAGAAAGGATGCAAAAGACCAATATTGGTAAGACATGATTACATACTTCATCTAATTAAATATCCAATTACGCTCTCTGCATGTTATATCTAATCAAGAAGTGTGTTAACCTTTGCTTATAAATATTTGCATTAAAAAATGATAGCCATCATAGATATAATAGTTTGAAATAGTCACCTGATATTATGGCACATTGAATAAACCTTTTCTTTTGCACGTTGAGAGAAGTGACCTTCTCCCAAGGTGCAAGGGGGCAAATGTATGAACATTTTTAATTACGCCCTGACGAAATAATACGCCCTGACGAAACACGCCCAACACTTTACTGTTCTGACACTCCAATACGGAGGTCTGTCGCCTCTGCTGTGATACGCTGTCCAAGGATTTGCTTTGGTCTCCAAGGCTACTTTCTCAAACTGACAGCGACAACTTATAACATGCTCTTCCAGGACTGACAGGGAACAGTCTGTCACCATACTTGGTTTCCCCCATGCGCCTTGAGGTAGCTGTCACCCAACAACATCTTTGACCCATTTTGCATCCTATATATGAGCCCATTCAACAACCATTAAGGGGGGATTAGAAAGCATTAAAAGATACCGAGAATACAAGAATGATGAGACACCATGAAAGAGCAAAAACACACTGCCAAGAACAAAGGCTTATTTGTAAAATCACCCTATCTTACAAAAAAAACCATGGTGGCCCTTCTATTCACCACAAAATCTAAGAGAACCAAAGTCTCCCATCCACTTCCATCATCTTATACCTCCCAAGCATACGAATCCTACTCTATTTCTCTTTGTATTTGTATTCTGTTATTTCTCACTTTGTAATGACCAACCCCCTCACAATATTGATGTAAGGGCATGATAAGGCGGCATGTATTGATTGACGTAGGTAAGGGCATGATAAGGCAGCATGTATTGATTGACGCCTTGAAAACCACTCCCTGAAAAAATGCACATCATAGTATTATATACTGAATGTGCAAGGGGGAAAATGTTCCGGATTGGGTTTTCAAAACCCCAACAAAAGAAGAAAGGGTCTGACATGAGGAAAGAAAAAGCTAAGCTGCGCTGACCAAAGAAAGGCGTATGTTAGAAGGCAACACCTGATAGCGTGCAGAATGGCAGTTGCATGCAGAGGGGCAGCTATAATAGGGCAAGTCTGAGGCAATAAGCAGCTCACAGTTAGCAGAGCTTTCACCCAAACGAAACCTCCCAATTTGCTTTAAACATAACTTTGAGAAGATACATTAGGAAGGAAATAAAGTTGTAGTAAGAGGACTCGTCTAAGGCAGAGGTGTGCTTCTCAAAAATGATATAGTTGAATTATTAAATGAAAAGAATCCGCTTGGGCCCCAAGTTTTGAGCTATTATATAAGCTCCGAGGGGAAACCAAATCAAAGGCATAAAAACATCGATAAGAAATCCCCATTTCTTACAACTATATTTCTAGAAATTAAACCCTTTAATCTCATTCTCCATTTTCCATTTTTGATCTAAAACATACTCTAATAATGACTTTAATTAGGAGTAACTTTGTTAATATTTTAATTATTTAATATTAAGGTTATTGTTGGAATTAAATGTAAAATTATAACATTATTTATCACAATTAACATGTTTCAAGACTTTTCCTTAATTTTCATGATTTACTCATATGTTTTAATAAATAGGACCGAAAGTAGTAATATAAAAGTTAAACATAACATAGAAATATTAAAAAAAAAATCTCAATATGTGTTATTTCGAATTTCCCCCATTTGTCACTAAAATTCCTCTATTTGATTTTTTATTCTAACTTATGTAATCTAGATCTAGTAATTTAAAATTATTTTATCCAAACAAAAAGTTAATTTTCTCTTTTCTTAAATTATTTAACAATAGCATATACAAAATCATTTAGTATTTTTTAGTTGACTTTGGGTTGGGATAACTACAGGGGGAGTTCAACCATCAAATTAATATGTGTAATTGGTGGAATGTTTGCAAACTTGAGTTTAAATAGAATTAATTTTGTAAATATGATTGAAGTAATGTTTTTATGTTTGAATTTTTTTTAAAGTTAGTTTGTAGTAAAAATCAATATAAAATTTTCAACTTAACGCAAAAGTTACAATTTATCACCGTGGATCAAAGCGTAAGTTTAAAAATAAAATAATTTTAATTTAGGACACCTAAATATGTTGACACAAATTTCAAACCAAATACATTTATACTTTTAAATGCGATTATGGGTATACTCATCCAAACAATGCATATATATTTATCTTACCTAGTTTAACATGCACTATGTGTTAAAAGAGATAAAAATTAAATAAAGTGGAGATTGCGATGTAAGTGAAATACACAATGCGTGTTAAAAATGTTTTTTTTTTTTAATTACAAGTATCTCATATTTAACCCATGAGCTATTATCACAATCTCAATATACATTACTAACTGAACCACAACTCTTTGCTTTCTTTTTATTTTAACCATTGTTCATTTCTTTCATATTATAAACATTTATTTTATACAAAAGTTGTTGATTCAATATATGAAAGTAAAATGAAACTAATTTGTGTTAAAAAATGTATAAAATGCAACCAACTCTTTTAATATTTATAAAGTCTCTATCCTTCCTCCTCCCCCAATTTACCCGGTGTCTTCATATTCCCAAATATACCCTTAGGGCCCGTTTGGTGCACATGATAGGATATGATAGGATGAATATGAGAGTTAGATAGTGACATGATAGGATAAAAGTAGGATAAGCTCTTATCTTATCCATGTTTGATGTACACCGGGATAAGAAGACAGATATGATTATTTTATCCTATCCTACGTTTGAGATGGACGGATTATGGTAGGATAGAATATAAAGAATATTAAATGACAAAATTACCTTTATTACAAAATTTTTTTTTTGCTTTTTAGCAAGCACACATAATAAAAATTTTTATTTTTATTAAAATATTTAATTTATTTTATAAAAATAAATTGTTAAAAATATTAAAATTAATATCAAATTACCATAAAAAGTCGTTATTATAGAGAGAGAGGGAGAGAAAAAGAGAGAAAGGAGAGGAAAGAGGGAGGTTTTTCTCCTTCTCTCTCTCTCTCTTCTCCTCCCCTTGCCTGCTCTCTCTTTCTTCTCGCTCCCTTCTTTCTCTCTTCACCTCTTTCTCTCTTTCCTCTCCCTTCCCTCTCTCTTCTCTCTCCCTCCTTTCTCGCTCTCGCCCCTTCCTCGTCTCCGTTTCTTCCTCTCTCTCTCTCTCTCCCGCTCTCTCTGCCTCTTCTCTCTTGCTCTCTCTCTCCTTTGCTCTCTCTCCCTCCCCTTTTTTCTCTTCCCTCTCTCTCTCCTCCCTCTTTTCTCTCTCTTCTCTCCTGCCTTCTTCTCATTGATGCTGAGAGACTACTGAGAAAAGAGAGAGAGGAGAATGAAGAAGAAATTTTTTTATCTTATCCTATCCTATCCTATCACTCTCTAACTCAGCTCCCCCCTCAGGATAAGAATTACACTAGAAGGATAGGATAAGATAAACAACAGGATAAAGTTATCATATCATATTGGTGCAACAAACACACGATAAGCGACATGATTAAAATTATCATATCCTGTTTCTTATCATGTGCACCAAACGGACCCTTAATATATAAAATAAGAAAATAAATAATAATAAATATAAACTCAACTTCTCTAACATCTCATTCTCCACCTTTTTTTGTTCATTTTATCTTTCTTTTTCTACTATCAAATCATTCATCACATTTTTTACTTTTTTATTTGTCTCATTATTTTCGTATGTATTTACTTCATTAGAGATGTACACTCAACATTTTTCTAAGAATATATCTACTTTTAATTTACAATGAAATATATCTCAATATTTTTAACTTACTAATAATTAAAGGTAAATATACTCTAATTTAATCCTTTTAAAATAACCTTTCTCTTATACTCATTTATTCAACAACTTCAAATCAATAAATCAATCAATCAATACTATTACATTGGAGAAGTATTGATGGGTACTGTTCACTCAGTATGTTTTTTTTTTTTGGGTATTATCTATTTGGATACTATCTATACTATCTATTTTGGGTACTATTTTCAAAGACAAATTGAGGAAGGGTTTGACGAACTAGGGACTCTTTTTTTTTTGCAATTTAGATTTACATCAATACTAATTTAGATAGCATTTTAATTTTTTGTGCTATCCATTATTACGTTTTTTAGAAAAAAAAAATAAGAACTGGATTGCGCTACTTAACGAAAATGCCATCAGGCAATTTATTTATGTTTTTGTGGATAGCGCTTACATTTCAAACGCGGTCTATGTTATTTCGTGTTTTTGGAATAACGCTTAAAAATTCTCTCATTATTCGTTCATATTATTTTGTTTTAGTATAAAAGCGATATTTATAAAACCATGAGTATCCTTCACAGTGGTATTTTATAAACCATGAGTATCCTTCACATGGAGCAGTTTTGAACTTGCATTTTTTTTTCATACTTTAATTTTCTTTTTATTATTATATTAAAATAATTTCTCTCATTATTTATTCCTATTTATTTGTTTCGTTATATAAAAATTCACATTAAGGAATACAATAAATGTGTTGATTTACATTACTTTTAACATGATATTTCAATATATCATTTACTTTCTATTTTATTTATTAATGTTTTCATTTATTATCTAACTCATCTATTCTATTTATCTATTTAGTCAATATTTAAATTCCTATTTATCTCACTTTTAATTTTCTATTTTTTGTTATTATATTAATATATTTTCCCTCATTATTTGATTCCATTAACCTGTTTCATTACAATATGATTTTTTTTTATAAATCACGGGTATCGTTCACGGGAGACATTCTTGCTCATACTATTTTTTTCTTCTAATTTTTTTGTTATTTATATTAAAATAGTTTCTTTTTAATTTTTTTCTTTCTCATTTCACTAAAGTAATTTTTTTATGGGAAAATATGTTTTTCGTCCTGTAGTTTCAGTCAACTTGGGTTTTCGTCCCTATACTTTAAATCCTTGGTTTTTTGTCCATGTACTTTCTAAACCCCTAAACGTTAGTCCATGCCGTTTTGGACCGTTAAACCTGTGACGTGTCAATTACCACTAGCATGCCACGTGTACCTAGCATGCCACGTGTCAATTCCCTAGCATGCCACGTCACAGATTTAACGGTCCAAACTAACGGCAGGGACTAACGTTTAGGGGTTTAGAAAGTACAGGGACAAAAAACCAAGGATTTAAAGTATAGGGACGAAAACCCAAGTTGACCGAAACTACAGGGACGAAAAACATATTTTTCCCTTTTTTTATAAACCACATGAAACATTCTGGTTCCTGTCTTTTTTATTTTTATTTTTAATCACATTTAAATTTTTTTATAATTATTATATGAAACAAGTTTTCTCATTATCCATTTATGTTTATCTATTTCATTACATAAAAACTCACATAAAGAAATGCGATATGAGTTTATTTACATCAATTTTAATGTATTTTTTTCAATGTATTATTTATATCTCTATTTATTCATTAATGTTTCACTTATTATCTCTCTTATTTATTTTATCTTTCAATTTACTTCCATCACACTATATTAAAATTATTCTCACAATATACATGTTATTTTTTTCATCTACGTTTTCTCAAGTTTTTAATCCCCTTTTCTGTAAGATGATATTTTTTATGAACCACATTTATCCTGCACGACAGACAGTTTTGCTCATGTTTTTTTTTTCTTTTGTTTTTTTACAAATTAATTTTTTATTGTTTTATATTAAAATATTTACTCTCATTATTCATTCATATTAATTTGTTTCATTATAAAAGTAATATTTTGATAAACCATGGATATCTACTATCCTCCATGTGATGCAGTTTCCCTCCTACATTTTTTTCCTTTTTTACACTTTAATTTTCTTTATTATTATTATCTTAAATAATTTCTCTAATTATTTATTCCTATTATTTTTCATTACATGAAAACTCACATTAAACAATACAATAAATGTATTGATTTACATTAAATTTAACATGATATTTTAATATATCATTTATGTCTTTATTTTATTCATTAATATTTTCATTTATTATCTCACTTATCTATTTTATTTATCTATTTTTTCTATATAAAAATTGTTCATCAATAATGTGTCATATTTTCTCAGTTGCGTTTCTTTAATTTTTTTATTAGCAATACAGTAAAGTAATCTTTTTACGAACCATACAAGTATCTTCCATGTGAGACAATCATTCTCCAGCCGTTTTCTTCTATTTTTCTTTTTTATCACATTTTCATTTTCATTTTTATTATATTAAAATAATTATCTCTCTATTTTATTCATTAATATTTTCACTTATTATCTCTCTTATTTATTCTATCTATTCTATATTAATTTTTTCGCTGCTACCAAAAAAATATTAATTTTTTTTGCTTGGTACATATGTCACATTTTCTCACATTCCTTATTTAGTTTTTTTTTAGATTTTTTTATTCTCACTTCAATAAAGTGATTTTTTATGACCCCAAGTACTCTCCCGAGAGGCCGTCATGTTCCTTCAATGAACATCCATATAATGGTGGGACCAACTCTTTCAACAAAGGTTTTGTCCATACACTTTATATAGGTTTTAGGTGAGTAAGATGAGAGATCTCAAATACCAATATAATTTAAAATTTATAATTACTTTTAGGGTTAAATATGTTTTTAGTCCCTGAAATATAGTTGAGATTTGGTTTTAGTCCCCGCAATTGAAAACCAGTGGTTTTGGTCCTTCAAAAATTGAAAATATACTAATTTAATCCTTATCAATAAAAATTTGTAGCTAATTGGTAGCAAATTATGTAGCAAAACTATGCAATAAGGACTAAATTGGTACACTTTTAAGTTTTGAAAGACCAAAACCACTGATTTTAAATTGCAGAGACTAAAATCAAATCTCGACTATATTTTAGGGACTAAAACATATTTAACCCTTACCTTTTATGATGTCTTAATTATAATTTTTATGGACAAAATTTCAAATTAGAATTATAAAATTTATAATAATTATTTTTTTTCTTTTACTTGAATAAAATTATTATATTGTATTTTGATTTATTATATATTTAATATAGTACGTTTAAAAGTTAAGCAAAATAAAGAGGGTACATTGAGTTATTAATGGTCATAGCAAAATTTATTTGTGCTACATCATTAATAAAAGTTCCATACACTTTATTTTGCTATGACCATTAATAAAGTTTATATATTATATATTTAATATACTATTACAATCCAGTAGATTTTTTTTTCTACTGTACATTGAGAGGGTTTTTTTTTGCATCATTATAGTTTATAGGTAGGATATAGAGTAGTTTGTATTTAGAGTATTTTTTTGATAAACGTGAAAATTATATTAGTATTCATGATAATTTATAGATTAAGGGTCTGTTTGTTTTACAGTTGAGTAGAATTGATTCTAGAAATGAATGGTTGAGATGAATAATGCACGCTTTACGAAGTACTTTGGACGGAAGTGATTTAAAATCAATTCTGTAGAATTAATTCCGGATGATTTATTGCCCGTTTGGTTTAAATTCTGGAGCATCCAGAATCAATTCTGCAGAATTGATTTTAAGAGGTAGAGTAGTCTTGCTATGGGTTAGGTTGGTAGAGTTATACATCGTTCCTAATATTTATTTTTATATTTTACTGTGATAGAAAAGGAAAAAAAATATAGGAAAATATTAGGTGTGAAAAAAGTGTAAATTAATTAAATAAGTTGTGACCATTAATAAAAACCAAAGCTAGACATTGTCACACGTTGGTGTTTATTTACCAAAAACCGTTTTCCCTCATGGTCAATTATATGTTGCTATATTTAGGGTGAAGTCTCGACGAGGACTTAAAATTCTTATATGTGATTATATTTTTAAATGTTGTAATTTGGGCGAAAAATATAGTGTATAAAAAATATTTAAAAAATATAAATAATATGATATGATATATTTTACATTATAATTATTAATGTTTGAAATTTGTTGTTTTAAACAAATTTTCTATGTTTTAATATTTTTTAATTATTTTATATAAACAATTATAAATTTTAATATAAAAAAAATCACTAACTATTATCATTTTCTAAAGTTTACATATTTATATTAATTAAATTAAATATATTATAATATTCAATAAATAATCTGTTTAAATAATAATACCATTCATCGCATGGGTGGGGCACTAGTGAACTTGTATTAAGGGTGCCCATAAATATTATTAAAAAAGTTTTTTTGTGTGAAGCTTGGGAGGAAGGAAAGAATAAGAACCGCGCACAAAGCATGCATGAGAAGAAATCCCAGTTCTAATTACTGAAGCAATGCTTTTAGGGACACCATTATTAAAGTCTTTGAATTTGTTTCATGCATTTCATCAAACACACAACGTACCCCAACCATAGTCATAGTCTTGATTATTCTCTCAACATCGTTGTTACATGCTTGAGAATTGAGAGATGATGAAGTCATCATCAGCGAAGTTGGGATTCTTGGTGCTACTACTCTTCTTGAGCTCCTCTGTTTGTTCAGCTTGGTTTGGTAATAAACACAAAACTAGTTCCAATGCAAATGCAAGAAACTCCATTCTTCCACATGAAGCCTCCTCCTCCTCATCATCATTCCTAAACCGTTTTCGTTCTGGTTCATCCATCGTGTTCCCCGTTCACGGCAATGTTTACCCTGTTGGGTACGTAAAAGAAACTCCCTTTTTTCTCTCTTTTTTTCTTTCCTTCAGTTTCACTTTATGCCTTTCTTTCTCTGCTTCTTTCTTCATGCCTTTTATTTCCTATTTGGGGCCCTTTCTGTGTTTTCTTCTATTATTTTATTTTATTGCTGTTTATTCTTGGAAAGTGTCATGATGAAACAATGAATTTGATTTGAATAAAAAAAGCATTTCTGGTGTGTTTGATTTACCTCAAAATCACGTTTTAATCGTGGATCCGGGCAAACGCTATTGAAAGTAGTGTTGGCACCGTTTGAGAGTAGCATTGCTTCGGATCCTTTTTAAAATGTGGTTTTACACAATTCTTTCCATTCCCATCATGACACATTGAGTGAAAGTGAGAAGGAAAAATCTTGATATGTGTTCCTCTAATATAAGTCACCGTTACTTTTGAACATTTACAGGTTTTATAATGTTACTCTCAACATTGGCACCCCACCTAGGCCATATTTTCTTGATATTGACACTGGTAGCGACCTCACATGGCTTCAATGTGATGCCCCTTGTTCCCGTTGCACTCAGGTATATATTCACCCATTGCCAATTTTCAAAATCACCATGAAAATTGAACAACTTGAAGTACAAATCTTTTCTTGAATACATGTCATGCAATTAATGATTTTGGAAGCCAGGTAGATAGTAGAAACTAGAATCTGTATGATTACAAAGTCCTTTTAAAATTGATCTGAAATATTTATTTTTGCTTATTTTTCAGACACCCCATCCTCTTTATAGGCCTAGCAATGACTTAGTGGCCTGCAGGCATCCCCTCTGTGTATCCTTGCACCAGAATGATAACTATGACTGTGAATCCCCACATCAATGTGACTATGAAGTTGAGTATGCAGATCATTACTCATCCCTTGGTGTACTTGTCAATGATGTCTACGTTCTCAACTTTACAAATGGAGTCCAACTTAAAGTTCGTATGGCACTTGGGTTAGTCTATGCTTATGTTCTCTTTAAATTTAGCTTATCTGCAAGCAATGTTTCATAAAAACACTATGTTTGCATTGCATGATCCACTATGTGGCTTATGATAAAATGATGTTCAGAATATTATTTGATCATGGTAACCTAGCATAGTCAACCAAAGAGTTATGGCTCAGTTAACAATGCAGGCTGGGATTGTGGGAACTAGGAAGAGCTCTTAGGTTCGATCCCCACAAAACACACTCTTAGATAGGGACAACAAGGCTTAACTGTGACTAAGTCTCGAACAGGATTATCCTAATAATAGGGGACACCTGTGGTTAACAACAAAAATACCTGGCATAGTCATGATTATCATATGTATTTTATTCAGAAGTGAAAATACTTTGGTTATCTGAGTCTGACACACTTCATTTTATTCTTTTGCAGATTGGATATGATCAGATTTTTCCAGATTCTTCTTACAACCCTGTAGATGGAATGCTTGGCCTTGGCAGGGGAAGATCCAGCTTGATATCACAGTTGAATAGTCAGGGTTTGGTGAGAAATGTAGTTGGACACTGTTTGGGTGCACAAGGAGGAGGGTATATCTTCTTTGGAGATGTTTATGATTCTTCTCGATTGACTTGGACTCCAATGTCATCCAGAGATTAGTAAGTAGATCTTCAAAACTCAGATCCTCATTTTACATTTTCCACATGTATAGTAATGATTCACAATTCTTTCTGCTAATTAAAATCGATTTGTCTCAGCAAACATTACTCAGCAGGGGCAGCTGAACTCATTTTTGGAGGGAAGAGGACCGGGATTGGAAATCTTCATGCTATTTTTGACACTGGGAGTTCTTACACTTACTTCAACTCTCATGCTTACCAAGCATTAATTTCTTGGGTCAGTTGAAAGCAATTTTCACTATATCTTCCAATTTCAAACATTTCAAAATACATGAGGCATTACTAAGATCATGCAAATTTCATCATACAAGATTTGAATATACTTAACATTTGTCTTTCTTTCAATTTCCATATGCAGCTGAAGAAGGAATTAGCTGGAAAGCCCCTAAAGGAAGCACCAGATGACCAAACTGTCCCTCTTTGTTGGCATGGTAAAAGACCTTTCAGAAGCATATATGAAGTCAGAAAACTTCAAGCCTATAGCTCTTAGTTTCACCAACAGTGGGAGAAGTAAAGCTCAGTTTGAAATCCCACCTGAAGCATATCTGATAATATCAGTGAGTCCCAACTAATCAATTTCTTCTAGATTGGCTTTTTTATTGCTATCACAAGTAACTAGTACATTTCTTGTGTTTATGCTGATAAATTGTTGTTATTCCAGAACATGGGAAATGTTTGCTTGGGCATTCTAGATGGCTCTGAAGTAGGGGTGGGTGATATAAACCTCATTGGAGGTAGGAAAGTTGTTTTACTATCTATTTTCTTCTGATGCTCATTTTGGTTAATAGATAATATTATCGCTTGAACTGCTATTCTTCATCTGCTTTTTTAGCAGTTTTCACCA
Organism: Sesbania bispinosa; assembly: GCA_026901365.1. Taxonomy (NCBI): domain Eukaryota; kingdom Viridiplantae; phylum Streptophyta; class Magnoliopsida; order Fabales; family Fabaceae; genus Sesbania; species Sesbania bispinosa. The sequence continues at coordinate 690,339 of QLOH01000570.1, forward strand.
AAATTCTTAATGAACTATGCATTATGAAAGCCTTTGTCTTGTTTATGCAGACATATCCATGCTAGACAAGGTGATGGTATTTGACAATGAGAAGCAGTTGATTGGTTGGGCACCAGCAGATTGTAACCGGGTTCCAAAATCCAGAGATGTCAGCATTTGATCACAGAAGATACCCCGTTCATTCATGTATATCTGTTATCTCAGATAGTATATAGCTATTTCCTACTTTATAGAACAGGGTGATTGTATCAAATGAACTATTAATCTGTTTATGTGTGTCTTTGGTTTAGCGTTGAAATTGGTTAAACTCAAGTTTGGATTTTCCAATTCAACTATTTCTAGTGTTGGAAATCGTGAGTTTACCATGTTTTAATGCTAAACCATACATGCTATATGTAGATATCCTTGTGTATAATAATCGGTACGTGGTATAGAAGTATACCCTGATTTTTAGTGTATTTCCGACTGGTTACAACTGACAAAGTAATCAGTCATATAATGATATCATATTAGTTTGACTGCACGGCTATGAGGATTTAATTTAGAATTGGAGAGGCAAAAACACCAAAGAGCCGAATAATGCTGGTAGTGGTTGGTGCAAAGATTAGATGCATCTCTGGATTCTATAATTAATTGACAGAGTCCATACAATAATATATTATTAAGCCATTTTCTTTCTCAACATCTTCAGATATGTATTCAAGTTTTCTTAATCCATATAAATCACTTGCTATATTTCAGGTTTTTGAAGACAAGAATCCATGTGCAAGAAAAAGGATAAAATACCAAAACCTAATCATGACTGCTACATTCAGTCATACATTGTTGTTCCATGATTTTTTATCTCTACAAATAATAGCTACTTTTTTACTGTCTGTTTGGTTTACAACCGAATATAATTAATTTTAAATTAGTGGTTATAAATGAGTGATAACGCTTTATAAAATACGTTGGATAAAAATGATTTAAAATCAATTATGTGAAATTGATTCTGTACTAAACGGACACTAAATTAGTGAGTCATAACTTCTATTAATCTATCTCTCACCATGACACTGTGGATGATATTATACTTGAGTTTGTCCAGGAAAAATCTATATGGAGCCCTCAGTTTGGGAAATGGGAACATTAATCAGACAGAGCAATATCATTAAATATAAATTTATGTTTACATGATATAGTTCTATGAGCGGCAACAACTTCTTATTATTAGTACACTGGCAGCTGTTTTTGTGTTGGAATATTTTAATGCAAATTCTTTTCTTTAGACTACATTTATGTTCTTCTGCCCATACCATAATGTCATTTTGCATCACAGATAATAAAGACAGACAGATAAATATATAATATTAAGGGTCAAACATGGACAATAGAGGCCAGACTAGGCTGCACCATTAATTCCATCCCTTTGAATTGAAGATTTTTTCATTCAATTGTTTCCTTTGAATTGAAAAATAAAAGTTCTATATTACAAATATATGAAAAATCCGTACCACAATAGCACTTGAACAAGAATTTTCCTATGGGATCCTTGCAAGTTGCACCTACACATTAACACCCCCTCTAATACCACTACATGATCCATTGGATCTGACCCAGTTGAGATCATCCTGCATCTTTTTTTTTTACTTACACTGCAGCACCTGATCTCCATTTTCCATTCCTCTTTTTTTTTTCACCAAGGTCCAATCCAAATGATCCATGTCAGCCAAATTCACAATTCTCTGATCTCCCTAGAAGCAGAAATAAAGAATAGTTTACTACACTGCACCA